>CM076573.1:910469659-911069659 GCA_034641835.2 Pinus albicaulis | reverse complement strand
TAAATGTGGTAAGCGCTAAAATCCGCGAAGTGCGATTTGCGCTGATGGATGATGATGTGGCAAGATGGATATGGAGCCCACTACATCGACAAAGTTATAAAGTGGCGAAAGGTTTCTGTGGTAAGGTAAATTTTATGAGGTTTCATATGATATATCTATGTATTTCAAGCGGCAAGAAGTGGGAGGCGGAGCTTCTACGTTGGGTCCAACCGCATCGCAACTTAAATAAAATACCTTGTGGGTGCTTAAAAGGTAAGTTATAATATTTGCAATGTGAAACAATGTGGTTAAATAGGTAAAGTTGTGATCTTGCGATGCGATGGATATTTCACATCGCAAGTTTTAAGGATTTGCGGCGAAGTACAAAAATTTATAATCGCCAATTTTCAAAGTGGTATATTATGCGATGTGCGATGGATGGTGGGGGAGAGGGTGACATGTTAAGGAGAAATGGCCCCACTTTAATTTCAATCAGGGAATCGGGAAGGCAAAGGTGAAATAATGATATAGCGATGAAAAAAGGTAAAGTAGAAAGATAAAGCGGAAAGGTGGAAAAGGGTAAATTTTAATGATTTTTAAGGGAAATGAAATGAAAAGGAAGTGTGGCAGGCGAATGGATCCCACTTCATCGCATATCGTATTTCAAAAGGTTTGTAGGAGATGACAATTAAAGGATTTTGGGATTTGGCCGATGCGAAAAGCAATTTGAATGTGCAAAGGCAAGGTGGGTCCACCAATGAAACATGGTAATGAAGTGGGGTTTTTTAGGATGAGTTCCAAAGGTTTTTTAAAGTAATTCCTTTGAGCACCTTTTAACTTATAATGTGTTTTTGAAACCTTGGATAAGCCATTCTTTGCCAGTTTTGACCTTTTTGACAAAATTAAAACGTGTAGTACCCAACCTTATTACAAATTATTTAATCACATTTAAATGATGTGATTAATTCAATCAAAACATACTTAATTTTCTCCTAATGTTGCATTTGGATGTGAAAGCATATTTTTCCTAAGGTTTTAACCTTTTTGGAAATAATTTACAATCATGGAATATTATTTACAATATGAAAGATCTGAGATGAAATAATCAATCACCTTGAGATCCTATAGATTATAGGACCCTAACAGGAGGGTTTCACTTAATGTTGAATGCAATGCTATGGGTTGTCATTGATTCTTAATTGCTTATTTTTGTGTTAGCCCATGCATGTGTATTCTTTTTTTTAATCTACTTTTTCTCTTGCATTGTCTATTAGGTGTAGTTGTTGTTTGTTCAAGATGATATCATTGTTTATTGCAATGCACTTGACCATTGTACATATTTTTGTGTTAGCCCATGCAAGTGTATTCTTTGTGTTAATCTACTTTTTCTCTTGCATTGTCTATTAGGTGTAGTTGTTATTTTTTCGAGATGATATCATTGTTTATTGCAATGCACTTGACCATTGTACATAATGTTGTTATGCATCCACCATATGCTAAAAATATATTGTTTAAAAGAAATATAAATAATATAAACTATAAGCTTTAATCATCTTAACTAATTATGAAATAGTTATCATAATGTAACTAAACTTTAATAGTGCTATCACACTATTATAATTTATCTATGATTATGTCAGTTTGCTAACATAAATATATAAAATATATATTTCTTCAAAGCGCTATTATGGTTTATCTCTTATTTATATATTTTTGTTAATGTAAGTACATAAAAGATATATTATTAGACCTTAAAAAAAATTGTGAAGGGGGGGTTGAATGAAAAATAAAATAATTGATTGCATACTTTTAAGAGGGACTTTCACTTAATCACATCAACAAAACCAATAAGCAATTTTGTGTTAAGGCGAGGGGGGGGGGGGGGGGGGGGGTGGATTGATAAAAGAGAAAATTAATGATTTCTTACTTTTAGGAGGGTCTTTTCACTTAATCACATCTAAAAAACCATCAAAACTATTGCTTGATGTTCTTGTTCCTTTTATTATGATCTTTCCTGTGTCAAGTTCACGAACCACACATTCTTTTGATCAGAAGAACACCTCATTTCCTTGGTCACAAATTTGGCTAACATTCAAAAAATTATACTTTAATCCATCAACATATATAACATTACCAGCTTTAACCTTGTCTTTTAGAAAAACAAATCCTTTACCCTTAATGATAGCAGGGGAGTCATTTCCAAAAGCGACAGTCTTTTCTTTATCTAATGCATTGTATGAAATGAGTTTATCTTTATCACCTGTCATGTGTTTTGAACATCCACTATCAATTTACCATTGATTTTATTTTCCTTTTGCAAATAAGTCTATGCCACAGATTTCGGATTGTAAGTCCTTCTTTTTCCATACCTTAGAATTTGTTGATATTTTCTCCTTTGCCTTTAATTTGTTCCTGCATTCAGATTCCTTGTGTCCAAAGTTATTGCAAAATGTGTTATGAAACCAACTCCAAAAATAGAAGAAAATACAGATCAAGGCCTTAGAAATAATCCACTTCGAGGGGGAAACCTCCTTTACATTACATAAATGAAAAATTCTTGGATGATACAAATGACAAAAACTCCTTTCTATACATAGGAGTCCGGGGGTCACAATATAATCCTAGCCGACCTAAAAATAATAATGTAAGAGCACAATAATAACAAAATGGGGGTTACATGGGTACAAAAGTAACAATAATGGGGCTACACTAACAACAATAAGGGACTGCACTAGTAATATAGGGACCTAACATGCCCCTCTCCTTCAAACAAGTGTTGTCCTCAACACTTGATTATTTCTTGATGCTTTTGCATGAAATTATCATCCTCCCATGTGCAATATTCAATGGCTAAGTTCTGCCACTTGCTTAGATACTCTAAAATTGATTGATTTTTTGTTTCTGTGACTACTTCAGAACTTCTTTCGTTGCAATGTTGATCTTCCTGTTGTTTCATTGGATTTTACACCAAATTTAGGTTATCCTTTGAGAGTTGGAGAACTTGTTGTTGATGCTTGATGTGATCTTTCACTACTTTATCATAAATATTAGATTTCATTTGATACTTCAAACTATCCAACTTAGCCTCCATTTTTTCTTTTAAACCATCTATGTCATCTTTGATTTCTCTTTGTAAGATCGAAATTTTTTGCACTTGGTACCGTAATTTTGATATCTCATATTGCAATTCTTCCTCTTCATGTGTCATAGCATAATTTTCTGAGGGCTTAATAGTTGAAGAATTATTTTTTGGAGGCATTATAGAACCAAATACTGATAATAATTCTTTAATATGCCCTTGGAATCGCTTCAACTGATTTTTCAAAGAAATGTTATGCAAATTTTAAAAAATGAACACACACCTTTTTCTTGCTTTTGAGGAGATCGATATTGAAACTGAATTATCTCTGTTATTTCAGATATTCAATATCTGAAATTCGGTTATGTAGTAGCCCTTTGAGTCTTATTTTGAATGCCAAAGGTCTGACCTGATTTGGATTCTTTAAGACAAATTTATTTCCAATCTCCCACAATGACCTAATAATGGACTGGTTCAGTAGAGCGAACTTGTACGACATGCCACTTGTCATTGTTTCCTACTTCAGCTCTTAAATTTATACACAGGAAACTACAGTCTGTGTACTTGTGGCCAATTTTTATAGAATTCCAATATGATGCTCAAAGAGAGAGTTATGATTATTTTCCCATGGTCACCTATTTGAGATGAAATTCGGGAGCCTGAAAAAACCCTAACTTCCACAGATCATATCTCCGAAAATATTGTGAACCAAGATCTGAAATTTTTACACGAAGTTCCTCAGGATTTTTTCTTCATGTGATAAAAATTTCAGCTTCTGAACCTTCTTAGAAAATAATTTATAGCGAAAATTCCATAATGACCTGTTTGGAGTAGCAAAACCCTAGAATCCAAAGCTCTGATACCAAATGTTATGAAACCAGCTCCAAAAATGGAAGAAAAGATAGATCAACGCCTTAGAAATAATACACTTCAAGGGGGAAACCTCATTTAAATTACATAAATGAACAATTATTGGATGATACAAATGAAAAAACCTCCTTTCTATATATAGGAGTCCATGGGGACACAATATAATCCTAGCCGACCTAACAATAATATTTGTAAGGGCACAATAATAAAAAAATGGGGGTTACAGGGGTACAACAATAACAATAAAGGGGCTACACTAACAACAATAAGGGACTACACTAGTAATATAGGGACCTAACAAAATGAGCATTCAATTTCATCTTTAAGAGGAGATAAATTGTTATAAGTATTCTTCTTGATTCTTATCTCATTCTTTAATCATTATGCGTTCTGAGATTTTCATATTGAATTATGAGAGTTTGGAGTTTATCATTTTTTTACCTTGTCGTCACCTTCATAGCTTAGGATGATTTTGTCCCATATTTCCTTTGTTGTATTTAACTGTGTAATGTTGACAAATTCTGATTCGGTCAGGCTTCCCAATAATGAATTGACAACTTTCACATTGGTTTCATATGTCTTCTTTGTTGCTGCATCTGTGGGAACCGCTGCTGCATATTGGTAACCTCTTTCAAAAATTTCTCAAACATCTGCTCCAAGTGACTGAAGATAGGATCTTGTTCTTTTCTTCCAGAATATTAAATTATTTTCGTTGAAGAGTGGTGGTTTGATAGATGTTGTTCCATCTTGATTTGTCATCTTGGTAGATATTCCTTCAAGCAATCAAGCTTCTTTTGAAGGACCTGCTCTGATACCAATTGTTGGAAAAAATACTGAGGGGGGGGGGGGGGTGAATCAGTATTTAAAAATCACAGTCTACTTTTTTTTACTGAATTCTATACATGAATTTACTTAAGCCAACTAGTGTATGTATGTGACTTTCATTCAAGAAACTAGCATATGCCCAATAAAAATATAATTCAGATAAATCATCAGTAACTTTACTTAGACTAGTGAATTATTCATTCATCAACCATTTAGTAAGAAGTAAACGTGTGCAGTAAGAATATAGTAAACCATTACACATAAGAAACACACATGAACACCAATATTTAAGGTGGAAACCCAATGCAGGAGAAAACCACCGCTACTGTCATCTCTATCTTCAATATTTATTATATAGAAAACTTCTTACAATCTTGTATTGGTGCAGACTCATACCAACACACAGGCATCCACCTATAGAAGGCTTCTACCTTCACTCGTTCTCTAGCTGCTACTGGAAGGGAGCTCTAACCCCCTGATCTCGTTTACTAGCCACCACTGGATGGGAGCTTCGACCCTTTGCTCTTGTTTACCAGCCACTACTGGAAGGGAGATACAACCCCCTGTTCTAATCACCAGCTCCTACTAGCAGGAATCTTCGATTTCCTCACTGAAGGCTCCAACCCTCAGCACCACCGCATACCACATTTCACAATTTTTTACATTGGATCCACTGACTTCAATACATCACTGTTTGTAGGCCTCTTTTCATCATATTTTCAGACTGGACCCACTACACTCATTTAAGCCCAAAACTGAAACATATAACTGTACCAAATAATTCAGTGAATCATTAATAAAACAATCAATCAATCTTTAATCATAACTAACTAGCAGCATAATCAATACTCAAACAACCCAGATCTATATGAAGACATCATTGACAGACAATAGAAATAAAACAAAAACTGATCAAACATTTTCTTCATCATTATTTAGGAAAACTGTGCCATGCATACACACCTTCCAATAGACTTATCACATATATACACTCTTATTCCGAAACCATCTCGTGCATATATATATATATATATATATATATATCTCAACATATTACTGAACATATACGTTACTCTCCAGAACCAAATTCACGTGTATACGCGCCTTCCTCGTGTCAAACCTACGTATAGATTTGTAAATAATTTAGGACTGAGCAATACTTCAAAAATTCAAGCTTACTCATATCATACTCTTCATTGCAATAAACATGCACCATACCACAAATCTGAACAACCCATAAATAAATCATGAAAATACACAGTAATTTTAGGTCTAAAGATCATGATCCATCATTGTATTCATGGGTGCATCGTTATTTCAGATCTATATGTCAACTATGGCCCTTACTATGCAAATATACTTCAGATTCAAATATTCATCAAAAACCCTTTCACATGCACACCTAACACTTTGATCTTGAACTCCTTATATAGTTAGAGCCTTAGCCAATACCATGAGCCAAAACCACACAATTGGCAATGGTATTTTTGGATGAGATAAAATAGTCGTTATTATGCTCAATATTGTGGGATAATACCATGGTAAGGACCCTTGGTATTGTTAAATTAGTGCGACAACATATACACAACTTTGCGTCTTTTACCAACGTGTATACGACTTTGACTTGACGAACTCGTGTATAGATCTTCAAATATTCACCTTTAATAAACTTATGATTCTAATCTACAAACCTCTGTCTCATCATTTTGTCATTCTATTCCATTACTCTGTCACCTCTGAATTTATTTGTGAGCTCATTCAGTTACCACATACTTGATCTGTTATAAGTGGGTTTCCATCAAGGATAACACATGCATCATAATGCCAATAGAGTTTTATGTAGGAGTAAGGCCCTACTTTTTAATATCAACTCAATTCCTTTCATTTTGACGTTGTCTCTATTTCTCTGAGCGTGCAAGGGTATATCCTTACATTTTTTACTTTTTTAAGGAGTTATTTCCTTGCTACCCTTATTGTTCATGTGATGTAACTATTTGACTTATGATTATACTGAGACACACAAGGTGAATTATATGGTCCAATATGGGTGAGATGTGTCACAAAAGTAATTCTTATAAAACAACATGAAAAAAATGAACTTCATAATATTAAAAAATAAAATAAAAAACGCTCACTTTTAATTACCAAAATGTAAATATATATGAAGAATAACAATAATATTAATTGTAATATAAATTATCTCTCTCTCTCTCTCTCTCACACACACACACACACACACACACACACACACACATGCATTGAAACAATCTAGGTGTGGCATTGTTGAGGAGGTAAATCCCCTCTGCGGATAGAGGCGATGCCTACTAGCCCAGATCGGGTCTAGCAACAATCAAACACGCTACAGTGCAGGTTCCTAATCGTAAATAAAATGACTTGCGAGGAAGGCTTACCTGGAATCCAACGCTGTCGTTTGTAGAAGAGGCGGTGCTCTCGTTCATTTGCCCTGGCAGATCACAATCCTCACGATCTCCATGATCGGACACCTGCACATGCAATAAACAACACAAACAGAAGCATAAAACCCAGTATATACAACTATATGTCAGTCGAAGAGGACATAACTCATGAACATGATCAATAACAAGAGTGGAACCATAACCGATAGTCGCTTATCATTAAAGAGTCAAAAGAAGAATACAACCATAGCTTCGACGCAGCACTCTCCTTTAGTGGGTCGTCAGCACAACATGTCTCGATAAAGCCTGTCAGGGATGGGACAAGCCTCTCTCTCCGGATACTTGGAAATAGTCTCCTTGCTTGGATTTGGCCTTAAGGGAATCAAGAAGGCTCTTGCAGCATGAAAGCTCTTGGGAACTTGGAGATTCTGGAATTAGCTTGCAAGGGAAATGGGCAAGCTTTTATAGAAGGAGGAAGGGGAGTTGGGATCCCTATAATTGTGGGATTGGCCCTATCATCAAGGAAGCTTCCATGAGAGGTGGAAAACCACTTCCTCTCTTTGGAAACCCGTAGCCAAACCTCCCAACTCAAGATAGATAGCAGTCCAGGAATTTGTTAGGATGAAACTTCCGCCATTTATTTTTAAAAAACACCCCTTAAATTGGTTGGCGCGAGTGCGACTCTGGGACAGAGCGCCAATTGGCACAACCTCTTTGAAGGATTTTCCCCATTGGCATGGGTGCTGAAATGGCTACCCGCGCCAATGGCAAAAGGGCCATTTTTAGGGTTTTTCACAAGGAGATGTCTTTAGGGCATTGAAAGCTCTTGTTCAGAGGAATGTCATGAAAGTGGTTTCACAGCATGTCACTGCTCACAGGTCACAAAATAAGCCCTCCAATGTGCGAGACAGGGAATGGTAGGGACGATGACAAATTACTGTGTAACAGATGCCCCCTAAAGCATGAGGCCCGAAAGAGAGAGAGAGGGGTGAAATGCTTTACGAGAACATGCCAACTAAAAACAATGCCATCGGAAAACCTGCGGAGCGAAGTACAACTGATGTCTCAGATACATGATATATATAGGTGGTATGGGCGCAACCATCCATAACAGAGTATACAATAATCTAGATCCAAGGCATGGACGCAACCATCCAGTGAGGATCGATAAATAGACTTAGGTATGGTCGCAGCCATCCAATCAGTGAGTCATGTAAATAATCATAATAATCCACAAAATCGCAGCTTGGATTACAACAGACACAATCTAGGGTCTTGCGCTCCATCTCTACCCGAACAAAGTACAAGTTCAAGCATGCGAATATATGAGCTGAAGTCGAACATGCAAGAACATCGTCTGATTACCAGCCGATGATGAAAGCTGTTAACAGACGCGAGAGAAACCACCAATAATGACAATGGTTCTCAAGGTACCATAGGTACAATCTACAACGTGCGAATCAATGAGCTGGCGTCGAACACCCATAGAATCACTCGATCGGAGGCCAATGATGAAAACCTCGCGTCGAATGCGACGAACCTGCCATTGAGGCATGCAGGCTCCAAGGTACCATAAGGGAGTCTCTAGATCATCTTCCTGGATAATGAGCTGAAGTCGACAGGAAGTGACCTTGATCGAAGGTGGGCCATAGTGTTTCCCACATCATCGACACGAGACAGAGGAACATGATGTTTTTTGTGAATCAGCATCAAACGAGAATCAGAGGGAGGTTGATATGTGCAGAGGTCAACTTCTCTTGAACATACTGATGGCACGACAGTGGATTTGGCAGTATTTGACATCAAAAGATCAGAGGTCATAGTGACGAGGCAAAGAGTAGATGAGAGGTCAAAAGGTATCACCCAAGCCCACGGAGGTAAGTGGAAAACGAGATGAGATATCCCCAACCCGACACGAATGCAGACAAGTGCCATGTTCAAGAGCGACATACTGCCGACACGACAATGATGCTGGTTCCATTTTTCCCCACCATGCTTGGCGAGTACCTCTTTATTTTTACACAAGCTTGAAGAGGATACCATATGCTTGTCATATAAATCCATCCTTCGGACGAATCCATCCTAGTACATTTAACGAGCCCTACGAAGGAGAAACTTGAATACCGTCATTATGACTGAATCCAATGTAATCAGGGTTTAACGAGTCTGAAAAAGGAAGAACTCGGCGACTTTTCACATTTAGAGAGTTTGAAAAGACGCAGAAAAGTAAACTCCAGTGGTCCCTTTTCGTAGATAGTTCCTCGGACCCGAAAAGGTAGAAAAAAATATCCGAGAAAACCTCCTAGTCACGATAGGCTAGGGTATTCCTTTTTCGTAAATAATCCATCCCAGCCTGAAAAAGGGGTAAACGTATACTGGGTAGATGTCATTTCGTGTCCACTTTAACGAGATCGAAACGACAAGGGCCTTGACAATCTTTTCATGTTTAAAGAGTCAGAAAAGAGCTGAAAGATGACTCCTCCTGGAGGAACGAGTGGTATAAAGGGTAGCAACTGGTTCCGGTAATGGTGGAACTGCTCTGAACAAGATAAAGGTTAAGAGGCTGGCTAATAATACCACTCATTGTAGCAGTTCCTCAGGAACGGGTAAAACAACCAAGTGAAGGCATATGATCGGCCAAGCAGATAGTGACGATGGAATGAGAAAACCAAGGCTCATCTGGCAAAAGCAAGCTGATAAATGACAATGAAAAGAGGGAATGTTTCATTTTTACACAAGCTTGAAATCAGGAAACTCTGCTTGAATTTGGTTTCATTTTTACACAAGCTTGAAACAAAGATAAACTATGCTTGAAACCGGTTTCATTTTTACACAAGCTTGAAATGGAAACAAACTATGCTTGAAAAAGTAAGCATGCCCCCCAGCATGGTGAATCAATTCGAGGTACATGTCCCCCAAGCTTCAGTCCATAGGAAAGGAAGATGGAGTGAAGGTTCAAGTTACGAGATCAAGAGACAGACTCGACTGGGATTTTACGAGATCTTATCAAAGACTCGAATTGAACATGAACGTGTTTCATTATTTTAACGAGGTTGAAACATTAAAATAACTATCCTCAGGACACCTTGTTTCATTTTTTAAGGAGCTTGACACAAGACAAGGAAATCTACTTTGAAAACCTTGTTTCATTTTTTAAGGAGCTTGACACAAGACAAGGAACTCTGCTCCAACGACCTTGTTTCATTTTTTAAGGAGCTTGACACAAGAAAACGAACTGTGCTCCGAACGACCTCATCATAATGAACAAGAAGTCATCGCTTCCAAGAGTTCCACTCCCGATGGAAGGAAAATATCCTGGAAGTCAGGACCCAATGCCCCCAGCACACGATGTACAACGACACTATCACTGAGTACAGGCACAGGGTAGGTAGCCACATAGTTGACCTGCGGTGAGGCAGATAAAATGGGTGGATAAAAACCAGGAAGGGATGATGGCGGGCCAGCTGCCACATCAGGACCAAAGAACGAAAGCTGATCAATGGTCACGATCCGTCCTTCATGCGGAAAACAGACCACAGGAAAAAGGGAGGAGACAAGAGCTTCCATGGCATAGTTGTAATCGCGCCCCAAAAGCAGATTGAAATCCAAGGGACCTGGAACAACCATCACGTCCATATGGATGGTTTTACCTCCCAAAGAAACAGGTAACCTCAGAAGGATCCCTAACGGTTGACTCGTTCTTCTCTTAAATGCCAACAGATTCTGCGTAACAGGCGCAAGCGGCGGCAAGCCGAAAGCGTTCCAAGTAGTTGAGGATAAACTACTAACAGACTCACCTTCATCTATAATGGTGCTGGGTACGACTAGACCAAAAGCCTGTACTGTGATCTCGAAAGGCACATAAGACGGAAGGCGGTATCCTGAAAATCGACTCCAGTCAAAGGAAGCGACCAAACTACTCGAAGGGGCTACCATCGAACCAAGATGGTCTTCCCCTGGTGTTACGATCGAAGAAGGAGCATCCTCCACGACCTCCATCTCGAAGGCGGGAGTAGTATCCTCCGAGACCTCCATCACGGGAGGCAGAGGAGCATCTTCTTGGGATATAGGGACATGAGAATCTTTCTCCAAGTCAGAAGAATCTGAAGAAACAAGAAGAACCTGAGGATGTGAGATCCACCCTCCACGGAAAAGACCTGGTGCACCATAGAAGGGACCAGCTCAATCGATCCCATAACCAATGGTTGGTCAGGGATGGATTCCTGAATTTGAATTTCCCGGGGAGCGGGATCGACCAAGGATGACTCTTGACCAATCGGGGCATCAGCTGGTGGAAGACTCAAAGAAAGCTATTTATACCCAGCTGGGAGGCATGGTGTAGAAACGGTCGAGTTGTCCAAAACTCGCTTGGCTTCATCCATATAAGGACAAAGGTGGATGGCATGGTGCCCTTCACACAACTTACAGGGATTGGTAATCTTACCCTGCTTCTTAGGAGCCTTACCAGCACCAGTTAAAGGCGTGCCCCCAACTTGACTCCCGAAATCCAAAGGCAACGGCGGACGACCGTTGGACCATGCTTCAAGCACCTTGGGAATGCCAGGGCAGTCTCGAAGAAAATGGTCTCCCATGCACAACATGCAAGGGAACTTGACTTTCCGAGGAGGGTTGGAAGGTTTATCAAGAGAAGGCTTCTTAGGCGCAATAGCCGCAGAGCTAGCCTCTCCTTTATCTGACTTCTTCTTCTTTGTCTTCTTCACAGGGGCTTCACTCAATGAACCTCTAACATATCGCGTGCGATCATAGCATATTAAAAAATACCCTTAATTTGAGTACATATTGGAAAATACCATTAAAAATCACATTATTTAACCCCCTCTCAATATAAACCCAATACACCTTCCCAATTTAAAAATCCCATACTTTCACTATATATTGTAGGTATCCATTTTTTCATTAACATTTTTTATACCCCTTTATATTTTTTCATTAAATTTGAGCTCCATTTTTTATACTTTCCAATATAAAAACCCTTTACCCCCTATATATCCCCCAATATATAATGTCATTTTTTCCTCATTATATATCCCCCAATATGAACCCACGTGGTATTGTATTGATTCCGAAGTGAAGCCCCTGTGGTCTTCTTCTTCTTCTTCTTAGCCACCTGGTTACTCGAATCCAGACTTTCACCAGGCGAAGTAGAAGAGGAGGAGGCAGAAACAGGCGAAGAAGAGGAGAGGTCCACCTTGGAATCAACATGATTTTGTTCAGGTGGAGGAACTGATTGATCAGTAGCTGAGACATACGGGACCACAGAGGTTGAAAAAAACCAAACAGGCAACCCAACAGTTAACCCAGGGAGGGACAACGTTGCCATGTAAGGAGCACCGACATTCCCAAAAGGATAAAAATGACCAGGATTCCCTTATGAGGGGATTCCTTGGTTGGTGAACTCCGAAAAAGCTGCCATCAGAAACGATCTTCAGAAAAACACCCTAAGGAACTAACTTTAACCAGGAATATTTCGTGGGTAGTTAATTTTTAAAACATTGAAACAAAACTCTACCATTTCATCTTTTAAGAGTCGAGAAACAGGAAAAAGGTGACTCTATCGCTTTCAGATTGGAAACAAGCGTGAAAGGACAAGCGCTTGATGACCTTTTCAAATTTAAAGAGTCAGAAAAGATCGAAATGACTACTCAGGTATGCTAGGAAAAGGGTGTACCAAATAACCGTGAACTGCAATATACACCTTGGTTTCAATAATGAAAGAGAAACCAACCAAGGACTTCCGTACATGCAGGCAATCTCCCCGAATGCTGTTTTTAGTGTATCACGGGTATAGGGCGGCAGACTCGGCTTCCTATGGATAAAGGATTGAAACCTAATGGGGTCTC
This sequence comes from Pinus albicaulis, assembly GCA_034641835.2. Taxonomy (NCBI): domain Eukaryota; kingdom Viridiplantae; phylum Streptophyta; class Pinopsida; order Pinales; family Pinaceae; genus Pinus; species Pinus albicaulis. Next base: position 911,056,628 of record CM076573.1, on the reverse strand, counting down.
CCTTTATATACGCGACGGTATGGGGAGCACAAGTCCGTACTAGTGCTGTCTAAAGCCAAGAGGCGAACGACAACTACTAGGTTTTAAGATGTCGGAACACGTCTCTAGCCTAGACCTCTAAATATGTTTCGTTAGATTTCAATGCTGCCTTAGTGTAAATTGAGTAGATTTTATGGTTGATATTCAATTATGTCTCGGTTTCAAGGCCCTAGCGAATGTCATCTGACAATCTCCTATATGCAGCTATATGAGAAAAGAAAACTTTTCAATTTGATGAATGCTATCTAGTTAAGGGAAGAGCTTCAAACAATGATGCAACAAACCACAAAACTGAAAAACGAAATTTTTTCCAAACTAGATGACTTTCATTATCCGAAAGTAATTTCAAACATTCAGCGATGCGAATAATGCAATGTAATCTATGCAAAATCCTTTTTTTTTTTTTTTTTTTCCGAAAACTATGCAATTGTAATCTATGCACAATTTCCTTTTCTTTTCAAATGATAAGAATGCACTCAATGCATTTTTCGATGAAATGAGAATCTACTTAATGCATGCTTTTAATAAAAGATAATGTAATCAAAGCGATTTCTAGTTTTCAATCATTAAACAACGTAATCTAAGTTCAATGATGGATCTCAAAAAATACTTTTCAATGCAATGTGATCTAATGCATTTTAAAAAAAATAACACTTTAAAATGAAAACTAAACAAACGCAAATCTTCTTAATGAAGGATGAATGCAAAAGAGATGTAAACAAACACTAAGAATGCAATCGCTGTTTCAAACACTTTGTCACGAAATCCCTCAAAATGGCAACAAGACATATGAGGTCAAACACAAAGAGGACTTCCAAAGCATGAGATCAAAACAAGGCATTCATTCCCTTTTACATCAAACAATCATGGAGAGAAGACATCCCAAACAATGATCAATGTAATCTATGCTCATATAGGGAAAAGACCAGAAGGGAAAGACACACTGGTGAAGGATTTAGGGAAAAAATCTCAATTTTCATACACGCTGAAATTGGCTCGACTTGTACATTGACAACTAGCGCCAAATGGCGCGACTTGAACATTGACAACTAGCACCAATGGCCAATTGGCGCGGGTTGCTAATTGACAACAAGCGCCAATGCCTCAAAATGAAAAAAACAAAGAATTTCTCCCAACCAAGACCAGACTCACCACTTCAAGCAGAATCTCCAAGGCTCAAATGAACCATGTAATCTAGGCTCAAAGCGAGGCAAAGCTAAACACACAGATCAAGCTCGGAAAGCTCAAAACAGAGCAAACCCCAGCAGTCCCCAGCACTGGCGCGACTGTCAGGCTGAAACTAGCGCCATTTCAAGATTGGCACGGGTAATAAATGGACAACTGGCGCCAATTGGCGCGACTGTCATGCTTAAAAGTGCGCCAGTCAAGTTTGCTATGCCAAAATAAAAAATAAGCAATCTAAGATCAAACCAGTGATGTTCAAGCTATCAAAGACCCAAATCCACAGAAAGAACCAGCCCAGAGAGCTAACCAAGCAAGCAAGACCAAGAAGTTGACCGAAAAGAGAAGACAATACTCCAAGTTTTTCAGTCTGTAAACTAAACCGGAGATTGACTGAAGCAGCGTTGATCTACTCTGCTAATGTAGAGAAAAAGCGTTTCGAAGGCTATCTGGCTGTACTTCAGGCTCTGTCTATAGCTTACAAATCAAACAACAAGCTGAGTCCCTAGTGGAGTCGCCAAATTGTTGAGGAGGTAAATCCCCTCTGTGGACAGAGGTGATCCCTACTAGCCCAGATCGGGTCTAGCAACAATCAAACATGCTATAGTGCAGGTTCCTAATCATAAATAAACCAACTTGCAAGGAAGGCTTACCTGGAATCCAACGATGTCGTTTGTAGAAGAGGTGGTGCTCTCGTTCCTTTGCCCTGGCAGATCACAATCCTCACAATCTCCGTGATCGGACACCTGCACATGTAATAAACAACACAAACGGAAGCATAAAACCCAGTATATACAACTATATGTCAGTCGAAGAGGACATAACTCATGAACATGATCAAGAACAAGAGTGGAACCATAACCGATAGTCGCTTATCATTAAAGAGTCAAAAGAAGAATACAACCATAGCTTCGACGCAACACTCTCCTTTAGTGGGTCGTCAGCCCAACATGTCTCGATAAAGCCTGTCAGGGATGGGACAAGCCTCTCTCTCAGGATACTTGGCAATAGTCTCCTTTCTTGGATTTGGCCTTAAGGGAATCAAGAAGGCTCTTGCAACATGAAAGCTCTTGGGAACTTGGAGATTCTGGAATTAGCTTGCAAGGGAAATGGGCAAGCTTTTATAGAAGGAGGAAGGGGAGTTGGGATCCCTATAATTGTGGGATTGGCCCTATCATCAAGGAAGCTTCCATGAGAGGTGGCAAACCACTTCCTATCTATGGAAATTCGTAGCCAAACCTCCCAACTCAAGATAGATAGCAGTCCAGGAATTTGTTAGGACGAAACTTCCGCCATTTATTTGTAAAAAACACCCCTTAAATTGGTTGGCGCGAGTGCGACTCTGGGACAGAGCTCCAATTGGCGTGACCTCTTTGAAGGATTTTCCCCATTGGCGCGGGTGCTGAACTGGCTACCCGCGCCAATGCAAAAAGGGCCATTTTTAGGGTTTTTCACAAGGAGATGTCTTTAGGGCATTGAAAGCTCTTGTTCAGAGGGATGTCATGAAAGTGGTTTCACGGCATGTCACTGCTCACAGGTCACAAAATAAGCCCTCCAATGTGCGAGATGGGGAATGGTAGGGACGGTGAAAAATTACTGTGTAACAGGCATGCAAACTACTATCTATGATATGTGTTTTCATGTACTAAATTGTACCCTCTATACCAATGTTGAGATTAGAAGGTACTCCAAACAAAACACCAATTTTTTTATTATCATTCTGCAATGTCCCAAGATACCTTAGTTTTCCAATGCTACTCATAAGGTTAATTAGACTCTTAACAAATTTTTAGGCCTCATTAAACTTCTAATATTGATTAAATATAAAACTGATATGCAATTATAGCATACTAGCGGAAATAACAAAGCATATATAGGTATTAGGAATTTCTTATTCAAATCAATGTATAACACAGTAGATAACATTTCACAATAAAGACAACCAATAAAAATTATAGACAATAAATCCATGCCCCATGAAATTGGTTTTTGAGGTGTGATTCTCTGCCCAATTGTAGGAATAAACCATGGATTCTACCCCCCAGCCATTTGATTCCACTAAGGTATAAGGAACCTTCCACAAGGCTCTAAGGTTGCTCAATCCAACTCATTATTCTCATGACAAACCAATATTTAATATATGTCTCCCTAGGCCACTTTATAGCCATTATAACAACTATATCACTCTCTTACATTGTCCCACACAACATGAGGGAGACACACTTCTTTGTTTAATAGAGGCTTGGAGTGCCCTTCCCTTCTAGTGCTCTTTATAGTGTACAATAGGAGTCTAATTTACTCTTTTATTTCTAATAATAAATTGGGAAAAAATACACTTGGCTTCTATAAAATAATTTAGCTTTAATGACAATGGTTTTGCTTTGGTTACTATGGACATATCTGGGATGGTATCTCTCCAATCATCACATTCTATTCCACCTTTCAATAGAAAACTTCCCTAGCTTATATGGGTTCTTAATATCCACTAAAGACATGGGAAAATCATGCTATTCTAACCATAACAACTATGAAAAATAGGGGAAATGGGATCCCCATAACTTGGGAGCTTGTCTTCTCTCCCTACCTAGAAATAACTATAACATCAAATGATGGTAGAATATACATGAAAAATACAATGGAAGACTTTGTCTTGCACAAGAAATATATTTTATCTTGAATAATGATAAAATGACACTTGCACTTAGACCACACTCACAAGTCAAAGATTGATGTGACAACTTGCATCAAAGCATCAGCCATAAAAGGTAATACATCCAAAGAAAAATGACAAGGTAGAATCACCCAACAAATCCTTTTTCTCTTCCCCTATTGTGATATCATGCTCCCCTTATTGATTTTTCAAGAAAACATTTTGGTTGATATTATATTATTATTTATTTTTCCTCTTTACATGCATTTGGATATCCATAAGCACATTATGGGAATTATAGCCACTACATTGTAAACATATCCACTTGGACTCCCATGCATTTACGATTGGGCCTTATCTTTTAACTCTGCATGAGGAATACTTACAATGAATTTCACATAATTACAACATGGAATCATGATATCTCAACCCACATGGATCAACTTCCATATCATTAACTACAATATATAAATAATAAATTATTATTCCATTAAAATTTAGGGGTCAAAACTTAGATATTACATTCTCCTCCCCTTTGAAATAACACTATCCTCATTGTTCTTTTCTTCTAGTAGTAAGACTATGTCTTCATATTTTTGTTCTGTAGTTGCATCTATAATGTTTTATTTTTCATTAAAACTTGCATTTGATGGTTATCTCGATAATAACACCCCACTATTTCTTTCGCTAGCTTGAGATGCTTTCAAGGCCTTAGCATTGCAACAAATATATTGAAATAATATCTTTCATTGGCTTGAGATGCTTCCAAGGCATCCATGTTTCAACATATACCTACAATAATCATTAAGGTAAACATGCATATAATGGCCATTTCTATGTAGAAAATATTCCATCCATGTGGATTTTCAATATATAATTATAGTAAGTATATTAATAATATAAAGTATGTGAATCAACCCAATACTTGTCTCTATGAATATATATATCTTTTCCACATGGCTACCGCAAGAAATTTTCAGCTCATTGTCTTCTCTAACACACCTAAAATATGCATTGTCTTCTTGATCCCAACTAGCACATAACATGAATCTTTCACAATGGATTCATTCAAGTCATCTCTTCTTGTTGCACTCACTCTTCCAAGATTAGGCACCCCCTTCTTTGCTAGCAATACTTTGTGGGATTCATTTTACCAAGGCTTTCATGCGCAAGAAGAGTGAATGATTGAAGAGTCTCACTACTAGGGTGTCCCACTAGAAACCTCTAATGAAAACAACCTAAGGAAATCAATGAATATCATAAAATTATAGTGTTATCCAATAGTATCCTTCTTGTTCTTTCTATATTAAAACAACCATCATCTACCATTACTAGATATAACTATCATCTCACATATATTATACACATATAGTTATTATGAGATATCATATATATATTTTTTAAATTTGTTTCATATGGAAATCATATTTCACAACTATAAGTTCCTCCATAATGGTTGGCCCTAGAACATGGTAGCATCCAATATTTCTTATGAACATGTAACCATTTCCCTATTTAAGGAAATTATACCTACAATCCATCCTATTTGATAGAACTTTATGTCAACCAAGAAAATTATGACTATTATGTATATAATTGTCTCATTGTAACGTACACAATTGAATGACGAAATGATATTAAAATTGTCCAAGGGATCTTGGATAGACGGTGATCAGGTGCTCTGTTAAGGCACTCCTTGATGTGAAGTCAATGGTTCAATTCCCCGCCCTGATCGAGATGATATATTAGACATGATGAAGATGTAGTCCCACCAAGATTACAAAAAAAAAAGAATAAATAATCTTAGAATTATAATGAACCAATAATTAAATCATTTTAGTTGTTAACATAGTAAAAGTAAATGAAATATCACTCACTATATATGCATTACCAATGCGATGAGCATTCACACAATGCAATCAAACACATGTATCAACATTCACATTCACATTCACTCAATGAATCCTTCCATTGATTCAAAATAATATAATATCAACTCATGTGATCTACCATGACAAGTTTGGGGGTTGAAACAATGTCTCAATACATAACTCAACCACCTCCTTAACTCTCGTTTCATCATCTTGACACTTTATTCTTCGTCCTAAACAAAACATCAAGAATCTACCATTTCTTTACTAAATAATTCTTCAAGTGTACTAGAAGGTTTTCATTTCTCCACTCAATGGTCCCTCAAGGAACCCTTTCTCCTCTTACAACGTTCTTAGTGTGACACTAATATAAACAAGGATATAATTGGACACTTGAGTAGTATATAATGAATGGTATGGCTACATTGAAGGGGGTATGAATATCATCCCTTAGAAAGTTATTCATTATATGTTTTTTTATTGTAAGAAATTATCTTTTTAATAATTGTTAAATACATTGAATTTTTTTCGATTGTTTGCAATTCTAAAGGAAGGGTGTTCGAAGTGCATCAATCCTAGGAATATGCCAAGTAGTAGTATAAATTTTGTTATGCATGTTAAGTGTTGGAATGTGGGTTCCTAGCCCTATTTTTGTCCATGTTTTTTAATATTTTGGTACTATTTGGTCTAGCAGAGGGGGTTTGGGGTGGGTCAAACCCCCAATGGTTTGTAATGGGTAAAAATGGTAGAAATCTGGCTAAGGTACTATAAATAGACGAACAGATCGAGTCTAGAAGTAGGTTAATATTGATAGATGCTAGTTTCTAACTATTGAGATCTATTTTGGGTTGTGGTTGGGTAAGGACTCCGGCTGGTTGTGTGCATGAAGATCCCCAGTCCTGCTGTGTGCAGATCCCGCTGGGTGTGTGCGCAGGTGGTAATCTAGGTTCGTAACTTGGTTTTGAATGTTAATGAATACAAATATATTGGATTAACTCTGTGTCATCTGACCATCTGCGTTACTGTTGAAATATCTATGAAATAGCTGAAATTGTTTTGTTATGATAATTGTTCATGCGCACGTGGATGCGAAGGTACTGATAAGATTTTCTTAATAATAGTTGCTCTGCTTATGTTACATGTTGTCTATGGATGTATGAGATTCACTTTCCATATTTTTAGAATTCTACAATAAGACCATTTCTATACAAACTTGATAGATCTCGATCCGAGCCACCTCACTAACCCTCTTTCTCCCAGGGTGCGGAAACCTGGTTCCAGAACCTTCCCATACTACTTCGGGTGATACCTTGACCTGTAGAAGTAGGTCATTGGAAAAAGGGCCAGTAGTATATGGGTTTGTTGGCAAACCTCAAATATGAACCTGGGTCAGGACTCCTCAAGCCAAAAAATGGTTCTGTTGCTAGGACCAGGAGCATTTTGAGAGAAATAGGGTAATGCCACAAGGTCACTGGCGGCCTGAGAAGTTTGAGCTTGAAGACTGGTTCGAGAAATAGATCTGGGAATTTTCCTTAAAATATAATCGACGTACAAGGCCGACTACCGAAGAATGGAAAAACAAGTGTATATTTATCGAACTATATGAGATTTTCTTTGTAACCTTCACACATGAACTACAAGAGTGGTTAGCAAGGTTAGCAAAATTCCAGACCTACGGAAATGACGATCAACTTACGCAGTGGACTCCTGAATTAATCCGATAGTTGGAAAAGGTTGATAAACAAAACACTCAGACTATGGACCACTGGGTGGATAGTGTCTTGCGAGGGTTTGTAACAGAATTTGCGGTTGATCACTTCGTATCTTATTCTAAAGCTAAGCGAAGATTCTTCAAAGGGTTCAGAGGTAAGTTCTTAAAAACATTACCGCTATTAATTAAGATACTATTGTGTGAAAAAGGTGTGTTGCACAGTCATACCACGTCAATGACCTATGATCAGAGTGAAACTAACACACAAAGCGGTAAATATTACCGAGTTAACCAAGAAGGGGATCGATCGGTATATAGTCCTCTAAGAGAGTCACCTACGCACGAGGGAACCAGTCTGTTGGTCACCTTGTAGTTAAATCTGCGAAAGGGAAAGAAATCTCCTACCCCACCACCACCACCAGAAGACGACATGGCCATGCACATGAAGCTACCTACCTTTAAGGGTGTAGGGGACGAGGGCATGGACCAATTTTGGTTTGTGGAAAAATCGGTATGGACTGCAGAGAATGTTGCTAGCGATGTTGTAAAAAGGGCACAACTATCCCTAGCATTTTGGGGAAGAGCCTTGTATTGGTTCATGGGGTACGTTGGCCAGCACACAGATCTGTCAATATAGGAAATTAAGGATGCCTTAAAACAACATTTTCAGAAACCCAAGTCCTACTCTCAACTGGTGATTGATTTAAAATATTTCTGACAAGGACCTATAGAATCGGTATGGGAGGCCGATCAGCAGCTAAAGAAAGTTATCAGGGATGGGGACTTTAAGTATGAAGACATACAACACAAAGAATGGTTCATTTCCATGCTATTACCACACCTGCGCAGGCCTATTGGCCAACAGAAAATTGATACACAAGAAAAGGCCCTGGAAATTTCCATGATGCTAGAATCTGCGCCGAGGGAAAATTCCCAGTTTGGGGTGCCGGAGATCTAGGTCCAGTTGGAGGAAATGCACCTAGAAATCCAAAATCTATGAAAAGAACGAGGAAAAGGAGCCAGTACAAACATTTGGTGCATACGGTGCAGGGTATCAGGTCACACCAATGATCAATGCCCTCTGCTATTAGACTACATGCAGGCTGGGGGACCTAACTCGTTACGCCCCAAAGAGATTATGAGACCAAGAAAACCTATGTTATGGTGTGAAAACTGTTGAGTATTTGGGTTGCATGATACAAATCATTGCCCCCGAATCGGTGCCTATGTCCCAAAACTAAAGCAACAATGGTGTAGATTATGCTCGTTTGTCAGACATGATGAGCACAATTGCCAAACATATGATTTAATGATAGATAGAGGAAACCTATATAGGGTGCAGGCTGACCCTTCAACACCACTATCCCCCTTTGGATGAGGATGGTCCCCGGCATGAGGCCGGGGGGGGAGAGGTGGAAGCACGAGATGAGGAAGAGGAAAACTGATCTGTTATAACTGTGGAGAGCTAGGACACTTCGCAAGAGATTTTCCAAACCCTGCACGACAATATTACAGGTATTTCCGGCAGCTGGGTCATGTGATCGAAGATTGTCCCGTCCTAATAGCGGAGATGCAGGAAAAACAACAAACGTCGACATAGAATGTGAAAAGGTTTAAAGCAGAATCGCACAATGAGGGGCCCAATATTAACATCATTACACATAGTGGCATGGTCACAGGAGGAGATGAGGAAAAATCTACAGCTGAACCACTTATCAGAAAAGCCACTGGCAAAAGGGAAAGCCTAGACTTACAAAAAGAAAAAGAAACCTTCCTTGAAGCTGGAAAAGACTTTGCCAAAAAGGAAGCGTCTACCTCGGTGGACCTGAAAGTAGATGCAGAAGTAAAGCCATTCCTATAGGCATGTATGAAGTTACTACGCAACCAGAAGGCAGTCGAGAAACTCCAAGCATTGATCGACAACTGTTCATAAAATATTTCCCCACCCACAGAAGTAAGATATGTCAAAAAAATTTATAAGCATAAGAAGAGGACTGGCTGAGAAATGCGGCTAACTATGTAGATCAAAGATTTTGAAATGTATAAAGTAATCCTTGATCTAGGATCCGATGCGAATGTCTTGCCCAAACAGACTTGGTAGAGGATGGGAAAGCCTAAGATGGAATGGTCTACTATACAACTCCACATGGCGAACTAGCAGAAGATCATACCGTTAGGAAGGTTATCAAAGGTTATGGTAGACATCGCAGGAGTTAAGGTATACACAGACTGTTGGGTATGTGTTATATTCTTTCCACGACTATCCCCACGCGCTGTACGTTGCGCCGGGCGTAGCAGGGGGGTCACAAGGGGGGAGGCAACCCCCACTGTTGGACCCACTCATAGGAGGACCCACCCATATTTTGTGCATGATTTTTCACATGGTTTTGGGGTACTATGGTTTTCAGCCCCTGGTATTTTCACTAGTACATTTGGGGGAAATTCCAACACTTGGTTCCGACGCTTTTGACCAAATGTCAAAAATTTCCCCAAATTTTTTCAATCCCGCCCGAAACCGCCACTATACTGAATTTTAGAGAAAAGTGTCGCAATACTGACACTTAGAAAAAGTGTCACAATTACGATTTTTGGAGGAAGACGTTGCAATTGCGACACTATGCCCCCAAGCGTTGCTATTGCGACGACTGCCTCCAAACGTCGCAAGTGCAACACAATGTCTAAGTGTCACAATTGCGACGTTTGGAGGCATTCGTCGCAATAGCGACGCTTTGTACGCCGTTAGTATAACGACACTTATATGCGCGCTACATAAAAATATGACACTTATATGCGCACTACATAAAAATGATTTTATTAAAAACTACATTAATGGCTGATATCACATGCGCATTCACCCTCCGCTCTTGCAGAACGACATTCGCCCTTAGCATTTGCCCTCAGCTCTTGCAGAACAACATTTTCCCTCAGCTCTTGCAGAACAACATTCACCCTCAGCTCTTGCATAATAGCATTCGCCCTGAGCATTTTCCCTCAGCTCTTGCAGAACAACATTCGCCCTCAGCTCTTGCAGAACAGCATTCGCCCTCAGCTCTTGCAGAACAGCATTCGCCCTCAGCTCTTGCAGAACAACATCCGCCCTCAACATTCACCCTCAGCTCTTGCAGAACAGCATTCACCCTGCATTCACCCTCAGTGTTCGCCCTCATCTCTTGCAGAACAGAATTCGCCCTCAGCATTCGCCCTCAGCTCTTGTAGAACAACATTTGCCCTCAGCTCTTGCAAAATGGTAAGTTCTTACTACAGGCCCTTCCTCCTATAGTAGGGTTGACTCTATTTGGGTTTTTTTGGTCAATTCCATTGGATTGTGTTAGGCTATAGGGTTCTCTCTAGATCTCTTCCAATGTTCTTTCGGATAAGTTTCAAAGAGGATGTGTAAGATGTGTTTGTGCTTGCATGAATTTGACTCCACTAGTTTCATGAAGTTTAAGCTATGGATTTTAGTTCGACAAACTCATCCATCTCAACACCCAGTAACGAATTTCCCTTGGTTTTATCTATATTGAAGGTGAAGTGAAAAGTGGTAGAGAATGGGAGATCGAAAGTCATCAACTTTATCACAAGGGTAGTACTCCAGATCGAAAGTGATGAGCTTTAGTTCTCCAGATTTGGGGATTTTCTGATGACATACCAAAGGTCACATCCATACAACCATATCAAGGTCAATGTTGAGATCATTATCATATAGATATAGGTCACTGATATATAGGGTTAATATCATCATCACTATCCATGGAAACTGAATGGTTACAAAATCTGTGATTGTGGTTGGCTCATTTATAATTATTACCCATTTACAGTAGAGCACAGAAACAATAAATATGGCCCGAGCAGAGCCTTTACAACAGGCAATGGAATTGCAGCTGCTTCATCAATAACCAATAGCTCCACTTGAGAAAACTTTTCATAATCTTGGGGTTGGATATACTGCAGAGCAAACAATTGTAGTTATCATTCGTGCTCCAATATATTAATATACTTTTTACATTGAACTGAAGAAAGGGAAACAAGCAAATGCTAGCCAGCATACAATTCTTTGACATAAGAGTTTTGAGTGACATAATTGAAAAAAAGAACTCATCCGCTGATATTTATAATAGTTTGAGTTATTCAAGTTAAACACAATGTCAAGAATCAAGATTCAATACCCTCTATTATCTTCATCACCCAATACAAGATTTAAAATTTTCCCAAAGAAACGCTTATTAAATTGGTAGCCATTATTTCTCCCTGCTTTAAAAACCCTACATTTAAATGAAAACAAGAATTGAATTTCAACTACAAAAATCTATTAGTGTTCAAATGTACATGTGTGCATCACTTGTGTAGGGTATTCCTTTTCCACTTTCACATTATCCAAGAATGTGTGCAGTATAGTTCATATTTTTTTTGATTTAGATTATCTTGAAAAAGGAAAGGTAAATTATTTCCCATGGAAAAAGAAGTTTTTCCCTTTTTACTACTAGAAATGGTACAACAAATTTCCATTTCTACCCGAAACTCCTATGAAATAGGAACCAAATAAAGGCCATGTCCTCAATGGACATCATTTGGATTTGAAAATGGCCATTGCACCGTGTTGTTTCTTATATTACATCACGATAGTTTCTTAGGTCATTTTTTTCTTGAGATGAAAAACAACCAAAGAAATTGTGAAGATTCTTTCAATAAATAAATGACCATTTCTCAATCATATCTCAACTATTTTTTATTTTATTCAGTGGTTGCTTACTTTGAGAGAAATTTGACACTTTTATAAGGAATATAACATAAAAACAAAAAATGGGAAGGAATTGATGAGGTAGATGACCTTTAGTTGTTGTCAATTAAGAATTGATAATACATGATGCATGTTCTGTACTACAAACTAGATTCCTTCCTGGAGTTAGGACACAGAGTATTGAATCAAAGTTGTAGTTTCTAACTTCTTGTATTGGTTCATCAATCTTGTAATTCAGACATTGCATGTCTTCATTGCTTCATGTTTGAATAATTTGCATCATATCGTACAATAGGAAATTAGGAATTATGATTATTATTACTTTATGGATCTGTTAAGTTACTTTTAAGTTTGCATGGTTTAGTGTGAAATTATTCTTGTGTGCCCCTAGGCCCAAGTGAAGGAATGCCAAGGACTGAGAACCATAGTTTTTAAATGGTATTGTTTCTTATACCCAAAAACACCTCAACATCACTTCTTATTAGTTCTTAACAATAGTGTTGTAAACAATTTGAGAATTGATATAGAAAAATCTCGCACTTCTCAAGATAAAGTACTAAATCTAAAGTGTGATACCATGTGTAATTCAATAGCCCCATTGTCACCTCACCAACCTCTTTTCACTTTGGGTTAGATCTCCTCCAACTCAAGGGGGGTTCTCCCTAGTAGATGTTAGGGATCTAATGGCCCAAACAAACCAAGTCAAGAGCCCCCTAACTCTCTATGTTTACTACTATCAATCAAAATATTGAACAATAGGGTCAGGCATGCATCCTGAAGATAAAATTTCCAGGGTATTTTTGGGTAATTTCAAAGGGAAAGTCCCCAAACACATATAATCAAGGAATTATAATGTGATTTCAAACATTAAATGTCAACAAAATCATTTAAAGGATATTGAAAGGAAAAAGGTGATGGAAGATAGAAAGTGCCTTACTTAAATTCTCTAAGGATTTTTCAATAGTTGCTCCAAAAGCTTCACTTCAGGGCCCTTCAAGATCGTCTCCAACAATGCTATACCATCAGCTTCAACAATGTTGCTCCAAAAATGTCTTCAAGGTCTTCACAACAAGTTTACTAGAAGTTGCTCCAACAGTATATTCAATAAGGTCTTCATTGTCAACTCGTCTCTTGTTTGGGTGCCTTAATGTTCAATGACATGTTTCCAGGACTGAATTCAATGCAAGGCATATTTGAAACTCGTCTCTTGTTTGGGTGCCTTAATGTTCAAGGCATATTTGAAACTCTAACTCTGTCTTCCGGTGTCTTATTAGAAATTATTTCAGTTTTCATTTTGTGTTTTCAAGTTAGATATTGTTTTCAAGTTTTTACAATTATAATTTTATTGCAATGTGGCAGACTGATCAGGGTAGTACAGGAACAACCCCGAGACGGGATGATCGCGAAAAGAGGCCAGTGGAAGAACATGCAAAAGTGCCAACATTGCTCTATCTTCAGGTATTTTAGTTATTTACATAATTGAAATAGTATTAATTTTGTTCAAATATGCAGACACCTAGCCATGGTACGCCTGATGATTCCCTCTTTGAGGAAGAGATTTCTTCATCCCTATCTCCAGTGCTCTTGTTGCGAAAAAAGGCACGAGATGCAAGGTCGGAATTTAATACTTTGATAGATGCACCTCAAACACCTGAAATAGAAGAGAGGATAAAACAACTTATGACCCAGCTAGAAACATATCAGGAAATAATAAAAATTCAAAAGGATATTCTTTTTGTTCTGCATGAGATGAATTGTGATAGTTTGATTTTTAATTTTTACATTGACTAAAATAACAAAAAATTCTTTTGTATGTAGCGTTTTCTGGCACTTGGTGAACCCAGTGTTGGTGGTAGTGGGACACGAGGGCAAGAGATTGCCCAGCAACCCTCTCGTACACCTTCTACTCCTTTAGGTGCCAGCCAAGAAACACACCTTGCCCAAGCAGACACCCAACCAACCGCTGAATGTGTTGGCAGTGATGAGGCTGATATGGCCAAATACATTATTGCGTTTCCTGGAGCTACACATGCCAGCTCCACAGGGACCATTAATGGCATGTTGTTGGTGAACGATGAAGGTGTCCCTATAAAGCACGTACAAATCCCAAGTAAATTTAAATATTTTAACTATTTCATGTACTCTATCTAAAACATATTTATCATGATTTTTATTTTTAAATTAATGATAATATCTTCTTCTTCTTCTTCTTCTTCTTTTTTTTCTGTGTAGGAAACAATGAGTTCTGCAAGTTTTTGGAGAGCCATGCGTTGGTAATTTTTGGCCCAACCATACGCACAAGGTGGAATTCCCATAATTCCAATCTGAAAAAAGAACTTCTAGATTATCTAGAAGCCCTTTTTGGGGTCGACACATTTGATAGAACAATGATTTCTCGGGTAGCCGGCAAATATTTGAAATATACCAGGGACACCTATAGGATGCAATTTCAATTTGACCCTAGATACGAGCGTCCTCTCACAGTTCCAGAGAGTGAGTGGAGAGCACTCATCCATGACGGAAAAGAGAAAAGGGCAAAGAAAGAAGGAAAAATGCCAATTGGACCCGCAAGGTAAATTACAACTTTAATTCAATAGCTTTAATTTTCTCTATGTCTAAAATAAAAGTGTGCTACGTCATATCTAACTTCAATATTTCGATGCTAGGTTTCCTGACACCTCGAAGGAAACCAAAGCTAGGATTGAAAAAAAGGGCCATCACAAGCTAGGCCAGGGCGACTACTTGAAATTAGCCGCAAGAATTGTAATTAAGTAGCTAAACATCTTATAATTAATTGTATCGCCTTCCAAAATTTTTGTAATCCTATAAAATATGATTAAAAATACACAATCATATGTAATGTAGGGTGATGACTTCAGAACAGAAAATACAGAGGAAGATAAAAATATCGCTTTCCATTTCGGCTATCAAGCCGTAGTTGAACGTCACAGAAGCTTGCGGCAGGTGCCAAGATCCAGAATGCCTGATAAGGTAAAAAATTAACATTTCAATATGTTTTTTTTCTTCCATAAATTTAATGTCTAAAAACTTTTTTTAAATCAAGGGAGCAACACTACCAACGAGGCAAATAACCCAATTTTAGAGCCAGATGTAGATGATCCTCACGTGCAACCTGATCATTGTAGTGGGGACCAGGCTGAAAATGCTACTATCAGTGAGGGCCGTGACGGTAATTAATTTCCACTTATAATTTTTTCTAATTATACCTTGATGGTTGTCCTTATAACTTTTTTTGTTTAAATGACATAGAATGTTTCCCTTGAGGATCTTACCACCAGAGAGGAAGACAGGGCAACAGTCCCAACGGCGACAACTGGTGCACCAGGTAAATAATCTCATTGCAATTTTTTTTATTAATATTACCGAACTAGTTCAATGATATTTAAAAAATTACAATTAAAATTTAATATTATCTGTTTTTGTAGGCGATGCCCCATCACTGGATGAGACCAGACATCATGACTACGCAACTAGGTCAGCAGTGCGGGTCGAAATGCACAAAACAAGAGTAGAGCATGATGATATTGATGATGTAATTAGGAGCTTTAGAAATAGGAAGAAGAAAGAGAAAATTTGATAATGTAAAATATTGTATTATTATAAGACAAACGTTACCATACTTGGAACTTTTTTTGCGTTATATAAAAAACTCATTTATCATACTATTTTTATGTCAAGCATTAATTTCAATGTTTCCTTGCGTACTTTTTTTTGAATTGTTTTTTTATTAGTTATTGAATACTTTTTTTTATGCTCATGAAAGTAAAAAATGAAATATAGATTGGGTATTGGGGAATTGAGAGTGATGTGCGGGGGGGGGGAGTGGGGGGCATAAGAGCTTCCACCTTCATTTGGTTGGCCCTGTTTAGTAGAGAATAATTTATTGGAGCAATTTAATATTGGAGAAAACCTCCCTTGATCCAGCGTAGCAACAAAAAAGTCACTGTTGACTTAGTTTCTACTCTTTCAGATCGTGGGAGGCTTGTTCCCAGTTCATGCGACTCCAATAAATTTTTCTTGAAACGAAGAGGAGCTTATTCAGGTATGTTTTGACATTTTCAACATATGTTCTAACATTATCATAAGAATGCATCTTAGAGTAAAAAATACTACATCAATTACTTTTATTTATTGTATAGATAATGATGGATTTTGATTGACTTGGTAGTGCAGGTACAAATCCTCTTGCATCATGAGCAATACAACTTGTCAACCAGGGTCATGTCCAGGATATTTTTTCTTGTGCGCTTGACCAGGTTTGTAATGTCACATTTTTTAAGTTCCTTTACAGTTCATAATTCAATATTAAGCTTGTTCATGATTATTATCTAAGTTTTTTGTATGTGTTTTTTCATCTATTTGATTGTAAGCAACTCTGCATGTTTCCTGTTGTTCACTATGATTTCTCCCATTACCACTCCCAGGATGAATCTGGCTTTATTGTTACATAGGTTACTTTATTGTTACTATGATTTCTCCATTTACGATTTCATAGGTTACATCATGTAAAGTTGTCAATCTCAGGTTGGTGATGAGCTTTAGTTCTCCAGATTTGGGGCTTTTCTGATATTTTCTCCGTCATGTCATTCCTGCATCACCTCGTTGTTTGAGCATGCCAGTTCTTCCCAACTATCTTTATATGTCTGTAATTTTGGAATTTGATTTAAAAAACTAGTACCCAACATTGAGTTCAATTGGTGTTCATGTAAGGATGTCTGGGCTTTGGGAAATATTGCTGGAGACTCCGCAACATTTATGGATCTTTCCCTCAGTCATGGAGCTCTGAGGCAGGTGCTTGCCTAGTTGAATGATACTACCAGAATTTCAATGATAAGAAATGCTACATGGGCTCTGTTAAATTTTTGTTGTGATGTAAACCCCAACCACTATTCGAACAGGTAAGCAGAATACATATTCTGCCTCTTCTTCTTAGTTTGCAGATACTGTGGTTTTTTTTTATAGATCTTGGTGCTTGGTAGATTTGGACGTAATATGGACCTAGGCGCTTGTTCATTACAATGACTCTGTCATCAGGTTTTAGAAAATGCTCAGAAATTTGGGTTTCACAAGGGGATTACCCTTGCTTGAAATTATCGATTATCAATCACATTCAAAAAAAGTCTTTCTTAGCATTGCTGAGCTCTTTGTAGGTGAATTTCCGAGGCAATTTCACAATATCTGAACTAAATTTTTCTGTCCTTTTCAATACTCTATGCTTGTAACAGAACCAGACAAACAATCTAGTGGCCAATGCGACAACAACAACACCTCCTGTTGCAATGCCTGCAATTCACCCTCTTTGCACGCATGAATGACTATGGTACCCTCTTTTGTGAACAGGTACTGGAGCTGAAGGTACTGGTTTCGATTAGGATCATGGAATTCAACATCCAAAATAGTATCAAATTCCACTGCAATAGTATTCCCCAGTGAGGGAAACAGTTCATTGAGACCTATTGGAATCATCACCCCCAAATAGCCTTCAGGGCTACCTAGAGTGATCATCTTTGTTACTGAGTATATTTTTATTTTTTCAGTGAGAGTTTAGGGTTTCTCTAACATAGCTTCAGAAATCCGATTCAGTGCCTGCTTGAATATCGTCACATAATACTCATGGTTTTGATTGATGAGCATGCTCTGAATGGTTGGTTGATTCATAAGAACCACCCATATAGTCATCTTGAGATATTTCAGAAGTTTTCTCAGGTTTCCTTTTTCACCGTTTCTAGTGGGTAGGATGCTATGGGGTGATCCATCAATACTGGTGCTCTTGTAGTAGGGAATTTGTTTTTGGGGATATAAAGGAGAATTTGATGTAGATATCCCATTGGATGCATTCATAGATGGGCATGAGAGGTCAAGAATTTAAATTAAAAATATGCAACCTCTAGCATGGCAACCTGAAGGTCGCGAGAGACACTGGTTAAAGATTGTTTTGTGTTGACCTTAATATAGTAGTGATTTCTTTCTATTATCTTAATGCAAATATATAGTCCAGTCTCATTAAAATGAGGATTGTGGTTGTATTTCTCTTTGTTTGTTTCTCTCTTAATGCTCTAGAAGTTGCCAAAAGTTGCGATAGTTGTTTAGTTTTCCTGTTACAACTTAAAAGTGGTTTTTAGCAATGGGAGTCATGTTTTTTAAGGTTCATACTAATATGAAGATCTTGTAGTTCTATATTCAGGATAAGAGAAGATGGCCTCTGCTTTGGGTAGTATGACAAAAATTGCCACATCTACCTCATTGGGTAACAATGGAAAGGGGAAGAAGTTGGGTGCAATGTTTGATAATTATGACAGACAATTGTCTTCTCTTTCAGTTTTTTCACCCATTTCCTTTAATCGCTCAAGCAGAAGAGGGACTCTGAGATTACGCGACAGAGAGAAGGTAGTTAATACAAGAGCTATGGAAAAGGAGTTGTACTTCAACAAGGATGGCTCAGTGACAAAAAAATTGCAGGTCAGAGAAAAAATTATGTTTTAAGGAAGGTCACCTGCACGTGAAACTTTCTTGCGTGTTGGGAAAAATGCGAGAGGGGGGGGGGGGGTGAATCGGTGGCCCAGGACTTATTCAAAATTTTACTTTTTCATTCTCTAAAAACCCATACGCTACTTTGCTGAAGTCAACTAGCGTATACACGCGGATATCCTTCATATAACTCGCGTATATACAGAGATCTTATTATGCCATTAATTCTTTACTTAGATCTATGCAACATTAATTCTTCTGATGATTAGATAACAATAAGCATGTGCAATAATAACAGAATAAACCATCACACATAAGCATCACACAAGAACACCAGGATTTAAGGTGGAAACCCAAGTCGGGAGAAAACCACCGCTGCCGTCATCTCAGTCTTCAATATTTATTATATAAAGAAAAAATGTTACAACGATGTACTGGCGCAGACTCATACCAGCACGCAGGCACCCACCTGCAGAAGGCTACAACCTTCTCTCGTTTACCAGCCTCTCCTGGAAGGGAGCTACAACCCCCTGACTGAAGGCTACAACCCTCAGCACCACCATGGACCACGTTTCATCAATTTTCGTATTTGGATCAAATAGATTCTACACAACATACCTTGCGAATACAAATTTACTTATTTTCTTCAAAGGTGCATCCTTAATTCAGCAATCTGTTACCCATTCCAAACAGATATACTTCAGAGTGAAGTATTCATTCACAAACCTTATACGTTCTTCATGATTGAACCAGGAATTAATCATCATCTGATCTAAATATCTTGATCAATCATCATATTCATAGGTGCGCCATAGTTTCAGATATATCAGAGTTTATTCATACAAATATCTCTAAAAGAGATTCGTTTATTATCGACCCTTTCGCACGCACACCCTTCTTCATGATTCTCATCACCTTATATAGTTTTTTCTTTTAATAAAACCTTGGGTCAAAACCACGAACCGCTAATGGTATTCCTGGACGGGGTCCAACAATCTACTATAGTCATGACCTCCCCAAAACATACAAAATCTCTTTTACAACACGAAAAGACCCAAAAAGGAACTTTATCTCTGCCATATAATTTTATGATTAATAAATCATTTACAATGGATTGGAGTGGTCATAATCTTTAAAAATTAGCTCCAGCCCCCCACCTAAATGGTTAACAAGCCAATCAAATTCCCGCACCATACGCTGGATAATCCTTCGTGCGTCTTCATCAAGTGAACACTGTCCGATGACCCCTTCCCAGATCAACGGTGCTCATCAATTTTGCTGGTCATCCATGGTCGAAAAATAACGCGCGATGGCGCGTAGTGACAGGCGGTTTTGTAGAGTCGTACAGGGACGCGTGTCACCCGATCAATGGAATCGCTACCCAACCGGAAATTACCGCTTATCCCCAAAATGCGGTGCGAAATGGGCAAACCGACTTCATAAAACCCGCTTTCACTGTTTATTCCGGACGTGATTCCTTTCCTTCGCTTAGTGCCGCTGACTCAGCAATAAAATATATTCATATAACCTTTTGGTTATTTTAAAACTTTACACTACCACCGTAACATTACTTTTAATCAAATTTCAATGAAATTTTAACCCGGACTTCAATCCTTGACCCCGGGCCCACATCGCAGTCGGCCATTTGCGATGTGCGATATGCAATGGCGCGATCAAACAAAAGTGCGCAAAGTTAACATTTGCGATTTGCGATGGGATCGCATCACAAATTGGCGATCAAACATAGGGTGAAACACTTTGTAATATGCAATGGTGCGATCGTGCGATGGCGCGATGATCGCATATCGCAATTATCCACATCAACAAGACATTTAAACACAAAAACTTGCGATCTTGCGATTTGCGCTAAAGTGGTGGGGACCACTTGTCCTCCCTTTTTAGAGATTTAAAGTATTTGGTTGTTTTATTCAAATTTCTTCTGCAAGAGGACTTCGCCCATAACAAAAATTAATTCTCCTCTACAATATTTAGCTGCGGCCCATCAACAATCTGTTCTCTGTCTATTTTTCCAAGTCTTTACCTTTGTTCTCTGCAATTCTTCTGTTCTTCTTCATTGCCCATGCATTCTCCTTTGCCACATCCTTTGCCATCAATGAAAATATTCCAACAATCTCCCCCTTTGGCATTGATGGCAATACTCTTCCTCTGATGACCTTATAGATGCCCTTTGTTGCTTTTCCTCCCCCTTTGACATCAATGGCAAAGAGTTTGAACCGACAGTGCCATGCTCCCCCTGAGATCATGCTGCATCTTCAAACATAATATGACCAACAATTCATCCTTCTCATATGACCAATGCTCCCCCTGAGCCTGTGCATTTAGAGATGCCTGACAACACTTCTCAACCAATGTAGTCTTCTGTAATTAAGTAGAGCTGATCCTCTGCATGGCAGAGACTACTCCCAGTTTCTGTCTGAGATATTTGAATGCTTCCCTGGGTAGAGGTTTGGTAAATATATCAGCAACTTGTTCTTTGGAGGAAACATATTCTAATTTCACCTTTTGCTCAAGCACTTGTTCTCGTAAGAAGTGATATTTGATGAGAATGTGCTTGGTCTTGGAATACATAACAGGATTCTTTGAGATACTGATGGCACTTGTATTATCACACATAATGGAGATAGGAGGTGAACATTTGATTTGAAAATCTTGTAGGGTTTGCATCATCCAAAGAAGTTGAGTGCAACATGATGCTGCACCCACATATTCCACTTCTGTTGTAGATAAGGCAATGGAGCTTTGCTTCTTGCTGAACCAAGATACTAACCAGGGCCCCATAAAGAATGCACCACCACTAGTGCTTTTTCGATCATCAACACTTCTAGCCCAATCTGCATCAGTGTATGCATGAAGAGTAAGATCAACATTCTTTGGATACCATAGTCCAAAGTCTTGAGTTCCCTGTAGATATTTGAATATTATTTTCACAGCCTAAAGATGAGACTCTTTTGGATTGGCTTGAAATCGTCCAACAATCCCAACTGCATGCATGATGTCTGGTCTTGTCCCAGTGAGATAAAGTAGACTTCCTATCATAGATCTGTATTTTGGTTGATTTACGGTGGGGGAATCATCATTAGAACTGAGATTGCATCCGGTTATCATTGGTGTACTTACAGGTTTGCAATCTTCCATGCCGTACTTCTTCAGGATTTGCTTGAGATACTTTTCTTGTGATAAGAATATACCATCTGTTGCTTGTTGCACTTGCAAGCCAAGAAAGAATGTTAGTTCCCCAAGTAAAGACATTTCAAATTCTTGCTGCATATTAGAAGCAAATTTCTGACTCATAGACTCTTTATTACTTCCAAAAATCAAATCATCAACATATACAACTACAACCAAAAGTTTGTCATTTTCAGTTTATGTGTACAAGTTGCTATCAGCAGACCCCTTTGAAAATCCTTGTTGATGAAGATATTTGTCAAGATGACAGTACCATGCCCTTGGAGCTTGTTTGAGACCATATAGATCCTTTTTAAGTCTACAAACAAGTTTTTCATCATTTCACAAAATGAATCCTTCTGGTTGTTCTATACAAACTTCTTCTTCTAGATCACCATTGAGAAAAGCATATTTAACATCCATTTGATAAAATTTGATTTGTTGGAAGCTTGAAAATGCAAGAAACATTCTTATGGCTTCAAGTCTAGCTACAGGAGCAAAGGTTTCTTCAAAGTCTATACCTTCTTGTTGAGCATACCCTTTGCACACAAGTCTAGCTTTATTTCTTATAACATCCCCATTATCATTTAACTTGTTTTTGAATATCCATTTAGTTCCAATGACATTTTTGTCATGAGGCCTTGGTACTAACTCCCAAGTGTGATTCTTTTCAATTTTATCAAGCTCTTCATTCATGGCTTGAATCCAACATTCATATTTTCTAGCTTGACTGACACTGTGAGGTTCAACCATGGACAGAAATGCCTGATTGCTAGAAGATCCCACAAGAGTCCTTCTTGTTTGTACACCTGATTCCTTTTCTCCCAAAATTTGAGATTTTGGATGATTCTTTTGAACATATCTAGATGGAGACTTTTCAGACAGCTCTTCTTCAGGTTCTTCATTGGGTGTACTGTTTGTATCATTACTGTTTGATGTAGAAGGATATGTGTCCTCATCATCTTCATCTGTTGTTTGCTTTTCTTCTTTTGGGGTTGTAGTAGACTCATCAATAACAACATCAATACATTCAACAATCTTTCGAAGTCTTTTATTGTAACATTTATATGCCTTACTCCTAGAGGAGTAACCAAGAAATATTCCCTCATCTGCTCTGGGTTCAAACTTGCCAAGTTTTTCATCATTATTCTTGTTAAAACATTTTCTCCCAAAAATTATAAAATGCTTTATAGTGGGAGGATTACCATACCAGAGTTCATATGGAGTTTTATCACTATTTACACGAACATGTGCTTTGTTGAGAATGTTTGCTGCTGTATGTGCTGCTTCTCCCCAAAATGTGTCAGGTGTTCCGGAATCATCAAGCATAGCTCTAGCCATTTTTTGAATTATTTTGTTCATTCTCTCTGCAACACCATTTTGTTGTGGAGTGCCAGCTACAAAGAACTGTCTTTTTATGCCGTGTTGTTCACAGAATTCAAGAAATTCTTTGGATGTATATTCTCCTCCTCGATCAGATCTAAGACACTTGATTTTTAATTCTAATTCATTCTCCACTAGTGTTTTGAAAATCTGAAATTTCTCAAATGCTTCATCTTTGTGTTTAAGCGGCCCAATCCAACACATTCTAGAGAAATCATCAATGAATAAGATATAGTATTCTTCACCACGGGGTGAATTTTTCCTCATAGGTCCACATATGTCAGTATGAATGAGTTCCAGAGGCTTACTTGATGATCTTTCCTTGGCATTAAATTGTACCCTGGTTTGCTTACCGAATTGGCAAGATTTGCATATGATATTTTCAGGTAGAGTAATATTGGGAAGATCGCGAACAACTTTAAGTTTGCTTGATTTGTTGATTTGAGAGAAGCTCAGATGCCTCAACCTTCTATGCCACAGCCAATTTTTTGAAGATTTACTCAAATAACATTGTTCTTTGGGGTTCTTCAATATATACAGGTTGTTTGGAGTTCTTTTTCCTTTTATAATTTCTTTACCTGTATCAAGATCACGTACCACACATTATTTTGAACTAAAGACAACTTCAGTTCCTTGATCACACATTTGACTTACACTTAACAAGTTATGCTTTAATCCATCCACATACATGACTTCATTAGTCTTTTAGGAAAACAGACCCTTTTCCTTTAATGACCGCAGGAGTATCATTTCCAAATTTAACATTCTTCTCCTTTTCTAGAGCACTATATGCAAGAAGTTTTTCTTTATCACTTGTCATGTGTCTTGAGCATCCACTATAAATGTACCATTGGTTTTCTTCATCTTCTGAAAATAACGCTATGCCACAATTTTCAACCTGTAATTCCTTCTTTTTTCATACTTTGGAGCTTGAAGGAACATGTTCTTTTGGCTGAACTTTGCTCCTGCATTCAGATTCTTCATGGCCAAAGTTATTGCAATAAGTGCATTCAACTTCATTTTGAAGAGGAGAAATTTTTTTATAAGTATTCTTCTTTGCTTCAATATCAATCCTTTTCTTTCTTGCTTCTCTTGTCATAATATTTTTATATGCTACACATTGAATAGCTTTATGACCAAAATTGTGACATGAGAAACATTGTCCATTGAAGAAAAAAATTATGCGATCATAAGATCTTCTATATGAATTTATCTGTTGATTGGTGTTTCTTTGAAAGACATTCCTGTTAGTGTTCCTTGAATTGAAATGATCATGCTTTACCTGTAGAGATTCTTTATTTCCTTGCTGAGTGGCAGTTTGTTGTAAACCAGCTATAATTGCTTTTAGATAATTTGGTGCTGCAACCTGAGAAGATTCTCCGATATATCCAAGACCCGTCTTTATAAGAGGAGAACGTTGTACCTTGATAATATCATCTAAGGTTTCAGACCCTTTAGAAAATCTAAGATTCAGAGTCTTTATTTTCTCAAGTTCTTTTCTTAGATCTACTACTTCACACTCTAATTTCTCATTGTGTTTCTCTTTATCTTCAAGCTGATTTTTCAGAGTTTCTATGATTATTTTGCTCTCTTCTAAGAAAATTTTGAGTTTATTGTTTTCATTAAGAAAATCACTGTCTTCTAGAGCATCCACAAAGGTATCCTTTTCTTCTCTAGATTCGTTTTCAAATGCCATGAGAAGTCTAAGATCTTGTTGACATTCTTCCTCACTATCAGATAACCCATCACTGTCTTCATGAGTATAGTAACTCTTTCTAGTGCTAAAACGATTCTTATTCCTTCTTTCTCCTTCCTTCCCCTTTTTATGTGTTTCTTTATAAGGACACTTAGTAGCATAATGACCAACTCTTCCACAATCAAAACATTTGAAAGGAAGCTTACCTCTGAATCGTCCTGTGCCAAGTTGAAGTTTCTTTACAAAGTTTATCTCATCTTCTTCTGAGATATATCCTGATCCTTCTTGTTTTTGTACTTCCTTCCCTTTTGTAGAGGTTCTAAAGACTGGTTCTTTGACTTCAGATGGTCCTCCTCTTCTCATTTCATAAGAAGTTAGTATGCCATGGAGTTGCACCACAGTAAGGTTTTGAAGATCCTGCTTTTCTTCAAGAGCAGAAACTTTTGACTCAAATTTTGTCGTTAGTGATCTTAAGAATTTCTCAACCAAAGTAGCTTCGGTTATTGTTTCTCCCAGATTTCTCATACGATTTACAATATCATCAAGACGTAAAAATAAATTGGCAATGCTCTCCTCATTATTCATTTTTAGATTCTCATATTGAATTCTGAGAGTTTGGAGTTTAGCACTTTTTACCTTTGCATCACCTTCATAACTTAGAATGATTTTGTCCCATATTTCCTTTGTTGTATTCAGCTGCATGACTTTGAAAAATTCTGATTCAGTTAGACTTCCCAATAGAGCATTGACCGCCTTTGCATTTGTTTCATAATTCTTTCTTTCTGTCGGATCTGTTGGTACTGCAGCTGGATATTGATATCCTCCTTCAACAATTGCCCATACCTCTGCTCCCAGAGACTGAAGATAGGATCTCATCCTTGTTTTCCATAAGATTAAATTGTTTTCGTTAAAGAGCGGAGGCCTGATCGATGTCGTTCCATCTTGATTGCTCATCTTGCTTGATCTTCCTTCTAGCAGCTAAGATTTTTCAGAAGGACCTGCTCTGATACCAATTGCTGGAAAAATACTGAGGGGGGGGGGTGAATCAGTATTTAGGACTTACTCAAACTTTTACTTTTTCATTCTCTAAAAACCCATACGCTACTTTGTTGAATTCAACTAGCATATACACGTGGATATCC
Organism: Pinus albicaulis; assembly: GCA_034641835.2. NCBI lineage: Eukaryota > Viridiplantae > Streptophyta > Pinopsida > Pinales > Pinaceae > Pinus > Pinus albicaulis. The sequence continues at coordinate 911,030,541 of CM076573.1, read as the reverse complement.
TTCATAAAACTTGCGTATATACAGAGATCTTATTATGCCATTAATTCTTTACTTAGATCTATGCAACATTCATTCTTCTGATGATTAGATAACAGTAAGCATGTGCAGTAATAACAGAATAAACCATCACACATAAGCATCACACAAGAACACCAGGATTTAAGGTGGAAACCCAAGTCGAGAGAAAACCACCGCTGCTGTCGTCTCAGTCTTCAATATTTATTATATAAAGAAAACATGTTACAACCATGTACTGGTGCAGACTCATACCAGCACGCAGGCACCCACCTGCAGAAGGCTACAACCTTCTCTCATTTACCAGCCTCTCCTGGAAGGGAGCTACAACCCCCTGACTGAAGGATACAACCCTCAGCACCACCATGGACCACATTTCATCAATTTTCAGACTGGATCCAATAGCTTCCACACAACATACCTTGCAGGCCACCAAATTTACTTATTTTCTTCAGAGGTGCATCCTTAATTCAGCAATCTGTTACCCATTCCAAACAAATATACTTCAGAGTGAAGTATTCATTCACAACCCTTATATGTTCTTCATGATTGAACCAGGAATTAATTGTCATCTGATCTAAAGATCTTGATCAATCATCATATTCACAGGTGCGTCATAGTTTCAGATATATCAGATTTTATTCATACAGATATCTCTAAAAGAGATTCGTTTATTATCGACCCTTTCGCACGCACACCCTTCTTCATGATTCTCATCACCTTATATAGTTTTTGCTTTTAATAAAACCTTGGGTCAAAACCACGAACCGCTAATGGTATTCCTGGACGGGGTCCAACAATCTACTATAGTCATGACCTCCCCAAAACATACAAAATTTCTTTTACAACACGAAACGACCCAAAAAGGAACTTTATCTCCGCCATATAAGTTTATGATTAATAAATCATTTACAATGGATTTGCGTGGTCATAATATTTAAAACTTAGCTCCATCCCCCCACCTAAATGGTTAACAAGCCAATCAAATTCCCGCATCGTACGCTGGATAATCCTTCGTGCATCTTCATCAAGCGAACATCGTCTGATGACCCCTTCCCAGATCAACGGTGTTCATCAATTTCGTTGGTCATCCATGGTCGAACAATAATGCACGATGGCGCGTAGTGACAGGTGGTTTTGTAGAGTCGTACAGGGACGCGTGTCACCCGATCAATGGAATCGCTACCCAACCGGAAATTACCGCTTATCCCCAAAAGGCGGTGCAAAATGGGCAAACCAGCTTCATAAAACCCGCTTTCACTATTTATTCCGCACGTGATTCCTTTCCTTCGCTTAGTGCCGCTGACTCAGCAATAAAATATATTCATATAACCTTTCGGTTATTTTTAAAATTTACACTGCCCCCGTAACATTAATTTTAATCAAATTTCAATGAAATTTTAACCCGGACTTCAATCCTTGACCCCGAGCCCACATCGCAGTCGGCCATTTGCAATGTGCGATATGCAATGGCGCGATCAAACAAAAGTGCGCAAAGTTAACATTTGCGATTTGCGATGGGATCACATCGCAAATTGGCGATCAAACATAGGGCGAAACACTTTGTAATATGCGATGGTGCGATGGCGCGATGATCGCATATCGCAATTATCCACATCAACAAGACATTTAAACACAAAAACTTGCGATCTTGCGATTTGCGCTAAAGTGGTGGGGACCACTTGTCCTCCCTTTTTAGAAATTTAACGTCTTTGGTTTTTTTATTCAAATTTATTCTGCAAGAGGACTTCGCCCATAACAAAAATTAATTCTCCTCTGCAATATTTAGTTGCGGCCCATCAACAATTTGTTCTCTGTCTATTTTGCCAAGTCTTTACCTTTGTTCTCTGCAATTCTGCTGTTCTTCTTCGTTGCCCATGCATTCTCCTTTGCCACATCCTTTGCCATCAATGACAATATTCCAACACTGCGGTGGATCTTTCCTTGTCCACTTATATTCGATTTTAATGTGTTTTTTTAATTTTTCATGGAGGGTTGTTTTGGCATATGGTCTGGCATATAATTGCACACTTACTGAAAGCATTGTCAATTTGTCTTGCAGGCAGTGTGAACAAACTTGCTGATCTTGTTGGAGTCACCCTTGGGGCGAAGGGAAAAATGTTGTCTTGGAGAGCAAGCATGGTTCTCCGAAAATAGTTAATGATGGCGTGACAATAGCTAAGGAGGTAATTTGTAGATGTGTGCTCTGGTTTTCTTTTTAACGTTGTATTAGTTCCCCCTCTTAAATGTCTTAGATTTGGTAGGCATAATTTGAAAACTCAAAGGTGAGAGGAAACATATTTGTTACCCAGTGGTCTACTTGGCCTATGGACTAGCCACATTAGAGTAATGCATAAATATTTTCACAACAATAAAAGGAAAGGGTTATGGCTGAGCCAAATTTTATTGTTATTGACAGTGTAATGAAATGTATCTCAATGCTATGGTTTTGGCCTTTTTATTGGTTGAATTAGAGGACCCAGTTGAAAATATTGGGGCCAAGTTGGTAAGGCAAGTTGCGGCAAAGACAAATGATTTAGCTGGGGATGGAGCCACAACATCTGTTGTTCTTGCACATGTTTGAATATTGAAAAATTCTAGAACAATCAATGGAGAATAAATCTCCCTTCCTCTAACACAGAGAAAATAAAAATTTCTTTGACAGGAGACAGAGTTTCAATACTTTGAAAACAAACTTCTATTCCCTTCAATAACTCAAAAAAAACTATTACACTTCTTCCTCACTGAGAGGGATTACAAAATTATGACTGCTACAAAACGCAGTGCATAAAACCAACTCACTGTCTGTTCAAAACAAACATACTCTGTCTCTAAAACACTCTGCTATGTTTTTCACTTTTGCACTACTGTGCATACACACTTAAAAAGTTACACTCAGTCTTTCACTTTTTACACACTACTGTGTAATAAAAAATTTACGTATTGTCTATAAAAAAACTACCAAGCTTTTTTGTCATTTTTATTTTTATATGCCGTAACATATAAAACATATTATAATAAACCCTCTTTTAAAAAAAATAAAATTAAAACTAAATTCTATGGCCCACCTTTCATTTTGCATATGATATATATATATAACATATGTTTAAAACATATGTATATATTAAAGCATACATAAAATTAAACTATCAAAACATTAAAGAACCCTTTCCATCGGACTTCAAAAGTCTGAATAGATTGAATTTCAAACCAAATTCGCGTTCCAAAATGGGATGCTGACGTCTGCCTAATTTGTAACGCAAATTCTCAATCCAATGTGCCTTATAAAAAATTCGGGTCCGGTTTTCAGGTTTTCAGATTCCCTTCAATTTCATGCGATCCAATATTAATGCTCCACGTGTCCTCCTTTTGAATTTACAAAACTGGTGGGTAAATTTCTGTTTGTTTAATTTATGGTTGGTGAATTGCGTTAATGCTGGTTGTTGTGTTTAAATACAATCCTGTACAGAAATATGGCTGGGGCCGTCTACAAAAAAAACTTGCAGGAATTTTAAATGTTGAATTAAATTTCTGGATGGCGTGCAAGCAACCTGCAAAAAAAAATGTTTCTGCTGCATCCGTCCTTCTGCTGCAGCAATTGAAGTTAAAATTCAACAGCACAGGGTTTAATAAGTGAGGGTGTAAAGGTAACGTTTTGTCAATAGTACTGGATTAAGATCATCTATTCATTTTTTTACGACCTTATGGTGTTTGGTTTTTTAGTTTTGGGTTGGGCTTATTGAGTCTAAGATATTTTTTGAGTGAAAAAATTTCTATCAGGTATTAAAATTTTTTGGTTCTTTTGTCAAAATTTATGAGCTTGTTAGGAAATACAAAACTGACAATGGCTGTATCTTAAATTTGTGGAAAATAATTTGAAATGAAACCTTTTTGTTTAGGTTGTTGTAACAGGTGCAAACCTCGTTCAAATTACTAGGGGCATTGACAAGACAATAAAGGCCCTTGTTTCAGAACTCAAAATTTTGTTAAAGGAGGTAAACGCTTGCCTCTTGAGTAGGCTGGTTTTCCTTTTTTCTGATGGTTTGGTGTATCTAATTGAATTAGTTGCCTAAGGTATTTTTGGTTGCAAACTCCTTTTCATTTTTCATACAGTATTGGCATTTTAGAATACATTTGATTGTGTGGTCTTGTTAGATCTACAACATTTGTAGTTGTTTAGTCTTATGGCCGAGGTGCACTTTTATTATGGAAATAGTTGATGCAATATTGTCATTTAATCCTTACTGCAGGGTAGCATGTTGAGAAGTTTCTTGTGAAACATTTGTTATTCAAAATGACACTTGATCCTATACAACATCATGCACTTGACTTCAAAATTCATATTCAAAGTGTGCCAGAAAATTCTTGCAATATTTTAAATATTTATGTTGTTTTAAACCATTATCTTTTTCATGTATTGGATGCTGAAAATGAGAAAAATAATTTGGTATGAAACCAACTGGTGAATAATTTCCAGCAAAATAACCACTTCCAAGACATGATTTAGAAGTAGAACATATGTACTTATGAAGCATAGAAAGATATCCTTGATGCATTGTCAATGTTTCGCTAGGGTTATTTTTGGAGAAAATAACTCCTTATTCCTAGAATAGTGATCTTCAATACAAGTAAATTCCAGAGAAGAGAGATCATCGTGTGACATAAACCTATTAAAAAAAGTGAATAGAGAATGATTATCAATTATGGCATACTAAGTTGTCAGTGATTTTGACTATTTTTCTTTAACATGTAAAAATGTTAAATTCCAAACTTACATCATCATGGTTTGGCATCATGAGCTTGACTAATTGTCCACCATGCTCATAATTTCATTGTTGTATTCATATCTATAAACAATGTTTCAAATAATAATAAAAAAGTTCTATAAGAAAAATCCAAACCTCCATGCTGCTGCTCCTTGTGAGACAAAGTCAAAATTGCATTACACAATATGACACATAAGAATCTCCTATATCCCGGTGGTATGTATCCAAATTCTTATAATAGTGTCTTCAAGACTTATGTTGACATTGCCAATGAGATATTTAAGCAATGAAATATGGAGCCTTCTTCATTGTTGTATATGTAACAGTATTTTATTAATATAAAGAATGATGGTTTTGTCTTTCTGAAAATGAAATGTAAAAATAATTTATTGTGGTCAATTGAATTTTTTTTTTTAAAGCTTTTCATTATGGAAGGGCGACATAGATATATGCCCTTATAATTGAAATTCGGACCTGCCCTTCAAATTTGATCATTGTGTGGGACCTTAACAAACAATAAAACTATTTCGCCGCTCGTTATATAAAACATATAACAAAACCTTTGTCAAAACTTCAAACGAACCCTTTAGTCGTGGGTATTTCATCACGAATTGATCATTTTACCATGTACCTTCTTCTAGAGGAATATTCTTCCACTTGATTAGGTAATTCATAATGGTTATATGTCAAAGAGATACATAATGTTTATCTATAACTTTTTGTGGTTCAAGAATCAACTTTCATTCTTCATCTAATTTTGGAAGTTCTATTTACATTGGCATATTTTTTCCCAAAACCTTTTTTTAGGCAAGATACATGAAAAACCTTATGAATGCAAGAAGAAGGAAAATATAACTTCTATACCACTTGTGCAATCCTATGAATAATTATTTAGGGCCATAACAGTTATGATTTTTGAGCTAATTCTTTATTCTTCTTTTTCTTGAATGAAGATTTCTTATAATGCTATAATCTAAAAAATACCCAATTACCCTCCTCAAATTATCTTTCACTTCAATGTTGTTCCCCTTGTTGTTTTATCATGTTTCATGTCATTTTAAGGTTTTCCATAATAATTTTCAAAGTTTCTTTATTATTTTCCATATGTGACTCTGTTTCCTATACTTTGGACTTATCTTGCAAAAAGTATGAGATACTAGGAGTTGGATATCCATAAATGGCCTTAAATGGGGAAATTTTAGTAGATGTGTGATAGGTAGTATCATATTACCATTCTTCCTTGACGAACCCACTTCATCCATTAAGATTGCTTTTCTAAAGAGTAAAATTGTAGATAACCTTAAACACATTTGTTAACTATTTTTGTTTGACCATTTGATTGTGTTTGATATGTAGAACTCATGGCAGCTAGTGTTTCTCCACTCATATTAAATAATTATTTCCAGAATTTTTGTTGTTACTATTACTTTAGGAAAACCATGAAGACTATGAATTTCTTTCACGGACACTTCTGCCACTTGTCTTGTTGTTTATGTACTTTGATCTCTACAAAAAAAATCTACAAAATTTGTCTATATAAATGACCACAAAAATGTAATACTTACCTTTATATTTCAGTAACACTGTAATAAAGTCTATTGATATATCTTCTAGTCTTTGAATATGTATGTGGAATGGTTGAAGTAACCCTAGAGATTTTACTATCTCTCTTTTATTTATTATGCAAACCTGACCTTCTCTAACAAAAATTTGAATATCTTTCTTCATTCCTTCCAAAAATATATTTTTTGATCCTTTGAGATGTTTTAAGGAACCCTGCGTCCTACCATCAGAGAGACATGGGACTCCCTTAATATTTGTTTATTCAAATATGCTTGCGTGCAGAAAAATACTCTACATTTGCACTAAAGTATATCTCTCTTTCACTCCTAATGCTCCATAGAGTTCATCCCATCCTTTATAAATTTTAGTTTTTGTTTAGTACTATTGTCATTTTTCCATTATGGCAAGCTTCTTCTAGCCACCTAGGAATAGAAAATCTAATTGGATATAAATTTGAGGCCTCTTCTATTTTAGAAAGAGCATAATGTACTAAATTTTCCTTACCCTTTTTGCAGATTATATCAATATTAAAACTTTGCATTTTTTCTCCTCATTTTTGTTAATATTCTAATGAAAATCATAGCTTCAAAAAATACTTTATGCTATCATGGTATATCTTGACTTTAAAGTACCTCCCAATGATATACTATCCTCATTTTTTATTGCATGTAATATTGCTTCCATTTATTTTTCATATGTAGTTTTCACCAAATATTTTCTTTGAATTCCTTGCTTTTAAAAGCCAATGATATCCCTTATTGTGTTAATGTTACGTAAATTCCTTGTCCTAGTGCCTCACACTCTACTATGAATGTTTTACCAAAAGTAGGTGCAACCAATGTTGGTGTAGAAGACATGGCATCCATTAAAAGAGAGAATGCCAAAGTAGCCTTATCATTCCATATAAATGATATTTTCTTCAAGAGATATGTGAGTGGACTTGAAATGCATGCATAATTCTCAACAAATTATCAATAATATCATGTAAATCTAAAAAATCTTCTAAGAACCTTGATTTTCTTAGGAATATGTCATTTTGTAATAGCTTGCATCTTTTGAGGCTCCAACTTCACTCCTTCCTTTAAAACAATATGAACCAAATACTTGAATTCTTATTTCCCAAAAGCACATTTGGATATTTTTACATAAAAATAATTGTTCTCAATAATTCATATAACTTTTCCACATGTTTAGTGTGGTATTCCCATGATTTATTATAAATATGTGTATTATCAAAGAAAACCAACACAAATTTTATAAGATGGGATCAAACAAAATTGTTCTTAAGTTGAGCCCACTGGACTTCAAACGGCGATAAACCATAATTCAAACCAAATTCGCATTCCAAAATAGCCTGCTGACGTCAGCCAATTTTGTGACGCGAAAACCAAATGAATTCTGCCCTAATCTTTTTCGGGTCTGAAGTTGGGCTGGTGTACGGAGGGAGAGTTGTGACGCGAATTTCTTATCAAATTCGCCCTAATATTTTTTAGGTCTGGATTTCCACTGCGCGAGCGGCCCAAAAAAAGATCCGCTCCAATCAATTTCTGCCACATGTCCTTAATCAAAAGTTGCCCTGTTCCCGGATGCGGGTGCATTCGATGGCGTTTAAGGCGATGGGACATGGATGTGGCAATTTCATATCAATCCAATTAAGTTTTAATGCTTTTCAATTAGCCGATATTTAAGTTCCAAGGTTTTCACATCAAATCGCATTAAGTTTTAACACTGTTCAAGATCAGACCTCCACTCATGTTAGCGATTCCGCATGCTCAAATAGGATCCGGCCTTCGGCTCTCATTAATGAGAGATTAATTATGACAGGCGTTCTTCGATTGCATTGCAGTTGGGTCGATAAAATGACGTTTCTTTATGGTTTTTCAGACGAGTCGGTTGTTGGGTTACACTGCCTGCTCACTGTGACAAGAAGGAGAAGTGGCCAGCTGAACTGCTGCTTAGGCCTTGGTGCATATCTGCATTTCTCTCGGTCTAGTCTGTGTCTATCTTCCTCGGTTTCGTGGAACCCTGCTTCTCCGTCTTGTCTTGTGCCCACTGCTGAGACTGCACCCATGCCTCGCCTGTGTCAAAGGATGCGTTGCCACAGGGGGAGCACTAGAGGTCAACCCCTGCGCGCTCCCTCCAGCCCCTCAACCGATTCGTCTTCCCAGTCCATTGATTATTACACAGGTCGCTATCCAAACAGTAGAAGTGGGCGGGGTCAGGTTCTAGGATCTGGCCACCGTATGGGCTCCCCTGCCCCTCATTTCCCCACCACTTCACCTTCTCCCACGACACGCACTGCACTTTTTTCTTTTAATTTCTCTCTGAACTGCCCACGAATCACAGCTTCAATCACCGTGGTTTTTCGTGAGGAGGCCCAAATGGAGGAACAATGCACCCGTCCGGCGGGTCTAAGCTCAGAAAAAGCCTGCCAGCATTCGGGCCTTCAGAAGGGGAGCGGTGGCACGAATGTGGAGATAGCACCTGGCGATCCTGGACCTTCCAAAGGATGGTGCCGAATCGTCGAGGAACCACTAGAGGAGTAGTTTGGTTAATTTGGTTTTCTTGCTTCGCAGGCCCACTTAATTGGGCATGTTTTAGATTATATTGCTATGCTGGACCTCTGTAATATTTTTGAATTCTGTAAACGTTCAAGAATGGTTTCCTCATATGAGGGCAGTCTTATTTTTTGATTTTTTTATGACAAATTTGCCATAAGTCTGGGCAATTTTTTTGACTAAAGTCATGCTGTAATTTTATTCCCACTGTTAATAGATTAACTTTACTTAGAAAAAAAAAATGTTTCCCTGTTTCTATTTTAAACCTGTTTTTTGAAATAAAGAGACATGTTTATATGATTGTTTATAGTCAAAGCGCTATGGGGTGGTTTATTATATTTAATATTTCACGGTCGAATTATGTTCATAACAATTGGAAAAAAAAAATGTTGCCCTATTTCTATTTTAAACCTTTTTTTTGAAATATAGAGCCATGTTTATATGATTGTTTATAGTCAAAGCATTGTGGGGTGGTTTATTATATTAATATTTCATGGTCGAATTATGTTCATAAAAATTGGAAAAAAAAATGTTGTCCTGTTTCTATTTTAAACCTGTTTTTTGAAATACAGAGCCATATTTATATGGTCTACGTATTATACTCTTTCTCTGTATATCTCCAGGAACCTTTTTGCTATGAACAGGGTGGATGCTGTAGCGGGCTACTAATGGAAACAAGCAAGCTTGAACCTTCCATCTCAGATGCAACAGATGGTTACCAATTTTGGAATCAAGCGAGCCTGATCTTACAAGCGAGACTAGGTTTCTGTAGATGGTTTTTATTTCCGGGAACAAGCGAGACTAGGTTTCTGTAGATGGTTTTTATTTCCGGGAACAAGCGAGCCAAAACATACAATCGACCTTGGGTTTATACATATTTTTTCTTTATCATGGATGATTTTTGTGTGAGGCGTATATCAACAGTACATGTCTCTGCACATTTCCTGTATCCGCTTTATGATACTATTTTATGTGTTGACAGGCTATCACTCTGCCTTCAAAACTAGCGATGATGGTCTATGTTGCTGGTTTATTGATATGGTCTGATGGTCTTTTTATATTTTGGACATATCACACTCCTCACATGATTAGATTTTTTCTCTGTTCAAGGATTTTGGGTACTTTAATTTGTATTTGGAACAATGGATGTCGGTACTCTATTTGCTGCTTTACTATTCTACATACTGCTATTTCACTTTCTTATAGATGCCTCGGGCATATTTGGATGCTTTCTTAGATTGTCGATAATCTCCATGTGGACCGTTACTAGTTTTTATATCATGTCCCTATATGTGACATGGGGTATTTTTCTATCATTGTCTGGGGTGGGACTTCCACTTTTCTGGATGGATATTTGGGTTCCAATCTTCAGATGTGAAAATGTAATGACTTCATGGACTATTTTACTTCATATAATATATTCAAAAAAGCGTTTTTTCTCTTGTGAAAAAAAAATGATTGTTTATCACTCTGCCTTCAAAACTAGCGATGCTGGTCTATGTTGCTGGTTTATTGATATGGTCTGATGGTCTTTTTATATTTTGGACATATCACACTCCTCACATGATTAACATTTTTCTCTGTTCAAGGATTTTGGGTACTTTAATTTGTATTTGGAACAATGGATGTCGGTACTCTATATGTTGCTTTACTATTCTACATACTGCTATTTCACTTTCTTATAGATGCCTTGGGCATATTTGGATGCTTTCTCAGATTGTCAATAATCTCCATGTGGACCGTTACTGGGTTTTATGTCATGTCCTTGTATGTGACATGGGGTATTTTTATATCATTGTCTGGGGTGGGACTTCCACTTTTCTGGATGGATATTTGGGTTCCAATCTTCAGATGTGAAAATGTAATGACCTCATGGACTGTTTTTCTTCATATAATATATTCAAAGCAACGTTTTTTCTCTTGTGAAAAAAAAATGTTTGTTTATAGTCGAAGTGCTGCGGGGTGGTTTATTATATTGATATTTCATGGTCGAATTATGTTCATAACAATTGGAAAAAAAAATGTTGCCTTGTTTCTATTTTAAACCCTTTTTTGGAAATATAGAGCCATGTTTATATGATTGTTTATAGTCGAAGCGCTGCGGGGTGGTTTATTATATTAATATTTCATGGTCATTGGAACGCCCACAATTCATAACAAATATTGGAGATTTACTGTCTTGTTTTAATGTTTCATTTTTTTTTTAAATTGAACCCGTCGTCGGTATACTGACGCTTTGTAAGTGTCGGTCTTCCGACGTCTTGAACGATTTTCGTCGGTCTTGTGACGACCGTCGATATTGCGACAGTTATTCCTAGGTTCGATATTGGGACGCTTTTGGAATGCATCCGTATTGCGACGCCTATGGGACACGTCAGTCTTGCGACACTTTTGCAATGCGTCAATCTTGCAACACTTTTGTATGGTGTTGGAATTGCGACAGCTTAAACACGTCGGAAGAGTGACAGTATAAAAACGTCGGAAGAGCGACGTTCAAAACGTCGGACCACATTTCGTCGGAATTGCGACAGTTTACAAATGTCGGAAGGGCGACATTCAAAACGTCAGACCACATTTCGTCAGAATTGCGACAGTTTACAAATGTTGGAAGCGCGACGGTTTGGGAAACGTCGGAAGAGTGACGCTTTTTTGGAAGCGACAGAAAAAGTGTCGGTAGTGCGACACTTTGTCAATGCATTGGAATTACGACGTTATGGAAAACCAAGTTTTTCGCGTCCTTGAACTGTCGCTCTTGCGACGACTATGTGTTGGAATAGCGACGAAGTGGCCATCATAAATTGTGCCAAATTTTCTAGTGTTTGTAGATCCGGTCAAGGGAATTACGGTTATGTTCTAATCTAGGGTTAATGGATTGGGGTTTATGTATGCTTCAGCATGTATAGATATGTGTTGTAACACTGAATGGAATATAATGAAAAATCAAGCTGGTCGTCCCGATTTGGGATCCAGGGGAAAATCTCTGTGTTTATCTGTTTTATGTTTTATGCTCTCGCTATTGTTTATTTTATGTTATAAGATTCATGTGTAGATAATTTCTGTTCAGGTTTAAAACCTACATTTGGTATCGGAGTTGTTTCAGCTTCAAGGGGACGCCTTTGCTACTGAGGGTTTTTTGCTCAGGCCTGAGGTAGACCCTGTTCAGTGGGAGATCTGCAGGATCGATTCTTGTGGTGAAAGAAGATGGCGAGTGGCGGAAAGATAGAGATCGAGAAATTTAACAATCAAAGTTTTGAGTTGTGGAAGCTCAAGATGGAGGATCTGCTGGTGGATAAATATCAATGGATCGCGGTAGATCCAGGTACTAAACCAATAGTCTGGTTATTGCAATAGGTAGCAATACAAATACCTTGAATTTTGATGACATTGTCTCAGCCTTGTTGTTGGAGGAAATGAGACAGAGAAATATGGAGGGCCAGAATGGAGATGCCTTATTTGTACGAGGAAGGTCCCAAAACAGAAACAAGAATAAGGTTTCGAGTGGGAGATCCAAATCTAGAGGGAGATCTAAATCTCCTGGAAAGTTTGTAAAGGTGTGCTGGAAATGCGGAAAGGAAAGGCACTACAAAAAGGACTGCAGATCTAAAGCTCCTGAGAAAGGAAAGGGATCTGATGATGCTCCTTCTGCAGAGGCAAAAACCACCTCGGATGAAGGTGGGGATGTGTATTTGGCTTCTTCTTCAAATAAACATGTAGATCATGAGTCATGGTTGATTGAATTAGGTGCATCCTTTCACTTCACTCCCCATAGGGAGTGGTTCTGCGAGTATGAGAAATATGATGGTGGTGATGTCTTCCTAGGGGATGATAGGAAGGCCAGAATCGTTGGACGTGGAAAGGTCAAGCTGAAGCTACAAGGTGGAAGGATTAGAACACTTCCTGGTGTTCTGCATATTCCTGCATTGGCCAGAAATCTGATTTCTGTAAGCAAGATGGATGATGCAAGTGTAAAAACAGTGTTCGAGAAAGATGCATGCAAGATGGTTCGGGGAGCACTGGTATTAATGCGGGGAGTTCGGACTGGAACTCTGTACAAGCTACAAGGTAGCACTATTATTGATGGGTGTAACAGTTCTATGGTTCCTGAAAGTGGAGCGGAAAGCCTAGCTGTCTCTGGAGAAAAGACCATGATATGGCATCAAAGGCTTGGACATATTGGAGAGAAGGGCCTTCAGATACTACATAGAAATGGTATGGTAGAAGGTATGTCTAATTTCTCTCTGGATTTTTATTTCTGTGAACATTGTGTATATGGGAAGCAGAATCGAGTGATTTTTCCTTCTGGTGCTAAGAGGGCGAACAAGATATTAGAACTTGTGCACAGTGATGTGTTTGGACCTGTGTCAGTTCCATCACTGGGAAAGTCTGTGTACTATGTTTCATTCATAAATGACTTCTCAAGGAATACATGGATATATTTCTTGAGGAAGAAATCTGAAGTCTTTGACAGATTTAAATAATTTAAGGCTCTGGTGGAAAACTAGACAGAGAAGAAGATAAAGGCGCTGAGGACAGATAATGGTGGGGAGTTCTGTAAGAAGTGTGGTATAGCACGGGAAAAGAATACTCCATACACACCTCAGCAAAACGGAGTTGCAGAAAGAATGAATAGAATGCTGATGGAAAAGGCAAGAAGCATGCTCAGTGGTACTAGGTTAGGACAAGAATTTTGGGCAGAGGCAGTGGAGACTGCATGTTACTTAGTTAATAGATCACCTTCATCAGCGTTGGAGGATAAGACTCCACATGAGGTATGGACTGGTAAGAAACCATCTCTTTCACATCTAAGGGTATTTGGATGTGATGCATATGTACATGTTCCAAAGGAGAAAAGGACCAAGTTGGATAATAAATCTTAAAGATGCATCTTTATTGGGTATAAGGATGGTTTAAAAGGTTACAAGCTTTGGAACCCCGAAACAAGGAAGGTTGTGTACAGCCAAGATGTGGTGTTTAGAGAGGTGAAAGATGTTGTTAAACATGAAATCATACCAAAGGAACTTGAGAAGATAGATTTTGAGCTAAAGGAGGATGAATCAGACTCTACAACAGAAGAAGATTCAGAAGAGGAAGAGCCACAAACTCCAGCTTTGAGAAGATCAGTTTGGGAAAGAAGGCAACCAGAAAGGAATAGTCCATCTGCTTTCTATTCAGGTTTTTTCTTAACTATAACTGATGATGATCCCAGAACTGTTAGGGAGGCAGTAGATTCCGAGGATGGAAAACTCTGGAAGGAGGCCATGGTTGATGAAATGGCATCCTTGCACAAAAATGAGGCACGGGATCTGGTGGAGTTGTTGGCTGGAAGGAAGCCCATTGGGAGAAAATAGGTGTTTAAGAAGAAGATGCATGTAGAAGGCAAGGTGGAGAAATACAAAGCTCGGTTGGTAGCAAAGGGTTATTCCCAAGTTCTGGGAATTGATTTTGGTGATTTTTTTTCTCCTGTTGCCAAATTTACTTCTATTAGATTACTTTTATCTGTTGCTGTTGCATTTGATTTTGAGATAGAACAGATGGATGTGAAGACAAAATTTCTTCATGGGGATCTAGAAGAGGAGATATACATGAAGCAACCTGAAGGCTTTATGGTGAAGGGTAAGAAAGAACTGGTATGCAGGTTGAAGAAGTCTCTGTATGGGTTAAAACAGTCACCAAGGATGTGGTATCAGAAATTTGATACCTATATACGGAGACTTGGCTTCACCAGAAGCAAGGAGGATCATTGTGTTTATTTTAAATTAATTGGTGACCGTGTTATTTATTTGGTCTTGTATGTGGATGATATGTTGTTGATTGGAAATGACAAAGAAACTATCCAAGATTTGAAGACCCAATTATTCTCCAAATTCGACATGAAGGATCTTGGTGCTGCAAACTATATTTTGGGCATGGAAATTAAGAGAGATCGGGCATAGAGGAATCTCTAGTTAAACCAGAGGAAGTATGTTGAGACTATATTTTAGAGGTTCAATATGCAGGATAGTAAACTAGTGAATGTTCCTATTCCTGTAGGTGTAAAGATGTCTGCTGAACAGTGTCCCAAGACACAAGAAGAAGAGGAGGATATGTCCCGTGTTCCATATGCAAGTGCAGTGGGTAGTCTGATGTATGCAATGGTCTGTAATAGACCAGACATTGCACATGCAGTGGGAGTATTGAGCAGGTTTATGTAAAACCCAGGGAAGGAGCATTGGATAGCATTGAAGCGGGTTTTCAGATATTTACGTGGCACTAGTGATTATGGCTTGTGCTACCAGGGAAGACCAGGATTGGAAATAATGTTGGGCATTCGTGGTTTTGTCGATGTAGACTGGGCTGGAGATCTAGACCAAAGAAGACCTACAAGTGGGTATGTGTTTAACCTATTTGGAGGCGCAGTCAGTTGGATGAGTAAAAGACAGTCTGTAGTGGCTCTTTGAACTACAGAGGCAAAATACATAACAACCACTCATGCAAGCAAGGAAACAATTTGGTTGCAGAGATTGTGTTCAAGTATGGGGTTGGTACAACAAGCTATAAGGATAGACTGTGATAGCCAAAGTGCAATTTTCTTGGCTAAGAACCCTGCTTACCATTCAAAGACAAAGCACATTGATGTTCAATATCACTTTGTTAGAGATATGGTTGAGGCTAAAAAGGTGTTGCTGGTAAAGGTGGACACTTTGAAGAATGTTGCAGATGCATTGACGAAGTCTGTGAGCACTCAGAAGTTCTCTTGGTGTAGAGAAACAATGGGTGTTGAAGAATTGGGCCAATGACTAAGCTCTTCTGTGGCCCCCTGTGGAAAGAAAACAACAAGTGGGAGAATGTTGGGTATGTGTTATATTCTTTCCACGATTGGCCCCACGCGCTGTATGTTGCGTCGGGCGTAGCTGGGGGGTCACGAGGGGCGAAGCAGTCCCCACCGTTGGGGTCCGGGGCAGCGCCCCGGCCAAAATTTGTTTTTTGTGCGGACCCACTCATAGGTGGATCCGCCCATGGTTTTGTGCATGGTTTTGCACATGGTTTTGGGGTTCGATGGTTTTCGGCCCCTGGTATTTTGTAGATCCGGTCAAGGGAACTACGGTTATGTTCTAATCCGGGGTTAATGGATTGGGGTTTATGTATGCTTCGGCATGTATATATATGTGTTGTAACACTAAAAGGAATATAATGAAAAATCAAGCTGGTCATCCCGATTTGGGATCCAGGGGAAAATCTCTGTGTTTCTCTGTTTTATGTTTTATGCTCTCGCTATTATTTATTTTATGTTATAAGATTCATGTGTAGATAATTTCTGTTCAGGGTTAAAACCTACACATACTTTGAGGTGATTCAAATTGTAGATGATGCAGAACCTTACCCTGTGCTCTTGGGGTTGGATTGGGCTATCGACATGGGAGTTATTATCAACTTAAAAAGACGAACCATGGTTTTTGAAAAAGAGGGTACACGAGTAATATTCCCTCTAGATCCGATAGAGGGTGAAAGATATACCGAACCTATGAGCAAAGGGGATGATGTTGATGAGATATACAAGATAACTGCCTGGAATGAGGATTGGATCAAACCTACCATGGATGGTGTGCTTTGCTGGGAAAAGGACAATGAATGTCTCTCTGACTTAGACGAGGAGATAGAAAATTGGCAGAACCGATTGCATGATGTATCTGCACTACGGTGCCTAAAGATAAAAAAGAGCTTCTGCTGCATTTCCTTAGAGGTAAGAGAGCTGCCCTATTTTGATAATTTTGGTAGTATTAGGGATTTTTTTCCATAATTTGAAGCAGCAGTCCCAAGGGAATGACAGATGTGGGCGCTTAACCTAGCTATGCGTGCAACCCATGCACGGTGCTGGGAAAATCACAAGGGGAATTTCCAGGATTGGGAGGAATGTCATATGATGCTGATCCTAAGATTTGAACCTCCAATCAACCTGCCTATGAAGATTTTTCTCAGTCACGGGGACCCGTGCCAGGACTTGTCGGTATGGATGGAAGCATGGCACGCAAAAACTTGGGATGAATGGATCCACATGTTTATCCATGCCTTGGGACCTATCCCCACCATGTGGTATTTGGATGCAGAGATACACCAGCGTACTCTCCACTGGGATACCATGAGTGAATATTTTGTGAGGACGTCCGGGTTAGGTGGGACTGATAAATTAGATGAAGCCCTATAGGTCATCGAATCTCTAGTGTTTGATGAATCATGACTTTGCATAGAATGGAGGACCCAACTTGGAATGTGAAAATGCAGGATATTTCCAACTGTTGAAACCTATCAGTAGCAGAGTGTGATGAGGACCTGTGGAATGTCACTATTCCAAAGTCCAAGGATGAACACACAGTTGTTGGGCCTCCAGTACAAGCAGTCGACGTAACTAAGCCTCTCAAATTAAAGGAAGTTAACATTGTAACAGACAGACAACCCAAGATGGCTATAATTGGGGATTACTATCATGATGATACCGTTGGAAAAATCGCAGAACTTCTCACTGAATATCAAGATCTATTTCCTAAAAAATTCTCAGAGCTCAAATGTATTGTAGGGGACCTAGGTTTCATGCAGATCACCTTAAAACCATATGCGTGTCCCGTCAAGTGGCAACCTTACTGATTGAACCCCAAATATAAGTAAAATTTCTGGGACGAAATCGATAAAATGATAACCGTTGGCATTATCAAACCAGTAGAACAATCTGATAGGGTCAGTCCCATGGTGGTCCAAGATCGCACTTGGCATAATCTCCCATATATGACTACTGAGGCTGAAATCGAAGAGGTAATCGCAACTTGGCCACCATAGTGGAAGGCCGTTGCCTCGCCAACTAATCTAAACGAAACAAGTACATCAGGCCCCAACGCAGTATCCAAGCTGACCGTTCCACTTAGCCCCAATGTAGAGTTCGTGGCCCCATCGTCCACACTGCAAGTGACCCCCAGGAGCACCACCGTGTAGCTAGAAGCAGCCTCCCCGCCCAATCAACATATGACTGATGTTGATGACGCTGGCATAGCCATCCTGCACACCCTTAAACAACCCCGCGAATTGTCTCAAGGGTCTAGAAAAAAGCGTAAGGCCACTAAGATCGGCGCCAACACAGAAGTTACCCTCATGGAAGACGACCTTGATCAAATTGTTGAAGCTGTCACCACTGCGTCTACTGATCAATGGAATATTTGGGAAGAACAACACAAGGATGTTGTAGATGTTTTACAAGCTGGGTTATAGGCCCTCCAACTCAAAGATGACACAATTCAAGTGAGCGTGGATTAAGCGAGGCAGAATCCGGTGAGCGTAGATCAAGCGAGGCAGACCCCTGTGGGCTCACTTGGCCCCGTTACAGCTTTGGCCACCATTGTCGATAGTTGGCTCTGCCCCCTCCCTGGTGCAACCCTTGTCCTGGAACCTGCTGAATTGTGCGCCCAAGTCAAGGTATGCCCCTCCATTGTCCTTGAGATTGGCTGATTGGCCGGAGCACAGCTTCAAGAATTGTTGACCGCTGTTACCAGTGAAATCTAGCACCGCAAACTCCGAGTCTAGTAGCAACTCAGCACAGCTAAGGAGACTATTTTGACCAGGTCACTGAAGTCGCTCAACTCAAGGCTGTGCACATCGCCACCATCACGCAATAGGCTACCCTCAAACAACCAATTAATTTTCTCTGTTAGGACCTGCCTGGAGTCATTCCTACTTCTATTGAACCTCAAGCTAAGTTGAAGGTCAGAAGCTACGAACACTGTCACAACCCAGATCAGCCAGGGTGTCACTCTGCTTGAGTAGGCTATGGAATTATGGTCTCAGGTCCAGTACGACCCCCTCATCTGAGATATCGATCAGGAGTTAACTCAGAAGGAGAAAGACTTTGAGCAGATGGAAGCTACGATGTCTACCCTTATTCCCGCCCAACGCTTAACCCGTATTCAGACCAGAAACACGCTTTGCACTAACATTATGGGGCTGCAGCGCAAGAAATAGTTACTCAAAGATCATCTCACACCCTAGTCGGATGATGCCCTCAAGCTCTCACAGGACTTAGATGGGGAAGTGAAACAATTGAACCAGAATCTTGATAGCATCACTGCTGCCACAGAAGGGCCAACCTCACAGAAGCTGGTGGACATCGCGTAGACTGCTGCCGTGCAAAATCTCGATATTTTACCTCTGATGATTTCCATGCTAGAGAAACTCAAGGACAAGATGATGACCTCACCGGAACTGTGACTAGGGACGAGTCACAAGATTGTGTTGGGAGACTGTTGGAATGGGGGTTCCTAGCCCTATTGTTGTCCAAGTTTTGTAATATTTTGGTACTATTTGGTCTAGTGGAGGGGGTTAGGGGTGGGTCAAACCTCCAATGGATTGTAATGGGTCAAAAGGGTAAACCTAGGGTCCGCAAACCATGCGCATGCTAAGGTGTAGAAATTATATAACTTATGTGTTATATATCCAAGATTCTCCTAATCACACACTATTTAAATTCATGCACAATACATAATCTATTCCACTATTGATCATCACATGCGGAAATTAAATCAATTGCAATGCACACATGAAAATGTAAAAAAGTCACACACATTAACATAGTTGTTTAATGAGAAAGCCTGAAGCTAAAAATCCTAACTATCTGTATATAATATATGTCATAGAAGTCATGTAACAATCCTCATACAAAGCTGATCATATCAAGCTCTCAGTACAATACAATCGCTACACACTAATCAGGCTAGATCTTGCAAATCCATGCACCGATCTCTGCCACCTGCTAGCCTACCTCTACTACACAATCCCTGCTGAAGAATGGCTCTGAATGAACTCAAATCCACCAAGCTTGCACTGCGCAATCCTCATTGGAATATCCACTGAGTGTTCGATGCAATCAATGCATCACTATAGTCACAACTGATAGTCACACTTGCTCTTTCACCTACCTCTCCACTGGTCTCCATTGAAACTGTCCATGCATTTTATTTAACTGATGTATTCTTCAGTTGATTAATGAGTTATTATTTAGTGAATTAATTAAATAATTAATTCACACCACTCTCACTAGTGTATCAATCAGTTAGACTAGATACAACTAGCTCAACTGAGTCTAACTGAGTTAAACTGAATACAACTCCACCAACTACTTCTATAACTCCACCAAACTATGTCACATGAGTGCTAACTGAAGTCCTCATGCATTAGCTCCAGTAAACCCTCAGGAATAGTGTAATTCCTTCTGTTAGCTGTTGTGCCACATCTATGCACTTAAATGAAGTGCTTCAAGAGAATAAGATAATGTTTAGAGTCTAAATATTATTAAGAGTTAATAATATTCGACATATCTATTTTTAGACTGGCAATATAAAAATATTTTCCGCCCAATATGTCTAAAGATATAAGTCCATCTATTTTTCCAACTTGACCAACCATCCACAAATAGCATCCTGCAACTCATAGAATACGATCGACATGTCTAAAAATAGACATAGTCTAAAAATAAACTTTGCGCCAAAAATAGCCTACGAGCCCACTTAGTGAAGGCGACTCTTTTCACTAAGCTCATCATCTTGTTGAATCTCAACACTCCCTCTCAACAAGATAGGGATTATCTGCCACCCTGATCCTGTCTCTATGGTATTCGAATTTTCTCCTGGTGAGCGCCTTCGTTAGAATATCTACATCCTGATCCTCCGTAGGAATGTAAGAAAGCAACATGATCTTCCATTGCACACAATCTCTGATATGATGATACCAGATGTCAATATGTTTATATCTATCATGAAATACTATATTAACCGAGATTTTAATGAAACTATGATTATCACAATATATCACAGTAGGATCTAAGTGTGAACCGAACAACCTAACTAGGATCTTCCTCATCCATATAGCCTCGCATGTAGCCAAACTTGCTGCCATGTACTCAGCCTCCACTGAACTGAGTGCCATGGATCTCTGTTTCCTGCTGTACCAAGAAACTGTTGTAGACCCGACACTGAATATCCCTCCAGATGTGCTCTTTCTGTTCGTTGGGATCCCTGCCTAATCTACATCTGTGAAGCCATGCAGCTTAAACTCATGCGATTGTCTATACCACAGTCCATATCTCGATGTGCGCCTGAGATATCTCAGGACATGCTTGCCTACCTTCCAAAAGAGCCTGGTAGGCTTAACCATAGCTTGTGAAAGCTGGTTAATAGCGTAGCATATGTCCGGTCGTGTATTAACTAAATACATGAGCGAACCAACCAACTGTCGATAAACAGTGGCATCCACTACCTCTGCCGATGTAACATCCTCTTTCCTCCAACCACCAGGAAGAGGAGTGTCAATAGGCTTGCAACCTTGCATGTTGAAATTTTCCAGTATCTCCCAGGCATACTTGCCTTGAGACACAAACAATCCACCCTTCTACTGCCAAATTTCCAATCCCAGGAAATAATGAAGGAGGCCCAAGTCCTTCATCTCAAAATATTTTGCAAGATCTGCCTTGCATGAGTGTATCAACAGTTCATCACCTATTAGTATCAAATCATCTACATAAATTACAATGATCAACAACTTACCCTCCACCAAAATCTAGTATATGTTCGGATCCGCCTCACTCTTGGTGAATCCAAGTCCGGTGAAATAACTGTCTATCCATGTGTACCAAGCACGAGTTGCTTGTTTCAACCCATACAACGCTCTTTTTAGCCTGCACACATGCGACTCGCTGTTGAAGATTTAGAATCCTTCAGGCTGCTCTATGTACACCTCCTCCTCAATGATTCTGTTGAGGAACACAGTCTTCACATCCATCTGATGAATGTGCCAACCCATCTGTGCTAAGAGAGCAAGGATGGTCCGTATAGAAGAATACCTTGCGACAAGTGAAAAGGTTTCTTCATAGTCGATCCCCTCGATCTGTGAGAAGCCCCAGGTAACAAATATTTCCTTGTACTTCTCGACGCTTTCGTCAGCATCTTGCTTCACTTTGTAGATCCATCTCGAACCTACAACTGATTTCCCTTCTGGACTTGGGACAATCTCCCACGCACTGTTTCTGACAATCAAATCATACTCTTCCACCATGGCATCTACCCATGCAGGGTCCTCCACAACTTCCTTGAAAGAAGATGGTTCTGTCATGATACACTTGCTCATCAGAGCCATGTATCCAGTAAATCGGTCAGGTGACTGTCTCTGTCTGCGCTATGATGTAGGTGCTACTAAATTCTGAGTTGCATCAAGATTCAGTTGCTCAACTTCTGTAGTGCGCTTCCGCCCTCTGATGTTTGGCGTTGCATGAGTGGTTTATTCCACTCCATGAACTTCCTCTTGTGGCTGATCCACATGCAGAGGCTCATATTTAGGAACTATTAGGTCCTCATCTGCATGCAAGTGTAGCTCCCTATCAAGTGAAAACTTCATGGCTTTCTCCTCATGAAATTTGATATCCCGTCGCACAACAGTCATCTGACTGTCTGGAAAATACACACGATAATTGTGGGGTGTTTCTGCGTACCCAAAAAATATCCCAACCTCTGGGGTTGGCGCCAGCTTCTTCCTAACATCCTTCTTCACATGAATGTAAACAGGTGAGCCAAAAATATTCAAATGAGAAATATCAGGCTTCTTACCAGAAAATGCCTCTTTGGGTGTACTCATGCCAAGTATTCTATGAGGACAACGGTTTTGCACATAAACCGCAGTGTTGCATGCTTCAGCCCATAAGTGTATGGGAAGGCCCTGATCATGCAAAATCACCCGTGTAGCACCCACAATCGTTCTATTCTTTCTCTCCGTGACACCATTTTGCTGTGGGTTATGAGGCGCTGTGAGCTCTCTTCAAATTCCTTCTGCACTGCAAAAGTATTTGAATACACCAGAGATGTATTCACCACCATTATCGCTCCTTAGAGCTTTCACCTGCTTCCCCGACTCTTTCTCAACTAGCGCCTTGAACTCAGAAAAATTTGAGTATGTCTTGCTCTTCTTCTGCATGAAGAAGATCCAACACTTACGAGAAAAGTCATCAAAAAATATCACATAATACCTGTGCTTTGCTGTCGAAGCTACTGAGAAAGGTCCACACACGTCTATGTGAATTCTCTCAAGGATCGTCGTGGCGTGACTATCCTTCTCATGAAAAGTGGTCTTCACAAATTTTCCCAAAGTACATCCCTTGCACTGATCTGACTGCGCAAGTGTACCCTTGGGAAGCCCGGTAGAAATCTGCTGCAAAGTTTTCAAAGAGCCATGGTGAAGATGACCCAATCTCCTGTGCCATAATTCGCCCTCATCCCGGCTCACCACTCCTTCTGCTTTGCCTGCCATTGCTATGCAACCATCTACCTACAATTGATAAAGGTTCTTAACTCGAACCCCTATCCTCCAGGTTTCACCAGTTGCTTTACTATGCAGGAAATCCTTTCCCTCGCTAAAAAAAACACCATAGCCCTTGTCTTCCAACATCGCCACAGAGATCAGATTCCTCTTCAATCCTGGAAAATGCATGACATCCTTCAATATGAAAGGTTTAACTGAATCCCTCTCAAAAGAAATGGTCCCGATACTAGTCGCATTGTATCTACCATCATCACCCATCTCGATGTGCACTCCAAGATCCTTCTCATCCAGATCACTGAACAAATCTTTGTCTCTGGTTATATGGGAAGACGCACCACTGTCAAGAAACCACATTGATTCCATCACACTTGAAACCAAGCATGCGATCAGTGAAAAATCCAACTCAAACTGCGAGGCTAAGGCCTCTCCAACTGTAGATCCAACAACCTGCTTATTTTTATTCTTCTGTGGACAATTAGTGGCGCAATGTTCGTGTTGGTGACAGTGAAAGCACTTCACCTTGGACAAGTCCTGCTTCCTGCCTTTTGCACCGGATTGAGAAGGATTTTTCTTTCCCTTCTATTTCCTTGCTTTGGTAGCCAAAGCGCAATTTTATTCATCTTCATTCTTCGATGAATATCCATCCTTGGTACCCTGCCTTATCTCCTCCTGCATAAGATCCGACCAAAGTTGCTCCCATCCCGGCAGTTTCTCCCGACCATTGACAGAGTCCTCGTAGCTATGCCAACTCTTCGGAAGCCCAAGGAGAGCCAAGATCACCAAGTCCTCTTCATCTACAGTAACCCCCACACTTCCCAGCTCATCCCTGCACTGGAAAAACTTCGTGAGGTACTTGGGTATACTGTCGCCTTTATCCATTTTTATTTTTCTGAGCTTGTCTTTAAGCACCAACTTCCTTTGGTCACTTCTACTTTGGAAAAAGTCTGTCAAAGCTTTCCACATCAAGAATGGAGAAGATTTACCATGAAGGATAGACACTATGTGATCCTTCACACCTTCCAACAGAATCCTTCGACATTTTGCTGTCTTATTTTTCCATGCATCAAGTGCGGCTGCATCGCTAGAAGCAGGTTTTGGAATTTCTGCATCTATGAACTCCTTCAACCCATTATCATCCAACACCGCCTCCATCCTATCCTTCCATGCAATATAATTCAAGCTTCCCTCAAGGACATACTCCAATCACAATCCGTTGAAAGACATTTCAATGAATTCTCAACTTCAACACCAAGAAAACACTGTAGCAAATTCGAATTCCACCAGCACAAAACTCAACCGCTTCAATAATTGCAATCTGCTCTGATCAATATCGCTTTGATACCATGTAGAAATTATATAACTTATGTGTTATATATCCAAGATTCTCCTGATCACACACTATTTAACTTCATGCACAATACAGAATCTATTCCACTATTGATCATCACATGCGGAAATTAAATCAATTGCAATGCACACATGAAACCATAAAAAATTCACACACATTAACACAAATATTTAACGGGAAATCCTGAAGCTAAAAACCCCAACTATCTGTATATAATATATGTCATAGATATCATGTAACAATCCTCATACAAAGCTGATCATATCAATCTCTCAGTACAATACAATCGCTACACACTAATCAGGCTAGATCTTGCAAATCCATGCATCGATCTCTGCCACCTGCTAGCCTGCCTCTACTATGCAATCCCTGCTAAAGAATGGCTTTGAATGAACTTTAATCCACCAAGATTTCATTGCGCAATCCTCATTGGCATATCCACTGAGTGTTGGATGCAATCAATGCATCACTATAGTCACAACTGATAGTCACACTTGCTCTTTCACCTACCTCTCCACTGGTCTCCACTGAAACTGTCCATGCATTGTAGTTAGCTGATGTATTCTTCAGTTTATTAATGAGTTATTATTTAGTGAATTAATTAACTAATTAATTCACACCACTCTCACTAGTGTATCAATCAGTTAGACTAGATACAACTAGCTCAATTGAGTCTAACTGAGTTAAACTGAATACAAATCCACCAACTACTTCTATAACTCCACCAAACTCTGTCACATGAGTTCTAACTGAAGTCCTCAATCATTAGCTCCAGTAAACCCTCAGGAATAGTGTAATTCCTTCTATCAGCTGCTGTGCCACATTTGTGCACTTAACTAAAGTGATCCAAGAGAATAAGATAATGTTTAGAGTCCAAATATTATTAAGAGCTAATAATATTTGACATATCTATTTTTAGAATGGCAATATAAAAAATAGATTCCGCCCAATATGTCTAAAAATAGAAGTCCATCTGTTTTTCCAACTTGACCAACCATCCACAAATAACATCCTGCAACTCATAGAATATGATCGACAAGTCTAAAAATAGAAATAGTCTAAAAATAGACTTTGCGCCAAAAATAGCATACGAGCCCACTTAGTGAAGGCGACTCTTTTCACTAAGCTCATCATCTTGTTGAATCTCAACATAAGGTACTGTAAATAGATGAACATATCAAGTCTAGAAGTAGGTTAATATTGATAGATGCTAGTTGTGAATTGTTGAGATCTGTTTTGGGTTGTGGTTGGGTAAGGACTCCGACTAGCTATGTGCACAGAGATCCTCAGTCCTATTGTGTGCGGACCACGCTGGCTGTGTGCACAAGTGGTAATTTGGGTTTGTAAATAGGTTTTGATTGTTAATGAATACAAAATATATCGGAGTAACTCTGTGTCATCTGACTATCTGCGTTACTGTTGAAGTATATTTGAAATAGTTGCAATTGTTTTGTTATGATAGTTGTTGTTGCGCACGTTGATGTGAAGGTACTGATAAGATCTGCTTAATAGTAGTTTCTTTTCTTATGTTACATGTTGTATATGGATGTAAGAGCTTCGCTTTCTATATTTTTAGAATTCTACAATAAGACTATTTCTATACGAACCTGGTAGATCTCGATCTGAGCCACCTCACTAACCCTCTTTCTCATAGGGTGTGGAAACCTGATTCCAACACCCTCCCATACTACTTCGGGTGAGACCTTGACCTGCGTAAATAGGTCATTGCTGAAAGGGCCAGTAGTATAGGGGTTTGTTGGCAAACCTCAAATCCGAACCTGGGTCAGGACCCCTCAAGCCAAGATTAAGGAAGATGGATTAAATATTAAATAAAGTTACATTGACAATAATAATACAATTGATAATGATGGCATAAATACATTGATGTAGGACACCTTTGCTCCAATGGATGAAAATTTTGATCATATTCATAATGTACCTCTTATTGAGAAGTCATAACAACTCCTTTATGAAGGCTTGAGGATAAATATTCTCACTGCTATATTGTTGTTGTTGAAATTGAAGGTATTGAATGTTTTTTCAAACACTCGTCTCACCCATATCCTAAGGTATGCAATATAATTTGTCACATATATATAAAGATCTACTTTTTTTTCTCTATTTTTAGTGTTAATTAATGTGTAAACTAAGGATGCAATTTTTACAATAAATATTATTTCCATTAAAACTAGTTATATTTTATGTTGTATATTGTTAGGTGAATTTATCTTACCATCAACAAATAATTTACCTTGCACATATTAATAATTCTTTGCCATTATGAAAGATATTGGAATGGAGTATCGAGCTATTCATGTTTTTTATAATGATCATATTATATATTTGCACACATGTATACATTCAGACACCTTAAATCAAGGAGCTACTAAAGTTGATGGGTTGGCATCATTATGTGTCATCTCTAGGCCAATAGGTCAAAAAAAATTTCAATTCCATGGAATACTTACACGAACAATGCATAATTCCCTAGGGCCAACACATTTTTGTGGTATGTAATATAATAATGGCTTTCATATTATATAATTTTATGAAAATATAATATATGATTTTTAATTAATTCCTTGGTATATAATTAATATTAACATCAATCCATTTCTTGTAGGTATTCAAACAATGGGTAAATTTGCATGTCTAATTTGAGATCATAGGATGAAGTCTCGTCTTTCAAGAATTTTATGAACAAAGGTGTTTGATGAGTCTAGGTACTTCCTCAAAGGTGTTTGATGAGTCTAGGTACTTCCTCTATAAGAACCATAGACATTGAACTACTAAAAAACTACTTTTCAATGGGAATGAATGGATTGGAATAAAAGTGTGAATAATGACACCACACCTATGGAAGTTGGAATATAATAGAAATACTCAAGGTAAGAAATTATTCTATGTAGCATATAATGTTTTAACCTATATTAATTTATGTTTAGTATATCTAACAATTATTTTTGTAATTTCATTTATGTTTCGTAAATGTCATCAAGGCATCAATGGGGTTCCATAAGGAATGAAAATTTATCCTATAAAACTCAATAGGTTTCCTTACCATGAGCACCTGCAAATTACTCATTTGTTTGAAAATATGTATATTGGGAAAAAATTAATAGAAACATTACGAAGAATATTAGATGGAATTTGTGACAAGGAAAAATAATAAAAAATTGTAATGACATTGAGGAAGCCAATCATGCAATGAAAAATGTGATTCATTCAAATAACATTAGGCATAGAGATAGTCTTATATGGTTGTTTATAGAGCAACAAACCAATGTTGCAAAAGAGGTCATTTGGAAAATTATATTTCCCATTGGATTTTCTTTAAACATATATAATATCTTAAAAAATAAAGGTGAATTTGGTGGGGTGAAAACTCATGACTAGCATACCCTCTTTAAGGTAATTATTTTGTTATATTTCTATATTGGTATACATATCCTTAGTATTTTTTTGTTACAGTATGTTCTACCTCTATCTCTTCCATACACCTTTGAAAACAACATAAAACATGTTGTATATGATCATGTAAAAATCATGAGATAATTAATGATTTATATGAAAATATTACTTGCAAAACTTGTTGACCTGTGTTTTACTTGTAATGCATATACGTTTTTGTTGAAACTTGTGATTTACTTGCATCATGTGTAGGGGGTTATCATCAAAATAATTCCATAAAGAAGTTGTAAAGTATTAGAGGATAAAAAATCCTTGGCTAATGTGTGAAATAAAAAAGTACCTACCTCCGACATTTTTCAATGCACAATAACACTACCTCATGCACCAAGTTTAGGAGAATGAAATGTATGAACATGTACACACAAGATCAATATGGATGGTGGAAAGGCATTTGAATTCATTAAAGGCTTTTGTTAGATAAATATCACATCCTAAGGGTTACATGGTGGAGGGCTATATTCCATATGAATCCTTGGTGTATATTAGTCAGTGTATTCCTAATTTAGCAGCAAATATGAATGCCCCTCATATCAACTCCATCAAAAAAATGATGGGGAGATCTTGTTGGGGAAAGGTATAATGAGGGGAGTGAAAGATCATTAGATGGTAGGGATATATAATACTTTTTACTATTAAAATTTATCTATATTGTATCTAATTAAATTGCATTCTTTCATCAATTATTAAGCTTTAACATGGTATCTATTATTGATGAATTGTTCTTTTTTCATATACTAGTTGGTCGACGGTGGGATAACTACATTTAGACATTGCAAACAATTTTGACTGGATGAAGATATAAATAGAATTATTTCTATATAGTATTATGGTGGCTTATCATTGCAAGCAATGGCTAAATTGGCTGAATATGCTCATTGTAATCAAGATACCAATCTTATGCAAAGGGGGATTGATTTAGAATATGGTTTAAAAGACAAACAAGCAAGAATATTCACCCAAATGTTTTAGTTATTTTCCATTATATTAATGTATGTGTTTGTTTTAGCATATGGTTTAAAAGATAAACAAGCAAGCATATTCTCCCAATTTTTTTAGTTATTTTCCATTATATTATTGTATGCGGTATTTTTTTCTTAAAATATTGATTAAATCTAAATGTGTTTATTAATCGACAATGTAATTTTTTACATGTTGGGCATATTGTAGTTGAAGCAACATAAGGAAATGACCATAAATTTTGAATGAAAAAGTTGGATGACAAGATGAAAACCTCTAACTTTGGGATAGCTGCAGTCTTTCAGGTCGCTAATGTTTCTCTAGAAGTAATAAGCATCTAGAGGTATCTAAAAATAGTTATTATGGGCATTTGGATAATATAATTGAGGATGAATTTAAATCCTTTAAATTATTTATGTTTGAGGTCAATTGTTACAAGCTCCAAATGAATGAATGTGATCCTAAAATATTTGTTATTAAGTATTGTTGAACCCCAAAATTGCTTCCTTTTGACAACCCTTTTTCATTCCATACTCCTGTTTTTTACCTTCATAACTTTAATTTTGGCATCAGTTCACAAGGCTTATGGCATATCATGTACTTGATCATCTTCTATTTCATAAATGAAAATTTTCTTTATTGTTTAGCTTAATATTTACATTAGCTACATAATTACAGTGATTCCAAAGCTAACGTATGATTCTATAGTTGAGTTCAAGGTTTGATAGGCTCCGAAGATCCAACTGAGGAATGGAGCATATGGGAAAGTGGAAATTAGCTGGTACAACGATTTGTTCCTACCTTCATACCGTGGATCGATAAAGAAGACACCCTAGCAGCTCGGTCAGAGGAAAAGTCAACCATCGTAGGAGGCGAACCAGGCGAGCGAAATGCAGATTTTTAGCCTCATGATTTGCTGTGTTGATATCAAATCATGAGAGGATCACGTTATATTATCTTTCAAAGTTAATTTTAGCCAATGTCGATTATTATAAGGTGTACTAATCTAAAACATTTAATGCATAGGATTTTTATAAATATGCCTCTCGGCATAGCAAACACAAACTTGGATTTTTATATTGTAAACACTTGGTTTTATACAAACTCTGCTTTCATTCTTATTTCTCTGTTGTACAATTTCAATGCATGGTTTATCATCTTGTGAAGGCATCATATTGATACCTGCTTCTCATAGGAGGGCCCCCTTGAGATAGTAAGGTTTCCTTTTAACTATAATTAGTATTTCGTTCTATGTTTTCTGTAGGGTTTTGTTAGCTTAATTTTTTATTTTAAATGCGAGCTTAAGATTGTTTTAATAGCAAGTTTGTCTAATCATTTTTATTGTTGAGTGAAGCGAGATCTCTTGTGTACATGGATAAAGCATATGTTTACATAGATCAGTAACATAGCTTTACATTTCAGTTACATAGAAAGGATTTTAATCTGCAGAGATAATATTTCTTTATGTCAAGAGTAGATTCATTTGCAGTGTGATTTCAATTCAAGCAAGTGTGATTTCATTTTAAAGCAAGTGTGATTTTATTTCAAGAAAATGTGATTTTATTTTTAAGCAATGGTGGTGTGATTTCATTCAAATCAAGGTGTAACATAGTTACCGACCAAACGAGAACTATTGCCTCAAAAAGGGAAATCTAACAAAAAAACATCAAAAAACCATTAAAAACAACTCGAAAACGAAAAGTTGTATTCTAGAATAACCTTTTTTTTCGGGGTAAATTTTCAACATTTTTAAAAAAAGTCTTATTCTGGAATAACCTTTTTTTCGGGGTAAATTTTCAACATTTTTTTAAAATGGAAGTAAAAGCCAATTTTTTTGTGCAAAAAACACCTAAAAAACGGAAAGTGTTGAAACAAAAAATTTAAAATAATAAAATTTTTTATTAAAAAAAATGGAAAAAACATTTTTAAATTATTGAAAAAAAAAACAAAAATCATTATATTTTTTTAAAGGAAAAAAATAAAAATAAAAATAAAAAATAAAAAAAGAAGAAGAAAAAAATAAAAAATAAAAAACATTTTTGAAATTAAAATTTAAAAATTGAAATAAATAAATAAATAAATAAATTAATTAAATTAAGAAAACAAATTTTAAAAACAAATAAATTTAAAAAATAAAAAGGAAAAATTTATTAAATTAAAAAAAAAATTTAAAATTTAAAATTTAAAATTAAATTAAAATATATATATATATATATATATATATATATATATATATATATATATATATATATAAAATTTTAATAAATAAAAAATATTAAAATTAAAATTAAAAATTAAATCCCAGCTAGGGGTTTCCAATCACTGCGACAAGTGGGATTTGGGCAGTTTAGGCTTGCCCGGTCCTCAGACATGTGCCCGTCGACTCACCACCCTCCCACACGTGAGTGATAAAGGGCCTCGGGGCAGGTGATCCTACGACAGGTAAGCTGGTTGTTAATGGCAGGATGGATGTCTTTCAGGGTATTTGGTTTCCATGGGCGATGGTAAAGGTTGATGCTCTAGATTGCGCAAATGAGAAACCATTGGCTCTCAAGCCCTAGCTTGAGCTCCGCCAACTTGAGACAAGGAGGGTGTTAGGCCTGTCGGGTAGCAGTGGCGAGAGGTTGGCAGCCGAGAGGCATCCTGGCAATGGCACGAGAACGAGCACGGTGCACCAGGAGGCAGACAAAGGTGGTGGAGGTGAATTTAGTGTGGAGCATCTCTAGACGGGAGGTTCTGGTACTTAGCTCGGGTGACTGCTCAGAGTTTGTGGACTGCGCAACAACAATTCCTCCTTGACCAATCCCGAGGGTGGTTCTGCCTTGGGCTCACGGAGCATTCAGGCTCTCCTACAATTCAAATTTGTGGGTGGTGGAGCTTTTGCACGTCCTCAGACGACAGTGTGGAGACTAGTGGCAATCGTGTGTCTCTTGTCTACGGGGCTCGGGAGGTGGTCAACGACAAGCTCAACCGAGGGTGCAGGGGTGGAGCGTGGGTTTCACGGGTTGCAGGAACTGGGGCAACTTGGTGCTGCAACCAAACACAACAAGCGAGAGTAGAGGGTGATTGCATGTCGCGTGAGCGTGGTCGGGCATGACATGGTGGTCTTGGACGCGACATGGACAACCGCCAGGTACCCGGGGACTCGAGCTCCCACTCGGAGTCTACTGAGAGCCAACAATCATCAGCGGCCATGGAAATTTCTCTGGCCCAATCACCAGGCCAAATTGAGGCTCCGGCCACCCATGAAGCCATTTCTTCTCATCTCTAGCAAATCCAGCTCAATCTAGACATCGTGCGTGAACAAAGGTACGATGATCGAAAAAAATTAGTGGCCTACATCAATGTTGTTCAAAACCTACAGACGAAGACCCTTTAGGCTCTGGAGAGTCTGCGCCATTTACTGAGGCGCTCCCAAGACCACCTCTGAGGCATGAAGACCTAAGTGGATCACATCAACTACCATATGCACAATCAGGATCGTCTTTTCATGGCTCCTCCATCTGGCCCCCTGCACCCTCTCCCATGAGGATAGTTTCAGTATGTTTATTTTGTAAGAGCCTGGCCCCCTGCACCCTCCCCCATGAGCATAATTTCAGTATGTTTATTTTGTAATTTTGTGCTGCAAATAACCAAGAGCTTCAAATGCATTTGCAAGCACCCAAGTCCTTATAGACAATGCATGCCTTCTGGGTTGACTAAATGTAATACAACCATGGTGGCTCCTACTATAAATTTTGTTTCTGATATGATAATATAATCCAGACTTTGACTGACAAAAGAAAAAAAAATAGAAAATATTATTTAAATTAAAATTAAAAAATATTTCAAAACTAATTAAAATTTAAAAATGAAAAAAATTAAACTAGAATACTAAATTAAATTTTTTTTATTAAAAAAACAAATAAATTTTAAATTAAAAAATATATTTTAATTTTTAATAAATAAACTTATAAAAAAAAAGTTAAAAAAAAATTTAAAAAAAAATAAATAAATAAAAATGGAAATAAATAAATTAATTAAAAAAAAAACAAAAATTTTAATTTAAAATATAAAAATTAAATTTAAGTAAAAAAAAATTAAATTTTAAATATTAAATTTTATTGAATTAAAAAAAAAAACGAAATAAAAAAATATTAAATTTTATTAAATAAAATTTTTAAAAAATTAATTTAATTTAAAAAAACAATAATTTCCCCACCCACCCAGCGATCGACCCCCACTGCCACCTAGGCGGCCCAAATTCTAAATTTTTTAAAATTAAATTAACTTTTTTGTTAATTAATTTTTTTTTAATTTATTAAATTTTAATAATTGTTTTTTAATTAAAGATTTCATTTTTATTTATTTATTAAATTTAATATTTATTTATTTATTTATTTTAATTTAATAAAATTTAATCTTTTTTTAATTTAATTTTGTATTGTAAATTTAATTTATTTAATAAATATATATTTTTAGGAAATTTTTTTTTAAATTTTTTAAATTTTAATTTTAGAAATGTTTTCTTATTTTATTTTTTATTTTTTTTGGTTTTAATTTTAAATTTTAAAATGATTTAATTAAAAAAAATTGTTTTTTTTTAATTGTTTTAAAATGTTTTTTTCAATTTTTGTTTTTTTTTTTAATATTAATTTTTTTTTATTTTAATTTTCTTTTTATATTTTTTTATTTAAATTTTTTTTTTTTTATTATTTAAAAATTTTTATTTTAATTTTCTTATTATTATTATTTTTTTTAAATTAAATTTTGAAATTTTTTTTTTTTTTTAATTTCAATTATTTTTAAATTTTCTATTTTATTTGTATTTTTTCATTTTTTTTAATAACTAAAAAAATTTTTTTTTGATGTTTTTTTTTTCTAATTCTTAAAAAAAAAAAAAAAATTTAAACTATGTGTTTTTTTGAATTTTTTCCCATTTTTTTTATTTAATTTTGGAAATTTTTTGTTTTTGTTTTTTTTTGGGAAGTTAATTTAGTTTTTTATTTACATTTTTATTGGTTTTTTATTTATTTATAATTATTTTTATATATTTGATTTTTTTTTGTCATGTTTTTTAATTTTATTTTTATGTTTTATTACCAACATGAAAATCACCACTCTAAACAAAAATGGTTGACGCTGCATCAACACTTTTCAAAATTAGCATGAAAATCACTAACATTTTAAAACAAATGTTCATATATCATAAATAAATAAAAAATAAAAGTGTCAAGAATATGCTCCAAAAAAAAAGGGTGATTCTGCATCACCATTTTTCAAAATCAGGTGTTTTTTTTTGCTACCTCAAAAAGGTAGGTACCAGTTCAGTTACCTATTTGATCGGTAACTATGTTGTGTGTGTGTGTGATTTCATTTAAAAGAAAAAGAGTGTGTTTGATTTAATTTTGAGTAAAGCATGAACAAGTGTGTTATTCATTTATAGAAGAGTGTGAAATTTCTTTAAAGCTAGAGCATAGAATCAATTTCATTTACTTACATAACTATTAGAGAAACATGTGCATTTCGATATCTCAAATTAACTTAGGAATTGTTTCAGTGAAAAATACTTCTAGCACATACAATGCACATACATTTCATCAGTATAGTAGCCTTAGTCCATAATTTATGTAAGTAATTTAACTCCAATTAAATTACCAAACATTTTGACATCGTTGTCAGGGAAGTGTATATAGGAGTCTTTCTTCTTCTTTTCATAAAAACAAAAACAATTTTTTTAAAAATGATATGCATAGGGAAAGAGATTCTAGAGGTAGATTTGTAAGAGGTAGGATTTTGATTCCAACATCACCACTCACCTCACCAAGACCTCGTAGTGCCACACGATTCACCCAAACTTGTATTCCAACAATTGCAGGAACAGATAGACTTCCTAAGGTACTTAGATATGAAATCCAACCTAAAGATTCACCAACTTCCTCTACTGAAGTCGTAGTAGAAGAAGAAGATCCTACATCCCGAATAGAAGGAGTAATGTTTTTATCTTCAACTGGAGAACAACTTCTAGGACAAGAACTATAAATCCCTAGTGAAGAAGAAGAAGAAGAAGAAGAAACCTGTTTTAATATTCCATTGATATAATAACCAGAGGAGGAACTACAAAATCCAATTTTGGAACCTTATATTAGCTCTGAGGAATCTACAATTACAGGAGAAGGGGAAGGAGAAGTACACAATGTGAATGGTGAACATCTTAGTATTGGAGGTGGAAGAAGAGGTGGAAGAGGCAAAGAAAGAGGAAGAGGAGATGGTAGAGGAGATCCATAACCTTTTTGGTTTCCCATATTTGATGAAGATACCACAACCACAATGAAAAATATCTCACCCTTTATCCTCCCTAATTTCCATGGATTAAGGGGTGAGGGTCTTGAAACATTTCTCTTTGAGTTTGAAGTTTTTGTAGATCCTATGATTACTTGCTTGATACTCAAAAGTTGAGATTGTTTTTAACCACCCTTAAACATGTAGAATTAAAATTGTTTATGGGACTAGGAACACATACTATAAGAACATGGGAAGAAATGAAAAATGTTTTCTTAGACAAATATAAATATTATTTTACACCCCATAACCTTAAAGATGAAGTCTTTAAAATGATGCAAAAAAAGGATGAAAATATTGAGGATTTTATCGAAATATTTTCTTACAATATTAAAATAGCTAAGATGAATACTCTAGATGAAGAAACTTTGAAAGTTGTTTTGTTGAATTCTATCAGAGATGAGTGGATAGACCTTCTCAATTTGATGGGTAAAGGAGATATTTCTCAGCTATCATTTGGAGATATTTGTGAATTATGCATACACATTTCAAGAGGAAAGGCAAGAACTGGAAAAATTCCTAAAGAACCTATTATGTCTAGGATTAATAAATTTGCAGTTGGGACAGTACGTAGGGCTGAAATAGGAAATTTGATTGAAAATTTCAAGACAGATATTTTAGGGAGTCTTAGTGAACAAATAGATACCCTTAAAATACAAAACAAACAAAAATTTGAAAATGTTGCATTATCTATATTTTGTCTAAAATATATAAAGAAGCATGCCTTGAGAGAATGCCCTCTTGAATTAAGAAGTGTAGAAACCTATGTTATATGCACAAAAAATCACGATACTAAGGACTCCATGTTGAAACCTTAGGACCATGGAAAAATCCGCAAACCAATCTGACTCAAGGTTTCAATACTCAAACATATGCACAACCACCATAAGGTAATTGGACTGCACCCATGCCTTGGCAGCCTTGGCCTCAACCTTGGGCACAAGGTTGGAAAAATCCTTATGGAAAATATCCTCAATATTCTCAATATCCACAACCTTACCCTGCTTTTCCACCACAATATTTTCCTCGGCGTGTTCAACCCTCTCAAAAACAAAATTCAAACCCACAAATTTCATTACCATTTCCACAAAATCCAAATCAACTTCCTGCTAAGCCACTTCCAAATCCAAATAATAAAAACTCACAACCTATTTACAACACAGAAGGGCATAATTTCCAAACTTACATGATAACTCCATTATATATAAACAATGTTCAACCTAGGTCTGGTAGAGTATTGGAAAAGAAGTTGCCATTTTTTGTTATTCAAGAATGTGAGAAGGATGACCTCTCAGAGAAAGAGACATATCTTCATCAAGAGGAAGATCCTAAAAAACAAACCACCAATGTACATCCTGATGATAATCCAATAAACTCAACTCCAATTATAGGACAACCTTCAGTTCTGTTCAAAAACCACCATTTCTTGAAAGATTGAAACTTGACAAAGGGGTAGAAAAACAGTCATTGTGTTGTCTGATTATGATATGATAGATGAAATAAAGAATGTTGGATAAAAATTCCTTTGTTACAAGCTATCAAGGAAATACCCATATTTGCAAAGACAATCAGGGAGTTAAGTATTAAGAAACTGGGAAGAAGAAGAAAAAAATTCAAAAGAATTCAGTTAGTTGGAAAAATTGCAGATATCATGAAGGGAAAGACAACAATTCAGAAATATTTGGATCCAAGAAGCCCCATTGTGAAAAAACACATTAATGGTGTTGAAATTCCAAACGCACTAATTGATTTAGGGGAAGATATCAATATAATGAGTAAAGAAACTATGGATCAATTGAAACTCCCTAATCTTCAATATACACCGACACTGTTGCAATTATCAAACAGATCTGTTGTCAAACCAGATGGAGTGCTAGAATATGTGTTTGTATCCTTATATTCTTGGGAATATCCTGTTGACTTCATGATATTAACATCCAAGAATAATCTAGGAGGACATCCATTGATTCTAGGTTACCATGGTTAGCTACAACTAATGCCTTTATCAGTTGTAGATATGGTGATATTTTTATCTTTGATGGAAGTTCAACAAATATATTCTCATTATATCCTCCAAAAAAAACAACAATAGAAGTAGAAAGTGCAGAATGGATAGATGATGGTAATGAAAAATTTCAAATATACAACCATTTTTCGCTACTACACAAATAGATGAGGAAGATCAGATTTTGAATTTAATGGAAAATAATGAATCTTCCTCACATTGTGAACACAATATAAGTTTTCAATAAAAATGTAATATTAAATATTTATCATCACGACAAATGGATTTACGTTCTATGGAGAAATTTGGAAATACTTTAATAGAATTTTTTCCAGAAAAACTTTGAATATCAATAATAATCTGGAAGAATCTCAAAAGAAGGAATTAGTGAAGATGCTATAGGAACATTCCTCTTCTTATAAATGGGAATACACTGATATGAAATGAATTTACCCAAACATTTATATGCATCACATCTATATTGAAGAAAATGCCCGACCAATCCGACAACCCCAAAGGAAAATGAATCCAAACTTAAGGGGAATTGTTAAGGAAGAACTACACAAATTGTTAAAAGTGAATTTCATTTATCCCATATCATACAGTTAGTCGGTTTCACCATTAGTAATTTTTCCAGAAAATAATGGAAAATGGAGAGTATGTATTGATTATAGGGAATTTAACAAAGCCACTTTAAAATATCATTTTCCACCTCCTTTTATAGATCAGGTTCTTTACACATTGCCAAGGAAAAATTACTTTTCATTATTGGATGGTTTTAACGGATATAACTAGATCCAAGTAGCTCTAGAAGATCAAGATAAAACAACCTTTACCTTTCCATGGGGAAATTATTCTTATTGAGTACTTCCTTTTGGGTTATGTAATGCACCTGTAACATTCCAAAGGGCAATTTTAGGCATTTTTCCTGATCTAATTCATGATTGTGTGGAAGTTTACATGGATGATTTTTGCTAGGTCCCTATAATAAAATTGTATCCCCTTATTTTTATTGTTAGTATATCCCCCTTATTTTTATTTTTGTGCCCATGTAGTCCCCATATTTTTATTGTTGTGCCCCATAGAAGCGCACTATTATTATTGTTGTGCCCTTACATTGTTATTGTTATGTCGACTAAGATTATATTGTGACCCATTGGACTCTTATATATAGAAAGGATTTTTTTTCATTTGTATCATCCAAGAATTATTCATTTATTTAATGTAAAGGAGGTTTCCCCCTTGAAGTGGTTGATTTCTAAGACGTTGATCTCTCTTTTCTTCTATTTTTGGAGCTGGTTTCATAAATTTGGTATCAGAGCTTTGGATTCTATGGTTTCACTACTTCAAACAGATAATCATGGAATTTTCACTATAAATTTTTTCTACAAAGGTTCAAAAGCTAAAAAAAAAACCATTTGCGAATAAATCCTGAGAAAATTCCTGTAAAAATTTCAAATCTCGGTTCACAATATTTTCGGAGATATGATCTATGGAAGTTAGGGTTTTTGTAGGCTCCCAATTTTCATCTCAAAGAGGTCACCTTGGGAAAATCATCATAACTCTCTCTCTAAGCATCGGATTGGAATTTTGTAAAAAGCGGCTGAAAGTACACGGACTTTAGTTTCATGTGTATCAATTCCAGAACCGAAGGAGGAAACAGTGACATGTGGCACGCCATACAAGTTTTCTATATTTAACCAGTCAATAACTAGGTCATTGTGGGAGATTGTGCATAAATTTGTCTTGAAGAATCCAAATCAGGTCAGACTTGTGGTATTGGGAAAGAAGACTCAAAGGGCTACCATACGACTAAAGTTCAGATCTTGGAGATCCTAAGTTACAAAGTTACAACCATTTCAATATCAAGCTCATAAATTAAAGAAAAAAGTGTGTATTTATTTTTAAAAATTGCATAACTTTTGTTTGAAAAATAAATTGAAGTTATTCCAAGGGCATATTGAAGCATTATTATCAGTATTGGGTTCTATAATTCCTCCCAAAAATAATTCTACACCCATCAAGCCCTTAGAAAATTCTACTATGATGCATGAAGAGGAATAATTACAGTATGATATATCAAAATTATGTTACCAAGTGCAAGATATTTCGATCTCACAAAGAGAAACCAAAGATGACATAGATGGTTTAAAAAAATACATGGAGGCTAATATGGATGGTTTGAAGAATTTAATGGAAGCTAAGATCGATGGTGTAGAAGAAAAATTGCATGACAACATGGAAGATATGAAAAATAATCTAAAAGTAGGCATGGAAGGTTTGAAAAACTTGCTAAAAGAAATGATTCCTAATGGAGAAAAGATGGAGCAAGTCCCAGTTCAAAAAATATTGCCAGAACTTGACGAGGAAGGAAAAATAATATTGGAACCTGAAGCAGTCACATAAACAAGAACTCGACAGCTACGAAATCGATCAATTTCAGAGTATCTCATCAAGTGGAAGAACTTAACCACTAAGGATTCCACATGGGAAGATGCGAATTTTATACAGAAGTACCCGAAAATAATCAAGCATTGAGGAAAACACATGTTTGAAGTAGAGGGGCATGTTAGGTCCATATAATACTAGTGTATCCCCTTATTTTTATTGTTAGTATAGCCCCCTTATTGTCATTTTTGTGCACATGAAATCCACATATTGTTATTTTTGTGCCCCATAAAAGCCCACTATTGTTATTGATGTGCCATTACATTGTTATTGTTATGTCGGCTAGGATTACATTATGACCCATTGGACTCCTATATATAGAAATGAGGTTTTGGCATTTGTATCATCTAATAATTGTTCATTTATGTAATGTAAATGAGGTTTCCCTTTTGAAGTGGCTGATTTCTAAGGAATTGATCTCTCTTTTCTTCTATTTTTGGAGCTGGTTTCATAAAAAATTTACTATATATGGAAACTCTTTTGAAGAAGCTCTTGAAAATTTGGAAAAAATTCTCATTAGGTATAAAGAATAAAATCTCTCACTAAGCCATGAAATTTTTTTAATGATGTTTACTGAGGGAATTGTTTTAGGCCACCATATTTCAGGAAATAGAATTAAAGTGGATGCATCTAAGGTAGAAGTCATTTCTAAATTATCAGTTCCTACTTGTAAAAGGGATGTTACAATTTTTCTTGGTTTTACTGGTTATTACAGAAGATTTATAGAAAACTTTACAAATATTGTCTCTCTACTTTTCAAATTTCTCACAAAATATTGTGAATTCATCTAGAATTATGACTGCCATAAAACTTTTGAAACATTGAAAGAAAATATTTCCCAAGCACCCATCTTAAGAGGACAAAATTGGAAATTACCATTTCACATCTCAACTGAAGCCTCAGACACTGCTTTAGGATTTTTACTAGGACACAAATATTTGGCTCCTTATGTAATTTACAATACAAGAAAAAATTTGACTCCTGCAGAGTTGAATTACACTGTAACAGAAAATAAGATTTTAGTTGTTGTACATGCCATCAATAAATTTAGACACTATATCACTAGTTATGAAACCTTCATTCACATAGATCATTCTACAATTAGATATTTGATGAATAAGTAGATTAATAATGGAAGAATGATAAGATGGTTATTGTTATTACAAGAATTCAATATTACTATTTTGGATAGACTCGGAAAACCAAACATAGTTGTTGATTTATTATCCAGAATCCAAAATGATAATAATGATACTCATGTAGAAGATAATTTTCCTGATGAATATCGTTTTACAGTATCTATTAAATCTCCCTGGTTTACAGATATTACTAATTATTTGGCTACAGGGAAATTACCATCATACTTATCTCCTCAAGAGAAAATAAAGGTAATTCAAACTAGTCCATCTTATTCATGGATAAATGAAGAATTGTACAAGACAATGCCTGAATTAATCATTCAAAGATGTGTTAGAGAAGATGAAGTACCGTAGATATTGAAATCTTATCATGATGAACCATGCAGAGGACATTTTTCTAATAAAAGAACTGCATATAAATTCCTTCTCTTAGGATAAAATTGGCCTTCTCTTTTTAAGGATGCCAAAGAATATATTAAGAGATGTGATAGTTGTCAAAGAATGGGAAAGCATGTTCCTTCGGATGAAAATCCTCTACAACCTCAAGTACTTATTGAACCTTTTGAAAATGGGCTCTGGATTTTTTTGAACCAATAAATCCACCATCACGATAAAAAAGGTACATTCTTGTCTATATAGAATATGTCACAAAATGGGTAGATGCTAAAGCACTTCCTTTTGATACTGAAAATGTTGTAGTTTCGTTTCCTTTTTAGGATATTTTTACTCGTTTTGGTGTTCCAAGGGAAATTGTGACAAATAAAGGTACTCAATTTACATCCAAGTTGGTACATAAGACGATGGAGGGATATGAAATTAAACATCGAAATTCTACTCCATGTCATCCACAAGAAAATGGAGAAGTTGAATCTACTAATAAAGTAATTGAATCAATTCTCACCAAGACTGTGCATCTACATAGAAGAGATTGGGCAGAAAAGCTTCTAGAATATTTATGGGCATACCGTACCACATGGATAAATACAATAGGACACACTCCTTATCAACTTGTTCATGGGAAACAAGTCCTATTTCCTATTGATTTCCAGATAAATACCTTTAAAACAATAGTCAAATTAGGTCCTTATTTATCAGAAGCACAAAGACAAAGAATGGAATAATTGAATGAACTTGATGAGATAAGACAAGATTCTATTCATAGAACCAATATAGTTAAAAAAAAAATACACAGGTGGCATGACAAGTTCATCAAAGAAATAAAATTCCAGCCTTGTGATTGGGCATTTCTTTTTGATTCAAAGTTTAAATATTTTCAAGGAAAATTTCAAACTCATTGCCTTGGGCCTTATGAGATTGAAACAGTCTTTGACAATGACGTAATAAAAATTAGAACTATTGATGAAGAAAAGGTGACCTTGCTTGTAAATGGTCATAGACTACGAATATATCACAAACCATTGTCAATAGAAGAATTTATAAAAAAATTGCAAGATAATCTGAATTTGAAGTTGGCCAAGGAATATTATTCTTCCTCTCCAACTTAACCTTCTACTTTCTTTAAAAAAAAAAAAAAAGAGATACCAAAAAAAAGAATAAAAAAGAGAGAATAAAAATAAGGAAAATGATATTTTTGTATAAACACAAAAACCAACATTGTTGGCATGTTTATACAGAAAATGTATGTTGAAAACTGAGAATTCTTGGCAGTATAGATTTTATTTCTAGTCCCATTTTCTTTTGAACCCTCTTTTCTCTTTTTGAAAATAAAGCAGTTATGGAATTGTCAAAAATCTGCAACTCTAATAGAATTCTACATCTGACTTGGCAGATTGTGACTAGAACAAATGAAGATCATGGCACAAGAAAAATATCAATGAAGATTACAACCTGAGGAAAACCTACAAAATACAAGCCAAAAACCAGTAAGATAAGAATATAAGGTATGTAAGTATTTATAAGTTGAATAATAAAGGTAAAATATTTGAGTTATGAAATAAATGATAAGTAATCATTGCTACCACCACTCTGAGTAATGATTACCCTCATTACTCCCACACAACTTTGGTCTTAACTAAAAATATATTTGTCTTGTCAACCAAGTTTTTCTTAAACCTTGTCATAATTTTAAATTCACCCCCGCCTCTCCATT
Organism: Pinus albicaulis; assembly: GCA_034641835.2. Taxonomy (NCBI): domain Eukaryota; kingdom Viridiplantae; phylum Streptophyta; class Pinopsida; order Pinales; family Pinaceae; genus Pinus; species Pinus albicaulis. Next base: position 910,987,518 of record CM076573.1, on the reverse strand, counting down.
TATCATTCCACTTCATGTGCAAACCATTCCATTTTCATTTAGCCTTGTTTCATTCCAAGGTTTCCTTCACCTAAAATTTGTTCTCTAATTCACTAATACCCTAATCATTTCATTCCATAACCTTCTAGAAAGAAAAATTATGGGTTAGCCTTCTCTAACATGGGGGTCATTGTAAGGTTAGAGCCGAATGGAGTTAAGTTCCTTGAAGGTTACCCACAGTTCAAACAATTATTGCAGCAACCACAGTGGCTAGAATTTGTAGAGAAATTTGATGGGCACGAAAAGGAGGTAGAAATTCCTTTTCCGGGGCATACGATGGCATTGAAGAAGAAATTGGGTATGGGAAGCTAATTTTGACAGAATATTTCATAGAAAAGGCTACTGGACTGCCCATAATCGATGAGAGTTAGCTCAAGAACAAAAAAATTGAAGATAAAGAGTGGAAAATCTTCCTCAAGAATCCAGGTATGGACGCTTCAGTGTTTAGAAAGGGGATATCAATCACAAATTTGAAAAATAAGTGGAGGAATTTTTTATTAATAATTCAAAAGTTGATAACTTGTGAAGGGAGATTTGGTAAAATGTTCTTTTATCATGCACGCCTAATGATGAACTTTCTGGAAGGAAATGAAATTAACATACTATATTTTCTACTTCATAGCTTAAGAAACATGTCTGGAAATATATAGAGAAAGATACAATTCATAGATAATTCCCTATACCATCATGGCCTAGTGAAAATTCTAATTGAGACCCATTTGAGAAACATAGGAGACAATTGGGAATATTTCTTACTTAGGAATAATTTTAAGGAACCAAAACAAGAAGAGCCTACTGATAAGTTATGGAAAAGTAGAAGGAAGCTGCCTATAGACCCTAAAGATAACTCACCTACATAGCAAGAGAAAGAGTTAGAGGATGAGACTCCCCTTGCAGATATGTTGGATAACCTTAAAAAGAAAAATGTTAGAAGAAACAAAGCCAACAATAAAGGTGAAAGTTCATCCAAGAAGAAAAAGGAGCAGGAAAAGGATAAAAATCAACCCCTTACTACTAAATCAAAATAACCATCTAAGCCACCATCCATTATAAGAAGAAGTGCAAGGCTAAAAAATAGTAAATGGACAGTCTCAAGAAACTTCAGGATTCATCAACTTAGAAGAAGATGGGGAACTAAGAGTTCCATCACCAATAGTTCCATCACCTAGAGTTCTTGTTGAGCCCTAGAATTGTCTTCTCTTTTGCAAACCTTCACTTCATTTCATCATTTATTTATCACTTCATAAGCCTAAAAATCAATGAAGAATGATTAAGATTTCTTAAAGGTTACATACAAATGAGTAACATGTTGTATTTTTGTGATTTTTTCTATTTTAATAATTTTGAACAATTTAGCTACAGAATATAGGCATTCTGTAGCTAGTCAAGCGTTCCACAGTTGTTTTTGTGTTTAAGTATGATGCAGATGTCAATTGGAGGAACGACGCACATGGGTAGTTCTCAAATCTTCCCTACATGATTCCTTCCTATACATGTGGATTTAATTGACAACTGGAGGTGTCTAATCCAATGGTCAAAGCAAGAGTCAAAGAAACTGTTTTCTACAGGAATTAGGACTCCTGATTTGCTTTGCAGCAAATCACGAGTCTCAATTCAATTTTAACTTGAAGATTACACCTGTACCTATTTTTTTTCGACATTAGTTCTGAATTTGCATATAAATTAAGCTCTATAGAACCGAGAAAAAAGAAGGGTTGATAACATATTCAGAATTACAGTGATACTCTGTTTTTCAAGCATTGTTTTAATAAAAGGAGATTAACCTTGATGCTATTTTGATTACAATTTTAAGGAGCGAAAGGATTACACCGAATTGGTAGCAAAGGGCCCCTGCTATTCGAGGAGGTTTCATGTGTTTTCTAGCTAAGTCATTTTAATTTCTGTTTTAGCATCTTTCTTTACTTCTTGTTTTCTAGATTGCTTTCTTAGTTTACATTTATTGTGTTTCCCTGGGTTCAATTTATTGAATAATAACAAGTGACTTACAAGTGCAATAATTGTCCAGCATCTCATTTCATGTCATTTTCTTTCTTAGTTCACAATCATTGTGTTTCCCTGGGTTCATTTTATTGAATAATAATGAGTGAATTATAAGAACAATGATTTTCTAGCATTTTATTTTATGTCATATTAGATCCTCATTACACTACAATTAATCTCTTTCAAAACTATTCCAATAAAATTTTATTGAATGAATAAGATTCAGTTGTAATGTTTTGAGTTATTAATTTTTTTCATTTCTTGAATCTTCAATTAAGCTGCAATATCCATGGATTAGGATTTCTTGTTTTCATCATTTATTAATTAGAAAATAGACTCCAAAAACTTGCAAATAAAACTCTGCTTTAATTCATTTGAAAACATTTTCTTTTCCTTCCTTTTTAAATAGATTTAATCTCATCTTTCTAGTTTAGAATAGAATGCTAAGTATCAAAATATAAAAACTCCCAAAACATCAACAAAAAATTAAAACAACGAAGTAAGAAAAAGGGACACTTAGGCACATATAGTGCATTACACTTCATCAGTTTACTAGCCCTGGTCGATAATTTATGTTAACAATTTGGGACACTAAATTGACTAAACAGTTCTATCACCAGTTTCCAGTCCAACTAAAATAACTCCTGAAATAGATCTTGTGCAGCAAGAGATATATGAATAGATAGATTATTAGTAGAAAATAGCTACAAGGAAAACAATGGAATCATCCTCAAACCAAGAGGAAATTACTCATGCTGATCCTGCAAAAAGATCCCAAATTGTAAGCACTCTTAAAGAATAAATATATGAGTTGGAGGTACTAAATAGATATTTAAAGTAAGAACATGAAACACTAAAATTTCAAAATGAAATCCAGAAAAATAAAAATGACAACATCATTTTTCACCTTGTTGTATGGTATGAGAAGAGAAATAAATTAAAGGAAAAAAACAAATCTCTGAAAAGAAAGATGATAAGCTTGCAACATATAATTTTGGTGAAGAAATCGAGGATGGAAGTCACCACGAAGAAAGAAAGAAGGCCTAACTTGGATTTTCTTATTCAAGCATCTAAAGAGGCTCAATCACCGGAAATATTCACAAGTTTTGAAGTTTTGCATGAGGACATGCAATTTCTTTTGTGTGGGGGAATGTTGAACCCAAAAATTGCTTCTTTTTGACAACCCTTTTTCATTCCATACTCCTTTTTTTGACCTTCATAAATTTAATCTGGGCATTAGTTCACAAGGCTTATGGAATATCAAGTACTTGATCATCTTCTATTTCATAAATGAAAATTTTCTTTATTTTTTATCTTAATAATTCATTAGCTACAAAATTGCAGTGATTCCGTCGCTAACGTATGATTCTGCAACTAAGTTCAAGTTTTGACAGGTTACGAAGATCCAGCCGAGGAACAGGGCATATGGGTAGGTGGAAATTAGCGGGTGAAAATATTTGTTCCTACCTTCATAGCCTATTGATAAAGAAGACACCCTAGCAGCTCGGTCAAAGGAAAAGTCAACCACCATAAGAGGCTAACCAGGCGAGCGAGATGCATATTTTTAGCCTCATGATTTTATGCATTGATAGCAAATCATGAGAGGATCAAATTATATTATATTTCAAAGTTAATTTTAGCTATTTTCAATTATTATAAGGTGTAATACTCTGAAACATTTAATGCATAGGAGTTTTATAAATATGTGTCTCGGCATAGCAAACATAGACTTGGATTTTTATATTGTAAACACTTTGTTTTATACAAACTCTGCTTTCAATCTTATTTCTATGTTGTGTGATTTCAATGTGTGGTTTATCATATTGTAAAGGAATCATACTGATACCTTCTTCTCGTAGGAGGGCCCCTCGAGATAGTAAGGTTTCCTTTTAACTATAATTAGTATTTCGTTTTATGTTTTCTGTAGGATTTTGTTAGCTTAATTTTTTATTTTAAATGCGAGCTTTAGATTGTTTTCTAGAAATTTGTCTAATCATTTTTATTGTTGAGTGAAGCGATATCTCTTGTGCACATGGACAAATCATATGTTTACATAGATCGGTAACATAGCTTTACATTTCAGTTATATATAAAAGTTTTTAATTTCCAGAGATTATCTTTCTTTCTGTCAAGAGTAGATTCATTTGCAGTGTGATTTCAAATCAAGCAAGTGTGATTTCATTTTAAAAGAAGTGTCATTTCAGTTTAAGAAAGTTTGATTTCATTTTAAATCAAGTGTGATTTTATTTCAAGAAAGTGTGATTTTATTTTTATGCAAGAGTGGTGTGATTTCATTCAAAGCAAGGTTTGCGTGTGTGATTTAATTTAAAAGAAAAATAGTTTGTTTGATTTAATTTTGAGTAAAGCATGCACAAGTGTGTTATTCATTTCAAGAAGAGTGTGATCTTTATTTCAATCTAGAGCAATAGAAACAATTTCATTTATTTACATAACTGCTATAGAAACATGTGCATTTCGATATCTCAAATTAACTTAGGAATTGTTTGAGTGGAAAATACTTCTAGCACATACAATGCACATACATTTCATCAGTATACTAGCCATGGTCGATAATTTATGTAAGTAATTTAACTCCAATTAAATTACCAAACAAGTTTGCTAATGAATTAATTACCATGTTTGATACAAGGATAGTTTAGTTGGATTCATAGCCTTATGTTCTTCTAAGCTAATTTGAGCAAGTATTTTTCTTAAAGGTTTTAGGTAAAGTGGGTTGGTCATGTGTTGTTAGATATGGTCTAATAGGAAGGCTTCTAAAGTATAATCTAATGGAAGAAGATGATATTGAATAAGAAGATGATGAAGATCTAGAGCAATTAGATGTGTTGGACAAAGAAGATGAATAATTTGAGCTAGATGTAGAAAAAAATATTCTCTATGATGAAATTAATGATGAAATTATTGAAACTAAGATTAATGATGATGTTTCTATGGTAAATCCTTTCAAAATTTATTATTAGATGGATGATATAGATGTGGAGTGGGATGAAGAAGAATATCAATGATATTAAATTGTTGAAATGTAGGAGCTATGTGATTATATACTTTCCATGATTCATTCTCTTTAAAGAATTTTGTTATATGGGTCAATTATGTGTTGTTAATTTTTATTCCATTTTGTATGTATCATTGATTGGTTAGAAGTCATTGACCATGATTTATCTCATAACCCACCAACCTATAATCTCCTAAACCATATTGAGCATGTGATTTAGTGGTTAGAGGTTTATATATAACTATATATCACATAATATATACAAAATAAAAATATAAAATATATTAAAAACAAACAAAAATAAAAAGTAAAATATGAACAACACTTAGAAAACATAATTTAAACACATAACACTTTGGCGCCAAACCTCCCAACCAAAAAAACCCACTCCCAAACCTGTTGACCTCTACATTGATCGATCCCACCTACCAGTGAGGAGAGTGTGCAAAGCAACAACCCACTGAAATTTTCATTAGATCGACCCCACCTATTAGTAATGAGAGTGTGTAGCGGAGCAACCCATGGACATTTTCATTGGATTTACTTAGCACTTGTCAATAAGGATAGTGCAGAAGCGAGTAGACTTTTCTAAGGAGATACCAACCCCAAGTGCATGTTCAAAGAGGGATCAACTTGACAACGCATTTGATATATCTCTAAGGTTTTATTTACATCAAATCTCTATTATTTAGTTGCCATGAATTTTTCTTGTTTATATGTTTCTTTTTGTGAATCTCTATTTCATTTTTGTGAATGAAAGCTATTTCCAGTCTTGAATTTGAGGGCCTAGTTTAATAACATATAAATGGGGCCATTTCATCACTATGGCCTCGAGAATGGGAAAAAATATTGTAGTAACCTTATATTTGAAGGGTTCATTCATTTTTTTCTTCAAGAACATGGCAAACAATATTAATCTCCACAACCCTGGCTAGGGCTATACTTCCAATTTTGTTGGTCCATCTACAATACAAGAACATATTGGAGGTAACTGGTACCCTATAGGAAAATTCATATATTTTCCCAACAATAAACAATATAATGGTTTAAACACTATGGCTATATTATGGTTTAAAACTATTTAAAGTGAATTTAAAATACAAAAAGGGTGAATTCTATGCACCAAGGTTGTAGAGAACACATATAAAACTATGTTACAGTATGGTATGAAACATGTACCATTGTATTATAGTTTTAGAGAAGTTCTAAAACCTGCAAACTTAAAAATCCAATTCCTATAACTCATGAATGGTTTCCAGGAATGATATGATTCATATGTGGGTTATCAAATGGTGCATTTATTGAGATGAGATTTGTATGCCTTAAGGATAAAATGCATACTCAAAATTGGAATTATGTGTTTTCTAAATGAAAATAGGGCATATTTTAAAATGAATGCCCTAGAGTGAAAATGGAAGCCTTGTGTTAGGATTTGCATGATAACTTCTTGAAAACATAATGTTATGGAAAATATATGTCTTTAGACAAATTATGCACATATGAATCTTATTCATATATAATAAGTTGAATGAAAATTAATGTTGATACATTGAACAAGATGGATGTTGCCACCATAACTTCACATAACCTCTATTGAATGACTCTTATTTTGTTGTATTTAGAGTTCATTTTAATATTTAATACTTCTTATATTATAAGATAGCATTTTAATATGTCGTCCACAGGTGGTAGCACAAATGGAAAACAATCATGTTGGAAATCCCTTGTGTATCTAAGTGATCAAAAGTTCAAACCCCCAAAAATATCTCAGTGGACGAACTTAAAAATAAATAAATGAAATTTAATATGTCATGTTTCTTATATTTTGGTAAGATAATCACGAGAAGGAACTAGCTTTAGAGCAGGTAAACGACTAACAATATCAATTTCCTTTTAATGTCAATTTATTATTGTTTTTATAGTTGAATTAACTTGTTTTTTTATTGATAGATGTAGTTGTAAACACTTGATGTTGACAATGTGGTTCGAAATGATGAATTATTTGAATCCATCAACTCGATAGAGACAATTAAAAAGGATTTGGGAAAGGAAAATAGGGAACTTGTATCATTATATAGGTGTGAAAAAATAGAGGAGAATGATAAAGGTCCTGACGTTTGATGGAAGATATCCAACAATAAGGGGTAAGTACCATATTTTAAAAATATTATTTATCGCATATATTCATTTATGAATTTTGGTCTACTACTTTTATATGATTTGAATAAAAACACTTCCTTTCTATAATATTTTTTGGGAAATGTGGACGAGTCTACTCATGAGGCTATAGGTGATAGAAACAATGCACGTACACCACAAAATCCTAGCATGAGACGCATACCCATGAGGTTATTTTCCTTTGTATATGTGGCTCACAACCCATGAATTGGAAAAATATACTTTTTGGGGCCCATGACCTTCCCTCCTAGTGCAAACTAGACAATGCACATGATGATGGAGATAAACTGATTGATGATTCTATAGATTGATTTGCTAGATTGAAACATTTTACTAACAAGGGAACAATTTCAATTACCTTTCTAGTAAACAAGAAAAAATTTCCTATCAAGATACCAAAAATCTAAGGTATATATGAATTTCTTAATTGTTCTTGTCTATGATATCCATTACTATAATAGGAAAAATAATAAATTCCTTCTTCTATCTTTGAGGGAAGAAGTGGAACCCATACTTGCACTATTTTCATATTTTCCACATTGAAAATTTTGTCACAAATAAAATATGGCAGGAGTGAAGTTATACTTTGAAACCCAAATATTCTCACACAAGAAAAAATACCTATTACTTAAAAAACACCTTTTCTATTTAAGAATTTAGATGTTTCCTTTGATATTATTTCCTTTGTTGGTACAAAGACCATTCTTTAGAAGACATCGAGGAATCCATTTTGAATATGATAGAAATTAAAAGTACATTTATGCTTCAACAAGGCATGATACCAAAGAGACACTCATTATTTGTTGAAATTGACATTCTTCAACCTAGGTAATTCCTTAAATATATGAGGATATAAATTTGCATAAACTAAATAGGAATGCATGTAGAATGTCTTGATCCTATTATAGCTCCTTAAATGAAATGATACCTCATTTAATATAATGCCAGAAAAATTAAAAATGACCTTTTCACAAACACAATAGTGTAGTATATACATAATATATTTGGGAACTTAAACAATTGAATATTATCCAATAAGTCAAGAAATTAGCAAATGAAACTCTTTAAATGTTTATGCCAATGATCACACGCCAATCCTTCTCTTTATGTCAGTTGTGGGTTCATGTGAGAACTTCTTCAAAATATTAATTCCTCTACATTGAGCATCAAAAAAGAGTTTTCTTATTTTTTATTTTTTTAAATCTGGATTAGTATAGGAAGACACAAGATGCTTTTGAAGATATGAGGTGTAAGAGAAGTTGATGTCCTCATAGATTCTTCTAGTTGAATTTTTTTTTTTTTTTTTTTAACTTCTCTACACACCAAGATACCAATTATTTGAAATCACCAACTTTAGGCATACATATTGCATTTATAATTCCCAATGTCTAAACTTTGTTACTAGCCTTATCCTTCGAAGCTAATTCATAATACCACCTATACGATTGGGACCAATAAAATTTTATGCATTACCATCCCAATGTGTTCATTTGGTCATTCCAATATGTCTCTCCTCATCTACTCGACATATCTATTTTTACAATCCTAATGAATAGGTGGAAACATTTATGAAATGATATTTCATTCATTGAGGACTAATGAATACATCACAACTACTAAATGTGCCTTGATATTGTGTGCAATAACATTCCTTTTGTTATCTTAAATTGCTACTTGGATACCATAAGGAAATTGAAGGAATTATGATCAAAATTATAGTGAGTGATATCATGGAATGGAAATAGTAAACTTCAATCCTTAATATCATAGGTAAAAATGCCATTGGTTGTTTGGAAGCTGGTTTTCATGAATTTTCTGCTCATGGTGACAAACATTGTACAAATTTTTTCACCTGACGCCCATTTCCCAACTTCCGCAGTAGATACTATTTCTACATCTTATCTAGTAGATACTTGTCTGGAAGCTTTCATAGTAGAACCCTAAAATTGAAATCTGCAACCACTCATGACAATGGTAAAAAATCTAGTAATTCTTCTACTCATACATCTAAATGTTAATTAAGTTTCAAATAATATAATCAAATTTACCTAGTGTTGAAACTTTTCCAATTTATCAAAAAGGTCTTAACATGTGGTTGATAGCGAGACAAAATGAGGAAAACACTAAAGTAAAGATACAAAAAAAGGTCATTATGTTTGGTTCTTGGAGGATGATGAGTCAAAGAATGAGGTTTTGCAACAAATATTGCTCCAATGATAAAATATGTGTCCCACTTCTTCCTATGCATAAAATCCCAATTGAGAGTGCATGGTAACCAAAAACTCTAGTTTTGATTCTACTAAATTCCACATGATGGGGAAATGAAACTTCAACCTAATTTATTCAATATTGTGGAGTTGAGGTAGTCATTGTATCTCTACAGTTAGTTCAACATAGCACCAAAGTGAGAGTGTGAAAGGGGCTCTTTGTGATTTTTTTCTACAATAAAGAACCATTTTCTCTTTTAAACAATATACTTCTTTCAACTTGTTTAGGATTATCCAATTTTCATAGTAGACAATAGTTGAATTCTAAGCTTCCTTAAAAGAAGAAACAAGAAAGTGATTATAGATCATTTTCTCTTCCACTATATATAACTTACTATGTGTAAGATCTCCTCATACCCACAAGGGTTCTCGTATTTTAGTGTCTCCTATATGTGGATTGGGATCCAAATCTCATAGTTCATTAAGGATAAAATTATGCTAGTACAATTCATAGAGTAGGTTCTTATCGTATTCTTCAATATTAAAATATAATTGCAAAAAAATATTGGTATTAATAAAGTAGCCCATATTATCTATTGTTAGAGACCCGAGCTAAAGGAAAACTTTTTGTTCTTTAAGATAGACTACATAGACTAGGGAAGGAATCCTACAAGACAAAAAAATATGGGATAGATGGAACATGTAGTGATTGTCCTATTGTAATTCTTGAATAATATGTTTCAATTTACACACCTACATGTAACACCCCCAACTACCTAGTTGGGGCGATGCCATTCATAATGTTATTGATACCATAATACTATAATAACACAACACCCCCCTCCAACACAAACACACATATAACATAACTAAAAAATCATAATAACATGCATTAGAACCACACACATATTAAATAGGCTTGAACACTTATCTGATACAAGCAACTGACTAGCTGCAGATCTTAGACATTCCATCTAGCCATAGGTTGCATTGCTCATAACCTCTTATTAGTCGATCACCGTTATGCTAGGGCTATGACTCCACAAACATAAATTCTTACCCAAATCCTACCATGGAAATTTACTGAACATAAATGGTGCCAAGTTACCAAACCTCAGTAGCCTCCAACCAATAGTCTCACATCCCCCATCAATCGACAATACCCAAGTAAGTGCACCACACTCTCTACACCCACAGTCCATTGGTTGCTGCCACTACCCTTCTAGGATTCAAAATTCCATTGGTCAAGGATGTCTTAGATCCTTATGGCTTCCAATATTTCCAACTATTTTCAATGGTCTCCATGTACCCTTTAGGAGACATTTGTCCCTACACTTCTCCCTCTGGGGCTCTGGCCTTCCCCAAGGTAGCTCAAGGAGAAGTGCACTCATACTTAGACATACCTAGGGTCCTCAGGGTACAACAACCAAGTATCCTCTGGTTTACCCCAAAAATAGGACCACGATGATCCCCTAGCAATCTCTGTTGGAAAGGAAGGATAAATAATAACCATTCCCCTTCCTTTACCTTTTATTTATAGCTAAATATATATATATATATATATATATATATATATATATATATATATATATATATATATATATCTATAGTTTAGACCTAGGGATGAAAGGAGTATGGGGGATAGGACTCCACGAAAGAGAAAGGTAAGGAGGAGGAACCATGCCTTGGTTCCACCTCCTCACCTTTCTCTCTCGTGGAGTCTTAGCCCTATAACTAGATCAAATATCTTGCACCAATATTTTTATATGGATAAAACCATCTAACAGGGAAATAGTCCATAACCCCAACCAACATGGCCACTTGAGGCAATTTTATTAACACAAAATAAAAAATATATTTATGAGAATTTCTCATACTATATCATCAACATTGACATTCCATGCTCTTTAAATAAAGATCATGGACAAATTGGATGTTACTACCACATATAATAGCCATTAGTATCAAGGAGAATGCGAGTAATCAAATCACTCAATGTATAGAACATATTGTGACCATTGGATTACAATGCAACTACTACATACTAAAAAAACAAAATTTTACCTAAATACACATTAGACCACGTTGATATTAAATAACTCCCAAGAGTCTAAATATCCCAACAAGTGCGAACTAAGAAAAGAAGTTGATTAGTTCCGATAAGAAATACATGTTTCTTTTCTAAAGAGAGAACCAACTAGGTGATGGATTAGTAAGAGCAAAGGCACCCTTGGAGGGATGCACTAAAGATAAGAAAACATTAGTTGGAGGATCTGTTGATGCATATAGAGAAGTTTTATAGGACCCTAAAGGGATATCACCTAAGAGGTAATTGAAGCATAAGATACAATTGTTTCTCGAATCCCAATTGCTAAACATTGGGTTGTATACAAAATATGGAAGTTGGGGAAGTGGAGACACAATTGAAATAGATAATAAATCAAGGAGTATTCGACCAAGCATCTCATCTTGTTGGTAACCTATCATCATTTTACCCAAAAATTACAGTACTTAGTGGATGTTTATAAACTATATGGTGTTGAACAATATTGAACTCTATAATTAGTACCCCTTGCCTAGAATTGATGATTTGTTAGATAAATTGAAACATGATAAGTACTTTATTAACATAGATCTCAAATTGGGATAAAATTAGGTACATGTCAAAGAATAAGACACCTATAAGGCCACCTTTAACAGAAGACAATATCTGTATGAATCTTGGACATGTCATTTGGTTTATGTAATGCACCAACTACATTTATAAGATTAATGAATGATTTATTTTGCGCATATTCATATTCATTTGTTGTAGTATAAGTGGATGATATATTGGCTTATGGCTCCTCCTAGGAGGAGCACATCTCACATCTCATGTAGGTGTTAGAGACTCTAAAAAATAACTACCTAATAGCTAACCTGAAAAATTGTGGGTTTTATCAACAACCATTGGTGTATTTAGGGTATGTGATTGATGGAGAGGAACTAAATATGTGTCTCATAAATATGGATGCCATCATGAAATGGCTATTTCCTAATAATGTTATATAAGTTAGTAGATTCGTTGGTGTATCACAATATCTAAAAAAATTCATAGCATTATTTTTAGTGATAGCTACACCACTCCATGCCATAACAACAAATGGTAAGAGTTTCCGTTTGGGAAAGAATCAACAAAGGATCTTTATGGTTTGTAATGAAATATTAGCCAAGCACCAATTCTCATATTTCCAAGCTTGCAAAATATTTTAAAAGTGAGAATAATACAAGTGGGCATGCCATGGGAGTGGTCTTGATGCAAGGAGGTAACCCAATATGATATCTTTCATAAATGTTCCATGGAGGAGTCTTAAATAACCCTACATATGATAAGGAAATCTATGCTCTAATGTAAGTTGTTAAGAAGTGGAAGAACTATGTAATGGGAAAGGAAACCATCATCCACATAGATCATCAATCATTGTAGTATATATATATATGCCCAAAGTAATGTTCAATAAAATAGACATTACAAGTGATGGTATTTTATAGAAATTTCATCTAATCACCAACTATATCGGAAGTGTAACACTAATAGTTTGGCATACATGTTGTCAAAGTCATCCACATCTAATTTTATAACTTTGGAAACTCTTATGAACATGCAACCTTTTACCCATATGCATATAAAGAGTCTTACATAAAATATGAGGACTTCAAGGAGGTGTTTCAATAGTTACAAGGCTAAGTTCATGTAGAATAATGTGACAATGATATTTACTATCATATACAAAATAGGTTACTCTACAAGATAGATAAGATTTGTGTTCCTAAAGGTGAAATATTGCAAATTATCAAGAAGGCTCACACTTCCAAGGTTGTGGGATATTTTGATGTTGGGAAGACACTTGTTAACTTGCAAAGGTATGTGTACCAGCCTAGAATGTAAGAAGACGTAATATGAAATATTAGAGGATGCATAATTTATTGTACCAAAAGTCCCATAATATAAATCATGGTTTATACCATCCCCTAGCTATATTCATAGAACCTTGGGAAATAATTTCCATGGATTTTTGGGAGGTTTACCAACATTTCAAAAGGGACATGTATGTTTATTTGTGGTAGTTGACAAGTTCAACAGGATGTGCATTCTTATGCCTTGTAAAATACCACAAAAGGATAAGAAGTAGAAAATATGTTCTTTGAACAAGTCTAGGTGCACTTTGGGATACCAAGGAGCATCATCTCAAATAAGAATACTAAATTTCTTAGTGCCTTTTGGACTACACTTTAGAAGAATATGGGTACCAAATTGAAACATCTACTACATTCCATCTAGAGATACATGATTATATAGATCTAGTAAACATGAATTTGGTGCAATTTTGGAGGGGTTATAATTAGAAGCAACTGAAGACCTAGGATGAAAATTTAATCTATGATCAACACTCTTATAACAAAGTAGTCCACATGTCCCCCGATGGGGGAAAATATCGAGAGAAATAAGAGGCTAGGGGATCATGCCCACCACTTTGGAATGGAGAGAAGAATTAATTTTGGGGTGACACGACCTCCCACTCACATGCATAAGCATGTGGATTGAATTAATGTTTGTTGTGATGCTTTATGGTTTGATGAAATCTAAGGAGGGTGGTTTTTACTCGCAAGTTTGCGCAGAGAGGAATCAACATGTCCCATTGCCTTGGGTGCAAAAGCAGGGGGAAATTTGAGGCATGGTTGTTTGAATTATATCTTCCCTTAACACAATTGGAACTTTTGGATGGTAATTTCTAAAAGGTGAACCAGGGTTTATGTTCTACGTGTTGCATGGATGTTTGAAGCAGTGAAGTTGTTGTGTTTGTACATAGGGCACGTAGGAAAAGAGGAAATATTTTGGAGTCTTTGTATGTTAGATGTCATGAAATTTAGTGAAACTCCTCCAATCTTGAGTGTGGTGCTTCTCACGACATGAAATGAATGGGTAAGCTCTTATTTCTACCAGTTCTCATTTAATTTTCAAGGATATTCTCTAAACTTCTCTTGGCATGTCATCGAGAAGGTTTTTATTGATATATGGGTTCATTGTTATGCTCATAATGGTATGAAATTCCCTCTAGGGTATAGATTTGGTGTCTTTCCCAAGTCATATGTCACATTCTATCCTTCTTATTGGAATTCATTTAGTCATGATTGGTTTATCTTGGATGAGTGATCTATGTGTCTTCACCTGTTTCCGCTGGCCTTGGGGTTGCTGATAGTTTGGGGTTTGAGCCTACTAGAATATAGTCTTGATGCCCCTTCTAGGCTAACACTTTTTGTATGCTTTCTTTGATTGCTCCGTGTTATTGGGGGCGAATCTTCATGGTTTGTATTTATCCATATTTTAAACTATGTCTGTCACCCTCTAGCCTGTGTCTAATTTATGTCTCATTTTATACTTGGTTTGGGGTTTGTGATACCTCTATCTTGGTGTTGTGTGTCTTGGGTATTTTTGGGCTAGGAGTAACTCCACGAATTTGATTTATTTTTTCATTAAGATATAACATGGATATATACATGGAGAGGGAGACTATTGGGTTTCATCTCCCAATGTCTCTTCATCTTCAAAATCCGTTTATTTTTATATTTACATGGATTTACATGAATTTACCTGATCCCAAATATTAGGTGTCAACATTACCCCCCTTAATTTGAAGGGACGTTGGTGATTCCAAGCATCATTCTAAATTTTTCAAAGTTTTCCCTTCCAAGTGCTTGTTGAAGATTTCTACAATCTTCTCATTTGTGGAAAAATGTCATAGGTGGATTGTTTTGGCCTCAACATGATGTTGAATCAGATGGTATTTTGTATTGATGTGCTTGGTTCAATCATGGAACTTTGGGTTCTTGGCCAAATTATTGTAGAAGTGTTTTTAATCAAAAGAGGACTTGAATGCACTTGTTTCTCCTACAAATCTTCCATAATTTTCGTGAGCCACACAATTTCCTTCATTGCTTCAGCGGCTCCCACATATTCTGCCTCAGTTGTGGAATATGTTGGAACTAATTGTTTTTGTGACCTCCAAGAGACAACTCCTGGTCCAATACTCATAACATAACATGAAGTAGATACTCAATTTTCCTTATATCCATTGAAGTTTGAATTAGAGTATCCAATTTAAGAAGAAGTCATCCACCTGTGTATACTTGAGTCCAAAGTCTTGAGCTCCCTTTAAGTAATTTAGAACACCTTTTGCTGTAAACCAATGATCCTCACAAGTATTTTTCATAAACCTATAGAGGATTCCAAAAACAAATGAAATGTATGGTCTGGTAGTAGTCAAGTAGTTGAGACTTCGTACGAGTTGTCTATACTTTGTTGCATCCTCAAATTTTTTTCCTTTAGTGTATGTGAGATTTAAGTTCTGTTCAATTGGATTATTCAAAGGATTGCACCCAGCCATGCCAAACATGTTCAACATATATCCAATGTACTTCTTCTGAGAGAGGAATATAAAATTTAGATGCTGGTTTACGTCAATACCAATATATTAGTGAACATAGCCCAAATATGTCATTTCAAAACCTGTCCTCGATTATTTCTTTATGGATGAAACGTATCTCTCATTTTTTCCTACCAGCAGAAGATCATCTACATACACCACAAGATATACAATTGTTTTTCCAAATTTATTAACAAAAATAGTTGCATCGTCAATATCATAATGTTTGAAATTGAGTTTCAGAAGATGCTCAGTTAACTTCTCGTACCAGGATTGCAGTGCTTGCTTGAGGCCATACAAGGATTTTACAAGCTTTCATATTGTATGTTCCTCACCCTTCATAGAAAATCCTTCTGGTTGGGACATAAAAAACATTATCTTTTATATCTCCATTCAAGAAAGCAATTTTTACATCCATTTTATGGAGTTTTCAACCATTTTGAGTTGCCAAGGCAAAAAGCGTCTAGATGGTAGCCCATTTTTTTGTGGGGGAAAAATTCTCCTCATAGTCGACCCCTTCCTTCTATGTAAAACATTTTACCACAAGCTTGGATTTGTGCTTTTCAAGTGAGCCATCTAATTTATACTTCATGTTCTTGAAGACCCACTCGCAGCCTATTGGTTTGGTTCCCAATGGAGGATCAACCAGCTTCCAAGTGCCATTATTTATCAAAGAATCATATTATTTCTTCATTGCTTCTTTCCATTCATCATGAGAAGCGATTTCTTTGAAGGAAGTTGGTTTGAAATCTGTGGACATTCAGTTCACAGTAATAATAAACATCCATATCAACAAGTGAATCAAAATTGTCTACATCACCTTCGTTATGTCTAGTTGAGCTTATTGTTCCTATCTTTCCAACCTTATCAGAATGAACACTTTCAAGTGTCTTTCTCAGCCATTTTGGAGGACCTTTCTGACTTGGACCAAGCTTCTCAGTTGACTGAGATGGGGCTGAATCAAGATTTAGTCTCCCAATTTTTCAATCACATCACTCAAAGTGTCATTGGTAGTTGGATCTTCATGAGGGAGAGAGAGTGCTTCAAAATAAGATTCCACAGATTGATCAAGTATGGGGATCCCCCCTTCAAGATGTGGATTCTAATTATCAAACTCATGAAAATACTTTGCATGTACGAATCTATCCAAGCGATCAAGTTTTTGCTCAACAACATTGTCAATCTTGGAAGATTCAAGAAAGATCACATCTCTATGTTGAATTTTCGTGACCTTGGGTCTAGGTTAGAGTATTAAATCACTGATGCTACCAAACCAAGAATCTCAACCATAAACTACTTTGCACAGTGGAAAATATAAAGCAGTAAATCACATATGCACAATATACATAGTTTTAAACAAAATTTTACAATATGTAAAACCACCAATCTAAATTATATTAAACCAAATCTAAATAATCAAAATTTATTGTATATAATATACAATAACAAATTTTGTTGCAACTTCTTTGTCGTATCTTGTTCCGCTGATTTGTCGCACCCGTACAGCTCACTAGTAGTGCCTTAGTCCATCAAGGCCAATACACATCGAGACTTTAGGAGGGTTTCCACCTAAAAATGTTGCATGCCCTTATGTAGAGTTTACTTGTGTTGATCCAATCAACACTCTAGGTTTTCCAATACCCAAGCTCTAATCTGTCAGGCTAGCAACAATTTTTTTCCATCAAAGTGTTGCTTCTTCAACACCTATCTTCACCCAAACTTTAGTTGATATTCTTCCTTCAATATAGCTCATCTGGGGCTACTTTAGGTAGCCAACACACTACCCTCCAATATTTCTATGGCACCCAATTCAATCATTATTGAATCTTCTCCTAGTATTATACTTCGCCACCTGAGAAGGTCATACACTTGGCTTCAGCAAGCTGCTCCAAAACATGATCCAAACTGCCCGATACACCTCCAAGTATTGTTGTTACACCTTGATGCACTGCTGAATATTGTACCTCTTGTTAGGGCACACCACACTTCCCACACTCTAACACAAAGTCGGCAAAAAACATTGTAATATCCCAAAAGGGAGAATGCAATAATACTTAAACACAATATAAGAACTGCAACTAAGTAAACAATAAATCTCAAGAAAAAATCAGAATATACAGAGAAGTTGAATCATTTTATTATATGGAGATGAATTAGTTACACAATGTACAGAAAATGAGTATATCTAGCCCAAGAGATGACCTATAATCACCTTGCAATGATGCTACAACTAGCATTGCGTAACTGGTGAGCTTACAGGAAGAAATACTGCATTGTCCCTTCTACTGAAGATATGCATGAAATGTTGCCAAAGGAAATGCATATCTAGGGAGCTTAGGAGCTTTGATGATGCCAAGATTCAAGATCTGTCCAATGTGATGGGAACCCAAGATAACCCAAAAAGGATTTTCCATATCTACAACTTTGGAAAATAACCCTCCTAGGGTTTGATCCTTTGTTTGTTGGGTTTACAGATATGAAGCTAGATCTGATCTAAGTATGGCTACAATATGATATATAAACAAATCTATGCTTTGAGGGTTTATCCCTCCTTCAGATTTAGAAGCTAGGAGCTTGAGATCTTGCCTTCTCTTCCTCCTCCTTCAAGTTACAGCAACTAAATATGCAGCCGCTACAGAAAATGTGATGTAAAAGAGAGAGAGGCTCTATTCCTATTGAAATATGATGCAATAGGCTCCAGGCTAATGGAAATACTGATGGCAAAGTGAGGGGATGATCCCTCACAGGATTACTAGCTGAAATGCTAGCAAATTCCTTCCTCCATTGGATGGAAAACACAATCTTATATGGAATTACTGCTGCTAGGAGGTCACTAACTCTTGGCCTAATTCCAGATCTGAAATGAAGCCCTGAGAATGCTGATCTTCAAGCCCAAGGTGATAGGAATAAACCTTCACTGGTTCGCTAGCTAAAATACTGAAGACAACCTCCACCTTCCAAACTGATCTTCAGAAATTGCGTAATTCCTGAAGGTATATGTTCTATAGATGATGGAAATGATAAGAAAAACCAATGCCTGATGTAGAATGAAGCACAACCCTCTCTCCAGAGCTACTCAAATAAAGAGGTGGGATTCCCGACCAGGAACACCCTATGCTAAACAACACTTTCAATATTTTCTAAACATCCAAAGAAAGAAATAGAATGTCACATGAAAATTCTATATATAAACAGACCTAAAAATATATAATCAATAGCCTGCCTTCATTTTTTCCTTCATATCCTTTATATATTTTTTGAGCCTTCCCATGCCTTGGCCCTCATCTAAACTGCACTGTGCATGTGGACATGATCCTCCATGTTTGACTGCGCTGTCTCTCCAAGTCATCCATCATGTCTAGGTGAAATGTACACCCTCTCCATCATGTGTGCATTGATTGCACAACTCCTCCATCATCTCATCATGAATGCTCCATGATATTCTGTTTGATTCCTTCCAAGATCTTAGTTGACTGTACCAACCTCAATGATCTATCTCATTAATGAGACATGATCTCCAATCCATTGACATTAGTAGTTGCTCCACTACCTCCTTTAAGTAGATATAGGCTTAATTAATCCACATTCACACATAGAAAGTGGATATTTATTCATATTGAGGATTATGGGTCCCTCCACCCTTTTATTTACTTAATTAAGTAGGTTTATTAAGAACTCTAATATTCCAAATATCATCTGAAAATTTTGGAATATTACAGTCCTCCTTGGAAAAATGTTGCTTGTCCTCAAGAAACTGCAATAAGTGGATGCTATAGAAAACATCCTCCCTCCAAATGGAATCCTCAAGTGGAAGGCCTTCCCATCTGTCACAATGTGTCATGCATGTCCAACTCCAAAGCCAACTCTCTAGAATTTCTAGAATGGCCTCCAACTGAAAATTTAGATACCCATCCTCAAATGAACCTCCAAGTGGCAACCATATGATGACCAAAGTTCTCCTCTATACATGAAATACATAATATAAAGTGGTTCATTCCAAAAGTGGAAAGTCCCAACTCATGAAATATCTCTCCAACCCATGATACATAGAGTAGATTACATATATCAATGCCCTCATCATTATCCATGTTGGCCATGTAGGAATCAAAAACCACATCATCATAGTGAAAAACAACAATTAGAATCATATGGGAAAACATAAACAATGTCAAACCATATTATCCTAATAACAACCAACGCAGAAAAGCCTTCTACTGCCATGCTAGATCATCATGAAAAAAAGTAAGAGAGCCATACTCTCCAAAAATAAGCCACCACAACAATGCTTCTTGTTGCCATGCCAAATCATCAATGAAAATATGAGAGCCATACTCTCTCAATAGAAGCCACCTCAATAAGGCATCTTGTTGCCCCATCACATCATCATTATACCATGTACAATGACCATAGTCCCCCAACAGAAGCCAACGCTATAAGGTCTCCTGTTGTCGTCCTCCAACAATGTCATGTAATGTATGGGAAGAAATCAGCCCATACTCTCCCAAAATTAACCATAGCAATAAGGATTCTTGTTGCCTCCTTGCATTATCATGATGCAAGTCATGGAGCAACAATATAGTAATGGACATATGAGATGTCTCATCAGCAAAATACAAACAAGCTCCCTTGTGCCAAATCATGTGAGAGTTATACTTTCTCCCAAACCCAAGTACATACATGAACATGAGATACATCCCAAACAGAAATACATGTAAATACATGAGTGTTGAAGAGGTAAATCCCCTCTGCGGACAGAGGCGATCCCTACTAGCCCAGATCAGGTCTAGCAACAATCAAACACGCAATGGCGCAAGTTCCTAATTGCAATAAACTAGCTTGCGAAGAAGGCTTACCTTGAATCCAACGCTGTCGCTTGTAGAGAAAGTAGCACTCACGTTCCTTAGCTCCGGCAGATCACGATCCTCACGATCTCCGTGATCAGACACCTGCACACGCGAGAAAAAAAACAAACGCAAGCGTAAAATCCAATATATGCAACTATATGTCAGTCAGAGAAGACATAACTCATCATCAGAATCAACAACAGGAGTGGAACCATAACCAATAGTCGTTTATCATTAATCAATAAAAGGATGATACAACCTGGCTCTGACGCTGAATTCTCCTTCGGAGGGTCGCCAGCGGAACATGTCTCGAAAAATCCTGTCAGGGATGGGACAAGCCTCTCTCTTTGGATGTCTCGAAAATAATCTCCTTGCTTGGATTTGGCCTTAAGGGAATGAATCAAAGCTCTTGCAGCATTAGGCTCTGATGGCTCTTGGGAACTAGCTTGCAAAGGAGATGAGCAAGATTTTATAGATGGAGGAAGGGGAGTTGGGATCCCTATAATCATGGGATTGGCCCTATCCTCAAGGAATTTTCCATGAGAGGTGGCAAACCACTTCCTCTACATGGAGATCCGGAGCCAAACCACCCAACTCAAATTAGATACTAGTTTATGGATTGGTTAGGACGAAACTTCCGCCATTTATTTTAAAAAACACTCCTTAAAATGGTTGGCGTGAGTGTGACTCTGAAACAGAGTGCCAATTGACGCGCCCTATTTGAATGATTCCCCCCATTGGTGCGGGTACTGGACTAGCTTCCCACGCCAATGCAAAAAGGGGTGTTTTTAGGGTTTTTCACAAGGATTTGTCTTCAGGGCAATGAAAGCTCATGTTCAGAGGGATGTCATGAAAGTGGTTTCAAGTCATGTCACTGCTCACAGGTCATAGAATGAGCCCTCCAATTGTGCGGGATGGGGAATTGTAGGGACGGTGACAAATTGTTGTTTAACAGATGCCCCCTAAAGCATGAGGCCTGAAAGAGAGAGAGGGGTGAAATGCTTTACGAGAACGTGTCCAACTGAAAACACCGCCATCGGAAAACCTGCGTAGAGAAATACAACTGATATCTCAGATACATGATATATATGTGGTATGGGCGTAGCCATCCATAACAGAGTATACAATACTCCAGATCCAAGGTATGGATGCAGCCATCTAGAAGGGATCGATAAATAGACTCAGGTATGGTCGCAACCATCCAGTGAATGAGTCATGTAACTAATAATAATCCACAAAATCGCAGCTTGGATTCCAACAGACAAAATCCAGGGTCTTGCGCTCCATCCCGACCTGAACAAAGTACAAGTTCAAGCATGTGAATATGTGATCTGAAGTCGAACATGCAAGAACATCGTCTAATTACCAGCCAATGATGAAAGCTGTTAACAGACGTGAGAGGTACCACCAATAATGACAATGGCCCTCAAGGTACTATAGGTACAATCCACGGTATGTGAATCAGTGAGCTGGCGTCGAACATCCGCCGAATCATCCGATCGAAGGCCAATGATGAAAGCCTTGCGTCGAATGCGAAGAACCTGCCATTGAGGCATGCAGGCTCCAAGGTACCAAAAGGGAGTCTCTAGATCAACTTCCTGGATAATGAGCTGAAGTCAATAGGAAGTGACCTTGATCGAAGGTGGGCCATAGTGTTTCCCACATCATCGACACGAGACAGAGGAACATAATGTTTTTGTGAATCAAGATCAGATGAGAACCAGAGGAAGGTTGTTGTTACACCATTTTTTGGTCATCTAACCTACTATCATTAGATGGACCCAAGTACACCATGTAAGACCAACTTTACCCTAAGTAAAATTGCTTTCACTATGTAAAATAACTTAATAAAACACATTTATTAGGTTGTTTATGGTCTAAACAGGAAACCCCAAAAGGAAATATTAAACAAACCTATATTTGTTTGATTTTCCCCAAGAAATAATTAATTAAACAATAATTCAATTATTATTCCTGGTCATGTTTAACCCAGAACAAAGAAATTAATTAGATAAATCCTTATTTATCTTATTATTTTCTAGGATAATTATTTAAATCTTATTTAAATAATATTCCTTGTTAAATATGACTAAATCACCCATAAATAATTAAATAAATCATTATTTATTTGATTATCTTTCAACCACTTCCTTAAAATGATAAATAAATCATTTATTTATTTATTATTCACAAATAAAGGGATTTGACCCAAGTCAAATACTTTTTCCCTCCAACAAATATAATAAAATATTCCATAAAAGGTGGATCTAGATTTGGTTAACATTATTTTAATCATGCACCAAGATCTAGAATGACCCGATATTTTGTTATAAATAGGAGGGTTTTTCCTACCATTCTTCACCTTTTGTTGCCTATTGGATCACTCTGGATCTAAACTCTTGGTCTGACTTTGAGCCATTATCATTGTCATATTTTCCATTATTTGATGTGTGAGCTCCCTTTGAGTTCTATCTTTGTCTGGGTTTTCTACACCAACAAGAGAGAGAAATACTAGATCTGAAGTGCTGAGGACTTCCAAGAACCCATCCCATTGAGGAGAATTGGAAACACCTTCTTGTTTTCCTCCCAGGTGCCCTTAATACAAAAATTCTTTCAAAAAATATTGTTCTTGTCTTGTATATTGGATGTATGGAGCAAAACCTTATTTTTACTGCTTAATGTCTCTTTATGCATAGATCTAGTTTTTTGTAGCACTTGTCTTGATCAACTAACTGCAGATCTGAAGATATTGGCAGCCATATTTGATGTTAGGGCTATAAGTTATGCATAGCTAAAGTGGTCTTTTTTCATACCCTTCGACAAAATATTCATACTAACAGTTGTAACTGCAGAGGTCAACTTCTCTTGAACATATCGGCAGCACGACAGTGGATTTGGCAGTATTTGACATCAACAGATTAGAGGTCATGGTGACGAGGCAAAGAGCAGATGAGAGGTCAAAAGGGATTACCCAAACCCATGGAGGCAAGTAGAAGATGAGATGAGATATCCCCAACCCGACACGGATGCAGACAAGTGCCATGTTCAAGAGAAACATACTGCTGACATGACAATGATACTAGTTCCATTTTCCCCCACCATTTCTGGCGAGTACCTCTTTATTTTTACACAAGCTTGAAGAGGATACCATATGCTTGTCATATAAGTCCCTCCTTCGGATGAATCCAACCTAGTACATTTAACGAGCCCTAGGAAGGAGGAACTCGGATAACGTCATTACGACTGAACCCAATGTCATCAGGGTTTAATGAGTCTGACAAAGGAATAACTCGGCGTCTTTTCATGTTTAGAGAATTTGAAAAGACAACGGAAAATCAAACTCCAATGGTCCCTTTTCGTCAATAGTTCCTCAGATCCGAAAAGGTAGAAAACGATATCTGAGAAAACCTCCTAGTCGCGATAGGCTAGGGTATTCCTTTTTCGTAAATAATCTATCCCAGCCCGAAAAAAGGGGTAAACGTATACCAGGTAGATGTCGTTTTGTAACCAATTTAATGAGATCAAAACGACAAGCGACTCGGCAATCTTTTCAATTTTCAAGAGTCAGAAAAGAGCTGAAATTTGACTCCTCCTGGAAGAACGAGTGGTATAAAGGGAAGCAACTGGTTCCGGTAATGGTGGAACTGTTCAAAACAAGTAAAGGTTAAGAGGCTGGCTAACAAGACCACTCATTGCAGTGGTTCCTCAAGAACAGGTAAAACAACCAAGTGAAGGCATATAATCGGCCAAGCAGATAATGACGATGGAGTGAGAAAACCAAGGTTCATCTGGCAAAAAGGCTGATAAAATGGCGATCACAAGAGGTAAAATGGGAAAGGTTTCATTTTTACACAAGCTTGAAATCAGGAAACTCTGCTTGAAGTTGGTTTCATTTTTACACAAGCTTGAAACAAAGATAAACTATGCTTAAAACCGGTTTCATTTTTACACAAGCTTGAAACGGAAACAAACTATGCTTGAAAAAGTAAGCATGCCCCCAGCATGGTGACTCAATTCGAGGTACATGCCCCCCAAGCTTCAGTCCATATGAAAGGCAGATGGAGTGAAGGTTCAATTTACGAGATCAAGAGAAAGACTCGACTGGGATTTTACGAGATCTTAACAAAGACTCGAATTGAACGGGAACGTGTTTCATTGTTTTAACGAGGTTGACACATAAAAGAACTATCCTCAAGACACCTTGTTTCATGGTTTAAGGAGCTTGCCACAAGACAAGGAACTCTGCTCCGACAACCTTGTTTCATTTTTTAAGGAGCTTGACACAAGACAAGGAACTCTGCTCCGACTGACCTCATCATAATGAACAAGAAGTCATCGCTTCCAAGAGTTCCACTCCCAATGGAAGGAAAACATCCTGGAAGTCAGGACCCAATGCCCCCAGCACCTGATGCACGACGGCATCATCACTGAGCACAGGCACGGGGTGGGTAGCCACATAGTTGACCTGCGGTGGGGCAGATACAACGGGTGGATAAAAACCAAGAAGGGATGATGGTGGGCCAGTTGCCACATCAGGACCAAAGAACGAAAGTTGATCAATGGTCACGATCCGTCCTTCATGTGGAAAACAAACCACACGAAAAAGGGAGGAGACAAGCGCTCCCATGGCATAGGTGTAATCGCGCCCCAAGAGAAAATTAAAATCCAAGGGGCCTGGAACAACCATCACATCCATATGGACAGTTTTACCTCCCAAAGTAACATGTAACCTTGGAAGGATCCCTAATGGTTGACTATTTCTTCTATTAAATGCCAACAGATTCTGCGTAACGGGTGCAAGCGGCGATGAACCGAAATATTGCCAAGTAGTTTAGGATAGAACACTAACAGACACACCTTTGTATATAATGGTGTTGGGTATGACCAGACCAAAAGCTTGTACTGTTATCTCGAAAGGCACATAAGATGAAAGGCGGTATCCTGCAAATCGATTCCAATCAAAGGAAGCGACCAAACTACTTGGAGGGGCTACCATCGAACCAAGATGGTCTTCCCCTGGTGTTACAGAAGAAGAAGGATCATCCTCCACAACCTCCATCTCGAAGGCAGGAGGAGTATCTTCCGGGACCTCCATCACGGGAGGTGGAGGAGCAGCTTCTTGAGGTATAGGGACAAGAGAATTTTTCTCCAAGTTCAAGGAATCTGAAGAAACAAGAAGAACCTGAGGGGTGTAAGATCCACTCTCAATGGAAAATACCTAGTGCACCGTAGACGGGGCCAGCTCAACCGATCCCACAACCAATGGTTGGTTAGGAACAGATTCTTGAATTTTAATTTCCGAGGGAGCGGGATCGACCAAGGATGACTCTTGACCAATCATGGCATCAGCTAGTGGAGGACTTAAAGAAAGTTGATTATAACCAACTGTAAGGCATGGTGTATAAATGGTTGAGTTGTCCAAGACTCTCTTGGCTTCATCCATGTATGGACAAAGGTGAATGGCATGGTGCCCCCCACACAACTTACAGGGATTGGTAATATTACCCTGCTTCTTAGGAGTTTTACCAGCATTAGCTGAAGACGTGCCCCCAATTTGACTCCCGGAAGCCAAAGGCAACGTCGGACGACCGTTGGACCATACTTCGAGCACCTTGGGAATGCCAGGGCAGTCTCAAAGAAGATGGTCTCTTGTGCACAACATGCAAGGGAACTTGAATTTACATGGAGGGTTGGAAGGTTTGTCAAGAAGAGATGTTTCAGAAGTGATAGCTGCACTCTTAGACTCTCACTTATCAGACTTCTTCTTCTTTGTCTTCTTCTTCTTCTTCTTAGCCACCTAGTTACTCCAATCCAAACTTTCACCAGGCGAAGTAGAAGTGGAGGACACAGAAACAGGCGAAGAAGGGGAGAGGTCCACCTTGGAATCAACATGACGTTGCTCAAGTAGAGGAGCTGATTGAAAAATAGTTGAGACATTCGAGACCACAGAGGTTGAAAACAACCAAATAGGCAACTCGACAGTTAACCCAGGAAGGGACAACGTTGCCATATAAGGAGCACCAACATTTCCAAAAGGAGGAAAAGGACCAGGATTCCCATCGGAGGGGATTCCTTGGTTGGTGAACTCCGAGAAAGTTGCCATCAGAAACGATCTTCAAAACAACACCCTAAGGAAACTAACTTTAACTAGGAATATTTCGTGGGTGGTTAATTTTTAAAACATTGAAACAAAACTCTACCGTTTCATATTTTAAGAGTCGAGAAACAGGAAAAAGGTGACTCTATCACTTTTAGATTGGAAACAAGCATGAAAGGACAAGCGCTTGATGACCTTTTCAAATTTAAAGAGTTAGAAAAGATCGAAATGACTACTCAAGAATTCTAGGCAAAGCGTGTACCAAATAACCGTGAACTGAAATATACACCTTGGTTTCAAAATGAAAGAGAAATCAACCCAGGACTTAACGTACATGCAGGCAATCTCCTCGAATGCCGTGTCTTGTGTATCGTGGGTATAGGGCGGCCGACTCGACTTCCTATGAATAAAGGATAGAAACCTAGTGGGGTCTCCCTTTATATACGCGACGGTACGGGGAGCACAAGTCCGTACTAGTGTTGTCTAAAGCCAAGAGGCGAATGACAGCTACTAGGTTTAAAGACGCCGGAACACGTCTCTAGCCTAGACCTCTAAATGTTTCGTTAATGTTTCAATGCTGCCTTAGGTGAATTCAAGAAATTTTAATGTTGATCTTCAATTATGTTTCAATTTCAGGCCCTAGCGAGTGTCATCTGACAATCTCCTATATGCAGCTATATGAGAAAAGAAAACTTTTTAATTCGATGAATGCTATCTAGTTAAGGGAAGAGCTTCAAACAATGATGCAACATACAACAATACTGAAAATGAAACTTTTTCCAAACTAGATGACTTTCACTATCCAAAAGTAATTCCAAACATTCAACGATGCGAATAATGCAATGTAATCTATGCAAAATCCTCTTTTTCGAAAACTATGCAATTGTAATCTATTCACAATTTCCTTTTTCTTTTCAAATGATAAGAATGCACTCAATGCATTTTTCGATGAAATGAGAATCTACTTAATGCATGCTTTTAATGAAAGAGAATGCACTCAAAGCGACTTTTAACTTTCAATCATTAAACAATGTGATCTAATTTCAATGATAAATCTAAAAAAAAAAAAACACTTTTCAATGCAATGTGATCTAATGCATGAAAAGAAAACTTTGAAGAGGTAAATCCCCTCTACGGACAGAGGTGATCCCTACTAGCCCAAATCGGGTCTAGCAACAATCAAACACGCAATGGCGCAAGTTCCTAATTGCAATAAACCAGCTTGCGAAGAAGGCTTACCTTGAATCCAACGCTGTCGCTTGTAGAGAAAGTAGCACTTCCGTTCCTTAGCTCTGGCAGATCATGATCCTCACGATCTCCGTGATCGGACACCTGCACACGCTAGAAACAAAACAAACGCAAGCGTAAAATCCAATATATGCAACTATATGTCAGTCAGAGAAGACATAACTCATCATCAGAATCAACAACAGGAGTGGAACCATAACCAATAGTCGTTTATCATTAATCAATAAAAGGAGGATACAACCTGGCTCTGACGCTGAATTTTCCTTTGGAGGGTTGCCAGCGGAACACATCTCGAAAAAGCCTGTTGGGGATGGGACAAGCCTCTCTCTTCGGATGTCTCGACAATAATCTCCTTGCTTGGATTTGGCCTTAAGGGAATGAATCAAGGCTCTTGCAGCATTAGGCTCTGATGGCTCTTGGGAACTAGCTTGCAAAGGAGATGAGCAAGCTTTTATAGATGGAGGAAGGGGAGTTGGGATCCCTATAATCATGGGATTGGCCCTATCCTCAAGGAAGTTTTCATGAGAGGTGGCAAACCACTTCCTCTACATGGATATCCAGAGCCAAACCACCCAACTAAAATTAGATACCAATGTATGGATTGGTTAGGATGAAACTTCTGCCATTTATTTTTAAAAAACACTCCTTAAAATGGCTGGCGCGAGTGTGACTCTGAAACAGAGCGCCAATTGGCATGCCCTATTTGAATGATTTCCCCCATTGGCGCGGGTACTGAACTAGCTTCCCGCGCCAATGCAAAAAGGGGTTTTTTTAGGGTTTTTCACAAGGAGTTGTCTTCTAGGCAATGAAAGCTCATGTTCATAGGGATGTCATGAAAGTGGTTTCAAGTCATGTCACTGCTCACAGGTCACGGAATGAGCCCTCCAATTGTGCGGGATGGGGAATTGCAGGGACGGTGACAAATTGCTATGTAACAATGAGACATATCCCAAACAAGAGTAAATACAAGGACATAAGATATAACATGTGATGTCCAAACTCTCTCATCAACAACCAAAGCAACCATGCCTTTTTCTTATGCATTCTTCTAGTGATGTGTAAGGCATGAGTAAGCAAAATATGACTCCTTGAGTGGTAACCATACTCACCCAAGAGCAACCAACATAGCCATGCTTCTTGCTACCCTGTATCATAGATCTGAAAGTGGTTTGGCAACCCGTTTCTCCAAATCATCAACCATTAATCCCAATGTGGATGATGGATCTCATTTTGCAAATATTTGGCATCCTCCCATTATAGGACACCAATCTCCTCAAACTGTTGAAGAATTTTGTACTCCATGATATGTTGAAGTGCACCTCCAATGAGATCTCTCCATGATATTCTCTTCTCATCAATGGCCCTCCAAAACCAATAAGGTTCTGGATCTGCTACAGGTAGAAGTTTCTATTTGAGCTGTGAGATGCTCATTGAGAAAGTGTCATCTAGAAAGGAGAAAATATTTCTCATCTCAAGATGTCTACCATATATCATCTTTTCCTACATTGCTTCGAGAATAAAGTTGCCATACGATTGCTCCCATAAGGAATGGGTCCTCTTCTTTTCACTACTTCTCATGGACAACGTTGTATATCTGCAAGGTGATACATGTGTTGTCTCAAAGCAAGGCACACTGTTGAACTCATAGCCAACCATTGTACATAGGATCATACTTATCCCATCTTCAGAAATTCTACACTTCAACTCAAGAGTTTGAATGTATTTCATCCATGAAAAACTAGGATGGTTCTTCATATATTCCTTGATTAGATCAAGGGTCCTATGTGCAGTGATATAATGCTGCTCCAAATCAGCATGATGTTCAACCCTTGGTCATGCAATAGCCCTGATGGCATGTCCCCATAAGTTTCAATAAGAGGTATTGAAACAATATGTGATGAAAATGGATGCATTCCTTGGATCAACTGAGATTCAGAAACATCTTGCAAGAACACAAGAGTTTCCTCTTTCGGTGAAAAGGTCTCTCCAACTGCTGGTAAGAGTGATGGATGCACTTCTACAAGTGTACCAGCGCTGATATCTGTCTCCTCCTCCTCATGCATCTCATAAATCATGCATGGGGCTCCAAATTTCAAGAACTCAAGACCATCTTGCAAAGATGCAAGTTATCCTCCTCTTTATGTAAGCACATATGCAGCTGGTGGTGGTAGAGGCTCCTCCTGTTGAGTGATAATGAGATCATCTTCTCTTGAATCTTCATGAACTATCTCCTTGATGATGGGAGATGTCCTTATGTGAGATGTCTGTGGTTTCTTTCTACCATAATTTTCCTTCAATATTTGAATAAAATCTGCATAAGCAGACACTTTCATGTGTGACAAGTAACTGAACCACCATTTTCTTACTTCACCATCAAGGTGCCACGCTGCAAAATTCACAACCTCTCTTTTTGATATAGGATATTTCAAAAATAATGTAAATAATTTTTCCCTCCAAGCCCTCAAGGTGCTTATGGAAGATCCATCAAATGTAGGCAAGAAGAATATATGCCTCTTTCTTCTATTGTTGCTTATGGATCTCCTCTCTTCTTTGAGTTGCTGAAACTGTTGGAGAGAGAGATTCTCCTTCAATGCTCTAGGTTGTGACTTGTATTTAGACAGATATTCACTTGGGGTCTCAGGCCCCAAGCCTTCATCATATTCAGACTAGTCCTATTTCTCAAAGAAAGTGGATCTAGTGGAATAATGTGAATCTTCTTGCTTCTCCAGTCTTCTTTGTTGCTGAAAAGAAGTGATAGGACCTTCTTCATCTTGAAACCTTCTTGAGGTTTCTCTTTGCCTTCCTCTTCTTTCTTCATTGATCTCCTTAGAGAGATCCTTCATAGATCTAAAAGAAGATGAGGCAAAGTTACTTAATCCCTCCATAGTATATCTCTACTATTTGATTTTTCTTATGTTGTCAAAATGTCCACAAGCTGAGCCAAAGATCATGCTCTGATACCACTGTAATATCCCGAAAGGGAGAATGCAGTAATACTTAAACACAATATAAGAACTGCAACTAAGTAAACAATAAATCTCAAGACAACATCAAAATATACAAAGAAGCTGAGCCATTTTATTATATGGCGATGAATCAATTACAAAATGTATGGAAAATGAGTAGATCTAGCCCAAGAGATGGCCTAGAATCACCCTGCGATGATGCTACAACTAGCACTACGTAATTGGTGAGCTTACAGGAAGAAATACTGCAATGTCCCTTCTGCTGAAGATATGCATGAACTGCAGCCAAAGGAAATGTAGATCTAGGGATCTTAGGAGCTCTAATGATGCCAAGATTTAAGATCTGGCCAATGTGATGGGAACCCAAGATAACCCAAAAAGGATTTTCCAGATCTACAACTTTGGAAAATCACCCTCCTAGGGTTTGATCCTTTGTCTGTTGGGTTTACATATCTAAAGCTAGATATGATCTAAGGATGGCTGAAATATGATATATAAACAGATCTATGCTTTGAGGGATGATCCCTCCTTCAGATCTACAAGCTAGGAGCTTGAGATCTTGCCTTCTCTTCCTCCTCCTTCAAGTTGCAACAACTGAATATGCAGCTGCTGTTGGGTAGTGGAAAAGGTATGAAATCACTGTGTATTTTCTCATTCTTTTACTGTAGACATAATCCTTTTTACCTTAGAAAGGTGATTTATTATAAGAATTATGGTAGAATTGGAAAGGTTTAAATTTATTGTAAAAATATGACTAAATATTTATTTTTGTTGATAAAACAGGAATTAGACGAAGTGAATAGTTGTACCAAAGGCGAGGTTGAGATGAATGCAACTTTTGTTCCTCTAGCATTAGACCAAATCCTGCCAAAAACAAGGAAATTCAAACGCATCACTAAGAAAAGGCAGGGGACAGCTCGGCTTCCATCAAAGTAAACCATATGATAACTAAAAGAAGGGAAGCGAATCCCTCAGGATCCTTCGATCCTGAGGGATCACTGTTCAAGCCTCATCTTATTCCTCGTCTTGTCCGTCAGGGTCTGGTATATAAGGCAACACCTTTAGTGATTGAAGGGGTTGGAAATTCTTGTATTAAAAACATTTCCTTTGTAATATTGTGTTTCATTGACTCTCAGCTTTAGAGAGCGGTCTATGTAATAATTTATGCTCGTTTAATATAAAAGACACATTTCATTTCATCTCTCAAGTTCTAAAGTAACCCAACAGTGTTTCACTGGTGCTTAGGGCCCGACTCTGGTGGAATTACCTTGTTGTTTGTATTTCTAATCTTTGCTTACTGCTGTGTGAAGTTGCGTTTAAGTTCATTATGATTGTAGAGTTGATTGAATGATGTTGGATTGAATACAGATTCATTGTGAGCATTAATGAATTGCACTGCTATTTTATCATTTGCAAGAAGTGTATTCACTGTTTATTTACCTTGCTATCTTTATAAAGCTTTGTTGTTCTATATTCAATTCTACTTGTTGTTCTATTGGTTTATGATTCTTTATGATTGACTGTTTTATTGGCTGTTGACAAGGTTGAAGTATTAATATTAGTTGCATGATTGCGTTAAGTTTAGAATTGCTGTTCAATTCATGTTTGTTGTTCCATTCCTATTTAGTGTTCATTTCTAATTCATAGATTCAGATTAGCAGATATATTGGTTACAGTTGTTGTGTACGCATAGGAATTACGAGTTGTTGTTCCTTTCCAGCTTTTGTTATTAGAGGAAGTTCCTTTCAGTTATTTTCATCAGCAAGTAGTTTGAGTTTGATTTCATTTCGATTGCTTTAAGAACAAGACCACCAACTGTAGAGGACACTGGTTACTGCTTCCAAGTTCCCAGATTGGTTATATTGCATCAGTGTGATTTCAGTTGCGTCGATTTCTAAGGGAAGGAGTTATTGTTACTGTATCCCTGATCGATGTTTTGCAGATTGATGTAGTTAATATTTCAGAGCATTTCCATTTATGTTGCTGTAATTAGATTTATTTACAAGCATCCGTTTACTCTTGTATTTAGAATTATGTACTACATCTTCATAGCATTACTCTTATTTAATTGCAGCCTTAGACAGAGTACACTCTTGAAATAAAAAGTCGCTCCCGGATTGATAATTAATGTAGGCTAATTAGGTGTTTAAAAGATACCTTTTTATGCTCCAACATTTTGGCGTCGTTGCCGGGGAGAGTGTATGCCATTTCAAAGGAGTGATGCACAATTGATTTTATTTTGCTTGCGAAGAATTGGATATTAAAGACAGAAGGTAAGAACCTGCGCACCGGGCAAGAAACACACTTGCTCACAGCCTGCTTCACAGCAGAATTAGGTAAGTTTCTTTCTTTAGGTAGGAATGAAGGCTTGTTTTCTTGAATGAATAGACCAGCTAAGCAAAACAAAATTCCTCCTAAAATTGAAAAACCTAAGGGACCGGTGACCCTTGGGCGAACAACTTTTATTGATGAAATCCTTAAAAGGACTGAATCTCAGCCATCAATAGGACCTAGAAAAGTTATCTCTAGACAACCTACTAGTTCCCTTCAGGCCACAGAGTCGCCATCTGAAGCCTTTGCTGAGATACATAGTCAAACAGAGGGAATTGAGCAAGATTCCCAAGAAATTGAGAATCCCTGCATAATTTCCCCTCAAGAAGGGAACTCTAGTAATCTCCGTGAAGGAGAAGGGGAAACAGGAGAAACAGGAGACCCAAAATCTCCTATTGAAATAGCCCAAATAGTAAGCAGTCAAGATAAGGGAAGTGATGTTAAACTCATTCAAAACCAAGGTCCTGAATCACCTCAAATAGTAGTTCAATAAGGAATAGTTATTGTTCCAGACCAGGGAAGTGCTGTCAAATCCATTCCTGCTCCTTCTAGTCAGCCTAGAAATTCCCTTGGGATCCCAGAAGGATATTGGCACATCTTTGACCAAATGGCCCAGAACCAGCAGACACCCCAGCAAACCTCTACGCTGCAATATCCTATAGTAGATACTGCAGTCAACGCACCTATGAAGGCCATTCCCCTTCAACATATTCCCACATTTCATGGCTTAACATCAGAAGATCCAGATGAATTTTTGTTTGAATTCGATGTGTTATGCAGGGGATATGATTATACCACCGATCCCCAAAAATTAAAACTATTTCCTTCTACATTAAAAGGAGCAGTCTTATGATGGTTTATGGGATTAGGTGGGGGTGTCATAACTGATTGGGATAAGATGAAAGCTGTGTTTTTAAAGAAGTATCAAGATTATTGCAGGTCTCGAGAACTAAAAGACGAAATATTTCAAATGACAGCAAAACCAAATGAAACCTTGGAAGAATATGTGGAATGGTTTCAATACAATCTTCAGAGATATCCTTATGCATCTTTACCCTTACCTGATAATGTGCTAAAAACTACATTAATTAGGGGAATGAAAGATCAATGGGTTGAAACATTGAATATTATGGGAAAAGGTGATATATATTAGGAAATCTATGTTAACATCATTGATTTGTGTATCAGGAGTTCGAGGGGCAACACAAGGCTAAAATCAGCAGAACGTGATATGATTACAAGAGACAACAAGACCTCTAATGAAGGTGTAACTCGTGCAGAGATTGGAAACCTATTGGAAGATTTTAAGACAGATATACTTGGGACTCTAACAACGCAATTCGACATTATGCAAGCCAAACAGAAGCAAGCAGAAACAGAGCAAAATTTGGCGATATTCTGTCCTAGATGCAGGAAGAAACACAACCAAAAAGAGTGCCCGCTGGATGTAATCAAAGTTTGCGCCATTTGCACGAAAGATCACCCTACAGAAGGATGTCCCTCACTTCCTGGCCTAAAAGAAGTTTATAAGGAGGCAGAAGAAGAATCAGAAGTAGTATGTCTACTTAATCGACGCCGACAATGGTAGCCACGACAATCAGGTATGCCAACTGATCCATTTTATTCTTTTCAGCCTCCTCAATATAATGCTCAGCAATATAATGGAATGTGGAAAAATCAACCACCTTTCCCCAATTGGTCACAATAGCCATTCCCTACAAAATCTTGGCCAAATCAAAAAAATCAAACTAATTGGCCTAGTTTTCCTTTCTGCCCACCGTTTTGGCAAAAAAATACTTATCCAACACAATGGTCCCCCTCTACTTCGTAGATTCAGGCTTGGAAGTCAAACTGGCAAAGACCTACAAATCAGCCAGCTGGAACAATCCCTCTCTCTCAACCTACACTGCCAGCTCGCTATACAAACCCCCAGACCAACTTAAGACCACAACTCCCAGCCCAGCCCAACCCAAACCCAAACAATAGGCCAGTTCAGTCTGTCCAAATAATGGAACCCAAAAAATTAGAAACTTAACTAAGGGACTGCAATGAACTTCAATTAAGGTCTGGGCGCATAGTAGAAAAAGAGAGAAACAATAATGTTCATATTGAAGATCTGTTACCTATAGAACAAACATTACAAAAAGAGGAGGTTCAACAAAAAAATCAACAACAAGTAACAACTTCCTCTCTATCATTCCCAGAACGATTAATCATACCACGCCCATTAGAACATCCTGATTTTGATCTTCTGGGAGAATTAAAAAATTTGTGTATAAAAATCCCTCTCCTCCAAGCTATCCAAGACATCCCTATATATACAAAAACCATTAAGGAATTATGCATAAAGAAGCCAAAAAGGAGAACAACCACCAATCCAACTGTCCAAATAGTCGGTACTTTATCTGACTTATTATCAGGAATGGAAACACCCATAAAATATGAAGACCCAGGAAATCCCATAATGACAGTGCAAATCCATGGGCAATTGTTTCCAAATGCCTTAGTTGATTTTGGAGCAGAAATCAATATCCTAACAACCACCACCTGTCAAAAACTTGGTATTACATCGCTAGAACCAACAACAACCTTATTGGAATTGGCCGACCGATCGGTAGTCAAACCAGAGGGTACACTACAAGATGTAATGGTATTTGTAGATTCCTGGGAATACCCTGCTGACTTATTGGTTATCAATCCAAAGAAACGGCTAGATGGACACCCGTTAATCTTAGGTAGACCTTGGTTGGCAACTGCCGATGCTTATATTGGATGCCAACAAGGCAACATGACAGTAACAAGGGGAAACTATGTCAAGAATTTAGCTTTATATCCCCCAGCCCAGCCAAGCCTATCAATAAGAAAACAACCTGTATCATATCTTATGGAAAATATGAGATCACCTCTAACTATAGAAAATGCTCTTCATTTTAAAGATAAAACAAAGGATGATATCATCAATAGTTTTATTAATAAACCACAAATCAGATCCCATCTACAAAGTCACATGATCAAGGCAGCATTTGATAATAAGGAAGAAGAAGATCCTCTGAAAGACATTCCTAATCAAGTAATACCCACTACTTCTGTGTACAATAGTAAGATTGTAGAAATTGAGACTGGAAAAACTCTAAACATTAACAAAAATCTGACTGCTGAACAAGAAGAGAAGTTGGTCCAACTATTGCGGAAATACAAAGCAGCCTTTGCATGGGATTACCCAGACATGAAAGGAATTGACCCCCAATTGTGTACACGCCACATCTATATTGAAAAAGATGCGAGACCCATTCGCCAACCCCAAAGAATACTAAACCCTCACCTCAAAGATATTGTGAAAGATGAATTACAAAAGCTATTGGATGTTAATTTCATCTACCTAAGAAGAACAGAAAGTGGAGAATATGTGTAGATTACCATGAACTTAACAAGGCAACCCAAAAAGATCACTTTCCCTTCCTTTCATTGACCAGGTATTAGACACATTGGCAGGAAAAAAATTCTTTTCCTTCCTCGATGGATTTAGTGGGTACAATCAAATCCAGATTGCCCCTGAAGACCAAGACAAAACTACTTTTACCTGTCCATGGGGGGAATTTTCCTACCGAGTCTTACCCTTTGGCCTATGCAATGCCCCTGCTACATTCCAAAGGGCCATTCTCAGAATCTTTGCAAACTTAATAAATGAAGGGCTCAAAGTATATATGGATGACTTCACACCTTATGGAGATGATTTTGAGCCAACATTAGAAAATTTAGAAAAGGTGTTGCAAAGATGTATTGAAACTAGGCTTTGTTTAAGCCATGAAAAGTGTCATATGATGATGACCGAAGGAGTTATCTTAGGGCATTATATTTCAGCAGCTGGAATTCAGGTGTACTCAGCTAAAATTCAGATAATTTTGTTAATACCCACACCCACCACACAAATAGAGGTACATAGCTTTCTTGGATTTTCTGGTTATTATAGGATATTTATAGAACATCATTCTCGAATAGCTGCACCTTTATATGCAATAACCGGAAATGTTGATTTTATTTGGACAGATAAATGTGACAATGCCTTCAATGATCTGAAAAATCTTGTTTCAACGGCCCCAGTGCTGAGGGGCCCAAATTGGAATTTTCCATTCCAAATTTCATTCGATGCCTCAGACACAGCAATTGGAGCAATACTTGGGCAGGAGGAAGACAAGAAACCATATGCAATCTATTACATTAGCAAAAATCTATCCCCTGCTGAATTAAATTATATTGTGACTGAGAAGGAATTTTTAGCTATAGTACATGATGTAAATAAGTTTAGACATTATATAACTGGGTATCCTATAGTACTATATACTGATCACTTTGCAATTAAACTTTTAGCAAATAAACCTATTAAAAATGGAAGAGTGACAAGATGGTTGATTTTATTGCAGGAATTCGACATTACAATCAAATATTGACCTGGAAAAGAGAACCCTGTAGCTGATTTTCTGTCAAGAATGCCAAATCCAACAGACACAGAAGCAGTTGAAGACCACTTCCCAGATGAACATTTGTTCGCTGTTACTGTCAGAACCCCATGGTATGCTGATATAACAAATTATTTGGCAACAGGTAAACTACCTAAACATCCATCCCTTAATGAACGAAAGCAGATAATACAACGTAGTACCTGATTCTCTTGGATTGGGGGCTACCTATTTCACACAGGGGAAGATATGCAAATAAGAATATGCATCCGGGAGGACGAGGTATTTGATATTTTGAAAGAATTCCATGATGGGTAGTGTGGTGGGAATTTTTCAGATCGTAGAACTGCCCATAAGGTCTTACGAACAGGCTATTATTGGCCTACCATCTTTAAAGATGCCAAAAAATTTGTGCAGGCCTGTGATAGCTGCCAAAGGGCAGGTCACCCTGGGCAGTCTGATGAAATGCCTTTGAACCCTCAACTAGTAATTGAACCATTTGAATGTTGGGCCCTTGATTTTGTTGGCCCTATTAGCCCCCCATCAAACCAAAAAACATACATCCTAGTTGCAATCGAGTATGTCACTAAATGGGTTGAAGAAGAGGCACTTTCAAAAGTTACAGAAGACTCTGTAATACAGTTTCTTTTCCAAATATTTGTGCGATATGGCCTCCCAAGGGACATAATCACAGATGGAGGATCACAGTTTTTAGGTAATAAACTAGCTGAAACACTACAAATTTACCACATTCAGCATAAGATTACAACCCCATACTACCCATAGGCAAATGGCCAAGTAGAGAGCACGAACAAAGTGATTGAATCTATATTAACAAAAAACGTTGCCTCACACATACGTGATTGGGCCTACAGATTTCCAGAAGCATTGTGGGCATACTGGACAACATGGAGACCCACTACGAGGTATTCACCATATCAATTGGTATTTGGAAAAGAGCCCATCTTTCCAATAGAGTTTGAAATTCAGACACTAAGAACAACCCAAAAGGTGGGTCTAGATTTAAATGAAGCCCATGCCAAAAGACTGCAACAAATTAATGAATTAGATGAAATTAGGCTCTCTGCTCTTCAGCACACAACATTAATCCAACAAAAAAGAGCAAAATGGCATGACACCATTATCAAAGAAAAGATCTTCCACGAAGGAGACTGGGCACTCCTATATGATTCTAGGTTTCAGGATTTCCCAGGGAAACTCCAGACATGATGGCTCGGACCTTATGAAATACACAAAGTGCATGAAAATGACACTATTACATTAACCACCATTGATGGATCTAGACATTCCTTCAAAGTAAATGGTCATCGAGTACGATTGTATCATAAACCGCTTACCCGAGAATCCTTTTACCAACAATTACGGGAAGATTCTACCATGAAAATTCTAGCTGAAGGGGATAAATCCTCCTCAACAGCCATTTATTAAATCATTTATTTTTTAAATTTTGTACATAAAGATTGTTCATTTATTTGGATTGTTTGTTTTATGGAATTTGTTTTTTCAAACCTCTATTTATTTCGTTTATTTTGAGTTTTTGTTGTTTGTTTCATGGATTCTGTTTTTTTTCAAAACTCTGTTTATTTCATTTGTTTTGAGTTTTTGTTGTTCCTTTCTAAAGGAACAACACTTCTGCTGTTCCTTTCGAAAGGAACAGTATTTTCACAGATTTTTGCTGTTCCTTTCGAAAGGAACAACAGTTCCGCAGATTGTTTCTGTTGTTCTTTTTAAATGAACAACACCTTTTGAGTGGATTTTTTTTGTTTTAGATTAGCATTTTGAGGATTTCTGATGACTCTTATAAAGGAAAAAGTACTATTTATATACAATCATACAAATTAAATCTTACTGTAATCAGAAAATCAAAAGAAATCGTCATTTTTAAGAAATTTGTTTAGTAATGATAAGAAAAAGGAAAAAGGGACATAATCAATAACATGATTTTGTTGTCTTACTACCACTGAATTAATCTGATCGATTATCCTTATCATGTTGGTTCTTCCCATATGTTATAAATTTCTTTGATTTTTATTTATGGAGTAGGAATAAGGGCATATTATTTTCTATTGAGATGTTCAGACTTCTTCCACCATCCCTACTCTTAAGGAATGTTGAGCCATCCTTTATGTATAAGTAGGAAAGTGCTATATGAAAAAGAAAAATATTTACATATTTCACTAATAATTTTATGATTTGGCAGATGGAGGATAGGGGGTCTCATCAAAAGCCAGCCTACCATGATCATAAGGAAGTAAGTGACGTGGCATTCCCATCATGGCCACCAAACCAGGGATATGGTCCAATGGACAATTGAAAAAATTAAGAAGTCCTTGGAACAGGAGGTCTCATCACGAGCCGGCCTACCCACTTTTCACTTCTTCCTCGGT
This sequence comes from Pinus albicaulis, assembly GCA_034641835.2. Lineage (NCBI taxonomy): Eukaryota > Viridiplantae > Streptophyta > Pinopsida > Pinales > Pinaceae > Pinus > Pinus albicaulis. Next base: position 910,947,262 of record CM076573.1, on the reverse strand, counting down.
GAATGGAATTGTGATTTATATGGTCATCAATCCAGTACAATGGCCTTCGTTATGACATTCAACAAGCACTTCCTCAGCATAAATAAAGGACAATGGTTCCAAGGCTGAGAAAATAACTCTGTCAAGGTTATGGACACTTGTGGGCAATAGAGCTCTGCTGATGGTATTGGAGTCACATTTATACACATCAATAGTCATATTAAACACTTTTTCCTATATCTCTATTTAAATATCAAATGAAATTATGAATCCTTAACCTTTGATTTCGAACCTAGTATACATGAAAATCATCATAAATTGATCAAATTAGTTTGAGTGGGTAGTAAACTCATCTGTACTTATATTTATCTTAAGCTGTCCCTTCTCCTTATCTTTGAATCATTACAAAACGTTTCTATATCTATTTACAATTTATCACACGCATTGATTTCAGTAAATGCTATAATTTGATTGAATGTATCATAATTACGCCTGCTTTTTCTTGCTGTACAACTATTGCACAACACTTGCCTCTCTTAATTGACGATCGAGGACGACCTATCATCCTTCAAGAGGGGCATGGATGTCTGCATGCAGATCAAATCCCGATATTTCTTTACCTGTATGCGAACCAAATCCATGCATTCTAGGGAATAACAAAAATTTAACGATATTATTCCAATTCACCGTGCTGTGTTGTTCCATTACAATCATTGTGTGTTTGGAAAGAACTAACAGTGGGCAGAGACAATGGGAGGGTGACCAATTCGGAGTGAGCCGAAAGTGCTAGTTGTTTCTGATTCTGCACGAGAGATTTTGGAAAGAATGGGATGGATTACATATTTCACAAGGATGCAACAACCCCATGAAGCAGTGGCCACCGAATTTTTACAGAACTTGTAGGAAGGATAATCCATGGTTAGAGGAAGAAAGATAGTTGTAACCGATGAAATAATTGCAGAGGTGTCTGGTATACCAGCGCAAGGAGCTATATGGACTCAGAAGAAGGTCAGGCTTCAAGAAGCCATGAAGATTTTTCAGGATGACAGACAGACATTGGTTGTCAAAGGCAAAGGATTTCAGCCAACATCATTGAGAGAACCATGGACGGAATTGGCCAAGATAGTGCAGGCATATATAACATGCGACGGAAGGAAAGACGTGGTAAAACTTCGCCACCTTAAGTTACTAGCAGTATTAAAATATAAATGCACTGTAAATTTTCCTGTGTTTTTAAATTCCTTACTGCATGATATTGCCAATAGTATAAAAAAATCTCAGCATACAGACATGGTGGTCAGCCACCATTTCCTAATCAGATTAATAGTGAGTCTTAGTCTCGCCCAACAACAAACCAGCTGTGAAGAGTTAATATTCTCCATTGATGGAGGGCTAGCTTTACCTGCCCCAAAACGGAAGAGAATGGCTAGCTTAACAGCTGAGCCATCAATTCACAGACAATCCCTCCATTGAAAATGAAGTAGGGGAATGATAGAAGGACTTCCGGGAAGCAGTAGACATCCCTTGGAATTTCCCAGCTCGGAGGATGAACAACCTCCAAAATTGGAAGGAGGAAGTCCTCATACTGATGAAGAAGAGGAAATTGAGGGATAAATTCGCTATTTGGATGAAGAATAAATGAGCCACCACACCAGTGGTGAGAAACAAACCAGTGCAGAAGAAGGAAATAATGAAGAAGAGGAAATTTAGGGAGAAATTTGATATTCGGATGAGGAAGAAGGAAGCTATCATACCTATGAGGAGGATGAAGATAATCATAGCAGTGAAAGAGAAGGAACAGAGCCTCCCGAAAATACTACTGTAAGTTCACCACGAAGCCCTTTAAGGGAAGACCAATTGGCCCAAATTCTGGCCAGTATGAGTGAACATGTGTAGCCTCATAGTCCTTTGGACCTTAACGTTGATATCAATCAGTTGCAGGAGCACTTTGTTGTCAAAAAAGAAATAGCTGAAGAAATGCTGAATGAAACAACAAACCCTAATGAAGTGATAGAGTCAGCTAGGGTTACTTCCCTTGAAAAGCATGAACAAGAAAAGGAGAACACAAAAGCAATATCCCAACCTAAAAGTTCTCAGGGGATTGCAGAGTCAATTGAGGGTATAATTCCCGAAGAATTTAGCCAGGCGCATATGAATATTGAAGAATAACCCCAAGAAGAAAACCAAGAAGAGAACCCAACTGAAGGCACAACTGATGAGGACCAAAACCCTGTTGAGCAAACAGGTCCAGAAAAAGGAACATTCGTTCCATTAAGAAAAAGGAAGAAAGTAACTGAGATTGAAAAGCTTCGGAGGGAACGAATGAAGCTTCAGAGACTCGTGGAAAAACTCAGGCAAACCATTAGGGTTCTTAGAATGAAACAAATGCCCAAGCGAGCCCCCAAGAGAAGAAGCATAGCCAACAAGAGAACTTCGAAAAAGAGAAAAGTGGCTGCTAAGAGGAACCCCCAAGTTGCAGAAGTTATGGCTGAGCCTAATTATGGATATATGGAACAACAAACAACTATTCCAGAGGGACCCGCTTCAAGTGAAAATATGCAAGCTAGTAGTCAGAATAATTTTAGTGACCCTACATTAGCCAGACTCCAAGAGGAGTTGGCACAGGCTCGACTGGAAAGGCAAAGGTTGGAAGAAGACACTGTCCCTAGGAAGAGATATCAGGAGTTGCAGCAAAAAATGAAGAATATCCATGAATCAAAAGCTGAAGCCTAGGAGAAGTGTCGAAAAGCGGAGGAGAAGGTTGAAAAGGTAATGAATCAATTAAAATTATCCCACAATCGAATGGACACTCTCTGCTCATTGTACACTGATGTTTTAGCCTATAGATGCCCTGCCAAAGACTATGCTTTATTTTTATTAGAAATATATTTACAGCTAAATATTAAGGCAGTTAGGGTAGGAAAATCTATAGAGCTAAAAACTATAGATGACTTTGTATCATGCTGCAAACTCTATGGGGTAAAGGTACAACGCCTTTTGTGTGAGTTTTATTTGCATAATCTAATACTGGAAAATGATTGTGAGTCAAATCCTAGCCCTTTTTTGGGAGATATCCAATACCAGGCATTTATTTCCTTTGCTGTTAATCAGTTAAAATGGCTTAAAGCCTATAATGTTTTTCAAAGGTAGGAAAATGAATTAGATTTGTGGGTTAGGAGTGAACCTCAGGACCCATTTCAATTTTGGGCTAGGCAGAAGAGTTTGATGACAAAGGAAAGTGTTATACAAGAATTGGGGCCTGTCCATAAATTGATTATCTTGAATGGGAAAAATCATTTCTTATCTATTAGAAACCAGGCTTACATAGCAGCTAAGTTCCGATGGGGAATTTACAATCGAAATGTGCAAAATAGAGAACCATTTAATTATAAAAATTTTGAGCTAGCTGCAGACCGCTTGGTTTCCTATAGTAATATCATTTTAAAAGAAGGAACATTATGGCTAGGATGTAGGTTTCGAAGCCCCATTGCATGGTATCCTGCTATATACTACAAAAACATTTATTAACTACCCGAAGGATAGACAGAGCATGTTTTCGAAGCATTAGCTGCACTGCATGGTTTTAGGCCTTTTGATGAAAAACCTTATCCAGCTTATTATTTAACTGCTCTCCATGTGAACTATAGTTTTCATGAGGACATGAAAAATATTAAGTAGGGGGGTATGTTGGGAAGTGGAAAAGGTATGAAATCAAAGGGTATTTTCTCATTATTTTACTGTAGACATAATCCTTTTTACCTTAGAAAGGTGATTTATTATAAGAATTATGGTAGAATTGGAAAGGTTTATATTTATTGTAAAAATATGACTAAAGATTTCTTTTTGTTGATAAAATAGGAATTAGACGAAGTGAACAACTGTACCAAAGGCGAGGCTAAGATGAATGCAACTGTTGTTCCTCCAACATTAGACCAAATCCTGCCAAAAATAAGGAAATCTGAACGCATCGGTAAGAAAAGGCAGGGGACAACTCGGCTTCGGTCAAAGTAAACCATATGATAACTAAAAGAAGGGAAGCGAATCCCTCAGGATCCTTCAATCCTGAGGGATCGTTGTTCAAGCCTCATCTTATTCCTCGTCTTGTCCGTCAAGGTCTGGTATATAAGGCAATGCCTTTAGTGATTGAAGGGGTCGGAAATTCTTGTATTAAAAAAATTTCCTTTGTAATATTTTGTTTCATTGACTCTCAGCTTTAGATATCGGTCTCTGTAATATTTTATGCTCGTTTAATATTAAAGACGCGTTTCATTTCATCTCTCAAGTTCTGAAGTAACCCAACAATGTTTCACTGGTGCTTAGGGACCAGCTCTGGTGGAATTACCCTACTGTTTGTATTTCTAATCTTTGCTTACTGTTGTGTGAAGTTGCGTTTAAGTTCATTACGATTGCAGAGTTGATTGATTTATGTTGGATTGAATATATATTCGTTGTGATCATTAACAAATTTCACTGCTATTTTATCATTTGCAAGTAGTGTATTCGTTGTTTATTTACCTTGCTATCTTTATAAAGCTTTGTTGTTCTATATTAAAATCTAGTTGTTGTTCTATAGGTTTATGATTATTTATGATTGACTGTTTTATTCGCTGTCGACAGGGTTGAAGTATTAAGATTAGTTGCATGATTGCGTTAAGTTTAGAATTGCTGCTCAATTCATGTTTGCTATTCCATTCCTGTTTATTGTTCATTTCTGATTCATAGATTCAGATTAGCAGATAGATTGGTTACAGTTGTTGTGTACGCATAGGAATTATGAGTTTCTGTTCCTTTCCAGCTTTTGTTATTAGAGGAAGTTTCTTTCAGTTATTTTCATCAGCAAGTATTTTGAGTTTGATTTCATTTCGATTACTTTAAGAACAAGACCACCAACTGTAGAGGACATTAGTTATTGCTTCCAAGTTCCTAGATTGGTTATCTTGCATCAGTCTGATTTCAGTTACATCGATTTCTAAGGGAAGGATTTATTGCTACTGTATCCCTGATCGATGTTTTGGAGATTGATGTAGTTAATATTTCAGAGCATTTCCATTTATGTTGCTGTAATTAGATTTCTTTACAAGCATACATTTAATCTTGTATTTAGAATTCTGTACAACATCTTCATAGCATTACTCTTATTTAATTGCAACCTCAGACAGAGTACACTCTTGAAATAAAAATTCGCTCATGGATTGATAATTAATGTAGGCTAATTAGGTGTTTAAAAGATACCTTTTTATGCTCCGACAGCTACTATGGAAAATGTGTTGTACAAGAAAGAGAGGCTCTATGCCTGCTGAAATATGTTGCAATAGGCTCCACGCTGATGGAAATACTGATGGAAAAGGGAGGGGATGATCCCTCACAGGATTACTAGCTGAAATTCTAGCAAATTCCTTCCTCCTTCGGATCTGCAATGTTGGACAGTATAATTCTGGATGGAATTACTGCTGCTAGGAGGTAAATAACTCTTGGCCTGATGCCAGATCTGAAATGAAGCCCCGGGAATGCTGATATTCAAGCCCAAGGTGATAGGAATAAACTTTCACTGGTTCTCCAGCTAAAATACTGAAGACAACCTCCACCTTCCAAACTGATCTTTAGGAATTCCGTAATTCCTGAAGATATATGTTCTGCAGATGATGGAAATGATAAGTGGCACCAATGTCTGATTTAGAATGAAGTACAACCCTCTCTCCATAGCTACTTAAAGAAAGAGGTGGGATTCAGGAACACCCTGTGCTAAACAACACTTGCAATCTTTGCTAAACAGCCCAAGAAAGCAATGGAATGTCACATGACAATTCCAGATCTAAAAATATCTCAAAATCTGTAATCAATAGTGTGCCTTCATTGTTGCCTTCATCTCCTTTATATAGTTTTTGAGCCTTCCCATGCCTTGGCCCTCATCTAAACTACGTTGTGCATGTGGACATGATCCTCCATGTTTGACTGCGTTGTCTCTCCAAGTCATCCATCATGTCTAGGTGAAATATACACCCTCTCCATCATGTGTGCATGAATGCTCCATGATATTCTGTTTGATTCCTTCCAAGATCTTAGTTGACTGTATCAACCTCCATGAACTATCTCATTAATGAGACATGATCTCCAATCCATTCACATTAGTAGTTGCTCCACTACCTTCTTTATGTAGATCTAGGCTTAATTAATCCACATTCACACATAGAAAGTGGATATTTATTCATCTTGAGGATTATGGGTCCCTCCACCCTTTTATTTAATTAATTAAGTAGGTTTATTAAGAACTCTAATATTCCAAATATCATGTGAAAATTTGGGAATATTACAAACAATCCTAAAATATTGTGGTCTACTCTATAAAGACTCCCCCAAGCACACAGTCCCTTGTAGGGTTGCAATCCACCCTGAATGCAGCTCCTAAAGGCTCCAATTGTTGGCTATGGCCTACAACCTAGCCCATCAATGGATTTCTATTCCTTTCCTCCTCAAACCCTTCACCAACAACCCTTAATACAATGCTCTCACCTTGATCTAAACTGCGGTCTCTTCTGCCCTTCAATCCACACCCAAAATAGAACTTGAAACATGCCTAAATAGCCCTAAAACATGCCATGTTTTCGCTACAAAACTATGGTTTTATCAAAAACATTTCCCATGTTGTACTAGGCCTCCTCACGATGTCCTCCTGCCTTCTTTGTTGAAGCTAGGTCACCCGAGAATTTCAGAGGTCTCCTTGAGTGTATTTCCCAAAACTTGGATGCCTAAATGACTCACATTCACCTCTCTTTTATACACAAAATAAAGGGCTCCTCCAACGTCCTCCATGGGCTTGTATAGCTGTCAAGAAGCTTATTTAACTCAAGCCAACCTTGAAACTTATGGTGCGAACCCACTCCATATATATCCACTTCTACAAATCATAATTTGATGATTCTCAAAGCGTTGGATTATCCTTTCCACCCTCTATCGTCTCATGCCATCACATGTAGAAGTATGCTTCCAGAATTTCCCCAAACACGATTGGGTGAAAAACACCATACTTGGGTTCCAAGCCCACAAGCTTCCCTTGTGGTGATTTTCCCTCCAAACCCTGAACACTAGGGCTTGGAGTACCTCCCAAGATACACAAATCAACACTCTGGATATTATAAAATTATTATTCACTTCATCATAGAGACGATATGCTTTGGAGGTATTTGAGTACCCCAAGAATATGCATTTGTCACTCCTTGCACTGAGTTTTTTTCTATGTTCCTTAGGTATCAAGGCATAACAGGTGGAACCAAAACCCTTAGATGCCTCACCGAAGAAATGTGGCCATACCATATTTCATAGAAAGTATTTTTTTTTATAACATTATATAGATACTTATTAGTTATATACACAAAACATAGAACTACACCAGCCCAAAACATCAATTTAACATTATTGAAAAATATCATCGAACGTACCATATTTAAGATTGTCTTGTTCATTTTTTCAGCTACTCTGCTCTATTGGGGATGATAAGGCACAATTGTTTGATGTTTGATCCCATGTTAGTGAAGATAGTTTTCAAATTCATTTGATGTATATTATTTTCCATTATCAATATGAATAGATCCAATATGAGATTGTGCATTATTTTCAATCCATGCATGAAAGTTCTTGAAAATGTTTCAAAATATTCAGATTTGTACTTCAATAAACAATTCCCACACAAGGCTCATGTAGTCATTAATAAATGTCATCATGTATTTATTACCATTTTCAGAAGGAATAGGCATTGGGCCACATAAATTAGAATGAATGAGTTCAAGTTTTCTATGTTCTCTGGAATGAGAATGATGAAAAGGTTGTTTGTTGTGCTTTCCTAAGATACAAGCATCACATTTCTTAAGTTTCCTATCAATTGTAGGAAAACTAGAAACACCATTTTTCTTCAACAAACAAAGGTTGTCATAGTTCAAGTGTCCAAATATAACATTCCATAAAAGACTTGATGGAAAATTACCTTCATCATAGTGAGAATTGTATGAAAAGTTATGTGCATGAGTAGAGGTTCCTTGCTGCTTCAAAAGTCTTTCTTCTTCTATCCTAATCATGACAAGTGAGTGATTTGATGCTTTTGTGACCTCAACCTTGCATTGAAATATTTGAATGGATTGTCCTTGCCGGAAGTTGTGGAACAAATACAACAATTTTGTCCTCAACTGTGGGAGGTATAGAACATCATGTAGAAGAAAGTATGGAAGACCAGGTATTTTGATCCTGATGGTGCCAAGCCCTGATGACTTGAGTTTTGACTTGTCTACAAAGTATATTGCTCCATCAACATTATCAGTGAATTATTCAAAGAAATATCTTATGAAATTCATGTGGAAATTTGATCCTGAATCAAGAAACCAATCATTATTCCATGAAGCAAGTGAAGCATTGAATAAGTGTGTAGTTACTCCAATGTTGCAATGTGCCACAACATAATGAGCAAACTCGGGTACTTTCCTTTCCCTTTGTCTGGTGTTTTACCTTTTCCTTCATTTATGTCCTACTCAATTTTTTCCCAAGGAAGCTTACATGTGGAATCATCATGTCCATATTTATTTCATCGTATGCAATGAAGATTAGGCCTTTCTCCTTGGAAATGTCCCCCCCCTGCCTCTAAAATTATTCCTTCCTCTTCCTCTTCAACCACATCTTCCTCTAAAATAATCTTATGCATGATTCTTCTCTTTATGTGCAAGGTACACAACTTCTTCAGAATATTGAGGAGTCATCTTCTTCCCAAAATCATTCTCTATTTTAGCGAACTTCTTTAGAATATTGAGGAGTTATCTTCTTCCCAAAATCATTCTCTATTTTAGCAAACTTCTTCTCAAGGGAGTTAAAGGTAATCTCCTTAAGGTTGCCACTTTCTTACAATGACTCAAGATAATGTGAATAGGTGGGGTATAGTGACTTAACATTAGCTATGAGAGGAATGTATATTTCAACACCAATGGATTTTATGTCATGCATAATGGATGTTACTTTTGATGCTAAGGCAAGAGGGTCATCATTTTTCAAATCAAGATTGAACAGCTTAATCATCAATTGACAAATTCAAGTTCAAAGCGTGAGTCATACAATTCCTTCAACCTATTTAAAGCTTCAAGGTTATTTAAAAATGGAAAAATATGTCGACTCGCTTCTTCATTTATTGACGTTGCAATCAAGGAATAGGCCTTATTGTTCTTGTTTAACCAAATGGCAAGCTCCTTGTCAGAAGTGGGATTCTCTGGTTCATTGTCTCGTTCTCCTTCACAAATTCCTTTCCAAAGTTCATTGAAAATGAGGGTGTTTTTTATTTTCCTAGACCACTCATGGTAGTTCTCATTTCCAATGAGAACTAATACCACTATGGAGAGGAATATTTAGTTAAAATGCATCGATTGAATACTAAGATACAAAATGAATTCAACCTAGGCTTGGATGGGTGGTGAAACAAGGGTGTTTTTGTTCCTCAACCAGAGTCCCATGGGTACATGGAAGTCTTGGGAAAATTTAGATGAGTAGATGTTCTTGAATACCCCTAGTGGGCTAGCTCACCTGGGTAGGTGCAAGTATTTGGAAAATTTATTAGTAGATATTCTTAATTGCTCCTAATGGACTATCTCACCTAGTAAGGTGAAATTCCCTGGGAAAATTTTGTTGAATAGATAATCTTACATAATCAATCCTTAGTGGGATTTATCACCTAGGTAGGTGTGAGTCTTAAGGTAAATTTGACTCAATAGATAATCTTAATTGTCTCTGGTGTATTGTCTTACTTGGGTAAGTGAGATTATATGGTAAATTTGGTTGAATAGATACTCTTAGTTAGCCCCTAGGGGACTGTGGGTTGTCTCACCTGGGGAGGTGCCAAAGTTGGAAACATTTGGCCGAATAGATACTCTCAATCAAAGTTTTGTCATAAAATATTTGAAAAGGTAAAATGAGAATAAAGTGGCGGTCCACTACATAAGCTAATATGCCATCCTATATATTTGCTAGTAGTTAGAGTTGGTATTGTTAGTAATAATAGTCATGGGATTATGGTGCAAAATAGTAGTGATTCAGACTCCATACTCTGATTCTATTAGTATTTATAATCAGTGTATTTGTGATGCGTTCATAAAATGTGTCCATGTGACTACCAATGAAGAGTCCCAAAGCACAAGATACAACAGATGAATGATTAAAATAAAAAGGTGAGAAATATCAATGATTTTAGAGTAAACCATAAGGAGGAGCATAACCGTTATACTTGCAGCTACTCATGGATTCTATGATGGTGTCCTATACATTGATTAACTTCCTGAAGCACTTGAAGGAGGAATAATCCCCATGAATGATGGGAATCAGAATCTTTTTAGGACATACTCGGGCTAACAAGTAAGCCAACATATATATTGTTGTTTTATTCAATAATATAGGATTACACCTAGTCACTTCCTTCTTCACATACCCATTGCTAACAGAAACTTGCTTCAAACCAAAACCATTTCTAACACAAAATTGCTTCAAGAAAAAAAATATTTATTAATCAGAAAATTAACAAAAAATTCAGAACATCACACAACCACCACATTATAATGAAACGGAACAAAGATATCTGAACAGATCGGAGGAAACATGGAATGCAATACCTTCGGTCTCTTCAATTTTTCTACCATGTTTGATAACAAAGATATGAATCTCTTTCAAGTTTCCAATGTCCAATAAATGCTTAGCCTCACCACCTTCATATATTTTCCCGCAAAAGGCAACATTCCTAAAATAAACACCCTCTTTTTCCACAACCTTACAATCGGGACAATGATCTTATGGGTATACAATATCTTTCCATTTGATATAAGCATTAAGACCTAGCCTATAAATGTGTTCAACAGGTTATAAATGAAACAATTTCAGATCTTAAATTCCTTAAGCGTTTGCATGTATATGTCAAATTATTTAGAGAAAATAAATACAAAAGAAATACAGAAAAAATTGAAGTGTAAGCAGTGACACAGTCCTAAAACTTTCAACAGCTTCCCTCCAAGTATATTTTCCACTTCTTCTAGGGATGTCACAACCTTCTACATAAAAATTCCAGGTATTCTCCTTAATCCATATTATTAATGTCAATTATAATGTATTAAGGCAATTCCTTTTAGTTGAAACACATCCATAGTTACCTTTAGATTTGAGGTGTAGTCCCTCAAGGTGAAATACATCACCATGTTATCAAAGCCAAGCCTTTGTTGTCTGTCCATCTGTGGACCCCTATAATTGTGGAAATTTTACTTTTTATAACTCTCAATACATGTTGTTTCTTGTTGGATTTAGGGCCCCTTCAATTGGAGCAATGGTTCCTCCCTTTTCCTATTCTAAAAAATTCATCAAAGCCTCGAACATATTCTATTGAAAACCCCTCTAAATTCATTGCTATGAACCTTGTACTGGCATCATTACATGATAAAATTAGGAATAAGTAGGGTGAGTATTAATTGATTTTTAATATCTCTGTCAATTGAACCCCAAATGATCAGTAGTGTGCTTAGTACTTACTGTGACCCAACAAACTAGATCCTTTCAAGTTGAACCTATAAATACATTATTAATTTATTTATTTATGAACATACACTATTAGTTGCTATAGTCAACAAACCAACTTTTCCAAGGCGTCAGATATATTATAAATATAATCTTAATACAATCATTTGAAGCCAAAATTTTATATTCAAGATAGTTTTTAAACAATTTGGATTTTTCACCCTAGTTTGTCTAGGCCTTGGAGAAATACGCATCACTTTCCACCCCCAATAGGATGCATACTCACTGCTTAGCATAACCTATCATGAGAATAAATCAATTGAAATTATGCAGACAATTTCTGATAATTTTTAGAGCTAATGAGATTGGAAACAAGTTAACTTGGAACTTATAAGCTATCAAGAATGCTCACCAATCATTACTTACTCATGAGATGCATAGTCATAAGTTCCCATGAATCGAGTAGAAAAATGAGTTTTGTCTCCTTCAAGTCCATCTCTTGTTAGAACAAAGTCAAAAAGTTTGGCATTGTATTCTTGCATGAGGTAAACAGGCCTTCAGTCATACCAAGAACTTATTACAATTTAGTCTCTTAGTGACCAAAGACTTACAATTCATATTGTAGCAATGCTTAGTAATTTAAATTATTTGGGGTTAAAGGGACAAAATGAATCTGATAGCATGTTGAACGTCTTAAAATCTTGATAATCACATGCCTCTCAGATCCTCCACGAATAAATGTCAGACACTTCACTGCACCCAATGCAATTTTCATCCTAAAAGACCATGGTAGAGGCAGGGACCCTTCTGCATGCACAAAGGTAACACCAAACTACATTAAACATCTGCAAAGGACTTTTGTTAATATAAATCCCTAACAAATGTGGGGTATGTGGTCAATAAAAATATAAAAATTAGATCCATGACTTCAAAATACTGTGGAAATATGTACTAAGTTTTCTATTGGTTGTTTTGAATGAAAAATAGTACACTTTTAACAAAGTCTACAGCCTAGATTAAAGACAAGGTATGCATGACCATAAGAATTCAGCTAGAAGAGAGAGTAACACTAAAGAAACAATACACCTACTTAAGCCTAAGGATGAACACTAAAATATTGTCACTAAAAAGTAAATACATGACAGCATGCACATTTCAGATCTCTACATGCTAATGGGTGATAACATTAGGAAGATCGTTACTTTATATATGATTATGGAAGAGTGGGCTAGTTTACAATTTGATGGGCTTGTCAGTAATAGAAGTTAATTAGGGATGATTGGTTATCACCTTTGCCTTCAAGATTGGTCTTGCTACTAACATTGAAAACAACACTTTAAGGGATTTATCTGTGTGCAAAACTCTGAAAATAAGCAAACCATTGATGTTTGGAATTTTTTGTTCATCATCAAGCTTAGATATACAACTCTTTATATCTAAAAACAAGAATAAGAAAAAATGTAAAGTTTAAATGGATCTAAATGATTAAAATGTGAAAATTTCAATGTAAAGTTTAAATGGACCTAAATGATTAAACTATGAAATTCAGTTTTAGAATGTGTAACAAAGCACTTTCTTGACTTGATATGAGGAATTGTCTTGAAGCTAAACGTAACAAAGCAATTTCTTGAATTAATATGAAGATTTTTCTTGAAGCTAAACGATACAACTATGAAATTTTACATTTTTTCTTGTTTTTGTGTCGCTAAATGGAGCTAGAATTCTTAGTACCTCTGTCGCAGAGTTTACAACACTGCCATTTCTCGAACACAAAATCTCTTTTGTAGTGCGTTACTTTTTGTAAATGGCTCTTGCTAAAGTATGATGCGCTTTCCTCCTTAAATGGCATTTAAAAATGTAGATTTTAAATGGAGCTAAACGATTAAAACTGTGAAATTCAGTTTTAGCATGTGTGACAAAGCACTTTCTTGATTTGATATGAGGAATTTTCTTGAACCTAAACATAACAAAGCACTTTATTGATTTAGAATGAAGATTTGTCTTGAAGCTAAACGACACAACTGTGAAACATTACATTTTTTCTTCTTTTTGTGTCGCTAAATGGAGCTAGAATTCTTAGTACCTATCTTGCAGAGTTTACATCACTGCCATTTCTCGAAAACAAAATCCCTTTTGGAGTGCATTCTTATTTATTAAATGGAGCTATAATTATTTAGTACCTCTATCATAGAGTTTACAACACTGCAAGTTCTCGAACACAAAATCTCTTTTGGAGTGCGTTCTTATTTGTAAATGGATTTTTCTAAAGTCAGATGCGCTGATGATTGGTTGCATTTTCTGGTAATTTTTTTATTATTGGTTTATGTTGGTTTTAATTCAAAGGTTTAGAAGCTAGAAATTGGATTTTGGATTGATTCTTCATGAGTCCTTGGTTTTAAGAATTTAGCCCTACCCCCATAAACCAAGTAAAGGAAATTAATGGAGAAAAAGGAAACCAAGTAAAGGCCCACTTGCTTGATGACCCTATGTTGAAATAATAAGAAACAATGGGTATCATTCAATCCCTAAGAAAAATGAAATAGTAATACCCTAGTAAGAGGAGAACTCATGTATCGAGCAAAAAAGGGACACGAGAACAAAGTACATGTTGTGGTTAAGGTGGTGTTAGAGTAGTTGGACTTCTAAAAGTACTCCAAAGTCCTACCAAAACCCTTGTTGTACCATCCAACGCAATTTCTCTACTAAAAATATGGGCTTATGGGTTGTGATAATGGGGTCTCTAATCCCCTTATCACCACTAATGGGGGTTACCCTATCAATTTCTCTTGTTTCCTTCCCTCTAGGCCCCCTATCCCCTACGGTATTAGGTCCTAAGCCCCCTTAAAAGGATTTAAAATATATTCTCATCCTAGATTCCCTCAACTTTAAAAGGCATTACTATAAATATCCATTTACGAGTCCATACCCAACAATATAACTTTTGGAAGACATTACAAGGGTCATCTTGAATGAGGATAACCAAAAGTTGTTGGTTCCAATCTTCAAGGCAGAACCATGGGAATCATTAAAGAGCATGGAACGATATAAGGGTTGAAGTTCGAATGGTTTCATGTCACACTTCTATAGATAGCATCAACCAATGGTGAGCATATATCTTCTTCATTTTCATCCCCTAAACACATCTTTTCTTGCACTAATCCCAAAATAAATGAATCTTGTTGGTTTTTATAGGTGCCATTCAATGTCATTGTGAAATATTTCGTATAAGGTGTTGAAAAAAATCATTGGCAACCACTTAAAATTCCAGTCAAGAAAAATTGTCCCATAAGAGAAAATGGGATTTTCTAAAGGGAAGTATAATCCTATAAAACATTGTAATGGTCCAAGAATACATTCTTAGTAGCCAAGTAGATGGAAAGAGTGGAATGGTCATAAATTTAAAAAAGAAAATTGTTTTTGAAGTTTGGACACTCTTTCTCATTTATTTTTCTCCATGATCTGAAAGGACTGTATTAGTTTGTTGTGCTAAGTGTCATTTCAGTTATAAAACATGTACATATTTGTCTCCATTTGTTTGCTTAAGGATTGAGGAATTTAACCATGAAACATAGATGATTTTGTGAATTTTAAGCATGTAAATAAGCCTAAATAACACTGAACAACAAGGTATAACAGACAAATAAAACCACACATAAGATTTACATAGGAGGCATGATGAAGTAGTTCACCCCTCCTGGGCTACATCTGCTGGTCTAGCTCCCAATGGCATCTCCATCTTTTCATTATGCTCAAAATTTTGCAAATACATGTGTTTACAAGCTTCCAATGGTTGTTTTCTCTACACCAATGGCTCCAGAATGCTCCAATTAGTCTAGGTAGACTCTTGTTTCACCCAAATTGGTCGAAAATTGACCTGGCTAAGATTTTTCCCAATATCCCCTAGAAATCCTCCACTAAATGTGGAGAACTGCACCTAAATTCAATTAAAAATAGCAAAAATCTGAATTTTTAGACGCGCTCCAAATTCCTACCAGCACAAATCATTTACATTTAAAGTTGGCGGTTAAGGGGAGGGGGTGGCCACATGTTGACCCCCTTAAACCCCGCGGTCATATTTAAACTCTACATGAAACACATTTGGTGCGGAACCGCAATGGAGGCGGAGTTCCACAACCGTTGGCACTTCTGTCGGACTGTGCATGTGACAAGGTCTAAGGTTATCTGCCGGAGTCTAAGGGTTAGGAAACCGTCGGTTAGCAATTGATTTCGCAGTGAATTTTTGTAAGAAGTGAACATTCCAAACAGGCCATCGGCGGGTTGGAACGACCAGCGGTCCACCCCCCAAATTGCATTTCAATACAATTTAAAATTACGCGAATCACCTATAGGGTATGAAACATTATGTAGCAGAGTTGGTCAAAGCCTTTGCGGGTGCGCCTAGGGGTCATAGGGTCGAACCCCCTGGACCCATACAAAATTTTATTCAACCATATAGGGGACACGTGGTAGCCTCTGGGATGGCCATGTGTCACCCTTCCATTAGACAAGAAAACAACTCATACAATCCACCAATCCAATCAAATCACGCCACTTGGCAGCTTATCATTGGCTTGAAAAAATGGAATATTTTTCTTTTGCTGACTGTGTAACTGCATGCTGACTGGGCATCCTAGTCAACCTTGTCACAAATTTTAGCTGTTTGAGAAATCGATCAAAATATGATATCTCCCTCATACAACATCGGTTTTTTAACCCATTCACGACGTCGGAATCAGAATGACGAGATCTACCCGGTCGCTCAGGTTTGGTGCAGTTTCGAGCATTTTAAACTTTGAGACAAATTCATGAAATATTGATCACATCTCCCCATTGGGAAGCTTTTGGACCCCAAAAGACTTTGATTTCCTGTTCAGTAGATGAGGGTACAACTCCCTCACCTTTCCAAATTCCATCCACGTTTCCTTGCTTGGCTTACTACCTTTGAGCCGAACTCGAAGGTAGTCGACACTTCCCCTCTTAGATGCTCTTATCCTCCTGTCAAGAATGGTATCCTCCTTGAGCTCATCCAGAAATTCTGGTGAGAAATATTCAATAGAAGTCAGTTGAACATCACTTCCTTGATCATCGATCAAACGTGGCTTACACAAACGTAAGTTTTCAACATTAACAACTGAATACATTTTCATATATGAAGGCAAGTCAAGTTGAAATGCATTGTTACCAACTTGTTTTGTGATTTTGAATGGACCATTGTGAATGGGCTTGAGCTTTTTACCTTCTCTTTGCATCCTTTCTTTGCTTATGTGCAACCATACCTCATCTCCTTCTTGAAACTTGTGATCAAATCTATGTTTTCCATGCCTCTCCTTGTATTTGATTTGACTCTTCTCAAGCTGTTCTTGAACTTCTTGATGAAAAATTTGAATTTTCTCAATGAAATTTCGAGCCTTCTCAATATCACTATGCCCATCAATTGCAACATCTTTCTCGAAGATGAAGTCTAATGGCGATTTCAGAAAATACCCAAAGCATGCTTCAAAAGTTGAAGTATTTGTAGAAGATTTCTTTTCCTAGTTGTAAGCATGTTGAATGTAATGAAGTTGTTCATCCCACAACTTGGGATGTTTTCTGCAATATCCTCTCAATAGATGCACAACGGTTCTATTCACCACCTCGTTTTTGCCATCAATTTTTGGATGAAAAGCAGTAAACTTTTCAACTTTGTGTCCATCACCTTCCAAAGATTGGACCAAAAATTCCCAATGAACCTAGAATCCCTGTCACTAACAATAGAATTTGACAATCAATAATGAACCCATACATGTTGAAAATAAAGTTTAGCAGTTTTTTCAGCAGTTATGGTTTTATTACATGGCATAAGTATACACATTTTACTGAATCTATCCACAACTACATAAATATAATCATGTTGTTTTCTTGACATAGGTAGACCTCCAACAAATTCCATGGAGACACTCTCCCATGGACTTGATGGTACTGGTAGTGGTGTCTACAACCCAAGCTTCCTATTGCTAGGCTTGCTTGTTGCACACATAGAAAAACCTCTTATAAAATGTGACACACTATCTATCATGCGAGGCCAATAGCAATACCTTTGTAGATGCACCACTCTATTTCTTACCCCAAATTTTCCAGCAATAAGAGATGAATGAGCCTCTCTCATGACACTAAGCCTCTCTCCTTGTGGTATATACAGCTTGCCCAGATGAAACAGAAAATTGTTATGCATGTGATAATAATTTTCCTCAACTTGATTCCCTTCACTCAAACTAGCATACACATCTTGAAAATCAACATCATGTGCATATTGTTCTATGTAACTCTCATGTACAATAGAATCAATTTTAAGTAAAGCTATTGACCTTGAAAATAGCTTTCTTGTGCCTTATAACCAAGTGATCGGTATGGTTGGTGATCGGTATGTATAATCGTCTCTTTACCCATCAAGTAGTGTTTCCACTTCTTGACGCTTTGTACCAACACATACAACTCTTTGTCATATGTAGGATAATTATTTACAGCACCATTGAATGTTTAAAAATGAAAAGCGATAGCCTTAGCATGCTGCAAAAGTACTGCACCCATGGCATAATCACTAGCATTGGTTTGTATCTCGAATGGCTGTCTCAAATTCGGTAATGCAAGAAATGGAGCTGAACTGATCTTGTCTTTTACAGATTCAAAATCTTGTTGTTGTTTGCCTCCCCATTGGAATCCTTTCTTCACACTTGTCACTGCATGCATAGGCTCTACTATGGCAGAAAAGTTAGCAATAAACTTTCTCCAATGCTGAGTTGCGCATAAGAAACTTCTTACCTTGGTTACTATTTTGGGAGTGGGCCAATTCAAAATGGCTTCTACTTTAGAAGGATCAATTCTCAGCTCGCCTCCTCCTACAATGTGTCCCAAATAAACGAAAGAATTTTTTTCAAACTCACACTTTCACATCTTAAGAAACAATTTCCATTTATTCAAAACATCAAACACCCTATTCACATGCAAGACATGTTATTCTCTTGTTTTGTTGAACATCAGTATATCATCTAAATACACAATCACAAAGTCATCAATAAATGGATGCAAAAGATTATCCATAACACGCATGAAAGTCGTCGGTGCATTAGAAAAACCAAATCGCATAACCAACCACTCAAAGAGTCCTTGTTTGGTTTTGAATGCAGTCTTCCATTTATCACTTTCTACAATTATTACTTGATGATATCCACTTCGTAAATCTAACTTAGAGAAAAAATTTGCTTCTTTCAGCTGATCAAGAAAATCATCTATCCTTGGGAATGGGTATCGATTCTTTATCGTTATCTTGTTCAAATCTCTGAAGACTACACACATGCGCCAAGTCCCATATTTCTTCGGAATCAAGACTATTGGTGAACCGCATGGTGAAGTGCTTGGCCTTATGAATCCCTTGTCCAACATGTCCTTGATTTTACTCTTTGTTTCATCATTCTTCATTGTCAACATGCGATACATGCTGATGTTTGGAAGAGGACAATCTTGCTACAACTGAATCTCATGTTGAATCTCCCTTTTTGGAGGCAATCCTATTGGCTACTAAAACATCTCATGATGTGCATCAACTACATCATATAAATCTGATTTCAACTTAGTATCACAATCCTCAAATTATTCATGAGTAACATCAACTTTAGGATTAATCATTAGAAGAACAAAATTCTTACTTGAATTCACCAGCCTTTTTACCTGTCCAACATTTACCATAGCAATATTTGTCTTCTTGCGATGTGCTATAACAATGTAATCCTTGCCATCTTTGAATAAATGTTATTTTTTATCATGGCGATGGAAGATCGCTTTCCTATCATACAAGTAAGTACTGCCCAAAAAAATACCTGTAATATCAAGCAAAACCACATCTAATTCAACTATGTCAACAAAATGTGCAGTTATTGCAAACCGCAATATGCACTTCTTTGAAACCTGTAAATTTGCATCGTTACAAATCCACCCAAGTGGATATGGTTTTGGATGTGGAATGGTCTCAAGATTAAGTTTCTTGACTAAGTCTTCAGAGATTAAGTTTTCTTGTGACCCACTGTCAAACAGTGTGTTAATCTTGGTATGTTTGGATATGACCCTCACATGAAACAGTTCAATTCTCGCTTCTTCATTTGGAGCTTGTATGTGACAGTTTGATGTACTAGTATTGGGTTTAGTTTCAATTTCTTTCCCCTTCATGTTCTTCATTCCCATGGCTTTAATTTTAGATTCATCTTCTGAATCCTCTCCTAAATCATGTTGATTTGTAGCTACAGTTTTATGTTTTCCTTTATTTTTCTGATGCTTGGGCCTCTTTTCAGCATGTAATTTCCAACAATGATTCTCATCATGTCCTTCTCTTGAAGAATGTTTACATACCAATTTTTCTCTCTCTTTCTTGACAGATGCATTCTTTTTTCCTTTACCTTTTGAGGTCTTCTCTTTGTTTTTCCCCTTAAAAGGTTTTTTCCTGCCCTCATCAATAATGTTTTTTCCTCTAGCTTCTATATGTGTAGCCTGAACACAAACTTCATCTAGACTTGTAGGGTTAAACATGAGGATAGTATGTTTTAGGTAGATATGTAACCCTCATATGTACTTGAGCAAAGTATCTTGGCTCTGCAAATCTACCCCTAATAAGAGAGCTCTTCTCCTAAATTCTTGGGTGTATTCTTGCACATTCTGTCCTTTCAATTGTCTAAAATTTTTCCAGTTCATTATGGCTTTCTGCATATGAGCTAATGGATAAAACAGTTGTTTTATTGTAGTAATGAAATTAGTCCATGATAGGATAATCTTACCATGTTTCTTGATCTCCTCCTTTGTCTTGGCTTCCCACCAAACAAGTGTTGCACCTTCCATTCTCAATGAAGCTAGTTGGATTTTGGTATCATCATCATGAAGGTTCTGAATTCTCAAATAGACCTCCAATTGCATAATCCAATTATCAAGCTTTTCTGCATTGACTTCAAAATTAAACATTGGCAATTCAAACTTAACATCAAGTTTTAGAAAAGTACTTTTACCAGTGTTCTTTGACTTGTGTGGCTGATGTACTGAAGATGAAGTAGAGGATGACGATGATGAGGGTGAGGATGGTGACTTTCCACAACCTCCATTTCCTCCATTGTATTTCTTTGATTTATCTTCATCATTTTGACCTCCTGATGATCCCTGTCCTTCCTTGTGAATTTTGGATCCTTCTCCTTCTAGTCTCTAATTCCTTTCTTGAAAAAGGATTCTCACCATCTCAATCATGTCAAGGAATGCTTTCCACCTCTTCTTGGATTTCTCCTTCTCCTGGAGGCATGCTTAATGATGCTTCTGCTTCTTTTGGAGGTGAAATAGGTGGTGGAGAATGTGGAAATATTTCCCTCCTTTGTTGTGGCTCACTTTGAGACCCTCTTGCTTCCACCAATTTGCCTTCTCCTTTCTTAAGCTTGAGCCTAGTAAGCATGTGAAAAATTGCAAACAATTAAACAAATCTTTGCACACAAAAACACCAGAGAATAAAATCTAGTTCTGATACCAACCTGATATGAAAGGACTGTATTATTTTGATGTGCTAAGTGTCCTTTCAGTTATAAAACATGTACATATTTGTCTCCATTTGTTTGCTTAAGGATTGAGGAATTTAACCATGAAACATGGATGAAATTGTGAATTTTAAGCATGTAAATAAGCCTAAATAACATTGAATAATAGTGTATAACAGAGAAATAAAACCACACATAAGATTTAAATAGTAGGCATGATGAAGCAGTTCACCCCTCCTGGGCTACATCTGTTGGTCCAACTCCCAAGGCATATCCATCTTTTCATTATGCTCAAAATTTTGCAAATATACGTGTTTACAAGCCTCCAATGGATGTTTTCTCTGCACCAATGGCTCTAGAATGCTCCAATTAGTCTAGGTAGACTCTTGTTTCATCCAAATTGGTTGAAAATTGACCTCGCTAAGGTTTTGTCCAATATCCCCTAGAAATCCTCCACTAAATGTGGAGAACTGCACCAAACTACAGTTAAAAAAAGAAAAAATCCAAATTTTTAGAGGCGCTATAAATTCCTGCCAGTGCAAACTATTTACATTTAAATTTTATGGTTAATGGGAGGGGGTGGCCACATGCCAACCCCCTTAAACCCCGCGGTCATATTTCAACTTCGCATTAAACACATTTAGCGCGAAACCATGATGGAGGCAGAGTTCCACAACCGTTGGCACTTCTGTCGGACTGTGCATGTGACAAGGTCTAAGGTTATCCATCGGAGTCTAAGGGTTAGGAAACCATCAGTTAGAAATTGATGTTGTAGTGAATTGTTGTAAAATTTGAACATTCCAAACGAGCCGCTGGCGAGTTGGGACCACCTACGGTCCACCCGCCAACTTGCATTTCAATACAATTTAAAATTACACAAAGCACCTATAGGGTATGAAATATTGTGTAGCGGAGTTGGTCGAGGCCTTAGCGCGCGCACTTGGAGGTCACAGGGTCGAACCCCCCGGACCCTTACAAAATTTTATTCAACCATACAGGGGACACGTGGCATCCTTCCATTGGACCAGAAAAAAACTCATACAATCCACCAATCCAATCAAATCATGCCACTTGGCAACTTATCATTGGCTTGAGCGAACAAAATATTCTTGAGAATATTCTACTTTTGCTGATTGTGTACCTGCATGCTGACTGGGTACCCCAGTCAACCCTGTCACAAATTTTATTTGTTTGGGAAATCTATCAGAACGCGATATATCCCTCATACAACATTGGTTTTTCGAACCATTCATGGCACTGAAATCAAAACGACAAGATCTACCCAGTCGCCCAGGTTTGGTACAGTTTCGAGCATTTTCAATTTTGAGAAAAATTCATGAACTCTTGATCACTCCACCCATGCAACTCTTCTCTCAATTATGTAATAAATAAATCTAAAGAAATCCCTCATAAAAAGAGCTATATGTATTGAAATAATGTAGACAAAAACCCATCCAAATATTTATAAAGACAATATAACATCCCTTGAATCTCATAATAAATGGGGCATCTACAGATGAGGTGATAAACACATCCTTTCTTGCACTATTACCTAAATAAATGGATCTCGTTGGTTTTGATACGTGCCATTTAGTGACATTATGCAATACTTCATATAAGGTCTTAACAACTATCATTAGCATCCATTTGAAAGTTCACTCAAGAAAACTTATCCTAGAAGAGAAAAGGGAGTTTCGTAAAGGGAATTATATTACTATAAAACATTGTAATGGTCCAAGAATATATTCATAGTAGCCTAAGATGAGTTATAGTCAGTTCTTAGGTGAACAAGGCACAATCTAGTTGTAGTAGTTGTAATTTGGTCAAGATGTTGTAGTCGAGGCAAGACTTGGTTGGGTTTCCATGTCCCAAAAACAGTAAGGGTAGTTGTGAGGGCATGATAGCTAAAGAGTGCCAGGGTGTGCCAAGGAATGAAAAGGTGTGCTAACACATGTTGGAAAGTGTCAATGCATGTTGAGGAGTGTTAGGGAGTTCCATAATATCATAAGGGAGAACTAGATCAAAATGCATGGGAATGAACGAATAAGAGTGTGTGCCAAGGAGTGTCAATGAATTCCAGGTGTCTCAAGGATAAAGTGTGTTAGGATAATGTCAGAATAAGACTTGTAGGAAGCAAGCCTATGGTTACAATAAAGGCCTACATAAAGGAGTTTCATACAAAGGGAGGCTTTGGG
The DNA here is from genome assembly GCA_034641835.2 of Pinus albicaulis. Taxonomy (NCBI): domain Eukaryota; kingdom Viridiplantae; phylum Streptophyta; class Pinopsida; order Pinales; family Pinaceae; genus Pinus; species Pinus albicaulis. The sequence goes on along the minus strand of CM076573.1, from coordinate 910,924,032 downwards.
TTGGGCACAACATTATTTTTCTAATGACTTGGTTGGGTTCCCAAGTCGCAACAAAAGTAAGGCTATATATGAGGGCATGACAACTAGGGGGTACCAAGGTGTGTTAGGGAATGTCAGTAAGTACTAACAAATGCTAGATAGTTCCAAGGCATGATATGTGTGCCAAGTGCTAAGGCATGTCAAGATGTGACAAGTTCGAGGCTGTGGTGCAAATACATGCCAGGGAATGTGAGGCCCAAGTGCTATCGGAACACAAGGGAGCACTAGTTTTAAATGCATGGAGGGAGTAACATGGTATGCTAGGCAGTGCTAAGTCATGCTAGAGTGTCATAGCGGCATGCGTCCTAGATATGCCATGTTCTAGGGTATGCCAACATGTTCTAGGAAGTGTTAGGGAGTGTCAGGGAAACACAAGGGAGGAGTAGGTAAAAATGCATGGAAATGAAGATTTAAGTTTGTGTGACAGGGAGTGTCAATGATTTCTAGGTGTGCTAAGGAGGAAATGACATGGTATGCTAGGCATCGCTAAGTTATGCTAGAGTTCCAAGGTGACATGCAACCAAGATGTGTTAGGTGCCAAGGTGCGCCAACATGTGCTAGGAAGTGTTAGGGAGTGCTCGGGAAACATAAGGGAACACTAGGTCAAATTATTTCATGCAAATGAATGAATAATAGTTTGTGATAGGAAGTGTCAGTGAGTTCCAAGAGTCCTAAGGAGGGAGTGACAAGGTATGTTATCCAGTGTTAAGGCATGATAGAGGTCAGAGCAACATGCCAAGATGAGCTAGGTTCTAGGGTGTGCTAATGCATGCCAGAGAATGTTATGGAGTGCTATGGAAACACAAAGGAGAGTTGGTTTCAAATGCATGGAAATGAATGAATAAGAGTGTGTGACAAGGAGTGTTAGTGAGTTCTAGGTGTGTTAAGGAGGGAGTGATAAGGTATGCTAGGTAGTGTCAGGAAATGCTATAATGACAGGGACACATGCCAAGATGTGTCAGGTTCCAAGGTGTGCTAATGCGTGTCGGGGAGTGTTAGGTAGTGACATGGAACACAAGAGAGAACTAGTTCAAAATGCGTGGAAATGAACGTATGAGAGTGTGTGATAGGGAGTGTCAATGAGTTCCAAGTGTGTTAAGGAGGAAGTGACAAGGTTATATGCTAAGTAGTGCCAAGGCATGCTAGAGTGCCAGGGCATGTCAGGTAGTGCTAAGGTGTGCTAGGGAATTTCAAAGCATGTAAAGGAATGTAGGGGATGTTAACACATGCCACATAGTGCCAAGGGATTGTTATATATGCTAGGTTCTATGGCGTGTCAGGATGTAAACTATGTTGCTTAGTTGTTTTATGACCATGGTTGGATGTGAGCCTTAACTTGGTAACTTGTTAATTGGGATGAGTTGAGATTGGAAATGAGTAGCATAAGATGAGCTATAGGCAGTTCTTAGGTGAACAAGGCATAGTATAGTTGCAATAACTGTAACTTGGTCAAGTTGTTGTAGTTGAGGAAAAACTTGTTTAGGTTCCCAAGTCTAAAAGAATGTAAGGGTAGTTGTGAGGGCATGATAGCTAAGGAGTGTCAGGTCATGGCAAGGAATGAAAAGGTGTGTTAACACATGTTGGATAGTGTTAATGCATGTTGAGGAGTGTTCGGGAGTGTCAGGGGAAAATAAGGGAGAACTAGGTCAAAATTCTTGGAAATGAACGAATAAGAGTGTGTGCCAAGGACTGTTAGTGAATTCTAGGTGTCCCAAGGATGAAGTGTTTAAGGAGAAGTTCAGAACAGGACTTGCAGGAGGAAATATATGATTGTGATAAGGTGTGGAAAAATAAATTTGAGAGAAAGGGATACTTTGGGTTGGGAAAACCACTGTTTTTCCAATGACTTGGTTAAGTTTCCCGAGTCGCAAAAAAAGTAAATCTATCTATGAGGGCATGACAACTAGGGAGTGCCAAGGTGTTCTAGGGAATGCCAAGAAGTAATAACACATGCTAGATTTTTCCAAGGCATGTTTGGCATGCTAAGACATGCCAAGTGCTAAGGCATCACAAGATGTTCTAGGTGTGGGGGTGTGGCTCCAATGCATTCTAGGGTGTGTTATGGCCATGTTCTAGGGAAACACAAGGGAGCACTAGTTTCAAATCCATGGAAATGAATTAATAAGAGTGTGACAGAGAGTCTCAAAAAATTCTAAGTGTGTTAGGTGTCAGGGAGTGATAATATGTGCTAGGGAGTGCCAGATCATTCCAAGGTGTTATCACCCAAAAATTTTCAAAACATTATTGTGTCAACTCTATTTTTTATCATGATTTCAAAATAGGTTTAGAAGTCATTTTAGGATTTGGTTAAGGGTAGGTTATATTTTTACAAGTTCAAGGGTCATCATTAAGTTCAAATAAAGTATTTTAAAGGTTAATTCATTGTCAAATATCCATATTTTCCATTTGGGAGTCATTCCATAAGGTTTCAGATCAAAAATATGCAATTAGCCAAGAATCCACGTTTTCGTAGCGCCGCTAGTTCAAAAAATTTGATTTGCGCTACGAAAGCGCTAACAGTTTCATAGCACAAACTGGGAAAAATACATTGTCGGCTCTACGAAAGCTCAGTTTCTTAACTATCTTGTCATTCGAGTTGAAATTTGTTAGAATCCATTAGGAAATGATAGGTTAGTGGTATGATGAGTTAGTTAGTGATGATATTCAATGTACTTACCCATCTTGCAGTCATCATTGTCATGATAGGGTATGAATGAGGCATCATTCAGTTATGAGATGACATTTCAAATTCAAAATTTTTCCTAATTTAGTCATTCTCGTTTCATTTGCCTCCATACGAGTGTCTGAGCTCTGATGTAGTCAAGCCAAACCTATGGCTATTCCATACAAAGGTTATCTTCATCCTAATCAAACGAGGTTGTTTCATATATTCAAGCGAGGTTGTTTCATATATCCAAGTGAAGCTAACAGGTTTTTACTGAGAAGCATGGCAGAGGAAAAGAAAGTTCAGAGGGGGATATTTCTTAAGATATGAGACTGAAAATATGAAGGCCATTGTTGAAGACCCAAAAGTGATGGAGGCATTCAGCAGAGTAGGTTGTCTTCGGTTTTGTGAAAAGCTGCAGGGTTTCCACACAGAGGTGTCTAAATCATTTGCCTTGCACTTCAATGGAACAACTACCAAGGTTGGAATGCTAAATGTCCCAATTACACCAGAAATTATTTCTACTGTGACGAAAATACCAAGGGGACAAGAAAATTGGTTCAAAGGTTTCAAATTTGAAATGGAGCCATGCAAGGAATTCATGAAATCTGAGTATGCAGATATGGACCTCAATAATGCAATCCCTGGAGGCTGCATCAAAGACATTTATGAAAAGTTTCTTCTCAACATTTAGAGATATTTTACATGTGAAGGCAGGTATCGTAAGGTCTACACATATCATTTCAAGTTTCTTCTGCATTTCACAGGTAAATTTTCACTTGATTTTCCCTTTTACCTGCATAGGGATCTTGCTAAAATGGTTGATAAAGTACAAGCCAAATCTGAAGGTTGTGAAACATATTTGTTTCATCATGGTTTGATGAAGTTGTTGAATTTGAATGAGCTTCAGAAGATAGGTAGGGATTGGTCATCCTTTATTTTTATGAATGTTTTTGAGATGGAAACCCTAACCCAAGCTAGAAACCCTAAAAATAAAGGAACTCCTTCACCACCAGTAGCAGAGTCTAGTCAGTATGTGGTTGCAAAACCAAAGGAATTTGCAAAACTAAAACCAAGGAACAAGTTCAGAAAAGGACAGAGCAGACACAAGTGCTTATTTCACCAACTCCATCACCTGCAAAAAAGAGGTCAAAGAGTGTCAAAGAGGCAAAACAGAAAAAGAATGTCAGCAAGCGGGAAATCAAAAGAGTGACACGAATCCAAGAAGTGGCATCAAAAGGAAATACAATTGTTTCATTTTCAGAGGATAGCCCAGTAATTAAGGGAAATTTAGATGACATACTGCATGATATTGACATAGAGGAGACACCCATTGTGCAAGCTGACTTCATTGGAGTAGATGAACACAAACAGAAAAAGGTAAAGTCTGCAAAGAAGCTTGAGTTTGAGGGTGAAAATGTAGCTTTTATCTTTCAAGCAAGGAAACCTTTAACTAGGCATGCTAAGAAACTCAAGGAAGACAATAAGGAATTCCAAGAACCTATTGAAATATCTAAATTCCCTGAAGAAGTGGTTGATCTCTCATCACCAACAGTAGAACATGCAGCCAACAAAACAATGAATGGAAAAGAAGAAATGATAGAGTGTCAACATCTTGAGGAGAAATTGAGGTTATAAAACCAAGAAATTTCTATGATGAGAAAGAGGGCTAGGAAGCATAGTATTGAAAAATTAGAATTCAAAAGAATGAAGGCACTGTGGGAAGGTCAAACTGGTTCTAGGTCTAAAACCCCAAGCAGTGCAGAACAATTTTTCACATGGAAAGTTCTAGCCATCAAGGAAGCTAAATTTGTTAAAGTAATCAATACTCACTTGAGAGCCAGTAATAGAAGACATAGATATCAAGTGGAAGACTTGGAGCAGTAGCTAAAATTGACTCAAGATGAGTTAAAGAACAAAGGTGCAGAATGACAATCATTAAAAAGTCAAAAACTAAATCAAATGAAAATTAAGAAGGAACCTCATGAAAACTGTGTTTTTTCAGTTCATATGACTTTTAGATTTGATGAAACCAGTGTTATTTTGAGTTTTGGAACATTTATGGTTTTAATTTTGAAAAAATTTGGACAAAAATGCTCACTCAGCAGTTTTGTAGCACAAAAAGTGTAAAAAGAGTGAAAAGCGCTACGAAACTGTTGTAGCAGCTTTTTGCACTCTTTCTCATAAATTTTTGAAGGGAAAAAGTGTGAATTATGACCTGAAATTGCAGGGGAGGATGTAATAAATGTTATTTAAGATAATCCTGGAGGAAAGAATCAAAATTTTAGAGAAAAAAGGGTAAAGGAGCTGCGCTACGAAAAGTGCTACGAAACTGTGTTGTTTTTGTAGCACATTTTATTTCAGCTCATTTTGAATAGTTTGATGATGGTTTTGGACAGCTTGGACTTAGGGAGGATTTTGGGCATGTGTTATTTCAGTTTCTAACATCAAATAACCTCAAAGTGATGAGTTCATGATGGTCAGAGTGTCTCAAGAATACAAAGGATCCTATGCCTAGAAAACAGGGGACAGTTTCCTAGTTTAATGGAGATCAGCATTATGGTCATAAAGTTTTGATGCTTATCATATGGATTCAACCATATGTGAATAAACTTGGCAAATAATGTAATTTAGTTTAGATAAGGTTGTTATTAGTAGAGATAAGGAGTTTGAATCCTATTTGTAATAGGACTGTTTATTAGATTAGCAGTTGTCTTTTTGTAATAAATACCATATCATATGGTTAGGCAAGGTGTCAAGAGTCATGAGTTCGATGTATCTAACTGTAGATAAGGTTATCTTATGTTTTAAATGATCTATAAAATATCAAGAAGTCGAATATGCATGGGTTGGACATTTTTAGCAAGAGACTGTGTTTTTTGTAAGTGACTGGTTTTCAGCTTAATATAGAGTTTTCTACTTAGTCGACTTGAGATTCATAAAGAGTTATAGTGTGTTCTTGTCCTAATTGCATATTATTACTATCCTATGTTAGTGGTGTTTGTTTATGTTACTCAGAATTCATCTTTGATGCTCTGACTTCCTATATAGACAAACTGACTGTGTTTTTTATTGTCTCACATGTGTATCTCTTGACTAGAACTCTGATATGACTTGAATTCCATGCTAAGTAGATTGTTTGGTTTTTTTGAAGATATTTTGACTCCATAAGCCCAATGTGCACTCGCTGATGTGGTTTGCAACCAATATATATCATTTTTCTACTTATTACCCCACATAGAGTTAGCCATCTATATTTCTATCAAAAGTCATTAACCCTTGAGATAGCCCTCTTAGATTAAGGAGGCTAAGCCTCAATCATAAGATTGGTTTGAAACTGTTGTGTAGATTAATCCGTCTTGCGGACAAGACCGATCTCTCTAGTACAAAAGGTAACTAGCAACAAACCGCCAATTATACTAATCTCTCTCTAAGCATATAAGATTTATAAAAACACTATACGGGTGTAAGGCCTACCTTATGTCCAACGCTTGCTTGATTTTGTTGAAGTCCTTCCCGTGCACTGAAAGAACGTTCCTCGTGAATCTGCAATCACAAACAAGAAAAAAGATTAAGCAGCACCTGTATAGATATTATTACAAATCATACTTATCATAATGATCAAGGAATTTATGAAATAAACCATGAATTGACAGTTTAATGAGAGAAATGAGTATATTTGTATTAACTTCAAATGTAGAAAACCTTTACAACCTGTGCCTTGATGTTGTGCAGGTCCTCCTGGGGTCCGAAGCAGGAATATCCTCTACTTTGACAAGCATTGCACTCTTTGAACCAAGACAAATGGAGATGAGTGATTTAACCTCACAGAAAGTCTTAGTTAACTAAGTCTGAATCTCAACAGCATTTAACTTCAAATCTCATAAGCTTGAACTCCCTTTGAGGCTACCCAAGGCCTCTTTTTATAGTGAAAGAGAGGAGGTTTCTAGTTCCAAATATGAAGGGATAGAATCCTCCTTCAAAGGGATAAGCTCCTTACATCCAGGGGTTAGCTCCATTAAGAGAGGGATGCATGAACCAGCTTCAAAGCGTATCCATTCCGAAAATTCCCGTCTAGAATCTTCTAGAATTCACCTGGAATTCACTTTTTAATCTTCATTTTCTCGCCTTTTTATGTTTTACAGAGGTCTGCACCCATTACACAAAGAAAGTGCGGTATGGTTCCGCATGCAGGCTGAGATTTAGGTGCGGGACCGCAGGGAATGCATAGAGAAAGTGCGATACCAATTCTTTAGGGGATTTTAAGGATTTTCTTCTGATTTTGAAGCTTGATATGAGGAGCTGGTATATTAGACTTGAAAAAGGAGGAAGTATGAGTAATAATGAGCTCATACGGTCAGCAGAATGTCAAGGTGACAGTTTTCAGTGTAACAAATTGCCCCCTAAAGTGCAAAGTCTGTAATAGATGAAGCTATAGTCTATCATATATGAAGAGTGTAGTACTTTATCATTTCAAATATCATCCTGTGGACACCCCAGTCGGTACCTGTAAAAACATTCAATGCAAAATATATACATGTATATGTCATCACTGAGGTAGGCATTCCCATACTCAGATAAAAACTAACTATAAACTAACTGAAATCGTTCTGATACAGGAATGATTTTGAATACATCATAGTACAGATATATGTAGACACGGTATGGACGCAGCCATCTGTTTATCAATAGTCTACTGTATAGATGACAACAAAATTCCTCGCAGCCTGGATGGTGGAAACTAGATCCAGGGTCTTGATTTCCACATCTTGAACCAGTACGATTCTATCCATGTGAATGAATGTATTGAAGTCGAACATGGTAGAAACCACTTGATTACCAGTCAATGATGTGAACTGTTAACAAGTGTGAGAGAAACCACCAGTAATGTCAATGGCTCTCAAAGTACTCAGTACAATCCATGAAATTTGAATGAATGAGTTGAAGTCGAACATGTCACGGAGTCATTCGATCGAAGGTCAATGATGCAACCTGTCATCGAAAGCGAGAAACCTGTCATTGAGGCATGCAGATTTCAAGGTACTGACGATTTCTGGATCAACTTCCTAGATAGTGTGCTGATGTCGATAGAAAGTGATCTGTCGTAGGCAAGCCCACAACACGAAATCATAGATCAAGTTTTGAAAATATATTGGCAAGGACTGACTCAGGGATGGTCAAAAATGGATGACAGATATTTTGCAGATGAATGGTTTTATTTGAACTGTTCTCTTGGACACATAACGACACTGCAGATGGCTTGGTGACAATTGACTCAAAGCTAATACCCAGAAACCGGCTGAAAATTTTCAATGTGGTTTGATTAACTGTTAAGCAAAGGATTTCCCAACCCGGGTGAATATAAGTGTCGTGTCCAAGAGTGGTCGACTGAGTTTTCGGACAATTTTAAAATACAACAAACATGCTCATTTTTCTCTCTTTTCCCCCACCATTTCTGGCAAGTACCTCTTTATTTTTGACAAGCTTGAGGAGGATAACATTTGCTTGATTATAAGCTCATCCTTCGGATGAGTCCAACTTAGTTTAAAATTCGAACCCTAAGAAGGAGTGGTTCGTTCCTGTTGAGAATTAAACATGTCCTTTACTGTTAAGTTTTAACGAGTCCAGTATAGGAGAAACTCGGTGTTTTTCAGTTTTAGGGAGTCAGAAGAAAAACTTAAGAAAACTCCATGGGTGTTCTTTTTCGTAAATTTAGTCTCTCGAGCCCAAAAAAGGATAAAATGATGCGAGAGAGAACTCTATTGACCGTATTTAGTCAACGTATACCTTTTTCGTAAATAGTCCATTTCAGTCCGTAAAAGGGGTAAACTTATGCTGAAGGGACGACTGTTCATTTACTTTAACGAGTTCGAATAGTCAAGTACTCGGCAATCTTTTAATATTTAGAGAGTCTGAAAAGGGCTTAAAAGAGAACTCCAAGGTTTCGCTTTTTCGTAAATTTTTTGAAAGAGTCCGAAAAAGTGATAAAAGTATGCTCTTTGTTGAAAAACGATCATTTCACCTGAAAAATCCTGTTTCTGCACAAAAACTCAAAACATTACACATACTTGTTTAAGATAAATAAAAATGCTTTCAAAAATACCCCTTTTAAAGTGAAAAATAAATAAATTAAAAATTCATTCATTCGAAAAAACTTATAAAAAGGACTTTTTCTATTTCATTTTTACCGTTCAGTTGCAGAGTGAAAAGTAAAAAGCTTTTGGATAAAAAATTTCCCGTAAAGATTCTGGAAAATTCAACCATTGGAATCGAAAATCGTCAGCCCCAGGTAATCCACGACCTCCTTATCTTGTTTTTCATCCGTTTGAAATTCATTTTTAGGCTTTAGTTTGATTTTTTAGGGCAAAAATTGGTTCAAAAATGCGCCCGCGGGGTCCGCAGGTGAGACACAGGTTACCTGCGGACCCCGATTTTTTCTGAACGGGAAAAAATCGAGGGTACCGCACCCGGCACACATCTCGCGTGCGGAGCTACGCTCTGTTTACAAAGAACGGGTGCGGTACCCGCGCGGTCACTTTTAAAACACGGTTTTCTCATTTTTCTGCCAAAATTTTTCAAATGAAATCATTCTAACTTGCCTTATTTTGTGTTGCAGGATTAACAAGATGCTTATTTGGCGAGAAAGAGAGCATGAGGAAGTGGATGAAGCCGTCCTGCTCCATTTGCCCACACAAAGGGCATTAAAAGCATGCTGCTTATACAAATTCTGGGCCATCTCTGGCATGAGGGCACAAGTGGAACTCTTAACATGGTTGGTAGACAGATGGCATGTGGAGGACCAGTGTTTCTTCATTGGTGGCCACCGGCTCGAAATTGAGCTGGAGGATATATACTTTTTGACTGGTTTGTCCAAAAGGGGCGAACATGTATCCTTGTTTGGGACTAGGCCAGGTGGCCAGACTGTCGCTAGTCTTCAACTCGAATTTTGCAATGATCAGGCAAATCCTCGGGACAAACGGATTGACATAAAACATATCATCCGTCCTGAACTGAAAGTTATAGCATTTACTGTTACCAAACTGTGTGGGAGCGCCGCACTTCATGTGGCTACTGGTTCCCAAATGCGTGTTGCAGTGAACTGTTTTCGCGGCACCATCTTCAATTGGTGCGAAGCTGTGCTGGCCAATATAAAAGGCCAACTTACCAGAGCAAAAACCGGGAAACTAAAAAACTTTGGATATGGTTCCATTGTCGTTTCTTTTGCTTTGGAGAGAATTCCTCAGTTAGCTCCACAGAGTATTTCAGTTGATGCCGGTCGACCTCGAGAACCAAGAATGGTTCGCTGGTCCACGCTGATGGCCCGTCATGCTATTGAGGGCACTGAGATTGTACGATTCCCTGCTTCATATTTTCATTGGCTGGATCGCCAAGTTTTCATGATAGAGGATTTTCCGTATGCAGGGATATATTTCCGCGGAGACGGAGAGATGTCTCTCCCTGCAGGGGAACAGTGGGACGATTCAGGTAAAATATTTTTCAACGTTTGCTAAATTCTAATTTTTTTTTTTAGTTTTTTATCGTCTTAGAAAACTAATAACCAAAAGTTTTTTGAATACAGATGTGGGTCCACAACGACCAGCTCATCTCCAACCTTTCGAGAGGAGACAACCAGTTGCGCCCGCACCAGCCCCGGCAGGCCAATCAGTAGAGATTTTGACTGATTTGGAGCATCATCTAGAGCGCTTGACTCTAGATATACCAGAGACCAGCATAGATGACATCCCTCTCAGGCTACAAAGATATGTGATTGGAGTCCCAGGACCTTTCAGGAGATTCCTATGCAGGGTGGCCCGAGGAGTTGTTTCCTATCGAGATCATCATCAGTGATGGGATGATTGTGTAGACTCATTTTTGTACTTTTGTATTATCATTTTTGCGGATCATAAGGTGTTTCCAACCTATGATCGAAGACGATGTATATTTTTGAACACACTCCTATGATATATATCACTATTTTGACGGCTATCTGTGTACATATGTGAATGTTGTTTGTTTTACTGCTTTTAATTATTGCAAATGTCTATTTATCACACTAGAAGCAATTGAATCTGCTAATGTATTTAAATGTCTTGGAATATGCTGATATTCAATGTAATCAAACTCACGTTCCAAGAGACGAACTCTCAAAAATAACCGTAATAACACCAGATTTCTAATGGTATAAACCCTGTTAAGTTGTAATACAACAAGTTCAGAATCCAACCTTACAATCAAACTCCGAATTCCAAAAGATATGGACTCAGATAATAACTCAATCACTGCACTATACTCAGCAATGTTATTTGTTGTTTGACCAAGGCTTACCCCATGCATGGATACTAACTCGTCAGAGGGTGAATAGATAACCCAAGCTGCGGAAGAAATGTTCCGTGTACTACGACAAGCACCATCGGCAAAACCAATGTAGGTTTGAAGAGACGTCGACATCTGCAATATCAAGAGTAAAACTCAGATAAGCAATCATAGTGACAAAAACACACTTCTAAACTAGGCACACTTTTCTAATCTAAAACACACCAGCAGTAAAAAAATCTAAACTAACAAAAATCTCCACACCTCATTTAAGTGTAATATCGCTTTAGATAAAGCCCATTTCTGGGTTTATCCAAAGGGACACCGTCAAAATCTATCAACTCATAGGCCCCTTTTGCTAACTTTCGTTTCACAATATAAGGACCATGCCACATAGGCACGAATTTTCCAGCTCCTAGCTTGTCGTTAGCTTGATCATAAAGTAAAACTAGGTCTCCTTCTGAAAAATTTCAAGGGGTCACATTTCTATCATACTGAGCTTTTATCCTTTTAACATGAGCCTCGTTTTCTATTGCAGCACTTCGTCGATTCTCATCTAATTGAGCCAAGTACAAGAAACGTTTCTCCTCTTCAGACGTAGCTGGAAGTAATTCTACGGCTAATTTTAGTGACGGTATTTCGCATTCAATCGGCAGCACAACTTCTAAACCGTAGACCAGTTGAAAAGGAGTGAAACCCGTTGATGTTTTGACTGAGGTTCGATATGCCCAAAGCGCTGAAAATAACATGGAATGCCAATTCGTCTTGTGAATACCAATGATTCGTTTAATCATGGTGACTAAAAATTTATTAATGGCTTCAACCAGACCATTTGCTTGTGGATGGTACGGAGTGGAACTATCGTGGCGTAGGCCAAGTTGTTCTGTTAGTTCAGTCATCATGATGTTCCGAAAATGACTTCCATGATCCGTAATAATAGCTTGAGGAACACCAAACCTAGCAATTATATGATTAAATACGAATGTTGCAGCAGTCTTGCCGTCAGCTGAATATGTAGGCATCGCCTCGGCCCATTTTGTAAAATAATCTACTACGAGAATAATATAGGCATGCCCCCCGGCCGAGTGAGGGTTACATGTGATAAAATCGATACCCCATTTCGCGAAAGGACCAACAAAAATTATAGGGTGAAGAGGAGCGGGTGGTGCGCGCATTTTTCGATCAAAAATTTGACAGTTGTGGCATTTCCGAACCGCATAAATGCAATCTTTAAATAACGTTGGCCAGAAATAACCTGCACGCAATATCTTTTGGGAAGTGGCATACCCAGACATATGACCGCCACATGCTCCAGAATGACAGTCATTTAAAACCTTCTCAGCTTCTTCATGAGTTAGACAACGTCGGAAAACAGAATCCTCTCCACGTCGATAAAGTGTATCACCAATGATATTATACTGTTGGGATTGGAAGCGTATTTTCCGTCGCTGAGTTCGTGAAATTTCAGGCCGAAAATATTGGGTTTGGAGATACACAATAATATCCCCATACCATGGATCAAGCGTACTGATAAAAAACAAAGATTCGTCCGCAATGGACTCTTCTGCCACTGTTTCAATATCAGTAGAGGGGAAATCACACATCAGTTCCGCAAAAACCAATGACTTCTTTGCCTTGGATTTCTCAAATTCCAAGTCAAATTCCTGTAGGATAACTATCCATTTGGAATATTTGCCCCCTAGCAATTGTCTGGTCAAAATATACATCATAGGGTTGCAATCAGAAATTACCGTGGTTTTACGTAACAAGATGTAATGTCTAAAACGTTGGATAGCTTGAACAGCTGCCAAGGCCAATTTCTCCACATGTGTGTATTTGATTTCAGTCGGATTCAGATTTCGACTAAAATAATAAATCACATGTTCGTTGAGATTTATCTTCCTGAACTAGTACCATCCCAATGGTGGAATGAGAAGCAGCGAGATACAAAATGTAATCTTGGTTGTAGTTGGGAGGATGCAATAATGGTGCATGGGTCAACGCGTGTTTAAGTGCATCAAAAGATCGATCAGCGATCTCGTCCCAAAAGAACGGAATGTCCTGTTTCAACAACCGGGTAAAACCCTTTGCGAGCTCGGCATAGTTCGGAATAAATCTACGTAAAAAGTTTGCTTTCCCCTGCAAACTTTGGAGTTGGCGCAATGTCGAAGGAGGAGGCAATTTAACAATAGCTTCGACCTTCGAAGGATCAACACGAATGCCTGATTTCGAGACAACAAATCCCAGTAAACGACCCGATTCTACGCAGAAAACACATTTATGCGGATTCAACCTTATCCGATAATGCCGACATCTCATAAAAATTGCTCTTAAATGAGTGGGATGATCGGCCCTACGTAATGAATGAGCAGGTAAATCATCGAGATATGGCTGAACAATGTGCTTAATGTCATGAAATGCATAAGACATAGCCCGTTGAAAAGTTGCTCCAGCGTTCTTTTGTCCAAAAGGTAGTTTACAATAAGCAAACGTTCCCCACGGACAAATGAAAGTTGTTTTAGGTTGATCTGCAAGGAGTATGTTTATTTGATTGTAGCCGGAAAAACCGTCCATGAAGGAGAATAGTTCACTGCCAGCACAATCATCAATTATTTGATCGATATAGGGAGTTGGATAATTGTCTTTTGGACACGCTCGATTAATATCCCTATAATCGATACATACTCTTATCGTTCCTTTTTTTTTAGTCACAGGAACAATATGCGATACCCAATCCGTTAAGGGAATTGGATAAATGAATCCTGCTCGAAGTAATTTTTCAACTTCAGTTTTTATAGCAGCAGCTTTTCTAGGATGAATTTGACGTAATCGTTGACGAACAGGTTTAGCATCCGGGTAAGTCTTAATCTCATGAACTATGATCGATGGATCAATTCCTGGCATTTCTTCATAAGACCAGGCAAACACGTCACGAAATTCTTGAAATAGGGCTTTATAAGTCTGAATTTCTTCATCTGTACAACAAGCACCTATATGAATGTTTTCAATTATTCCTGGTTTTACTGAAATGTCAATTGGAACCGTTCTAGATATATTTTCTAAATTTAACTCAGAATCAGGATTTTTCAATGGATTCTAAGGTTCCTTGGCATATTCAGCAGTAAATATTGAAGCGAAATCATTTTCAAAATGATCTAATTCAGGTAAGAATGAAGACCTATGATGGAGATCTTCCCATGGTAAATCATCAACAGACAAAAACTCACGAATTTGCTCATCTGTATGAACAATTTCAGGAAATGTCGTTGCATCTGAACTAGAAATAGAAAGCGATTCCTCTTGGATCCCATTCATTGGATCGGTTTCGGTTGAAGAGGGGTTGGAAAAAGACTGTACAGTCTGGTACGCAATTTCAAATGGACTCAAAGGCATCGCGCCATCAAATGAATCTATCTCGGATTCAGAAGGAAGAATCCAAGGATCATCAAACATAACAGTGTCTGATGAAATCATATGAATAGTTGCAGTAGAAGATGATACGTTAGGAGGAGGAAAGGAAAAAGTTCCTAGCAAACCAGAATATTTAACCAAACCTACTCCGACATCCTTATAAGGGATAGTCATTTTACCAACATGCTGGATTGTTTCTGTAGAGGCTGGGTCTGACGAAAAATAAGTTAACTGATCTATTGTCACGATCCTTCCTTGATATGGAAATTTTATAAGTCGAAAGACCGAAGAGACAACAACAGTCATAGCATAAGACCAACTACGACCCAGTAGAAGGTTGTAATCTAGAGGGGCATCAACCACCTCCACATCTAGATTAACAATTTTCCCTTCAACCCCTATGGGTAAATCCCGCAAAATACCATAAGGTTGAAAACCTCGACCATCAAAAGCTTTTAGAATCGTCGGAGATTGGTTAAGTGTAGGAGAACCAAGAGATTTCCAACACTGAAGCGACATAATACACGTTGAAGCTCCCTCATCAATCACAGTCCGAAAAATAGGTCTGTTTTTGACTAACACTGGAATCTGGAAAGCCATTTGGTGAGGAAGACGAGGTGTACTAGTTTCTAAATCGAAGATTATAAGGTTAGAATCCTGAACATCAACAGCTCCTATGGCAGACAATAACAATTTACGCTGTGCTGGACATGATTGCAGCACTTCCAAAGCCGACATTGCTAAAGGAGAAACAACTAAATCTTCAACAATGTTGTAATTCTGAGCAGCTCTCGCATGTGGATTGAAAGCTGATTTACGAAGAACACCTTTAGCAGGCGGTTTGATTATCAAGTCTGGATTTTGTTTCTCGATCTGTAGCGGACCGGAAACAGGAGGAGTTGTATTTGATGCGTTGGCATTAGAAGACTCTCCTTCTTTGCCATCAACAGGATTCTTAGAACCGTAATCTTGCGATCGCGTCGCAACCCTTACATGAGACATCATCATAATAGGCTCTTCTAAAGTAGTCGAGGAAGAACCAATCATTTTACTATCTTGAACTGGAAAAGGATCCTTCAAGACAGCAGGTTGTTGCGATCCTTTAACGAGTTTCGTAACCTCCTCTCGATATGGACATTCTTTCGTGAAGTGATCTTGTTCACAAATGAAGCAAGGATAGCGAGGTTTACGTTTCTCGTCATTGGATTCTTCTCTATCTGTTTTCTCTTTCGAATTTTTCTTGTTTTTGTTCCTCCCCTTCTTTTTACCGCCGGATTTTGATTTTGCCGTAGATGTTTCAACGACATGAATATTAGCAGAAAATTCTTGAGAGGATTCTCCTTTCGGGGAATCAGGTAAAGTTATAATTGGAGAAGAATTCTTTGAGGATTTATTCTTACTTTTAGAACTAACTGTACCAATCATACCGTCAGCGGCATGAGACCCTGAAGGAGCAGCAGCTATTTGACCTTGTTTGGGTAGATCGGGAATTTTCTCATGAAGAGTACCTGACTGCGTATAGACGAGGTCTAGGTACTGAGCCTGAGCAATTACTTGCTCTTCAGTAACAACACCAGCCTTAGCTACATATTCAGTGATCTTAGGCAATAATGATTTCACAAACCATTCTGCCAAAATTTGATCCGGAATATAAACCTTCACCAAACGTCGTCTACGTCGCCACTCATGAATATGATCAGAAATATACGTGGACGTAGATTGTTTTAGTGAAGTTAATAATTCTGTGCCATTGTCGTATCTGACAAGCAACTGGAAATGAGTTAAGAAAGATGTTGCTAACTGACTGAAATTATGAAACGAGCCTCGTGGCAACTCAATGTACCATTTGGCTGCAAGACCTATGAAGGTTCTTTGGAAAATACGTAAGCGAATCGAATCATCAATAATCGAATTAGATGCACACCAAAGGTGATAAGTCATAACATGATTTGATGGATCCTCTCCTGACTTACCTTCAAATTTCGGTATATCACTAGGCAACTTATGAGGCATTGACGGCCAGTTCTGATAATAGAAAATAGGATCATTAGTAAGGCGCGTCAAATCAGGTAAGTCCAAAGTTGCGATGAACGGTAATTGACGGTTAGGGTCACGAAAACCTTGAGAAGCCAAAGCAGATCCAGGAGGCGGATACCCAGGATAACTAGGAATCGGATTAGCATTGGGTATTGTATAACCTCCTGGATAACCATGATGAATCGGACCATACTGAGGTTGTTGATAAGTATAACCAGGGTATGGTTGATAGCTCGAATTCTGAACATAGGGACCGAATTGCGGCTGTCCCTGGTACGGTTGATAAGTAAATTGAGGTTGACTTGTAACAACTGTACTTGTACCGGCTTGTCCTGCAGGCATCTGAACTGTAGTCTGAACTGAAGGTCCTGATTGAGGTACAGAGACTTGAGGGATTTGCACGGATATAGGGATAGCCGAACTCGGGGCTATAGATACTCCAGAAATAGGTGTAACAGATTGAACAGACGTTGCAACAGTTGCAGCAGTTTGGGGTGGAGTCTGAGGTGTACTAGGCCCAGCCTGCTGAACTGAACTAGGTGCAGGAGTTTGAATAGCTGGCTGAACAGGTTGCTGAGTTGAACCAGAAACCAATGATTGACCAGGTTGATAAGGTAACTGCACATTAGGCTGCAAGGGCTGTTGATATTGGGACGGATCCCACACCATCATTCCGGGGTATTGTCCCATAGAAGGTTGAATGTAAGGACCAAAACCTGGTTGAACGTAGGGTTGATAATAAGGTAAAGTTCCGGCTCCTTGAACAGATGGTTGAACAGAAGGCTGTTGGTAACCTTGCATTGGGTACTGCCCTTGAGGTTGATAACCTTGAGGCACGTACTGAAGTTGGGGTTGTTGAGGACCCTGAGGAGCATATTGAGTTTGGGTTTGACCTTGAGGAATGTACTGTCCTTGAGGTTGATAACCCTGGGGTATGTACTGTCCCTGGGGTTGCCCTCCAAAATAATATGGATCCACAGTTTGTCCTGGGAAAAAGCTACCTTGAGGTTGTGCTCCGGGTGGTAACTGACTACCTTGAGGTTGCCCCCCAGGTGGTAATTGACTACCCTGAGGTTGCCCCCCAGGCGGTAACTGAGTTCCCTGAGGTTGGCCCCCAGAAGGAAACTGACTGCCTTGAGCTTGAGGATTGGGAATATTACCAGACATCATATAAACTTGCTCTGCGTTCGACGTTTCAATTTTAAGTCCACCAAGACCAGATGATAACACGTTTTCGATGGGTTGAGGAGTTGCTCCCGAGAAAGTACCAGACAAAGACTGATATCCCGAAGGAACAGAAGGACCACCATGTAAAAAAGATTCAGGCGTTTGAGAAAACATGGATGACTCTCCAGCCATAATAGATGACGGATAATAACCTCTGGGCGTAGGATGAAATGGAACTCGAGGTGGATAAAAAGCAAGACCCGGATTCTCTAAAAAATCAGTTAAAGAGAGATACCAGGGATTAGTTTGAATAGGGCTGTAGAAAATAGATTCACGCTCCCTAAGATTTATCGATTGAGGGGAGTTGGGAAGAGATATGTCTTCGTCTGGATTAGTAAGTTCTTCTATAGAAATTAGTCCAGAGGGAAGATTTTCAGTAATGATATTTCTAACCCTGGGTGAACCTGGATCGCTAGAAGTTGGTGAGATAAATCCTGAGGATGTTTCTAACACAGAAGATTCAGTTTCAGGCTCAGAGATTTCAGGTTCGTCAGATAATTCACCAGAAGGAGAAATATTTTCAGTGACTTCAGAAACTGAAATCGGTTCTTGAATGTATTCTGTTGTAGGAATTTGATGATCAGGATGTATTACAATAGCAGAGCTTTCAGCTTCTGTTGATCTAAATCTATGGCTACTGTGTGGTACCAGAGCTCGAAGCCCTTCAAGATGACCTGGTGTAAATTCAGGGGGTTTCCCTTGTATTCTCCGGGATTGTCTCGGCAATTCCGCCACGATGAAAAATTATCTAATCACACGCAAACAAAGAAAAGTTTCAATGAAAACACCTAAAGTCTCTAAGAAACAAACAATTGAATCACTCGCTTAAAAAATCTAAGAGTTCAAAACACACACAAACAAGTAACTTTCCGTACTAAAATCACTAGTTGGTGATGAAATCCAACTTAGTAGAGTTTTAACACGAAAAGGGCGGTTGGAACAGTTACCCCGACAACCTGCTTAATGAAACAGAGTGGCACAAGTTTCTTCACATAACCATCTCGAGTGAAGAGAACCCCCCAGAGAGTCCAAGTGAGTCTAGTCGACGTCTGTTCCAGGTACAGTGGGATCTTCCCTCCACCGTCACCTTAAGAAAGAATCCTAAAGATTATGGTCACTAAGGTTACCAACTGAAACAAATATACCTGGGGGAACAATCTACGATCCGACACACACGCAAGGGCAGAGTAACAAAGCTCAATCCCCTTGAAGGCTCCTTGAACAGAATCCAAGGTTTACCGACAAGTGACCCCTGGCTCCTCGACAATGGTCTATCCGAGGTTTAACGTTTTTAATACGTGTATATCTTCTATCGTTCCCAATGAGGAAGGATTGATTACCCCACTGGTTCAGATATGATCTCGTGCTTAACTCCTTTAAGAGGAGCTTCCTAGAGCATACATGCAACAACTGGAATTCTTTCTACCGCAAGATATATCTACTTGTTTGTTTTATCTATCTTGGAGAGTTAATTACTCCCTACTCCAAGATACTAGCCTAAGCTATGTTGGTGATGAGAGCCCTAGAAATAAAAAATATTACTAGATGAATTTTATTTAAGCGTTACTTTTAAGAGCTGTTTCTTAAGTCAATGGGTGCGGAAATGAAACTTTGAATGATGTGAAGACTCTACTTCCAAAAAACACTAAAATGCACCTATGATGATATTCAATTCTTTTTTCTTTCAATGAACTTTCTATCTAAAGAAAGAGTTAGAGAATGCAACCTTTAAATTCCTTCTTTAAACATGAAAACTAATTGAAAGAAACTATTTTGTCTTTTCAATAAACTATCAAAGCTCACAAGAAAAACTCTTTTTCTTTTCCAAACAAGAAACTACAAAACAATTTTCTTTCGAAAGAAATCTACAAAAATTAAAACTACTCAAAACTACAAAAACTAATCTTGAGAACTAATCTAAATTGAGTAAAATATTTTTAGAGTTTTTTATGAATGTTTCTCTTAGTTGTTCAGCAAACTAAGAATCTATTCGTTCAGATAACAAACAGATCAAAAAACACTCAAAATATGTTTTTTCAAAACACTCAAAGAATGAAATTCAAAACTTTGAAGCAACGAAGATTTGCAAAGAAATCAAAAGGCTTAATTTCTCAACATAGGATGTTTTCACAATCAGGTCGGATTCAAAAGACAAAAAGAGATCAATGTAATCTGAGATACTGCAAATTGTCAAAAGTTCGAATCACCACAAAGACCAAGCAGGAAAAACAATCCAATCGGCAAAAATCTTCTAGAAAATCATCAAAACATTAACACTATTGGAGTTCATTCACAATGAATTCTTGATAGACACAATAACCAGTCTGGGCAGAAACCAATAAACCAGAAAAAGAAACCTAGAAAATTTCTAAAATTTTTACAGGGTCCGCATGTAAGCAGTGTTGACAGGTGCGGTCCCGCACTGTATTCTATAGAGAATGTGCGAAACTGCCCGCACTGTCAAAGTTATGCAGAGTGCGGTCCTAGCAAAAATTATAGAAAAACTCAAAACACTTCTAAATTTTCAAAAACAGAAAAAATCTAAAGTACCCAGACAGATGTGAATCAATCAAAAACCAGAAAAAACATTTTCTCAAGTCAAAAATCAAAGAGAACCAAAAACAACAAGTTCTTCCCCAGCGGAGTCGCCATTTTGTTGTGTAGATTAATCCGTCTTGCGGACAAGACCGATCTCTCTAGTACAAAAGGTAACTAGCAACAAACAGCCAATTATACTAATCTCTCTCTAAGCATATAAGATTTATAAAAACACTATACGGGTGTAAGGCCTACCTTATGTCCAACGCTTGCGTGATTTTGTTGAAGTCCTTCCCGTGCACTGAAAGAACGTTCCTCGTGAATCTGCAATCACAAACAAACAAAAATATTAAGCAGCACCTGTATAGACATTATTACAAATCATACTTATCATAATGATCAAGGAATTTATGAAATAAACCATGAATTGACAGTTTAATGAGAGAAATGAGTATATTTGTATTAACTTCAAATGTAGAAAACCTTTACAACCTCTACCTTGATGTTGTGCAGGTCCTCCCGGGGTCCGAAGCAGGAATCTCCTCTACTTTGACAAGCATTGCACTCTTTGAACCAAGACAAATGGAGATGAGTGATTTAACCTCACAGAAAGTCTTAGTTAACTAAGTCTGAATCTCAACAGCATTTAACTTCAAATATCATAAGCTTGAACTCCACTTGAGGCTACCCAAGGCCTCTTTTTATAGTGGAAAAGAGGAGGTTTCTTGTTCCAAATATGAAGGGATAGAATCCTCCTTCAAAGGGATAAGCTCCTTACATCAAGGGGTTAGCTCCATCAAGTGAGGGATGCATGAACCTTCTCAAAGCGTATCCATTCCCGAAAATTTCCATCCAGAATCTTCTAGAATTCATCTAGAATTCATCTTTTATCTTTACTTTCTCGCCTTTTTATGTTTTACAGGGGTCCGCACCCATTACACAAAGAAAGTGCGTTATGGTTCCGCATGAAGGCTGAGATTTAGGTGCGGGACCGCAGGGAATGCATAGAGAAAGTGCGATACCAATTCTTAGGGGATTTTAGGGATTTTCTTCTGATTTTGAAGCTTGATATGAGGAGTTGGTATATTGGACTTGCAAAAGGAGGAAGTATGAGTAATAATGAGCTCATACAGTCAGCAGAATGTCAAGGTGACAGTTTTCAGTGTAACAGAAACAGTTACTTGAGATTTATTTGTTTAGCAGCCTATCAGGTCTAATTTCGTGATAACACAAGGAATGCATGGGATGCTAACATGTGCCACATAGTGCCAAGGGATTGTTAGATGTGCCAAGTGTTATGGCATGTCAATATGTAAACTATTCTGCTTAGTTTTTTTACTACCAAGGTTGGATGTGAGCCTTGTCTTCGTAACGTGTTAAGTTGTATGATTTGATATTAAACATGACTAGCCTAAGATGAGTTATAGGAATTTATTAAGTGAATAAGGAATAGTATATTTGTATTAACTGTAACTTGGTCAAGTTGTTGTAGTCAAGGAAGGATTTGGTTGGGTTCCCAAATTCCAAAAAAAGTAAGGATAGTTATGTAGGCATGATAGCTACGAAGTTCCAGGGTGTGCCAAGTAATGAAAAGGCATGCTAAAAAATTCCAAACAGTGTCAATGCATGTTGAGGAGTGTTGGGAAGTGTCAGGGAATCACAAGGGAGAACTAGGTAAAAATGCATGGAAATGAACAAATAAGAGTGTGTGCTAGGGAGTGTTAGAGAATTCTAGGTGTCCCAAGGACAAAGTGTGTTAGGCAAATTTTAGAATAGGAATTGCAGGAGGAAAGTATAAAATTGTGATAAGGGGATGGAAAAATCAGTTTTAGTCAAAGGGAGACTTTGGGATAGGCACAACACTATTGTTTCAATGATTTGGTTGGGTTCCCAACTCGCAAAAAAAGTAATTCTATCTATAAGGGAATGACAACTAGGGAGTGCCAAGGTGTGCCGAGGAAACCTCAATTAATATTACACTTGCGACTACTTCTATTCTGGCCCTAAATTCTAGTGTATACCCTCCTCCATTTGTGTTGGTCTTTATCACAGACCTTACATCCTACTAACCACCACAAGATAGAGTCTCAACCCTCTATACTATTTCAAAATTTGATGTGGCCATCACACAGAAACACCATTGAAATCACATGCCCAAATTCTCATGAGCCGCCTCTCTTGAGATTGATCTGCCATAAGAGAATCATCAATATTCCATCCTACCTCCTATCTCGAACCCATTATGTTATGTGACATTCTTGTGAACCCTCACATGATGATCTTGTTCTTGGTGGATGGTCATGGCCTTCATTTAGCAACCCTTACTGAAGCCTCTAACTCGACCCACTTTAGGACTACATCTCTCCTAGCCTCCTTGATCAAATGAGCTCCTCCTCACTCGATGTTATTGCCTTCATACTAAGGCCTCCTTAACTAGATTTTCCTAGCTAGGAATCTTAAGAAACCTCTAGAAGTTAAAGGATTTATCTACTTAGACCTTAGGAAATATAATTTTTCCATTTTAAATTTATTTTATATTTTAAACCCCATCTTGAGTCCAAAACCCCTTTGCTTGGTTTCTTTGCCAAAAAATCCTTATGTGACCAAACTCACACAAACCCAACTCACTAGGCTTGTGGAGTACCTTGAAAGCTACACAGTTCAACAACATAGTCTAGTTGTAGTAATCGTAACTTGGTCAATCTCTTGTAGTCAAGCGAGGACTTGGTTGGGTTCCCAAGTTGCAAATTAAGTAAGGGTAGTTGGGAGGGCATGATAGCTAGGGAGGGTTAGGGAATGCCAAGGAATGAAAAGGTGTGCTATCACATGCCAGAAAATTTCAATGCATGCTAAGGAGTGTTAAGGAGTGTCGAGGCATCACAAGGGAGAACTATTTCAAAATGCATGGAAATGAACAAATAAGAGTGTTTGCTAGGGAGTGTTAGTGAATTCAAGTGTGCCAAGGACAAAGTGTGTTAGAATAAGTTCATAATAATATTTTCAAGAGGCAAGCCTACAATTGTGATAAGGTGCTCGACAAAGTAGTTTTAGACAAAGGGAGACTTTGTGCTGGTTCAACACTATTTTACCTTTATCTATTATTTTTATATGACATGTGGCACACTTTGGTAGAATTCTCATGTTTTAAACTATTTTATACAATTTCATATTGTACATTGTTATGTATAAGTTTTGGGGCACTCAAATTGTGCAAACTTATATCTTGTGTGTCTTGTGTATCTTGTGGTTCTTGCAATCTCTTAGTTAATTCTCTATTATTTATATGAACTGAACATACATGTGAAATATTGCCTAAGTAAGTTATGTTTCTTAGTTGTTTTATGGCCATGGCTAGATGTGATCCTTATCTTGGTAAGTTATTAATTAGGACAAGTTTAGCTTGGACATGAGTGGCCTAAGATGAGGTATAGGCAGTTCTTAGGTTAACAATGCACAATCTACTTGTAGTAGGTGCAATTGGTCAAGTTGTTGCGGTTGAAGCATGCCAATGTCACATGAAATGCATTAGCTAAGGACTTGATTCGGTTCCCAAGTCATGAAAAAATGTAAGGTTGGTCGTGAGGGCATGAATTTCAAGGCATGCTAGGAAATGCTAACATGTGCCAGATAGTTCGAAGGCATGTAAAATATGCTAATATGTGTCAAGTGCTAAGGAATGCCAAGATGTGCAAGGGTGCATGTGACAATAGGTGCCAGAGGATATCAAGGAAACAAAAAGAAGAAACAAGTTAAACTACAAGGAAATGAACACATAAGAGGGTTAATAAGTCAGAAAATTTTACTTTACATTTTTTCTTGTTTTTGTGTCGCTAAATTGAGCTAGAATTCTTAATACCTATGTCGCAAATTTTACAACACTGCCATTGCTCGAACACAAAATCTATTTTGGAGTGCATTCTTATTTATTAAATGGAGCTATAATTATTTAGTACCTCTGTCACAGAGTTTACAACACTACCATTTATTGAACACAAAATCTCTTTTGGAGTGCATTCTTATTTGTAAATGGCTTTTTTTTAAACTCTGATGTGTTGATGATTGGTTCCGTTTTCTGGTAAATTTTTGTATTATTGGTTTATGTTGGTTTTATTTTGAAGGTTTAGAAGCTAGAAATTGGATTTTGGATTGATTCTTCATGAGTCCTTGGTTTTTAGAATTTAGCCTTGCCCCCATACCCCACAACTATCACAACCTTTCTCATGTTGGCAAGGATTTCAGTTTGCGTAGTGATTTTTTGAAAAAGACTTTGAGAAACGATTGGGAACTAAGTTGACCATCATATTGGACCATCAAAGAGGACCCTTGGTACAAAATTTAGATCAAGATCCGAAGTGATATTTACGTTTTTAAATTTATTTGTTCAATATTGGAATATGTAAGTTGTTGATGTCAGTACTAGCAGTCAATGTGTTGATTGTTGCTTGAAGAGGTTGCAATTGTGTTGGTATTTCAGATCGAGAGTTGAAAATCAAAGAGGCCAGAAGAGTCTGGAGTTATTGACTATGGATACATGTTTGGGAAAGTCGTTATATCAGATTGTAATTCTCACGTCTCAAATATTTTGAATTTGCACATAATTGATAAATTATGATGTTTAATATGGGTGGTTCAATCTAAGTTGTGAAAAATTGATTTCAAAAAAATTATTTCAAAGACCCGCATAATAATTCCATGTTTGAGGAAAAGAAAAATATCAACAGAGGTTTACCATTCAACAATTAAAGCAAGGAAAAATGCTATAGAAGCCCAAAACAAGGCCAATGAAAGGCCATGATTCAGGTTTCGATTATGATTAATCATACTGACGAAACACACACCCTAGATTCTATGTCAATATTTTATTGAAAATATGAATTCAGAATTTATTTGTTTTTCCATTAGAGCTATAATTTTGAAATTACTACATTATTATCATTGTTGGAGCAGATTTCGCTCACCTGAATCATACTCAATGCAGTGAAATATAATCAAGTGAAATTGTGTGATGCCATATATTGTCAGAACATATCCAATTTCTAACAGTGAGGTACACGCAAAACAATATTTAGTCAAAGTTGACGAGAACAATGTTGATTGCATATTTGCGAAATCTTAAGGGAGATCCACCATTCTTTAAGCGAGATAAAGAGAGAAAGTCGTATAGCTTGTATCCAAGTTGTAAGATGAGCTGAGAGCAAGAATTCTATAGATAGAGAAAGTCTTTTAGACAGAGGTTGTGACTATAGGTACCAAGAGAGGATAAGAGACGCGCCAAAACCTTTTTTCGAGAACCTGTGCCATTCATCCGAGTGAAGACCAAAAATATAAGAGAAATGTTTTCCCTGCAGAATAGATCAACTTGATGGCCTATTTATAGTTGATGCCATGGGTAAAGGGTCACAACCCATTGGCGCCACTTGCCGAAACCGATTTTGAAATTTGGGAGGGGGGGATTTAATAATTTTAAATTCTAATAATTTGTTTTAATATTTTAAATATGTTTTGGGTGTTACACTTTTGTTCTATAGTTTTTAGGTGCGTAAATCCACCTTTTGGAATCTTCCCTACCACTAAGCATTTTAAATCTATCCACTAAATATGTCTTTCTTTCTATTCGTTTAGGATGTCAAATTGAGTATTATCTTGTTATTGGGCAACTCATTTTATTCCTTCAAGAACTAATTCTATACATTAATCAATGTATTTAATTTCCATGTTATTTTATTATAGTTTGGAATATCTACTTATCTAACAAATAAAAATAACTCTAATATGAATAAAAGATAAGCATCCATAGTAAAGATAACAATGTAAATAGGGAGTTGGTCGAGAAAATGGCTCTGACTCACTGCAGCTACGAGAAAATTTCCAATATATTAGGGTTTGGATAATAGAGGTCATATGGTGGCAGGCATTATACGAACGTCGGTGAATATTGGACTCAACAATCTATAACATATTCTGCCCATGAAAAAAGAGTCTGTTATTCTGGCACCGAGAGTCATCACATCGAATTTAACCCTACTTTATCGAACGTGATGGAGGAAGAGCTAGTAGACTATTCAGCTGACACCCTCGACCCAAGGTCAATTTGGATCATGGATCCAGCTCAGCACCGTGTTTATCTTTCTCTGGATGCCACCACTCCATTGAAGCTCCAAGGAGGCACACAACCTATCGCTATGGAATAAGGGTAGGTTAATTATATCAGGCTAGGTCTAGCTCAATCTTAGTTTTCTTAGGCCTCTTTTGATGACCACTTCCTGTTTGAATACTCATTGCACCCCACATTCTCCATCTCGTCCCTGTCTAAAATACAAACATGGGCGTTGGAAAAATATTTCGCATCAGGTTTGGATGTAAAGGAAGTATTATCTGAAGAGGAAATTATATTAGCAGGAGGTACCTGTGAATATAATCCCTTAGCGATGAGGAACATAGGTATTTTGAACCCACCGGATTGGGAACAACAAAACTCTCCACCCGGGAGATCTTCAGGTTGTTTCGAAGGCATCCCACACATCTCCCTCTCCTAGGAAGAGACTAGGGTTTTGGATTCGAAATATGCCCAACCTCTGAGGTATCGAAATTGGCAGATGATCTATTCAAGAAACTAGGGAAAAAGTCTAAGTGCACAAAGGTAAGGGAGAGAGGTCGACTTATAGTATTTGGTGAAGGAAATTCTATGGGTCAGGTTGCAAACACTGCAAACTTGATCCTGGTGGGCCGAGTTAGGGGTCATAACTACTCATCGACAAGGCTTTAGTGTTAGGTTATGGAGATTTGGGATAACACCCTTGAACAAATTCCCCTAGTCATCACAATGATCAGTGGCTGGTTTTCCCTAATATTCTCGCATTCGGACCAGGCTACTTGGGTAATGTCCAATTTTTGGCATATCAAAATGGCCCATGTTCTCCTGAAGTGATGGGCACCTTTTTTTGACCCTGACAAAGAAAATTTGGTCGTCGACCCTATCTGGGTAAGAATTCTGGGATTTCCACTTCATTTTTGGTCCGAGGATGTATTCTGCACCATTGGAAATGACTTGGGCATATATATTGATCATGAAATATCCTATATGGAGTCGGGGAATATGGTTATTTCTCATATACTCGTTCAACAAGATACCAGGGATGGGCTTTTTGAAAGCACAAATCTTCAATACCAGGGACACACCAAGCTACAAATCCTATTATGAGGGAGTTCCTTTTCGTTGTAGACGTTTTCAAAAGGAAGGTCACATGTATAAGGAATGCCCATTTAATAACAATGAATCTAGGGACATCATTCCAACTTTGGCCACGATAGGCACTCAGACTGTGGAAAAAGGGTTGCAATATACCCAATTCAACTCCTCATATATCTACATGTTTGTGACCTGTTATCACTCAGATTTTCCTTGAAGTTGTTGGGAAGAGGAAAGGGGTTCGAGGTAACCACAAACCAACTTTTAGGTACAGAATCTAGCCAATCTATACCCAGAGAGGGCTCTCTCTGTAAAATTTAGCTTTGTTTTGGAAGATATTAGGCTAGTTATAAAGTCCAGAGATTTTGATTGAGTTTGGGTGATGAAATTGAATAGCTAAGGGTAAGACTGAGTAATTTAGACCATTGGGCTAATGGAGTCAAAGAAGATGGCTTAATTGGATTAAGTTTCTTAAAAAAAGATGGTTTCACAGGGCAAGGTAATCAAATAGGGAACAATTATAGATCTCAAGTGAATGGAATGAACTTGAAATAGGTGAAGGGAAATTAAGAA
The DNA here is from genome assembly GCA_034641835.2 of Pinus albicaulis. Classification (NCBI taxonomy): domain Eukaryota; kingdom Viridiplantae; phylum Streptophyta; class Pinopsida; order Pinales; family Pinaceae; genus Pinus; species Pinus albicaulis. Next base: position 910,896,040 of record CM076573.1, on the reverse strand, counting down.
TCCTTCAAAATATTCAAAAAGGGGGAATTTGAATGATTATTAACAAAGAGCAATTAAGAATTCTTTATCAAATAATCAAAATGCATAAACTAGAAAATCAGGAGCAATTAAGAATTCACTGTTTAAACTAGTTTAAGAAGAAAACCTTTAGAATAACAACGATTAAAAATAGATTGCACTTAAGCACTTTTTGATTTATTCCTTTTCGTTAATTATTCAGATATGAGACACAAATGATATAATAAACAAGTATAACACTTCAAAACATAAGAGATAAATGACTTATTGATCCATTGTTTGACGCAAGAATCCTGTAAAAAGTCTTTTGCATCAATTCCTTATCCAGTTGGCCACGCAAAATTTCTCCAACAACACTTTATTCCAAAATGTCAATGTTACAGCAAAGTCTAATAATCCACCCCTCAATACTCCAATTGAGCGAGTATTTATACAAAAAATTATAAAAAATATCTCATAACAAATTGAGATTTAATCTAGGATGACTCTTAAGTATTTTACAACAAACTAGAGATAGATGGTCTCGTAGATAAGAGAAATGATAACTGATGTTGTGTTGTTTCCTTCTTTTGAGAATGTGCTGGAGGCAGGCCCTATGATTTGGCTTGTTGATGTCCTCTTTAGTAACTCTGTGTTGGCTACTCTGTTTAACTGATACTCTTTATCTGCACTGATACAATTTAACCTCTGTTTATCCCTTTATCTTTCTTATCATGAGTTACTGTAGTAAATAAGCAAAAATTCAGGTAAGGATAATTTTTACAAAAGTTCTAACATTTCTTCCCACCATTTAGCTTCCGGTATTCTGGTCCTTTGCAGCTTCCTCAGAGTTTCATCTGTCTCTGTATATCTAAATAAAGTAGGTTGAATTGGGAACAAATGCTTTACCTCATACTTGAGATAAAACAAATTTTCCAATCTGTCATGAATATTTTTTCCTGTAGGCAATGCTGCTTCTGATGAACTAGTTGAGGAGCTGGCCTGATTGTCAGCATGCTTGTTCAATTTCTCAACATAAATTTCAAGGTCCATTAGTTTGTCCTCTGAAACTAAAGGACTGGGCAATCCTTTATTCAACAGAATATCCAATATTTTTATGAAGGCATTGATTTCTTCTAAATTTTGCTGGGAAGTTCCAGCAGAAGAAGGACCAATCCCTGGTCTTTGCACCTGTCCAAAAGAGTCTAGGTCAAGCATTTTTTCAAGGTCTTTCATAAAATTTTCAACACTGACTTGTTCACTATCTTGTTCTATCAATTTCCCTTCCATCCATTCATCCATATTGGCATATTGTTCAATTTATGGGTTTCTTTGATGAATGTATGGCGATAATTTGTTTTTCATCCTTCTATCACAAATAAAGCTATTTGGGTCATAAGGTACCTAGTAGAAACTCTTTTGTAATTTGAGATAGTCTTCTAAGATTCTTTCAGCTTCTTTTCCAGCATCCCTAGAGTTACAGACAAAAGCACCTATTTGACTTTTAATCCTGAGTTGTGATTTTTTCTTTGCATTGCAAAAATGGACTATGTCAGAATTTATCATCTGCCTGAAATACTCTAAGGCAAAGAGCCTCATTGGGACATATTTTGGTAACTTGAAAGGGCATAACTCATCCATATATTCTAATTTCTATGTGATTTCGGTATAGGTACCAATCACCTACCCTGTATTGCTTTGAGAGTTGGAGAATTTTCTTGATGTCACTACCGACCCTAGGAGGGGAGACTCCTGTCAACAAAGTGGTTGCAGGTTGTAAAAATAAGTCAATAAACTCATTGTAAGAATAAGGAGAATCAGAGGAATTATGAGTGATGGCAGACCAAAAGATTACAGACCTAGGATTTCCTTTGGCATCAAGTTTTTTGACATAGAAAGGGAAACTCTCTGATTGATAGTAAAGCATGAGATGATATATAACAGAAGAATATTTGAACACTCTTTCATTCTCTAATCTCATGAACTGATCATGGATTTTATCAGCAATGTAGGAAGCAAAATCATACTTGATAGCAGGGGGCTGTCCAGGGGTGAAAATTGACAACAATACTAGGTTTAATTGATCAACATATTCACTAGTATTGAAACCCATTATAGAGGATATCATATTCAAGATAAGCCTACCCACATCAGTGAAAAAGGTATAACCATAAGGGGGAGGGCCTTTGGGTTGATGTTCTGGCAACATGAAGGTTTGGCAGAGGCAATTTAACACTTCATGGGATAAATTGGCAGATTTCTCAAGTAATTCTCCCATGGAAAGGGGAGTCAGGGCTTGACCAGGCTAAAACTGTAACATTTCGTTAATAGACTGAGCATTTACGGGGAAAAGGATGTTTTGACTCGGGGAATAGACTGCTCGTTGATTGGGATCATAATTTGCATGGCAGTAATGGATTATTTCAGGAAAAATGTGGACTGAGGGGAGAAGATACATGGGAAGATTGGATTCCCATAATCCAAAAATTTCAGAGCCATTCAGGTAGTTATCTCTACAGTGGCAAAAAATTCGAAGAGGATTTTCGCTGAGGACAAGGTCTTTAATTTGAAAATCCCTATCTGCTAGAGGCAGATAATCTAAATTTCTGTGAGGGGCATTCAGGGGTGCGACATTCAAAGCCACGGAAATTTCCATTTCTGATTCTTGTGGATTCAGAAATGAATTCGGGTTTTGATGAAAAAACAGGCACAATCACATATTTGGGAATGCAATTGCAATTGAGGAATGAAATGAAACCAATTTTGAACCCTGTTTCATTTTTTCGTGTGGAATTAAAACAAAAACCAGGATTTTACGGAGTTCAACGGAAATTTGGGTAAATACCCGTTTTCCGAGAAATGAATAGTAACTAAAACAGGCGTTGGTTATGGCAGATGAATTCTGGAATACTCGACTGCAATTTTCCTCAGCAAGGTGGCGGTTGACAAACTTTGACAATTGATTTTGGAATTCGTTGCATGGGACACTGGTCACTGCATGGGATAGTGAAAATGACGCGGGTTCATTTGTTTTATTAGCAAAGTCAAAGGTTGGCGGGTTTTTTATTTTTTTTAATGGATGACGTCAGCAAGTATGGTGGATTTTTCACGGGAGGCAAGCGGTAAATGGTATTCATTGCACAGCTTTTGGGGAAGGGCAGTTTTCAGCGGAGGGCGAGCAATTCCATACGATACACGACACGTGGCGTAGCACTGTTCAGAAAAATGCTTGGCCATCGCGCGTTATCGTTCGGACATGGATGGGTAGTGATATGGACGTTAACCGTAGATCTCAGATTGGTCGATCGAATGGTCTTCTGGAAAGGAAGATGACGGGAAATTAATAGAGCGGGCCCAATGTGATTAAATGTGAATTAATTGTATTGCGAGCAATTCTATTGGTGAGGAGTGTTTTTAATTAACCGTGAGGGTTAATTAACATATTTTAAACGTGGAGAGGATGTGGGTTTATGATTTGATTAAATAATCAACATATTAAAGTTATATTTCAACCAACGGGGCGGGATATATATTATTTGGGAATTTTATTATTAAAATAATACAGGAAAAGGGGAAATTTGCAGGGATTTAAATAATAAAGTTAAAAATTAATATGAAAAATGAATGGAAGCGCTAAGTGTAAAACATTAGGTTAATGTATTTAACTTATGCTTGAATGAATAGGGTTTTTATGAAATATTGTATAATTTTCCTAAGTAAAATGGGATTTTACTTAGGAAAATATTTTTTAGAAGTGAATGAATGACATGATGAATGGTTTTAAATACTTAGGCTTTTCCAATTATTGGGTCGAGGGTCCGGTCCCTCCAAAATTCAAGGAAATTCCTTGAGCCCCTCTAATTTTCAAATGCCTTAGTACTTAGGGGAAATTAGTGAAATTTTTAGGGAAAAATGAGAAGGGAAGTTAATAATTTTGACTTTTCTTTGCTTGAAATTCTTCTAGTGTAGTGTTTGCCTTTGCACTTGTGATGAAAGTAAATATTTAACACATCTAGAGTCATTATCCATCACATGTAATTCTACAACATCATATACCTACCCTACCTACTTTACCCTATCATTTTTTCTTCTTTATTAGGGTGCACTTAGACTGGCAAACCCTTATCACACTTTTTCTTTTACATGTGGAAATCTATCTAAATCTATCCTTATTACATTCAAAGGCTTATATTAAACTGTTGAGATCCTTTTATTTACTCTACCTATCTACTTATCTGCCAAGATTAAACAGTTTGGTCAGATTTTATTCTCTATCTCTAAAACATAAAATTGAAAATTGAACTAGCCAAACTTAAACTGTTTGACTGTTCATAAATTGTGGCATAATATACAAGTTGCACACAATTTTGTTTATTACATAAGAGAAAAAAGTAGTGGCATTTATACTTGCGCACTTTCCTTGGCCTTTCTTTTGGTGGGGTTCATTTTCTTTTACTTTTTTGGCCATTTTATTCTTTTCACCCTTTGATTTTTCTTTTAGGGTATACCCTCTTTAAATTTTTTAATTTAAATTTTTATTTTTTGACAATATGAGAAACCTTTGCAATAAGAAAAGGTATGAGCATATTACATAGCTCATCAAGTCAATCATGATATATGACACCTATTGCTATAGGAGTCTAACATGACCAATGGATACCAGCGATCGCCCTCAGCAACCGACAAGTCGACCAGATCACACTCTTCTGTTATGTTGAACAGGAAAAAGTGAATGGTTGGCTTGTGCCATATTTCACCTGCGACAAAAAATTTGATCCCACAGAGTCAAATAGGGACATGTCTTCATGAACTCAGAGATATTTAAATGCCTCTCTCCATATGGCCAACAGAACTAATGTCAGTAAATGGCCAAGTATGGTTTTAGGATTCATCATTGAGGAGATATTTGGAAGGTTCAGTGAATGGTTTCTGCATTTCTCCACACTCCTCTTCATCAACACTTTCTGGAAGGGTTGCATTGGTATTTTAAGGGAAAATTAGAAGAATTCAGAGAAAAAGTGAAGAAGGAGAGACAAGAAAATAGAGTATGGCACGGAATTATTGGAAACAAAAAAGTATGGCACATAATTGTTTGTAGCATTAGTTCAAAGTGTCTCCTCAAGCATCTTTTAATGTAAGTGACGTATGGAAGAAAAATGTGAACTGAGGCAGCTAAACAAACCTTTTTTGTAGGTCTAAAAGTGGTATATGGGACAAATACCCCATCCATTGAGGCACCTAACATTGGATATTATTGATATATGTATGTGTGCAACAATGTATTACAGTTTATGGAGTCGACCTAAGCTACATTTTTAAGCTTAGTTCAAATGCATATAAGGGCCTGGGCTGACCCATTCGTGAACTAAATTTGGTTCATTTGATTTATGTTTGTGTTGAAGGAAAAGGGTTATGTTATAGATCGAGTATTTTTTCATTCCATAGGAAGAAGTGGTGTATTTTGTTTACTATTATAATATTGCAATCCAATTCAAGGGTAGATTATCGATAGGGCACCCTTGAACTATTTTAATTACTAGACATCAGAAGGACAAGTTCACATAGAGTAATATTCCACCCCATAGGCCTGGAAGGATGCAAGGTACAGAAGCACAATAGAGGTTAAGGTAACCAAACCTCCCCCCTAGAAACTGGTTTGAAATGTCTTTAAATGATTTTCTTAATTGTGACTCATAGAAGCACTAGATGTGGGAATAGGAATTATGCCTCCAGATTTAATTTTATTGGGAGATTCATCTAACCATGAGGATGAAGGTTCTCTTGACTGAGTGTGTGAAGGGAAAGAGTTAAAATCAATGTCCATATGGGCATTTCACAAGTTCCTTTGCACCTGGTTCCTTGAGCCTGTCACAAGTGCGAGAAAGCTACTACAGAAAAAACCCTTTGAGTTACGCTATCATGGCTTTGGAAGAGTGCTAATATCCACTACAATTCCTCCACCTTGAATTCCACCATCCCCAACAACTTGAGCACCCAAACACCTAGATGCCACCACTATAGGAAACCTAAGGCCTATACTAGATGTCAAATAAGATTACTCAAAAAACTATGCTTATCCCCTCTAACCCCTATAACCACACATTAAAAACTAGCGATTGAATGTGCATTAACACTAATAAAATTATATTCTTGGAAAGATGGACCCTCATGTAGTGGACTCTACAAAAAACCTTCACAAGTTTAGAGAAACAAAATGGCATCCATCTGCCTAGCTCGTGCTACTAGAAGTAATGACACTACCAATCACATTTAGGTGTACCTTAATAACCCTTGTCATCCCACCTCACTTATATTTTATTCCATTGAAAGAAGACATCCTTAAATCACTCACATGGATGTGATCTCCAATTCATGTCCTGTCGATCAGAAGAGTGCACCACCAAAAGCTTTCCCATTTGTTCCTTTAAAACATTAGAATAAGTAGCCGAATAAAATGCCCCAAAGAATAAAACAAGATCTTATCTAAATAATAAACAAGACTCCCATCACACACACACAATCATAGAGCCCCATATCTCTTTTCCCTCGAGTGGATCTAAAATATAGTTTACCAGATCAAAGTCAATGTAGGATATTCAAATGATTTTATATGCTTGCATTCATATTTCATTTGCTTTCTAAAAAAAAAAAATGGAGGAAAGGGTTGGAATAAAAATAGAGGAAAGTGGTAAGTATAAGGCATGAAGAAAAAGTTATGTGTTTAGTGCCCTTACTCACGAAGTACACAAAGTGTGTGCTTATTGGATGAGAAAGCATGGGTTGTTGAGTACGTAGAATATTAGGTTCCCAATCAAGGGAAGACAAACACTCAGCAAAATATGACAACGAGAGGTAGAAATTAATTATCCCAATGAGAAAAGAGTTCATTTCTCATTGATATTGCTTAACAACAAGTAGGTGGCTTATGGTCGACAAATTGAAGAGAAATTTGAGATATAATGCAACATGGACAAACAAGTTAGGTAATATAATTAAAATTTCTGAGCTCCACATTGTTGAACATGCATGTTTTTCAAAGGATAAGTGGCTAAGTATGCCATTGATTGAAGCTCCCATGATGCTTTGTTTAGTTTAAAGAAGGCCATGGTGTAGGGTTAGAAAGCTAAATGAAGGACCCCAAAAGTCATCATATTAAAACAAAAAGAAAGGTCATGGATTGAAGCTAAAAGTAAGAGGAAAGTATAGTGAGCATTCAACAAGTAAATGCATAAAATGGATGAATAAATCACAGAGTGGGGAAAATGAAATCTTTGAAAACACAATAGAAAAAGGAAAATATTTTATGTGTTTAAGTACATGAATGTCGGGAAAAGGGGCATATACTTAGTGGTCATGTGCTCAGCAAAAAGGGTGTCAAGGGATCATCCACTGCATTGAGGAAAGGAACTCCACATCAACAAAGAAGGCATGGATGGTTTTCCTAGCAAAGTGAAAGGACCACAAATTAAATGAAATTAATGGAGAAAAAGGAAACCAAGTAAAGGCCCACTTGCTTGATGACCCTATGTTGAAATAATAAGAAACAATGGGTATCATTCAATCCCTGAGAAAAATGAAATACAAATACCCTAGTAAGAGGAGAACTCATGTATTCAGAAAAAAAGGGACACTAGAACAAATTACATGTTGTGGTTAAGGTGGTGTTAGAGTAGTTTTATTTCTACAAGTGCTCCAAAGTCCTACCAAAACCCTTGTTGTACCATCCAACGCAATTCCTCTACTAAAAATATGGGTTTATGGGTTGTGATAATGGGGTCCCTAATCCCCTTATCACCATTGATGGGGGTTACCCTATCAATTTCTCTTGTTTCCTTCCCTCTAGTCCCCCTATCCCCTACGGCATTAAGTCCTAAGCCCCCTTCAAAGGATTTAAAATATATTCTCTACATAGATTCCCTCAACTTTAAAAGGCATTACTATAAATATCCATTTACGAATCCATACCCAACAATATAAATTTTGGAAGACATTACAAGACTCATCTTGAATGAGAATAACCAAAATTTGTTGGTTCCAATATTTAAGGCAGAACCATGGGAATCATTAAAGAGCATGGAACGATATAAGGGTTGAAGTTCGAATGGTTTCAGGGACACTTTTATAGATAGCATCAACCAATGGTGAGCAAATAATTTCTTCATTTTCATCCCCTAAACACATTCTTTCTTGCACTATCCCAAAAATAAATGAATATCGTTGGATTTTATAGGTGCCATTCAATGTCATTGTGAAATATTTCATATAAGGTGTTGACAAAATTCATTAGCAACCACTTAGAATTCCACTCAAGAAAAATTGTCCCATAAGAGAAAATGAGATTTTGTAAAGGGAAGTATAATCCTATAAAACATTGTAATGGTCCAAGAATACATTATTAGTAGCCAAGTAGATGGAAAGAGTGGAATGGTCATAAATTTAAAAAATAAAATTATTTTTGAAGTTTGGACACTCTTTCTCATTTATTTTTCTCCATGATCTGAAAGGACTGTATTAGTTCGTTGTGCTAAGTGTCCTTTCAGTTATAAAACATGTACATATTTGTCTTCATTTTTTTGCTTAAGGATTGAGGAATTTAACCATGAAACATAGATGAAATTGTGAATTTTAAGCACGTAAATAAGCCTAAATAACATTTAATAACAATGTATAACAGAGAAATAAAACCACACATAATATTTACACAGCAGGCATGATGAAGCAGTTCAACCCTCCTTGGCTACATCTACTGGTCCAACTCCCAATGGCATGTCCATATTTTCATTATGCTCAAAATTTTGCAAATACATGTGTTTACAAGCCTCCAATTGTTGTTTTCTCTACACCAATGGCTCCAGAATGCTCCAATTAGTCTAGGTAGACTCTTGTTTCACCAAAATTGGTCAAAAATTGACCTGGCTAAGATTTTTCCCAATATCCCCTAGAAATCCTCCACTAAATGTGGAGCACTTAACCTAACTGCAGTTAAAAATAGCAAAAATCCAAATTTTTAGAGGTGCTCCAAATTCCTGCCAGTGCAAATCATTTACATTTAAATTTTACAGTTAAGGGGAGGGTGTGGCCACATGCCGACCCCCTTAAACCCCGTGTTCATATTTAAACTCCGCATTAAACACATTTGGCACGAAACCGCGATGGAGGTAGAGTTCCGCAACCGTTGGCACTTCCATTGGACTGTGCATGTGAAAAGGTCTAAGTTTATGCACTAGAGTCTAAGGGTTAGGAAACTGTCGGTTAGTAATTGATGTTGCAATGAATTTTTGTAACATGTGAACATTCCAAACGGGTTTTCGGCAGTCCACCCCCCAACTTGCATTTCAATACAATTTAAAATTACGCGGAGCACCTATCGGGTATGAAACATTGTGTAGCGAAGTTGGTCGAAGCCTTTATGGGCGCTCCTGGAGGACATGGGGTCGAACCCCCTGGACCCATACAAAATTTTATTCAACCATACAGGGGACACGTGGCAACCTCTGGGCTGGCCATGTGTCACCCTTCCATTGGACCAGAAAACAGCTCGTACAATCCACCAATCCAATAAAATCATGCCACTTGGAAGCTTATCATTGGCTTGAAAAAATGGAATATTCTAAGGAATATTCTTCTTTTTCTGACTGTGTACATGCATGCTCACTGGGCATCCCAGTCAACCCTATCACAAATTTTTGTTGTTTGGGAAATCGATCAGAATGTGATATCTCCCTCATACGATATCGATTTTTCGAACCGTTCACGGCGCCAGAATCAGAATGATGAGATCTACTCAGTCGCTTGGGTTTGGTATAGTTTCGGGCATTTTCAATTTTGAGCAAAATTCATGTGCTCTTGATCACACCTCCCCATTGGGAAGCTTTTGGACCCCAAGAGACTTTAATTACCTGTTCAGTAGATGAGGGTACATCTCCCTCACCTTTCCAACTTCTATCCACTTTACCTTGCTTGGCTTACTTCCTTTGAGCCGAACTCGAAGATAGTCGACACTTCCCCTCTTAGATGCTCTTGTCCTCCTATCAAGAATGGTATCCTCCTTGAGCTCATCCATATATTCTGGCGAGAAATATTCAATAGAAGGCAGCTGAACATCACTTCCTTTATCGTCGATCAAAGGTGGCTCATACAAATGTAAGTTTTCAACATTAACAACTGAATACATTTTTATATATGAAGGAAAGTCAAGTTGAAATCCATTGTTACCAACTTGCTTTATGATCTTGAATGGACCATTGTGAATGGGCTTGAGCTTTTTACCTTCTCTTTGCATCCTTTCTTTGCTTATGTGCAACCATATCTCATCTCCTTCTTGAAACTTGTGATCAAATATATGTTTTTCATGCCTCTCCTTGTATTTTATTTGACTCTTCTCAAGCTGTTCTTAAACTTGTTGATGAATAATCTGAATTTTCTCAATGACCTTTCAAGCCTTCTCAATATCACTATGCCCATGAGTTGCAACATCTTTCTCGAAGATGAATTCTAATGGCAATTTCAGCAAATAACCAAAGCATGTTTCACAAGGTGAAGTATTTGTAGAAGAGTGCTTTGCCTGGTTGTAAGTGTGTTGAATGTAATGCAGTTTTTCATCACACAACTTGGGATGTTTTCTGCAATATCCTCTCAATAGATGCACAACGGTTCTGTTCACCACCTCGGTTTGGCCATCAGTTTGCAGATGAAAAAAAATACTCTTTTTCAACTTTGTGTCCATCATATTCCAAAGATTGGACCAAAAATTCCCAATTAACCTGGAATCCCTGTCACTAACAATAGAAGTTGGGAATCCATAATGAACCCATACATGTCGAAAATAAAGTTCAACATTTTTTTTCAGCGGTTTTGGTTTTCTTACATGGCATAAGTATACACATTTTACTGAATCTATCCACAAATACATAAAGATAATCATGTTGTTTTCTTGACATAGGTAGACCTCCAAAAAATTCCATGGAGACACTCTCCCATGGCCTTGATGGTACTGGTAGTGGTGTGTACAACCCAAGCTTCCTATTGCTAGGATTTCTTGTTGCACACATAGAACAACCCCTTATAAAACGTGACACACTATCTATCATGGGAGGCCAATATCAATACCTATATTGATGCGCCACTGTTTTTCTTACCCCAAAGTGTCCAACAATAAGAGACGAATGAGCCTCTCTCATGACACTAAGCCTCTCACCTTGTGGTATACACAACTTTCCCAGATGAAACAACAAATTGTTATGCATGTGATAATCATTTTCCTCAACTTGATTCCCTTCACTCAAACTAGCATACACATCTTGAAAATCAACATCATGTGCATATTGTTCTATGTAACTCTCATGTACAATAGAATCATTTTTAAGTAAAGTAGAAGCACTTATGATTGGCCTTGAAAGAATATCAACAAATTTATTGAAAATACCTTTCTTTTACCTTAAAACCAAGTGAAACTGCTGAAGGAAATCCATCCACCTAAAATGCCGTGATTGCTGCAATTTTGTTTTGCGGCTGCAAGTACTGTAATGGTTGGTGATCGGTATGTATAATAGTATATTTACCCATCAAGTAGTGTTTCCACTTCTTGATGCTTTGTACCAATGCATACAACTCTTTTTCATATGTAGGATAATTAGTTACGGCACCATTGAATGTTTCAGAATGAAAAGCAATAGCCTTAGCATGTTGCAAAAGTATTGCGCCCATGGAATAATAACAAGCATCGATTTGTATCTCGAATGGCTGTCTCAAATTCGATAATGCAAGAACTGGAGCTGAATTGATATTTCCTTTTAAAGCCTCAGAAGCTTGTTGTTGTTTGCCTCCCCATTGGAATCTTTTCTTCACACTTTTCACTACATGCATAGGAGCTGCTATGGCAGAAAAGTTAGCAATAAACTTTCTCCAATACTGAGCTATGCCTAAGAAAATTCTTACCTCGGTTACTGTTTTAGGAGTGGGCCAATTCAAAATGGGTTCCAGTTTAGAAGGATCAATTCTCAACTTGCCTCCTCTTACAATGTGTCACAAATAAACCAAAGAAGTCTTTCCAAACTCACACTTTGACATCTTAAGAAAAAATTTCTCTTTACTCAAAACATAAAACACCCTATTCACATGCAAGACATGTTCTTCTCTTGTTTGCTGAAAATCAGCATATCATCTAAATACACAATCACAAAATCACCAATAAATGGACGCAAAACATTATCCATAACACGCATGAAAGTTGTCGGTGCATTACACAAACCAAATGGCACAACCAACCACTCAAAGAGTCCTTATTTGGTTTTGAATGCAGTCTTCCATATATCACTTTCTACAATTATTACTTGATGATATCCACTTCGTAAATCTAACTTAGTGAAATTTTTTTCTTCTTTCAGCTGATCAAGAAAATCATCTATCCTTGGGAGTGGGTATCGATTCTTTACCGTTATCTTGTTCAAAGCTCTGAAATCTACACACATGCGCCAAGTCCCATATTTCTTCGGAATCAAGACTATTGGTGAGCCGCATGGCGAAGTTCTTGGCCTTATGAGTCCCTCGTACAACATGTCCTTGATTTTCCTCTTTATTTCAGCATTCTCCATTATCGACATGCGATACAATCTGATGTTTGGAAGAGGACAATCTTGCTGCAACTGAATCTCATGTTGAATATCCCTTTTTGGAGGAAATCCTATTGGCTCCTGAAAAATCTCATGATGTGCATCAACTACATCATATAAATATGATTTCAACGTAGGATCACAATCCTCAAATGGTTCATGATTAACTTCAGCTTTAGGCTTGATGATTAGAAGAAAAAAATTCTTACTTGAATTCACCAGCCTTTTTATTTGTCCAGCTTTTACCATAGCAATATTTGTCTTCTTGTGATGTGCTATAACAATGTAATCCTTTACATATTTGAATAAATGGTATTTGTTCTCATGGTGATGGAAGATCACTTTCCTGTCATACAAGTAAGGACTTCCCAACACAATACCTGTAATATCCAACAGAACCACATCTAATTCAACTGTGTCAACAATATGTGCAGTTATTGCAAACCACAATATGCACTTCTTTGAAACCTGTAAATTTGCACCCTTAAAAATCCACCAAGTGGATATGGTTTTGTATGTGGAATGGTCTCAAGATTGAGTTTCTTGACCAAGTCTTCAGAGATTAAGTTTTCTTGTGACTCAATGTTAAATAGTGTTTTAATCTTGGTATGTTTGGATAGGAACCTCACATGAAACAATTCAATTCTATCTTCTTCATTTAGAGCTTGTATGTGACAGTTTGATGTACTAGTACTGGGTTTAGTTTCAATTTCTTTCCCCTTAATTTTCTTCAATCCCATGGCTGTAATTTTAGATTCATCACCTGAATCCTCTCCTAAATCATGTTTAGTTTTAGCTACAATTTTATGTTTCCCTTTATTGTTCTAATGTTTAGGCCTCTTTTCAACATGTAATTTCCAACAATGATTCTCATCATGTCCTTCTCTTGAATAATGTTTACAGACCACTTTTTCTCCCTCTTTCTTGATAGATGCATTCTTTTTGCCTTTACCTTTGGAGGTCTTCTCTTTTTTTTTCCCCTTAAAAGGTTTCTTCCTACACTCATCAGTAATGTTTTTCCCTCTAGCTTCTATATGTGTAGCTTGAACACAAACTTCATCTAGACTTGTAGGGTTAAACATGAGGATAGTATGGTTTAGGTAGCTATGTAAGCCTCCTATGTACTTGAGCAAAGTATCTTGGCTCTGAAAATCTACCCCTAATAAGAGAGATCTTCTCCTAAATTCTTGGGTGTATTCTTGCACATTCTGTCCTTTCAATTGTCTAAAATTTTTCCAGTTCATTATAGCTTTCTGCATGTGAGCTAATAGATAAAAATGTTGTTGTATTGCAGTAATGAAATTAGTCCATGAAAGGATAATCTTACCATGTTTCTTGATCTCCTCCTTTGTCTTGGCTTCCCACCAAACAAGTGTTGCACCATCCATTCTCAATGAAGCTAGTTGGATTTTGGTATCATCATCATGAAGGTTCTGAATTCTCAAATAGACCTCTAATTTCCTAATCCAATTATCAAGATTTTCTGTATTGACTTCACCATTAAACATTGGCAATTAAAACTTAACATCAAGTTTTGGAAGAGGAATTTTACCACTTTTCTTTGACTTGTGTGGCTGATGTACTAAAGATGAAGTAGAGGATGATGATGATGAGGGTGAGGATGGTGATGTTCCACTACCTCGATTTCCTCCATTGCCCTTCTTTGATTTATCTTCATCATTTTGACCTCCTGATGATCCTTGTCCTTCCTTGTGAATTTTTTATCCTTATCCTTCTATTCTATCATTCCTTTCTTGATAAATGATTCTCACCATCTCTGTCATGTCAAGGAATGTTTTACTCCTCTTCTTGTATTTCTCCTTCTCCTGGAGGCATGCTTAATGCTGCTTCTGCTTCTTTTGGAGGTGAACTAGGTGGTGGAGAATGTGACCCTTTACCCATGGCATCAACTATAAATAGGCCACCAAGTTGATCTATTCTGCAGGGAAAACATTTCTCTTAGATTTTCGGTCTTCACTCGGATGAATGGCACAGGGTCTTGACAAAAGGTTTTGGCGTGTCTCTTATCCTCTCTTAGTACCTATAGTCGCAATCTCTGTCTACAAGAATTTCTCTATCTACAAAAATCTTGCTCTCAGCTCATCTTACAACTTGGATACAAGCTATATGACTTTCTCTCTTTATCTCACTTAAAGAATGGTGGATCTCCCTTAAGATTTTGCAAATATGCAATCAACATTGTTCTCGTCATTTTTTACTGAATATTGTTTTGCGTGTATCTCACTGTTCAAAATTGGATATGTTCTAAAAATATATGGCATCACACAATTTCACTTGATTATATTTCACTTCATTGAGTATGATTCAGGTGAGCGAAATCTACTCTAACAATGATAATAATGTAGTAATTTCGAAATTATAGTTCTAATGGAAAAACAAATAAATTCTGAATTCATCTTTTCAATATAATATTGACATAGAACCTAGGATGTGTGTTTCGTCAGTATGATTAATCATAAACGAAATTATGAATCCTATGTATTATGATTGAGAGAACTTATTTTCTCTCAAGGTGTGCCAATGTGTGCTAAGGAGTGCGAGGAGTGCCATGGAAACACAAGGGAGAACTAGGTCCAAATGCATGGAAATGAATGAATAAGAGTGTGTGAAAAGAAGTGTCTGTGAGTTCCAAGTGTGCTAAGGAGGGAGTGACATGGTATGCTAGGCAGTGGTAAGTCATGTTAGGGTGTCATGGCAGCATGCGTCCATGATATGCCATGTTACAAGGTGTGCCAACATGTTCTAGGAAGTGTTAGGTAGTGTTAGGGAAACATAAGGGAGCAGTAGGTAAAAATGCATGGAAATGAAGGAATAAGTGTGTGTGACAGGGAGTGTCAACAATTTCTAGGTGTGCTAAGGAGGGAATGACATGGTATGCTAGGCATCTCTAAGTCATGCTAGAGTTCCAAGGTGACATGCGACCAAGATGTGCTAGGAAGTGTTAGGGAGTGCCAGGGAAACATAAGGGAACACTAGGTCAAATTAATGCATGCAAATGAATGAATAATAGTTTGTGACAGGAACTGTCAGTGAGTTCCAAGAGTCCTAAGGAGGGAGTGACAAGGTATGTTATCCAGTGTTAAGGCATGATATAGGTCAGAGCAACATGCCAAGATGTGTTAGGTTCTAGGGTGTGCTAATGCATGCCAGAGAGTGTTATATAGTGCTATGGAAACACAAGGGAGAGTTGGTTTCAAATGCATGGAAATTAATGAATAAGAGTGTGTGACAAGGAGTGTTAGTGAGTTCTAGGTGTGTTAAGGAGGGAGTGACAAGGTATGCTAGGTAGTGTCAATGAATGCTATAATGACAGGGAAACATGCCAAGATGTGCCAGGTTCCAAGGTATGCCAATGCGTTCTGGGGAGTGTTAGGTAGTGACATGGAAACACAAGAGAGAACTAGTTCAAAATGCATGGAAATGAATGTATGAGAGTGTGTGATAGGGAGTGTCAACGAGTTCCAAGTGTGTTAGGGAGGGAGCGACAAGGTTATATGCTAAGTAGTGCCAAGGCATGCTAGAGTTCTAGGGCATGTCAGGAAATGCTAGGGTGTGCTAGGGAGTGTTAAAGAATGTCATGGAATGTAGGGGATGTTAAAATGTGCCACATAGTGCCAAGGGATTTTTATACATGCTAGGTGCTATGGCATGTCAGGATGTAAACTATGTTACTTAGTTGTTTTATGACCATGGTTGGATGTGAGCCTTAACTTGGTAACTTGTTAATTGGGATGAGTTGAGATTGGACATGAGTAGCATAAGATGAGCTATATGAATTTCTTAGGTGAACAAGGCATAGTATAGTTGCAGTAACTGTAACTCGGTCAAGTTGTTGTAGTTGATGAAAAACTTGGTTAGGTTCCCAAATCTAAAAAAATGTAAGGGTAGTTGTGAAGGCATGATAGCTAATTAGTGTCAGGGCATGGAAAGGAATGAAAAGGTGTGTTAACACATGCTGGACAATGTCAATGCATGTTGAGGAGTGTTCGGGAGTGTCAGGGGAAAATAAGGGAGAACTAGGTCAAAATTCTTGGAAATGAACGAATAAGAGTGTGTGCCAAGGACTATTAGTGAATTCTCGGTGTCCCAAGGATGAAGTGTTTAAGGAGAAGTTCAGAATAGGACTTGCAGGAGGCAATTATATGATTTTGATAAGGCGTGGAAAAAGAAATTTGAGAGAAAGGGATACTTTGGGTTGGGAAAAACACTGTTTTACCAATGACTTGGTTAGGTTCCCGAGTCGCAAAAAAATTAAATCTATCTATGAGGGCATGACAACTAGGGAGTTCCAAGGTGTTCCAGGGAATGCCAAGAAGTACTAACACCTTCTAGATAGTTCCAAGGCATTTTTGGCATGCTAAGACATGCCAAGTTCTAAGGCATGCCAAGATTTTCTAGGCATGGGGGTGTGGCTCCAACGCATTCTAGGGTGTGTTAGGGCCATGTTCCAGGGAAACACAAGGCCAAACTAGTTTCAAATCCATGGAAATGAATGATTAAGAGTGTGAAAGAGAGTTTCAACAGATTCCAAGTGTGTTAGGTGTCATGGAGTGATAATATGTGCTAAGGAGTGCCAAATCATTCCAAGGAATGCATGGGATGCTAACATGTGCCACATAGTGTCAAGGGATTGTTAGACGTGCCTATATAAACTATGTTAATTATTTTTTTTACTACCAAGGTTGTGTTAGCCACCCATAAATTTCTGTCATATCAGATGGTGGCTAAATAATGTTGGATAGCCTTCAAGAAACAATTCCATGATTAAAATTGCTGATACTTGAAGACTTTTGATAATGTCCTATCATTAGTTAAATATTCACTACTGTTTCCATTCAGAACTCAGAAATCCTGCTGATTCCTAAAAGCCAAAGTACTGCTGCTAAAACCCTTTTTCTTTTCTTTCCCCTCAAGCTAACCTCCTCTTCTATTCCTCCATTTCCCTTGAAAACCCCTCAAATTCATGATTCCTCCTTTTCCTTCATTTAAATTCATTTCCTAAAGGTCTAAGACTCACTCTTGGCCTTGCCGGAACCCTCATTTCCCTTTAAAAACCATAGAAAACACACATTTTCTATGCGCTGGACTTAAGCCCCTCAGGCTAAGCCCCTACCCCTTTTTTCTCCATGCGCCCAAGAACCGGAACCAAACACTATGATCATTGTGCGCTTACTCATTTTTCTCCGCCCGAAACATCAAAAACCTTTGAAAATCGGGTTTTTATTAATTTCTAAGGTTTTCCGCCCAAATAATTTATGAAGTTATCTCGACCATCGATCTGCTCCACAGATCGGAAGGCGCGGAGCGCTACTTTCCCTGTGGACCCCGCCATTCCCCGCGCTGTTTTCCAAAACCACGGTTTATTCCACACCACTCTTCGGGCAAAGGATTTTTTGACCCGACAGCCAGCGATTCCATACGCTGGCTGCCACGCGTCCTCTGTACGTTTCCAAAACCGCTGCATAAAGTAAGTCCCCCGCGCATTATCTGTCAGACCATGACCGCCCAGCGGAATCAACAATAGCCGCCCGATCTGAGCCCCCGCATCCAATGGCTATCATTCGTTGAAGTCACCCGCCCTTTAATCAAGCTGCATACTGTTTAGCCGGGCCCCGACGCAACTGAGAATCCGTCTCCATCGTCGATCTCTGCAGATCGACGGTCCACCTTCAATTTCCTGATTCCATTACGTGGTCAACCTTTTTCCTCCGCGGACTTTCCAAATCGCTCCCGACCGTTGATCACAGCGCGATCAACGGCTCCGATCGTCCCACTCCCCTACACACCTTCCGATGCAGATTTCCATATAGACGCAGGATTTTATAATTTTGTTTGTATTTTGCAGGTTTTAAAATTCTTTCGCCGTGTCTGAAGAAGATTCGAAGGACGAGGGTGACGACTCCCGTTCTTTCGATTTAACAAAGGAAATTGACCACAAGATATAGGACTGTGTTGTCAACAAGGTTTCATGAGCCGTTGACGCAGCATTCCCCTGTCAAACCTGGAAAACATCGAACAAACCCAGAAAAAGAGTATCAGAAAGCAGAAATGGATCAGAGCGGGAGTTTAATGGACAGATTGGAAGGGATTACGGCTAAGATGGCCATTAGAAGCCTAATCTCCCAACCTAAAACACAGTTTAAAAGGAAAACCTAAAAGTGTTTATCAGACATAATGCCTCCACCGCCATATCTGAGGCAAATTGATTCCTCAACCACCACAGTGCCACCTGTGCCTCAAAGGATTCAATCAGGAGCTGGTTTATTGATCAGGATTAGATTTTTGCCTCGACACAGCCAAAGAAGTCACTTCCGCCAGGGCCTTCAATGCAAAGAATATCTGCAGAGTTACTTCAGACTCCCTGTGCCTCAAAGGTCAAAAAATACTCCTACCCAGCTTAAAATCATGAGTGAAAATCAATTAATACGGTGAACACCTCTTCTGTTTCTTCATTGAGCATCCCAAGGGCCAATGGGCCATTTAAATCCTGTATTAATTGTAATTGAGATCTTTTTCATATCTCACCTCCTCAT
The DNA here is from genome assembly GCA_034641835.2 of Pinus albicaulis. Taxonomy (NCBI): domain Eukaryota; kingdom Viridiplantae; phylum Streptophyta; class Pinopsida; order Pinales; family Pinaceae; genus Pinus; species Pinus albicaulis. The sequence goes on along the minus strand of CM076573.1, from coordinate 910,876,878 downwards.
ATTTCTATATATACCATAGCAGAGATGAGTGTTGGGGGGTTGTTGGTTGTTGTTTGATCACAAGTTGTAACATTGAAACTCTCGGAAATAAATATACAAGTCTGTTGAAGTTGAAAAACAAATTAAAGTCTTGGATGTCTTGATGATGTTGTTGCATCCCTGTTCCTGAGAAGGCTCTATCACTGGATTCATGAGCTTGGTTGTTGGTGAAGTATTCTAACTGTTTAATGTTTTCTCCTGTTTTCATTATGTTTCATAATCTCTTACTACAGTAGGCTAAAAGTTTTAGGCTAAGAAATGACTCCTGGAAGCACCTTAGACCTGTTCACCCTTCACTGTTTTATGTTTTCTTCTGCTGAAGTATTTTAGAGGCTTTAAACCTTCTCTTTAGTCTTCATGCTTGTTTATTTCCTTGATATTTCAATAGTTGGTTTCAACATGATTTATGGTTCTCCCTGCTTGTCTGCCATCACTTGAAAGCTGTTATTGAAGTCTCCCTTTGAAGTACCATTGTCTTAAGTTAATCAAAGAGGTCGGTTTTGATCTTACCCTTTTCCCCTGCTTGAACAATTGTTTTGAAGGTCTTTATAGTTGCAAGCATAGATGTTATTTAGGTGTTCCCTCTTCTATGAATGCAGCTATCAGTGAATCTTTTATGTTTTCTAAGTCCTTTAAAATAAAATATTTGAGGAAATAGGGAGTTTCCTGAATCTTAGATTTCATTTTAAAAGTTGCCTTGAAGTCATTATTTGCTTAAAGAATGTTTGTGGAATTTATGGTTAGCCCTGTCTATCAAATATCTCTTTATTGTTAAGTTATGTTCTTCAAGTTCCCTTTGTTGAGAATTAAACTTCTCTTTCCAAATTATTAATGTCCATCTCATTCCAAAACAAAGGATCCTGTGGCCAAGTTAGATTTTCCCTTTGATATCCCATATCCCTTGAAGAGTTTGTCATGACCTTATTTTGACTCCATTGCCCAATGAACCAGATATTTCCTCTTTCTATCTATCTTTCCTAGACCTTTCATGTTCTGCTGTATCAACTCAATCCAACCAAACAAACATCTGCACTTAATAACTAGTCTAAAATCCATAATCAAAGCACACAAGATAAACCTTTGCAAACAAATATTTGAGAGATCCCTCTCTGAGAACAGGAGGACTAGATCCTGGAACTCTAAAGATTGGTTCTGATGTTGCCTTGTCTTTTGATTTTCCAAACTATCAAAACACGGGATACCAACATAATGGCGATCACGGTGGGACCCTACTGAGAATTAGAGGTTTCAAAACCTTTCTTAAAACTTTTAGGTCTAGTATAACATAAGTAACTTTCTTCAAGCACTGCCTAACATAATGGCAATCATGATAGGACTTGATTGAATCAGTGACAAACAAAGTAACCCTTACGATTCCTTTTAATCCTTATCAAACCTTGAAGGAACCAGTTACCAAGCCATAAGAGAAACTCTGTTTGTTTGAACACCTTAGCTAAGTGTAAAATCAGACTTAGAAACACTCTCTTAACCTATAAAACCAAAATAAACTCAGAAAAACCCAAAAATATTTCAATTTTGGCTTCATAATAAACATGGTAGTGGACCATAGAACCTTTTACCTCCTCACGAGCTAAAAACTTCCACTTTATAGTGAAACACTCATTCCCACATATCACTTACCTTTGATGTGTTTTACCTTGTACTCTTAGACAAAGTCTGGAAAGGGCCAGATAGCCTCTGGATCTCATCCTCTTTTAGAGGTGATATATCTGGTGAATTCCCTCCCAATCAATCTCTGGTTAGAGATTGTTGTGTTTCGGGATATCCTTAAAAAAGGATGTTTCACAAGCACTGTGGTGGATAGTGTACCTCTTTGAAAACACTCTAAAATTTCCACCTGGCGACTCCACAATCCTGAGCAGACCTTAAGACTCCGCTGGAAAGAAACCTTACCATTATAACATTTTCCAAATCTAGTTAGAGGACTGTAGGATCAAAATTTGTGTAAACAGATCAGTTAACCTCTCAAATATTGTCATACTTGGTTGAACTTTTCTTGTTATTTTGGGTCTTAAAACACACCATAGTGGCTTCTAGAAATATCTACACTAGAGCCCATCCTGACCCCAACCCACCTAAAATAGTTGATGACCCAGAAAGTATCCTCTGGAAGTCTCCTAAGATTAAATTATCAACTGTTTTCAGATCACCCCTAAGAGCTAAATCAGTTCCTGAAAAACTTTCAGCTCTACAACACTCACAAGCTAACTTGGTTAATCCATTTAGGACTAGGTCATTTAGTGAGTTAGAACAAATAGATTCTGAGTCTTCACTATCATCTCCTGAAACAAGTGAACATCTTGGTAGTAGAGAATCAACACCTCCTGATTTAAATTTTCTTCATAATCTAGGTGTCTCTCATCCAAGATCAACTCAGAAATCTACCGATGTTCCATCCACCTCTGTTCATCCTCCATCCACTGTTCAAACCACCACACCTCCGCCCACTTTCCCTTTTGTCAATCCACCTGTGAATCCACCTCCACCTCCTGCCATGGCCGCATGGTATGCTCCCTTAGCCCTTACTGTACCACTAGTCAATCTTCCACAGGACTATCAGTCCAAAATTCCATTATATGATGCTAATAATGCTACAACTGCATCACAACATGTGGATAAGATGAATGACTATTTTGACCGAAATGAAATTGATGATGATTATGTGAAACTTAGATTATTTTCTCAGAGCTTAGGGGGAGAAGTAAGAAAATGGTTTAAAGGTTTAGCCCCCCGTAGTATTAACGATCTCCAAGCCTTCCATCAAACATTCCTAAACAAATGGGAAGTAAAGAAGAATCCTCTCCAAGTCCTTGCTGATTACAACAATCTCCATAGGAATCCTAGGGAAAGTGTACAAGCATATTGTACTAGATTTAACAGTGTATATAATGCACTTTCCCCAGAACTAAAACCTCCACAAGGCTCAGCCTTAAACAATTTTCCTGAAGGATTTGACTCTGACATGACTTATTCACTAAGAGAAAGAGATTTTGCAACTCTTGAAGATATGCAAAGGGGTGCTCTTTCTGTGGAAGTCAACTTAATAGAAAAGAGAGCAAGAATGAAAACTGAGAAGAGAGTATCTTTCAGAGAGGAATCCCCTCCCTCTACTTCAAGCTCAAAAATGGAGAGAATGTTGGAATAAATGATGAAAGAGATGAACATAATTAAGAAAGCACAAGCAAATCAAAACCAGACTGCACTTCAAAACAATCAAAACAGAAATAGAAATCAGAATTATAGAAGAGATAACAATCAAGATAAGCAAAAAGAAAGTGACCAACAAATTAGCCCTCCCTTTCAACAGAACTATGTAGATCAATATGAGGAATACAGGGAGTTGGAAAGGTTGGAAGAATCACATGTAAACTTGATTGGATCAGACAATGGCGATGATGTTTTCCTCACTGAGGAAGAACAAGGTTTCTTCTCTAATAATCAGAATACAAACACCTATGAAGATTCTGATGACTATAGATTGGGTTTTGAAAATGAAATCATGGAGGTACACAAACAATATAATCTTAGGAGCAAGGGAAGTGTAGAAAATCCAAAAGATAAGAATACTAGCACTGTTGTCAAGAAAAACGCAGAAAACCAGCCCAAGAAGACAACAGAAAAAACCAACATTTTGGCCAAAAAACCAGATTTAAATAAAGACAAGGGAATCCAGCCAAATGTTGAACAAAGCACCCCTACCACTTCAGTTAGTGGTCCTAGTAAAAATATTCCTATCACTAGTTCAAGCAAGGTTCAGCAAATCAAAGCTGCTGAAAAGAATTCAATTGAAAAAATAGATATAAATATTAACAAGTCAATTATTCCTTTCAGCCTTGAGGGAGAGATTGCTAAGATAAAAATTACCATCCCCCTAGCTGAACTAGTAACCCAAGAAGTGTACAAAAACCAAGTTTTAAAGCATTTTTGTTTTACCATTGTAGATATCATAGCCTAACCATTGCATTCAAAGTTAGAAGAAAATCAAAATACAAAAACAATAGAAAAAGAAAAGAAAAGAGGGCAGTTTGTTAAAAACAAGAAAGGCAAAGCCCCATGCCCCAAAAAAAAAAAAAAAAAAAAAAAATCTGAAAGTGTGCAAGCTTAAATGCCACTCCTGATAACCACACTTCTAGTTAGTCAAACAACCTAATCTTGACTAGTTAGTTTTAAATTTTCTGCTGATAGGGTAGTGAATTTGGTTTGCCAAACTGTTTAATATTGGCTTATCAGTAGATAGATTAGGATATAAATTAAAGGTTCAAACAAATTCAAAATCTGAACCAAAGTCTCCAAAGAGAGATAACTCAAAACTGTTTCATTTTCTAAGTCATGAAAGAGAAAAACTGGTTCTAATTTGCCCAAAATCTGAATCAGTTATCAAAGAAGAGACAACTAAAAAAAAAGCAAAAACAGAGCTGTGAAGAAAAGAGAAGGCCATGATGAGAAACTTTCAGATCTTAAACCTTCCTTTTTGATTTTAATTTTCTGCAAATAATAATCTATGTGCAACTTGTTTTTATGCCATAGATCACAGCAAGTTAAAAAGCTTAATCTTGACTTGACTGTTTTTGAATTTATGTTATAGAATTTAGAGAATGGAAGTCTATTGGACAACTTAATCCCAACAGACAAGTAGATTAGGTAGAGAATCATAGGGATCCAACTGTTTAATCTGGATCCATGAAGAAATAAGGAGTAGAGTTAGATTAGTTTTTATGCTTTTAAAAGAATAAAATTTTGTAAGAGAGTTTGCCAATCCAAGTGCACTCTGATGAAGAGAAAATGTTAGATCAGTAGGATTGGGTAGGTAGAAATTTTGTTGATAAGAGTTCCATTGTTTTCCAAAAGATTGACAATTGGTTTCCAGAGCAAAGAAAGATCTTTCAAAGCAGAAGAAACAGCCCAATGGATGAGGCAACTGATCAGCCTCCCAGAGAATACAAGTCTGCAGTTCTTGATGCCTTCAAAAAAGACACCATCCCCAAGTGGAGCCACTGTTAGCCACCCATAAATTTCTCTCATATCAGATGGTGGCTAAATGATGTTGGATCGCCTTCAAGAAACAATTCCATGATTAAAATTGCTGATACTTGAAGACTTCTGATAATGTCCTGTCCTTAGTTAAATATTCACTATTGTTTCCATTCAGAACTCAGAAATCCTGCTGATTCCTAAAAGCCAAAGTACTGCTGCTAAAACCCTTTTTCTTTTCTTTCCCCTCAAGCTAACCTCCTCTTATATTCCTCCATTTCCCTTGAAAACCCCTCAACTTCATGATTCCTCCTTTTCCTTCATTTAAATTCATTTCCTAAAGGTCTAAGACTCACTCTTGGCCTTGCCACAACCCTCATTTCCCTTTAAAAACCATAGAAAATGCACATTTTCTATGCGCTGGACTTAAGCCCCTCAGGCTAAGCCCCTACCCCTTTTTTCTCCATGCGCCCAAGCGCCGGAACCAAACGCTGTGATCATTGGGCACTTACTCATTTTTCTCCGCCCGAAACATCAAAAACCTTTGAAAATCGGGTTTTTATTAATTTCTAAGGTTTTCCGCCCAAATAATTTATGAAGTTATCTCGACCATCGATCTGCTCCACAGATCAGAAGGCGCAGAGCGCTACTTGCCCTGTGGACCCCGCCATTCCCCGCGCTATTTTCCAAAACCACGGTTTATTCCGCACCACTCTTCGGGCAAAGGCTGTTTTGACCCGACAGCCAGCGATTCCATACGCTGGCTGCCACACGTCCTCTGTACGTTTCCAAAACCGCCGCATAAAGTAAGTCCCCCGCGCATTATCTGTCAGACCATGACCGCCCAGCAGAATCAACAATAGGCGCCTGATCTGAGCCCCCGCATCCAACGGCTGTCATTCGTTGAAGTCACCCGCCCTTTAATCAAGCTGCATACTGTTTAGCCGGGCCCCGGCGCAACTGAGAATCCATCTCTGCCGTCGATCTCTGCAGATCGACGGTCCACCTTCAATTTCCTGATTCCATTACGCAGTCAACCTTTTTCCTCCGCGGACTTTCCAAATCGCTCCCGACTGTTGATCACAGCGCGATCAACGACTCCGATCGCCCCACTCCCCCGCACACCTTCCGATGCAGATTTCCATATAAATGCATGATTTTATAATTTTGTTTGTATTTTGCAGGTTTTAAAATTCTTTCGCCATGTCTGAAGAAGATTCGAAGGACGAGGGTGACAACTCCCGTTCTTTCGATTTAACAAAGGAAATTGACCGTAGGATATAGGACTGTGTTGTCAACAAGGTTTCATGAGCCGTTGACGCAGCATGCCCCTGTCAAACCTGGAAAACATCGAACAAACCCAGAAAAAGAGTATTAGAAAGAAGAAATGGATCAGAGCGGGAGTTTAATGAACAAATTGGAAGGGATTACGGCTAAGACGGTCATCAGAAGCCTAATCTCCCAGCCTAAAACACAGTTTAAAAGGAAAACCTAAAAGTGTTTATCAGACATAATGCCTCCACCGCCATATCTGAGGCAAATTGATTCCTCAACCACCACAGCGCCACCTGTGCCTCAAAGGATTCAATCAGGAGCTGGTTTTATTGATCAGGATCAGATTTTTGCCTCGACACAGCCAAAGAAGTCACTTCCGCCAGGGCCTTCAATGCAAAGAATATCTGCAGAGTTACTTCGGACTACCTGTGCCTCAAAGGTCAACAAATACTCCTACCCAGCTTAAAATCATGAGTGCAAATCAATTAATACGGTGAACACCTCTTCTGTTTCTTCATTGAGCATCCCAAGGGCCAATGGGCCATTTAAATCCTGTATTAATTGTAATTGAGATCTTTTTCAGATCTCACCTCCTCATCTTTCTATATATACCACAACAGAGATGAGTGTTGGGGGGTTGTTGGTTGTTGTTTGATCACAAGTTGTAACATTGAAACTCTCGGAAATAAATATACAAGTCTGTTGAAGTTGAAAAACAAATTGAAGTCTTGGATGTCTTGATGATGCTGTTGCATCCCTGTTCCTGAGAAGGCTCTATCACTGGATTCATGAGCTTGGTTGTTGGTGAAGTATTCGAACTGTTTAATGTTTTCTCCTGTTTTCATTATGTTTCATAATCTCTTACTACAGTAGGCTGAAAGTTTTAGGCTAAGAAATGACTTCTGGAAGCACCTTAGACCTGTTCACCCTTCACTGTTTTATGTTTTCTTCTGCTGAAGTATTTTAGAGGCTTTAAAACTTCTCTTTAGTCTTCATGCTTGTTTATTTCCTTGATAGTTCAATAGTTGGTTTCAGCATGATTTATGGTTCTCCCTGCTTGTCTGCCATCACATGAAAGCTGTTATTGAAGTCTCCCTTTGAAGTACCATTGTCTTAAGTTAATCAAAGAGGTCGGTTTTGATCTTACCCTTTGCCCCTGCTTGAACAGTTGTTTTGAAGGTCTTTATAGTTGCAAACATAGATGTTATTTAGGTGTTCCCTCTTCTATGAATGCAGCTATCAATGAATCTTTTATGTTTTCTAAGTCCTTTAAAATAAAATCTTTGAGGAAATAGGGAGTTCCCCGAATCTTAGATTTCATTTTAAAAGTTGTCTTGAAGTCATTATTTGCTTAAAGAATGTTTGTGGAATTTATGGTTAGCCCTGTCTATCAAATATCTCTTTATTGTTAAGTTATGTTCTTCAAGTTCCCTTTGTTGAGAATTAAACTTCTCTTTCCAAATTATTAATGTCCATCTCATTCCAAAACAAAGGATCCTGTGGCCAAGTTAGATTTTCCCTTTGATATCCCATATCCCTTGAAGAGTTTGTCATGACCTTATTTTGACTCCATTGCCCAATGAACCAGATATTTCCTCTTTCTGTCTATCTTTCCTAGACCTTTCATATTCTGCTGTATCAACTCAACCCAACCAAACAAACATCTGCACTTAAATAACTAGTCTAAAATCCATAATCAAAGCAAACAAGATAAACCTTTGCCAAAAAATATTTGAGAGATCCCTCTCTGAGAACAGGAGGAATAGATCCTAGAACTCTAAAGATTGGTTCTGATGTTGCCTTGTCTTTTGATTTTCCAAACTATCAAAACACAGGATACCAATAGGTTGGATGTGAGCCTTCTCTTCGTAACGTGTTAAGTTGTATGATTTGACATTAAACATGAGTAGCCTAATATGAGTTATAGGAATTTATTAAGTGAATAAGGAATATTCTATTTGTATTAACTGTAACTTGGTTAATTTGTTGTAGTCAAGGAAGGATTTGGTTGGGTTCCCAAATTCCAGAAAAAGTAATGGTAGTTATGCAGGTGTAATAGCTATGGAGTTCCAGGGTGTGCCAAGTAATGAAAAGGCATGCTAACAAATTCCACACTGTGTCAATTCTTGTTGAGTAGTGTTGGGGAGTGTCAGGGAATCACAAGGGAGAACTAGGTAAAAAGGCATGGAAATGAACAAATAAGAGTGTGTGCCAAGGAGTGTTAGTGAATTCTAGGTGTCCCAAGGACAAAGAGTGTTAGGAGAATTTTAGAATAGGACTTGCAGGAGGAAAGCCTACAATTGCGATAAGGGGATGGAAAAAAAAAATCAGTCAAAGGGAGACTTTGGGCTAGGCACAACACTATTTTTTCAATGATTTGGTTGGGTTCTGTTGAAGCCCCGAAAATCGGGTCTACAACAAGGGGGATACCCACCCGGTTCGGACCTTGGTTGGCAGCTCCTTTTCCGTTTGGTATAGTGGGTCCGAATGGGGATAATGGGACCAGTTTCCCAATATGTGTGTGTGTGTTGAGAATTGATATTTCCTTTCTAAAAGTTCCTAAGTGTAATGCTTTTATTCTAATTCTAATCTATAACATGCAATTGTATTCTAATAAATATAAATATCTAATTCTAAACTAACCTAGGATGTAATCTTTCCGTTATGCAATCTAAAATGATTTCAAATAACAATTGGTAATAAAGATCATTCAAATGTTATAAGAAAAGAATTCAATAAAGATAAACCACTTCGTAAAAAATTTAGACGAAACAGTTGTGAAAAACATATCGCATAATAAGCTACTCATATATTAAGCATAAACAAATAGCTATCACCATACAAAAGTGCCAAATGATAACTCAAGCATTCAAGCATCAATATATAAACAACTAAACATAAATATCACTTTAACACAGAGGCAGAAATAGTTAAGAGATAAAAGTACCATTTATAACTAGTTCTACTCATGAGCTTCAAGAAATAATGACTTATCTCTTCTTAATCCAACATCCACTAAGAGTACAAAAGTGCAAAATCAGTAGTAGATATTAAATGCAGATATCAATAAATCCTGTTCCATTCATTCATCAAAACCTCCTCGGAGGGTGCAAAAGTGCATGTTCTGAGGACAAGTTTTTGACAAATTTCAGGACCCTTCTCTAAATGCATGAGAAGGGTTTAAATACTACTTAACTAAATCTAAAAATAATTTATTACAAAAATGTAGGATACGGTTTAAATGATAGTCCTCTTTGCAGGAAAAAATAAAGTAAAATTAATACTAAATCTAAAATTAAAACTTAACAACTAACTACTTGTGAATCTGTTATTTGAAATTGCAAGCATTCAACATTTGTTTGAGAAGAGTAGGGTGGCCAAATTCAGACTTCAACTGTCCTGTGAAAACGGAATAGGCAAGAGCTGGTGCCATCTTCTCGGCAGAATTGATGATACACTTGAGAGTCATGCACTGGCTGTGTGGTTTTACCAAACACGCCCAGTGAGAATCCCAATTTAACTTTGTTAATATTTTAATCGATTCTGCCTTTTCTTGAGCCTTCTGTTTCCAGTCTTTCTGCAGTTGTTGTGCTTTCGGTAGGTACCCTGGAATAGTTTATGAGATCATATTTTCCTTGTGCAAATTTTCATTTATGCAATCAATAACATTGCTTGATGTTGTAGCTGCTTCTTCTGCCGCTTGCTCTGCTTTCCTTATTTGTGCATCTCAATTATTGAAGAGCATTTCTTTGTGATTGTCATTGATTATCAGTGCATCTGCTCTTTTTCCCTCCTCTGTTTCTTGCCAAGCCAAATAATCAGTAACTCTTTTATCAATTAAATCATAATCATGTCGTAAGTCTACGACATGATTAGTGATTTTATCACTTTCTTCACAATAAGAGTTCCACTGTAATATTATTTGGCATAATATTTCCTGTTACTGCAGTAGTTGGTCATTTAAGGAAATGGACTCTGTGATGAATTCTGTAAGCTTGGGATCATCTTTGTGCATCTCTTGCATAACCTGTAGCTTTTTTTCTTTTTCAGTCAAACTGTTCTGGTATCCTATCTGCATTTGTTGGAAGTGCTATTGTAATTTTTCAAGCTGTTTCTGTGCTTCATTGTTGGCGTTGGCCTATTGCAGTTGTTGTTGCAAAACCTGTACTTGATCTTATTTCTCATTAAATAATTGCCGTACCTCATATGATTTATCAATGGCTACAGAGGCATATGCTCCTGTGATCTGAGATAATTTGGTGAGATTTTCAGTTGGATCAGTGGTAGGATCTTGTCATAGGACGTCTAATTGTTCTGCATCATGAGAGAGCACATTTTCCAATTTCCTTTTCTTTCTTTGTCTTCTTACCACTGATTTGTGTTGTGGACTACAAAATACATCAAGAGGAGGAATTTCCTCTATTTTGAGCATAAGTTCAGAGGATGGGGTAATGGGAATATGTTCCAATTCTGAGACATTGCTAGTTATTCCTGTGACTATATTTTTTGTTGTCTGTACATTATTCACAGGTGTCTGTGTGTTCTATCCTTTAATATTGATTAAATCATTGAATGTCTCCCATTCTTTATCTAACTCAGTTCTGACTGATGGTTGATGTACAATGTGAGGGGGAATATTTAGGTGAGGAGGGGTCGAAACCAGTTGTTGTGAGAGCTCCTTTGACTGGGCAGTATCCCTTACTAACCCTTCACTTCTCTCATGATCATTGTCAGATCTCTTAGAATGTTCAGAGGTTTCTCTCCTGGACTTAGATTTATATTTGTCTGTACTTGAAATTCCACTGAGACTAATACTGGGAGTTGGTTCCCTTACGGATTCCAAGCGTAATTTATCCAAAGGGATAGTAGTTAACCTCCTTTCCCTGTATATCCTGAACTCTTGAAATTCTGTTGGAGGAAACCGTATTTGGGCCGAATGTAGAACCTCTTTAAGTGTGCCTTTCTCTTGGAACATGTCATAAAAAAGATCATCTTCTTTAGAAAACACTCTTATCTTGACTGCAGTAGTGAAATTTTTAACAATATCATAAGGGTCGAACGATCTTCTTGGAAACTTGAACAAACGTAAACATGTAATGTTGTTTACTTCTTTGAATGCATGGCCTACATCAAATAGTGAAAAGGCCCCACAGGCCATAGGAAATTGTGGCCAGATAGCCTTCTTTTTGTCCTTCAAATCTTTAGTCAAACCTCCTTCTCCGCAGGTTTGATAAGAAATTTCTCGTGCCATGAGTTTATCAGGAACATACAAAGGTAAGACATGAGGGGAAGAAAAACTTCCAAATACCCTAACATATGTAAACAATTCTTCTCCAAACCATCTCGCAACAGGAAGTATGTATACCTCTTCTTCAGGACAAAACCTTGGAGCATCTTTATCATATAACATTCTGTACAGGGGTAACATGATTCCATGGAAAATATTGTAAAAATAGGGAATGAACTTGGAATCCCACAATTCTTTGTGATAAATATGAATGGGTAAGGGGTCTTGAGTCGTCCATTTCCAACCCATTAAAGGAAACTTGGAAATATAACAGATTGAATCCATTACATAAGCATATAAGTAAAAAGGGGGATAAATTCTCTGAGAAACAGTTCTTTTAGACCGGTAATTCAAAATGGTCATGGCTAAGTTGTCAGATAATATCTTAGCCCAATCCACAATAGTAGCATTAACAGTAGCATTCAATAATGGTAGCCATTCAAATGAAAACTTATTAATGTCTGGCTTTCCAAAAAGCCTACAGAGCATAGCAGCAGCAAAGCAATACGGAGAAGTGAGAGAACCAGTACTATACATACCATGTTTATCCTTTTTTAGTGGTTCGTCCCTCCTTGACCAGTCCTTAGTGCATTCTGCTAGGTTTTCATTTTCTTTGGCAAACTTCTCCATGAAATGTTTGTTATAAGTCACCTATGGCTCCGGAAAATGATACATGAGTCTCAAATCTTTTGGAGTAAATGAGCCGATGAGTTCTTGACCTTGAGTCTTAAACTGTCTATTTGTAATATCAGTGCTGTCTAGCACCCATTTAACCATGTCCGTGTAGGGAATAATTTTGGGCCTTGTTGCTATCCGGTGCAAGAATGAACAAGCTAGGACTGTAATGGACGCATCAGAAGACCCATGTGAGCCAGCAGTAGCTGTAACCTCCATTACTCTGGGGTTCTCTTCCTCAAGTAGATTTTACATGCCCTCCCAAGTAGTAATACCAGCATCTTTGTTACAGGCGATGTCTGTATACAAGGGAGTCATTTCTTTATCTTCAGAACTCAGAGTCTTGTCTTTCTTTTCCATTATACCCTGAATATTGCTTTTTATAGTTCTCTGTTCTTCACTCCTGCAGTTTACGAATTAAGTGAGAATAATGATAGGAAAAAGGTGACGGGAAAGTTTTAAATGTTGAAGACATATAAAATATACCACCTTATGTGAAATAGCTCTTCGATCAGAACGAAACCATATTTCATTAATGATTGACAACCAATTCATTGATTAACATTAAAGCGCATAACCAGGTCTCGATTTATGGAAATATTTTTTTGTATAATGAGCCTTAAATATCTGCGATAAGGCGATCTACGATTTGCTTCACAAAATCGCAAAATCGCAATATCGCAGATCGCAATCTCGTAAAATTGCAATATGATAATACCGCAATATCGCAATATCGAAAAATAGTTGGATCGCAGCAAATGACAAATCTCCGTTAATGTGTTTTTCTGTGAAATGCGATTTGCGATATATGCCATCGCATATCGACGGTTTTGAGATTTTCAGCGTAACATATGACATTTGAAGCATGCGATGCGATGAATGTTCTTTTAATGCGTAGTTTAATATCGCATCTCGCAATCTTAGAATTCCACTTGTAAGGAGGTATTAATTACTTTCATGTGATGCGATATTTATTTAAAGAATGATTTTATTCTATCCTATCATAAAAATTAAGTTTTTAGATTTTTTAAGGGATATTCTCCTAAGTTTATGATAGTAAGTTTTATTGAAAAAGGAAATACAAGCACTAATCGATTTTAAATTTTTTTTGACTAAGGGTCCCCATTTATTTAGTATTAGTGATAATACTAAATAAAAAGGGGAGTTGTTGCTGGCCACAACAGGTTCACAAGTCGCAAAACAATTAATGCTATCTATAAGGGAATGACAACTAGGGAGTGCCAAGGTGTGCCGGGGAAAGCTCTAAAAATATTACACTTGCGACTACTTTTGTTCTGGCCCTAAATTCTAGTGTAGACCCTCCTCCATTTGTGTTGGTCTTTATCATAGACCTTACAACCTACTAAGCACCACAAGATAGGGTCTCAACCCTCTATACTATTTCAAAATTTGATGTGGCCTTCACAGAGAAGCACCACTGAAATCACATGCCCAAATTCTCATGAGCCGCCTCTCTTGAGATTGATCTGCCATAAGAGAATCATCAATATTCCATCCTACCTCCTATCTCGAACACATTAATTTATGTGACATTCTTGTGAACCCTCACATGATGATCTTGTTCTTGGTGGATGGCCATGGCCTCCATTTAGCAACCCTTATTGAACCCTCTAACTCGACCCACTTTAGGACTATATCTCTCCTAACCTCCTTGATCAAATGAGCTCCTCCTCACTTGATGTTATTGCCTTCATAATAAGGCCTCCGTAACTAGATTTTCCTATTTATGCATCTTAAGAAACCTATAGAACTTAAAGGCTTTATCTACTTAGACCTTAGGAAATATTATTTTTCCTTTTAAATTTTCTTTTAGATTTTAAACCCCATATTGGGTCCAAAACCCCTTCACTTGGTTTCTTTGCCAAAAAATCCTTTTGTGATCAAACTCATACAAACCCGTCTCACTAGGCTTGTGGAGTACCTTTAAATCTACACAATTCAACAACATAGTCTAGTTGTAGTAATCACAACGTGTTCAATCTCTTGTAGTCAAGCGAGGACTTGGTTGGGTTCCCAAGTTGAGTAAGGGTAGTTGGGAGGGCATGATAGCTAGGTAGGGTTAGGGCATGCCAAGAATTGAAAAGGTGTCTTAACACATGCTAGAAAATGCCAATGCATGATGAGGAGTGTTAAGGAGTGTCGAGGCATCACAAGGGAGAACTAGGTCAAAATGCATGGAAATGTACAAATAAGAGTGTGTGCCAGGGAGTGTTAGTGAATTCAAGTGTGTGAAGGATGAAGTGTGTTAGAATAAGTTCATAATAAGATTTGCAAGAGGAAAGCCTACAATTGTGATAAGGGGCTCGACACAATAGTTTTAGACAAAGGGAGACTTTGTTCTGGCACAACACTATTTTGCCTTTATATTTTATTTTTATATGACACGTGGCACACTTTGGTAGAATTCTCATGTTCTAAACTATTTTAGACAATTTCATATTGTACATTGTTGTGTATAAGTTTTGGGGCACTCGGATTGTGCCAACTTATATCTTGTGTGTCTTGTGTATCTTGTTGTTCTTGCAAACTCTCAGTTAATTCTCAATTATTTATATGAACTGAACATACATGTGAAATATTGCATAAGTAAGTTATGTTTCTTAGTTTTTTTATGGCCATGGCTAGATGTGACCCTTGTCTTGGTAAGTTCTTAATTGGGACAAGTTTAGCTTGGACATGAGTGGCCTAAGATGAGGTATAGGCAGTTCTTAGGTTAACAATGCACAATCTACTTGTAGTAGGCGCAATTGGTAAAGTTGTTGTGGTTGAAGCAGGCCAATGTCACATGAAATTCAGTAGCTAAGGACTTGATTCGGTTCCCAAGTCATGAAAAAATGTAAGGCTGGTTGTGAGGGCATGAATTCCAAGGCATGCTAAGAAATGCTAACATGTGCCAGATAGTTCGAAGGCATGTCAAATATGCTAATATGTGTCAAGTGCTAAGGAATGCCAAGATGTGCAAGGATGCATGTGACAATAGGTGGCAGGGACTATCAAGGAAACAAAAAGGAGAAACAAGTTAAACTACAAGGAAATGAACACATAAGAGGGTTAATAAGTCATAACTTTACCTTTTCCAGGAGGGGCACGCTAGGCACACCAACACTAGGAATTTTCTTGAAGCTAAACATAACAAAGCACTTTCTTGATTTAATATGAAGAGTTGTCTTGAAGCTAAATGATACGATTGTGAAACTTTAAATTTTTTCTTGTTTTTGTGTCACTAAATTGAGCTAGAATTCTTAGTACCTATGTCATAGATTTTACAACACTGTCATTGCTTGAACACAAAATATATTTTGGTGTGCATTCTTATTTATTAAATGGAGCTATAATTCTTTAGTACCTCTGTCACGGATATTACAACACTTCCATTTCTCGAACACAAAATATCTTTTGGAGTGTGTTGTTATTTGTAAATGGATTTTTCTAAAGTCTGATGCGCTGATGATCGGTTACGTTTTCCAGTAAGTTTTTGTATTATTGGTTTATGTTGGTTTCAATTCTAAGGTTTAGAAGCTATAAATTGGATTTTTGATTGATTCTTCATGAGTCCTTGGTTTTTATATTTTAGCCCTACCCCCATACCCCATGACCATCACAACCTTTCTCATGCTGGAAAGGATTTCAATTTGCGTAGTGATTTTTTGAAAAATACTTTGAGAAACGATTGGGAAATGAGTTGACCATCATCTTGGACCATCAAAGAGGACCCTTGGTACAAACTTTAGATCAAGTTCCGAAGTGATATTTACGTTTTCAAATTTATTTGTTCAATATTGGAATATGTAAGTTGTTGATGTCAGTACTAACATTCAATGTGTTGATTGTTGCTTGAAGAGGTTGTAATTGTGTTGGTATTTCAGATCGAGAGTTGAAAATCAAAGAGGCCCGAAGAATCTAGAGTTATTGACTATGGATACATGCTTGGGAAATTCGTTATATCATATTAAAATTCTCATGTCTCAAATATTTTGAATCTGCACATAATTGACAAATTATGATGTTCAAGATGGGTGGTTCAATCTAAGTTGTGCAAAATTCGTTTCAACAACATTATTTCAAAGACCCGCATAGTAATTCCATGTTTGAGGAAAAGAAAAATATCAATAGAAGATTTACCATGCAGCAATTAAAGCAAGGAATAAGGCTATAGAAGCCCAAAACAAGGCCAATGAAAGGCCATGATTCAGGTTTCGATTATGATTATGAGGAAATAGAAATAGAGCCCCCCCAAAGCCATCAATTAAAGCTCGTTCTTTGTAAGCGTAACCATATAAGTATTTTTTTCCATTCTACAAGTTCTCTCAATTGTAATACATAGGATTCATAATTTCGTTTATGATTACTCATACTGATGAAACACACACCCTGGATTCTATGTCAATATTATATTGAAAATATGAATTCAGAATTTATTTGTTTTTCCATTAGAACTATAATTTTGAAATTACTACATTATTATCATTGTTGGAGTAGATTTCTCTCACCTGAATCATACTCAATGCAGTGAAATATAATCAAGTGAAATTGTGTGATGCATATATGTTTTCAGAACATATCAAATCTCGAACAGTGAGATACACGCAAAACAATGTTCAGTCAAAGATGACGAGAATAGTGTTGATTGCATATTTGTGAAATCTTAAGGGAGATCCACCATTCTTTAAATGAGATCAAGAGAGAAATTCGTATAGCTTGTAGCCAAGTTGTAAGATGGGCTGAGAGCGAGAGTTCTGTAGACAGAGGTTGTAACTATAGGTACCAAGAGAGGATAAGAGACGCGCTAAAACCTTTTACCGAGACCCTGTGCCATTCATCAGAGTGAAGACAAAAAATCTAAGAGAAATGTTTTCCCTGCAGAATAGATCAACTTGGTGGCCTATTTATAGTTGATGCCATCGGTGAAGGGTCACATCCCATTGGCGCTACTGGCCGAAACCGATTTTGAAATTTGGTGGGGGTGGGGGGGTGGGGGGGGGGATTTAATAATTTTAAATTCTAATAATTTTTTTTCATATTTTAAATATTTTTTGGGTGTTACACTTTTGGGTATTTTCTATTGTTGTTAGGTGCATAAATCCACCTTTTGGAATCTTCCCTACCACTAAGCATTTTAAATCTATCCACTGAATATTTCTTTCTTGCTAGTCGTTTAGGATGTCAAATTGAGTATTATCTTGTTATTGGGCATCTTATTTTATTCCTTCAAGAAATGATTTTATACATTAATCGATGTATTTAATTTCCATGTTATTTTCTTATAATTGGGAATATTTACTTATCTAACAAATAAAAATAACTCTAATACGAATAAAAGATAAAGCATCCATAGTAAAGATAACAATGTATATAGGGAGTTGGTCAGGAAAATGGCTCTCAATCACTGCAGCTAAGAGAGAATTTCCAATAGATTAGGTTTTGGATAACAGAGGTCATACGGTGGCAGGAATTATATGAACGTCGGTGAATATTGGACTCAGCGATCTGCAACATATTCTTCCCATGACAACGGAGTCTATTATTATGGCACCAAGAGTCATCACATCGAATTTAACCCTGCTTTAACACTCGTGATGGAGGAAGAGCTAGTAGACCATTCAGCTGACACCCTCGACCCCAGGTCGATTTGGATCATGGATCCAACTCAACACCGTGTTTATCTTTCTTTGGATGCCACCACTCCATTGAAGCTCCAAGTAGGCACACAACCTATTGCTATGGAAGAAGGGGAGGTTAATTTTATCGAGCAAGGGTTAGCTCAATATTAGTTTTCTTAGACCTCTTTCGATAACCACTTCCTGCCTGAATACTCATCGCACCCCACATTCTCCATCTTGTCCCCGTCTAAAATATAAAAATGGGTGTTGGAACAAGATTTGGCATCAGGTTTGGATGTAAAGGAAGTATTATTTGAAGATGAAATTAGATCGGTAGGAGGTACCTACGAATCTAATACCTTAGTGACAAGGAACATAAGGTTTTTGAACACACTGGATTGGGAACAACAAAACCCTCCACTTGAGAGATCTTTAGGTTGTTTCGAAGGCATCCCACACATCTCCCTCTCCTAGGAAGATACTAGGGTTTTGGATTTGAAATGTCCCAACCCTCTAAGGTAGCGAAATCAACGGATTATCTACTCAAGAAACCAGGGAATAAGTCTAAGTGCACAAAGGCCAGGGAGCGAGGTCGGCTTCTAGTATTTGGTGAAGGAAATGCTATGGGTCAGGTTGCAAACACTGCAAACTCGATCCTGGTGGGCTGAGTTATGGGTCATAACTACTCATCGACAACGCTTCGGCGTTGGGTTATGGAGATTTGGGGTAGCGCCCTTGAAAAAATTCCCTCAGTCATCATAATGACCCGTGGCTAGTTTTCCCTAATATTCTCACATTTGGACCAGGCTACTTGGGTAATGTCCAAGTTTTGGCATATCAAAATGGCCCCTGTTGTCCTAAAGCAATGGGCACCTCTTTTTCACCCTAACAAAGAAAATTTGGGCATCGACCCTATCTCGGTAAGAATTATGGGATTTCCACTTCATTCCTGGTCCGAGGATGTATTATGAACCATTGGAGATGACTTGGGCATATATCTTGATCATGAAATATCTTATATGGAGTCGGGGAATATAGCTATTTCTCATATACTCGTTCAACAGGATACCAGGGATGGGATTTTTGAAAGCACAAATCTTCAATACGAGGGACACACCAAGCTACAAATCCTTTTATGAGGGAGTTCCTTTTTGTTGCAGACGTTGTCATAAGGAAGGTCACCTATATAAGGAATGCCCATTGCATAATAATGAATCTAGGGACATGATTCCAACTTTTTCCACGATAGGCACTCAGACTGTGGATAAGGGTTGCAATATACCCAATTCGACTCCATATAAATCTACACATTTTTGACCAATGGATACCAGCGATTTCCCTCAGCAACTGGCAACTCAACCCGGTCACACTCTTCTGTTATGTTGAACAGGAAAAAGTGAATGGTTTTCTTGTGTCATCTTTCACCTGTGACAAAAAATTTGATCACATAGAGTCAAATAGGGACATGTCTTCATGAACTCAGAGATATTTACATGCCTCTCTCCATATGACCAACATAACTAATGTCAGTAAATGGCCAAGTATGGTTGTATGATTCATCATTGAGGAGATATTTGGAAGGTTCAGTGAATGGTTTCTGTATTTCTCCACACTCCTCTTCATTGACACTTTTCTGGAAGCGTTGCATTGGTATTTTAAGGGAAAATTAGAGAATTTAGAGAAAAAGTGAAGAAGGAGAGACAAGAAAATAGAATATGGCATGAAATTATTGGCAATAAAAAAATATGGCACATAATTGATTACAGTATTAGTTTTGAGTGTCTCCTCAAGCATCTTTTAACGTAAGTGACATATGGAAGAAAAATGTGAACTGAGGCAGCTCAACAGACCTTTGTTGTAGGTCTAAAAGTGGTATATGGGACAAATACCCCAGCCATTGAGGCACCTAACATTAGATATTATTGATATATGTATGTGTGCAACATTGGATTACAGTTTATGGAGTCGACTTAAGCTACATATATAAGCTTACTTCAAATTCCTATAAGGGCCTGGGCTGACCCATTCCTGAACTAAATTTGTTTCATTTGATTTATGTTTGTGTTGAATGAAAAGGGTTATGCTATAGATCGAGTATATTTACATTCCATAGGAAGAAGTGGTGATTTTGTTTACTATTATAATATTGCAATCGATTCAAGGGTAGATAATCGATAGGGCACCCTTGAACTATTTTAATTACTAGACATCCGAAGGACAAGTTCACATAGAGTAATATTCCAACCCATAGGCTTGGAAGGATGCAAGGTGCGGAATCACAGTAGAGGTTAAGGTAACCAACCCTCCCCCATAGAAACTAGTTTGAAACGTCTTTAAATGCCTTTCTTAATTGTGACTCATAGAAGCACCAGATGTGGGAATAAGAATTATGCCTCCAGATTTAATTTTATTGGGAGATTGATCTAACCATGAGTATGAAGTTTCTCTTGACTGAGTGTGTGAAGAGAAAGAATTACATTCAATGTCCATATGGGCATTTCACAGGTTCCTTTGCACCTAGTTCCTTGAGCCCGTCACAAGTGGGAGAAAGCTACTACAGAAAAAACCCTTTGAGTTACCCTATCAGGGCTTTGGAAGAGTTCTAATATCCACTAGAATTCCTCCACCTTGAATTCCACCATCCCCAACAACTTGAGCACCCAAACACCTAGATGCCACCACTATAGGAAAACAACCTAAGGCCTATACTAGATGTCAAATAAGATTACTCAAAAAAATATGCTTATCCCCTCTAACCCTATAACCACACATTAAAAACTAGGTATTGACTACACATTAACACTAATAAAATTATATCCTTGGAAAGACAGACCCTCATATAGTGGACTCTACAAAAAACCTTCACAAGTTTAGAGAAACAGAATGGCATCCATCTACCTAGCTCGCGGTACTAGAAGTAATGACACTACCAATCACATTTAGGTGTACCTTAATAACCCCTGTCATCCCATCTCACTTACCTTTTATTCCATTGAAAGAAGACCTTCTTAAATCACTCACATGGAAGTTATCTCCAGTACCATGTCCTGTCGATCAGAAGAGTTCACCACCAAAATCTTTCACATTTGTTCCTTTAAAACATTAGAATAAGTGGCCGAATAAAATGCCCTAGAGAATAAAACAAGATATTATCTAAAGAATAAACAAGACTCCCATCACACACACACAATCATAGAGCCCCATATCTCTTTTCCCTCGAGTGGATCTAAAATATAGTTTACCAGATCAAAGTCAATATAGGATTTTCAAATGATTTTATATGTATGCATTCATATTTCATTTGATTTTTAAAAATAAAATAAAAATGGAGGAAAGTGTTGGAATAAAAATAGAGGAAAGTGGTAAGTATAAGGCATGAAGAAAAATTTATGTGTTTAGTGCCCTTACTCACCAAGTACACAAAGTGTGTGCTTAGTGGGTGAGGAAGCATGAGTTGTTTAGTACACAGAATATTCGGTTCCCAATCAAGGGAAGACAAGCACTCAGCAAAAGATGACAATGAGAGGTAAAAATTAATTATCCCAATGAGAAAAGAGTTCATTTATCATGGATATTTCTTAACAACAAGTAGGTGGCTTATGGTCGACAAATTGAAGAGAAATCTGAGATATAATGCAACATGGACAAACAAGTTAGGTATTCTAATTATAAGTTATGAGCTCCATCATTTTTTAACATGCATGTTTGTCAAAGGATAAGTGGCTAAGTATGACAGTGATTGAAGCTCCCATGATGCTTTGTTTAGTTTAAAGAAGGCCATGGTGTAGGGTCAAAAAGCTAAATTAAGGACCCCAAAAGTCATCATAGTAAAACAAAAAGAAAGGTCATGGATTGAAGATCAAAGTAAGAGGAAAGTATAGTGAGGATTCAACAAGTAAATGCATAAAATGGAGGAATCAATCACAGAGTGGGGGAAATGCAATCTTTGAACACACAGTAGAAAAAAGGAAAATATGTAATGTTTTTAAGTACACGAATGTCGGGAAAAGGGGCATATAATTATTGGTCACATGCTCAAAAAAAAGGGTGTCAAGGGATCATTCCACTGCATTTAGGAAAGGAACTCCACATCAACAAAGAAGGCATGCTTGGTTTTCCTAGAAAAGTGGAAGGGCCACAAAGTATATGAAATTAATGGAGAAAAAGGAAACCAAGTAAATGCCCACTTACTTGATGACCCTATGTTGAAAGAATAAGAAACAATGGGTATCATTCAATCCCTGAGAAAAATGAAATGCTAATACCCTAGTAAGAGGACAACTCATGTATTGAGCAAAAAAGGGACACGAGAACAAAGTACATGTTTTGGTTAAGGTTGTGTTAGAGTAGTTGGACTTCTACAAGTGCTCCAAAGTCCTACCAAAACCCTTGTTGTACCATCCAACACAATTCCTCTACTAAAAATATGGGCTTATGGGTTGTGATAATGGGGTCCATAATCCCCTTATCACCACTGTTGGGGGTTACCCTATCAATTTCTCTTGTTTCCTTCCCTCTATTCCCCCTATCCCCTACGGCATTAGGTCCTAAGCCCCCTTCAAAATATTTAAAATATATTCTCGACCTAGATTCCATCAACTTTAAAAGGAATTACTATAAATATCCATTTACGAATCCATACCCAACAATAGAACTTTTCGAAGACATTACAAGAATCATCTTGAATGAGGATAACCAAAAGTTGTTGGTTCCAATCTTCAAGGCAGAACCATGGGAATCATTAAAGAGCATGGAATGATATAAGGGTTGAATTTCAAATGGTTTCATGGGACACTTCTATAGATAGCTTCAACTAATGGTGAGCATATATCTTCTTCATTTTCATTCCCTAAACACATCCTTTCTTACACTAATCCCAAAATAAATGAATCTTGCTGGTTTTTATAGGTGCCATTCAATGTCATTGTGAAATATTTCATATAAGGTGTTGATTAAATTCATTAGCAACCACTTACAATTCCAGTCAAGAAAAATTTCCCCATAAGAGAAAATGGGATTTTCTAAAGGGAAGTATAATCCTATAAAACATTGTAATGGTCCAAGAATACATTCTTAGTAGCCAAGTAGATGGAAAGAGTGGAATGGTCATAAATTTAAAAAATAAAATTATTTTTGAAGTTTGGACACTCTTTCTCATTTATTTTTCTCCATGATATGAAAGAACTGTATTAGTTTGTTGTGCTAAGTGTCCTTTCAGTTATAAAACATGTACATATTTGTCTCCATTTGTTTGGTTAAGGATTGAGGAATTTAACAATGAAACATAGATGAAATTGTGAATTTTAAGCATGTAAATAAGCCTAAATAACACTAAACAATGGTGTATAACAAAGAAATAAAACCACACATAAGATTTACATAGCAGGAATGATGAAGCAGTTCAACCCTCTTGGGCTACATCTGTTGGTCCAGCTCCCAATGGCATGTCCATATTTTCATTATGCTCAAAATTTCTCTGCACCAATGTCTCCAGAATGCTCCAATTAGTCTAGTTAGACTCTTGTTTCACCCAAATTGGTTGAAAATTTACCTCGCTAAGATTTTTTCCCAATATCCCTTAGAAATCCTCCACTAAATGTGGAGAACTACACCTAACTGCAGTTAAAAATAGCAAAAATCCAAATTTTTAGAGGCGCTCCAAATTCCCGCCGACAAAAATCGTTTACATTTAAAGTTTACAGTTAAGGGGAGGGGGTGGCCACATGCCAACCCCCTTAAACACCGCAGTCATATTTAAACTTCGCATTAAACACATTTGGCGCGGAACCGCGATGGAGGCGGAGTTCTGCAACTTCTAGCACTTACGTCGGACTGTGCATGTGACAAGGTCTAAAGTTATCCACTGGAGTCTAAGGGTTAGGAAACCGTCGGTTAGCAATTGATTTCGCGGTGAATTTTTGTAACATGTGAACATTACAAATGGGTCACCGGCGAGTTGGGACCATCGGTATTCCACCCCCCAACTTGCATTTCAATACAATTTAAAATTACGCAGAGCACCTATAGGGTGTGAAACATTGTGTAGCACAGTTGGTCGAAGCCTTTGCGGGCGCGCCTGGAGGTCACGGGGTCGAACCCCCTGGACCCATACAAAATTTTATTCAACCGTACAGGGGACACGTGGCAGCCTTCGGGTTAGCCATGTGTCACCCTTCCAGTGGACCAGAAAACAACTCGTACAATCCACCAATCCAATCAAATCACGCCACTTGGCAGCTTATCATTGGCTTGAAAAAATGGAATATTCTTAGGAATATTCTTCTTTTGTTGACTGTGTACCTACATGCTGAATGGGCATCCCAGTCAACCTTATCACAAATTTTAGTTTATTGGGAAATCGATCAGAATGCCATATCTCCCTCATACAACATCGGTTTTTCGAACCGTTCACGATGCTGAAATCAAAACAACGAGATATACCCGGTCGCTCAGGTTTGGTATAGTTTTGAGAATTTTCAATTTTGAGCAAAATTCATGAACTCCTGATCACACCTCCCCATTGGGAAGCTTTTGGACCCCAAAATACTTTGATTACCTGTTCAGTATATGAGGGTACAACTCCCTCACCTTTCCAACATCCATCCACTTTTCCTTGCTTGGCTTACTACCTTTGAGCTGAACTCGAAGGTAGTAGACACTTCCCCTCTTAGATGCTCTTGTCCTCATGTCAAGAATGGTATCCTCCTTGAGCTCATTTAGAAATTCTGGCGAGAAATATTCAATATAAGGTAGTTGAACATCACTTCCTTGATCATCAATCAAAGGTGGCTCATACAAACTTAAGTTTTCAACATTAAAAACTAAATACATTTGCATATATGAAGGCAAGTCAAGCTAAAATGCATTGTTACCAACTTGATTTATGATCTTGAATGGAACATTGTGAATGGGCTTGAGCTTTTTACCTTTTCTTTGCATCCTTTCTTTGCTTATGCGCAACCATACCTCATCTCCTTCTTGAAACTTGTGATCAACTCTATGTTTTTCATGCCTCTCCTTGTATTTTATTTGACACTTTTCAAGCTTTTCTTGAACTTTTTGATGGATAATCTGAATTTTCTCAATGAAATTTCGAGCCTTCTCAATATCACTATGCCCATCAATTGCAACATATTTCTCGAAGATGAATTCTAATGGCGATTTCGGAAAATACCCAAAGAATGCTTCAAAATGTGAAGTATTTGTATAAGAGTGCTTTTCCCGGTTGTAAGCATGATGAATGTAATGCAGTTGTTCATCCCACAACTTAGGATGTTTTCTGCAATATCCTCTCAATAGATGCACAACAGTTATGTTCACCACCTCGGTTTGGCCACCAGTTTATAGATGAAAAGCAGTACCCTTTTTCAACTTTGTGTCCATCATCTTCCAAATATTGGACCAAAAATTCCCAATGAACCTGGAATCACTGTCACTAACAATAGACGTTGGCAATCCATAATGAGTCCATACATGTTGAAAATAAATTTTAGCAGTTTTTTCAGCGGTTATGGATTTCTTACATGGCATAAGTATACATATTTTACTGAATATATCCACAACTACATAAAGATAATCATGTTGTTTTCTTGACATAGGTATACCTCCAACAAAGTCCATGGTGACACTCTCCCATGGCCTTGACGGCACTGGTAGTGGCGTGTACAACCCAAGCTTCCTATTGTTAGGCTTGCTTGTTTCACACATAGAACAAACTCTTATAAAACGTGACACACTATCTATCATGCGAGGCCAATAGCAATACCTCTGTAGATGTGCCACTGTTTTTCTTACCCCAAAGTGTCCAGCAATAAGAGACTAATAAGCCTCTCTCATGACAATAATCCTCTCTCCTTGTGGTATACACAGCTTGCCCAGATGAAACAACAAATTGTTATGCATGTGATAATCATTTTCCTCAACTTGATTCCCTTCACTCAAACTAGCATACACATCTTGAAAATAAACATCATGTGCATGTTGTTCTATGTAACTCTCATGTACAATAGAATCATTTTCAATTAAAATAGAAGCACTTACGATTGGCCTTGAAAGAATATTAACAACTTTATTGAAAATACCTTTATTGTACCTTATAACCAAGTGAAACTGTTGAAGGAAATCCATCCACCTGAAATTTTGTGATTGCTGCAATTTTGTTTGTGACTGCAAGTACTATAATGGTTGGTGATCGGTATGTATAATCGTCTCTTTACCCATCAAGTAGTGTTTCCACTTCTTGATGCTTTGTACCAACGCATACAGCTCTTTCTCATATGTAGGATAATTAGTTACAACATCATTGAATGTTTTAGAATGAAAAGCGATAGCCTTAGCATGTTGCCAAAGTACTGCGCCCATGGAATAATCACTAGCATCAGTTTGTATCTCAAATGGCTGTCTCAAATTCGATAATGCAAGAACTGGAGCTGAACTGATCTTGTCTTTTAAAGCTTCAAAAGCTTTCTACTGTTTGCCTCCCCATTGGAATCCTTTCTTCACACTTGTCACTGCATGCATAGGAGCTGCTATGGCAGAAAAGTTAGCAATAAACTTTCTCCAATACTAAGCTGCGCCTAAGAAACTTATTTCCTCGGTTACTATTTTAAGAGTGGGCCAATTCAAAATGGATTCCACTTTAGAAGGATCAATTCTCAACTCACCTCCTCCTACAATGTGTCCCAAATAAACCAAACAAGTCTTTCCAAACTCGCACTTTAACATCTTAAGAAAAAATTTCTCTTTATTCAAAACATAAAACACCCTATTCACATGCAAGACATGTTCTTCTCTTGTTTTGCTAAAAATCAGTATATAATCAAAATACACAATCACAAAGTCATCAAGAAATGGATGCAAAACATTATCGATAACACACATGAAAGTTGTCGGTGCATTATGTTTGGTCAATTTAGTGTGTCCTAAATTGCTAAAATAAATTATCAACCAGGGATTCGTAAGCTGACGAAGTGTGGCGCACTATATGTGCAAGATAACCTATCTCTTACTTTTTTTCGTTTTTGGATTTTTATTGATCTTGGTTGGTTTCCTAATGTAAGATGGAAATTCTAAAAGACAAATATGGTTATGAATATTCAATGCAATAATGTCCTTTATAATGATTTACCAAACTTCAAACTTCAAAAGGAATTTGAAATATACAATGACAAAACTTGAAAGGAAATGAAAATGTGCTGCTAGCCTAATAAATCAAACAATGAACTATTGAGCATGAAAACCAAATTATCCTTGCTGCTGTCTAAACACAAAAGAAACTATGCTTAAAGAAATCCAAGAATTGCAACAAAGTAAATCTAAATCAAATTACATCAACTTATATTCCGATCCCTCACCATTAGTCCAGCTATGGCTTTCGGAGGTAACCATAAACAACTTGAGCAATCTGATATCTAATTTGCAGAAAAAGAAACTAATATCAAACTACAAACTCATACTTCAATCCCTCACCATCAGTCCAGCTGTGGATTTCGAAGGTAACTGAAAATGACATGAGTAATTTAATATATCTAACTTGCAGAAAGTAAACTAATATCAAACTACACACTCATACTTCAATCCCTCACCATCAGTCCAGCTGTGGCTTTCGGAGGTAACTGAAAATGACATGAGCAATTTAATATAACTAACTTGCAGAAAGTAAACTAATATCAAACTACACACTCATACTTCAATCCCTCACCATCAGTCCAGCTGTGGCTTTCGGAGGTAACCGAAAATGACA
Source organism: Pinus albicaulis (assembly GCA_034641835.2). Lineage (NCBI taxonomy): Eukaryota > Viridiplantae > Streptophyta > Pinopsida > Pinales > Pinaceae > Pinus > Pinus albicaulis. Next base: position 910,849,247 of record CM076573.1, on the reverse strand, counting down.
TGAGCAATTTAATATATCTAACTTGCAGAAAGTAAACTAATATCAAACTACACACTCATACTTCAATCCCTCACCATCAGTCCAGCTGTGGCTTTCGGAGGTAACTGAAAATGACATGAGCAATTTAATATATTTAAATCTAACTACTGAAACAAATGTGCAAGACTGAAATAAACAAAGCAGTGCTGGAATTAAACAAAAAGTAAATTAGCAGCAGAACAATATTGATTCCATGTCATTAGTCAAAATATATGCAAATGCCCGGGCTGCCATGAAAAATTATGCTAAAAGCTATGATTTCAAAAAGCAATCTAAGTAAGGAAATGTGACAAAACAGAATTAAAAGCAACTTATCTAGAAAACATGTAAAAGCCTCCTTGAATAATAGGGGCCCTCTGCTACCAATTTGGTGAAGTCCTTCAGCTCCTTAAAGTTGTAATCAAAATAGCATCAAAGAACTGAATTTCTCTATTAAAAAGAACTCACAAATCTACATCCCATTCCATCTTGAACTTTGTTACAAAAGACTTCTCTACTATTTTTTCATTACTTCCTCATTACTTTCTCATTACCTATGATAGGAGAAAGCTTCTCCTATTTATACAAAATATGAGGAGTCATCTCATTAATGGGAGTCCATGAATCTCTCCCTCCATCTCTAGAGTTACAATCAAAATAGAAAATGATAAGACACATGTCTTTCTAGAGTTTCAACACAACTAAGAAATGAGATACATATCCTCTTAGAGTTTCAATACAACAAGGAAGTGAGACACATATCCTCTTGATCCCATAATCTTCTCCAACCAAATTCGAATTTGGCCTTAGAGTGCCACATAAGGGTCTTCTAGAAGTCTCCTTTTGACCTACACATGTCGCAAAACTCATAACACATATATAGATATATGAAACTATGTTAATTTTCTAGTTTCTAATCATAAATTCACTTAAAATACATAAAATAAATAACTTTGGAAAACAAGGATCCTAACCCATATATTTATGAAAATAGTTACTTGATGTAGGGTTTTAGGTCAAATGGCTATGAAATAAGAGCTAAATGGTTATGACATAATGGAAATATGTATGAATATGGAGAACATTTTTGAGACTCAACATACCCCCAACTGAAGTTGTTGCATGTCCTCATGCAACCATTGCAATGATTCATTTGTCCATGAGTTGATCTTTTATGAGTTTTGACTCATATAGATTCATTCCAAACTTTGCTTCTTGATTTTTCCTTTTTGGCAAAGTATAATACATTTGATTGCAACATTTTTTTTTTTCAATGGTTGGTTCTTGTGTGACAACCATTTTTTTTTTTTTTTTTAGCATTGGTTCTTGTGTAACAATGCTTTATTTTCTTTGTTGCATCAAAGTTCATGAAAACATTTAGAATCAATTACTTCATCAATGAATTGATCATTTGCAAGACATATAATCTTTTGGATCATGTTGCAACAATAGTTGGTTGGGAAGTTTATGTGGGTGGAAATGAAATGAAAATGTGTGATAGTGTATGACATGTAGATATGAAATGATGTCCCTTCCCGCCAACTAAAGATATGACAATGTGAAAGAGGGAGTGAGGAATTTTTCCAAAGTTACAATTTTAGCATTCTAATGAATTACATGACTAAAAATTAGAAAACAACATACCTTACTAAATTTTTGGTCAATTTAGTGTGTCCTAAATTGCTAACATAAATTATCAACCAGGGATTCGTAAGCTGACGAAGTGTGGTGCACTATATGTGCAAGATAACCTATCTCTTACTTTTGTCGTTTTTGAATTTTTATTGATCTTGGTTGGTTTCCTAATGTGAGATGGAAATTCTAAAAGAAAAGTATGGTTATGAATATTCAAGGCAATGATGTCCTTTATAATGATTTACCAAACTTCAAACTTCAAAATGATTTTGAAACATACAATGACAAAATTAAAAGGAAATGAAAATGTGTCACTATTCTAATTAAACAAACAATGAACTATTGATCATCAAAACCATTATCCTTGCTGCTATCTAAACACAAAAGAAAATTGTACTCAAATAAAAGATTGCAAGTAAAGTAAAACTAAAATCAAATTACATCAACTCATATTCTGACCCCTCACCATTAGTTTAGCTATGGCTTTCGGAGGTAATCATAAACAACTTGAGCAATCTGATATCTAATTTGCAGAAAAAGAAACTAATATCAAACTACACACTCATACTTCAATCCCTCACCATCAGTCCAGCTGTGGCTTTCGGAGGTAACTGAAAATGACATGAGCAATTTAATATATCTAACTTTCAGAAAGTAAACTAATATCAAACTACACACTCATACTTCAATCCCTCACCATTAGTCCAGCTATGGTTTTCGGAGGTAACTGAAAATGACATGAGCAATTTAATATATCTAACTTGCATAAAGTAAACTAATATCAAACTACACACTCATACTTCAATCCCTCACCATTAGTCCAGCTATGGTTTTCGGAGGTAACTGAAAATGACATGAGCAATTTAATATATCTAACTTGCAGAAAGTAAACTAATATCAAAATACACACTCATACTTCAATCCCTCACCATTAGTCCAGCTATGGTTTTCGGAGGTAACTGAAAATGACATGAGCAATTTAATATATCTAACTTGCAGAAAAGTAAACTAATATCAAACTACACACTCATACTTCAATCCCTCGCCATTAGTCCAGTTATGGCTTTCGGAGGTAACTGAAAATGACATGAGCAGCTTAATATCTAAATCTAACTACTAAAGCAAATGTGCAAGACTGAAATAAACAAATAGTGCTGGAATTAAACAAAAACTAAGAAAAAGAAATCAGCAGAAGGACAATATTGATTCCATGTCATTAGTCATAAAAAGATGTGCAAATGCCCGGGCTGCCATGAAAAATTATGCTAAAAGCTATGATTTTAGAAAGCAATCTAAGTAAGGAAATATGACAAAACAAAATTGAAAACAACTTATCTAGAAAACATGCAAAACCTCCTTGAATAGCAGGGGCCCTCTGCTACCAATTTGGTGTAATCCTTCTTCAGCTCCTTAAAGTTGTAATCAAAACAGCATCAAAGAACTGAATTTCTCTATTAAAAAGAACTCACAAATCTACATCCCATTCCATCTTGAACTTTGTTACAAATCTACTTCCTCATTACTTCCTCATTACTTATGATAGGAGAAAGCTTCTCCTATTTATACAAAATATGAGGAGACATCTCATTAATGGGAGTCCATGAATCTCTCCCTCCATCTCTAGAGTTACAATCAAAATAGGAAATGATAAGACACATGTCTTTCTAGAGTTTCAACACAACTAAGAGATGAGACACATATCCTCATAGAGTTTCAATACAACAAGGAAGTGAGACACATATCCTCTTGATCCCATAATCTTCTCCAACCAAATTCGAATTTGGCCTTAGAGTGCCACATAAGGGTCTTCTAGAAGTCTCCTTTTGACCTTAAATGTGGATGAGTTGTGCATATGTGGTGGCTGCAAAATTCTGATCATATTCTTCTTCAAGTGGCTGAACAAGAGGAGTCATGGATAAAAAGATGAGATGACTTTTTATTGCTTCTACTAAAACTTGCTGAATCTGCTCCAAAATGCTGAAAATAATAGTCTTCATGTCTTCAAAACTCATTGGCATAATTCTTACTATGTGAAAAGATGTTCTGATGTCGAACATAGTAGGAAATTGTTGACTTAGTGGCCATAAATGGATGCCACTAGTCAACACGAGAACTCTCACCATTGATGACAATGAGAGTCAAGATGCCCAAACACATCTTGCTAGGTACGAATGATTTTGCTGATGTCGAGTCACCTAGAAGATCTGACGAACAAGAGAAATTAATGTATTCCCATTGTTTGTCAGCATGAGAACTTGCCATTAAGGCATGCAAGCCTCAAGGTGTTTTACAAAGAACTTAGACTCAAAGGACTATGGACTCAATAATTTGCATTGAAGCAGGGCTTATTTGCGGAATGAAAATGACAAGAAATGGAAGATGAAAATGGAAGATGGCAATGGAAAGTAGAAATAGAAATGGGCAATAAGCATGTGAATGAGCCTCTTGCTTTTATTTGTGGGTTATGAATGGACAAAAAGAAATGGAAAGTGGATGTGAATGTAAATGGAAAACATGAAGTGAAATGAGGTGAATGGTTTATTATGAGGTATGGATGTGATGGAGACAATAGTATCTGAAAGTTTTTCAAGTGTTTGGATCTGATTTTGCATCATCATATTTCCTCCTCTTTGTTGCTGATCATCCTCTTATGAAACAAATTGGTCTCTTAGAGAGACACCATTCTCTTGTAGTAATTTGTCCTTCCTCCTGGAACCTGCAAAAAAAACTAATACTTCTCCTGCAATGGAATGTAATATTATCAAAGGAGAGAGGTGATCAATCTCTCTAGTTATGATATTTACACACAAAACTAAGAATTTGTATTAATGAAACAAGTTCTCAAAGGAAAAATCAAAAGAATTTATACCTGTTTTGGAATTAGTGTCTCAAGTTGAATGTTGCTTCTTTTCAGCAATTTATTTCATTATTTACCATTTCAAACTCTAATGATGGATTTCTCATTGTGTAGATCTTGTTGAGACCTTTCCAATGATACTTGAATCATCAAAATCTGATTTTGTATGAGAAAGTTAGGCTGATTTGAACAATGAAGTTTTTCAGCTGCGGAATTGGGGAACAGCTGCGGAATTGGACTTTCGCTGTGGAATTGGAGAACAGCTGCGGAATTGGACTTTAGCTGCGGAATGTCGACGGTTTCTGTAGCTAAAAATCTTGAATAAAAAGTTAGCCATTCATCATTCATCATCAGTTCAAAATTAATCAATACCTTCAGAAAAACGAGCAAATAACTTATTCATTTCATTGATTCAATTTTTTTTTTTTTTTTTTTTTTTATAACAAAATTGAAAAAGAGAAATATATATATATATTTTTTTTTTAAATAAAAAAATTGAAAAATACAAATATATATATATATATATATATGTTACATTTAAAATATATATATATATATATATATATATATATAATTTAAACAAAACAATTTATTAAATAAGAAAATTAAAAAACTAAAAACAAGAGTGCCATTCTCATCCTCATGTGGCAAAAATTTTTTCGAGCAATTCTCCATTGGAACGTAGCAGGCTGTAGAGTCAGAAGTGTCAGCGGTTCAAACAATGCAAGAGAAAAGAATTAACGAAATCCAACATTCAGAAAGTAGACGAAGTCAATTTGAATTCAAAAACGAGTGGAATGTGGATTGAATGCCACGTTAAGAATTTGATTTTGACTGAAATTCTTCTTCTTGATATCAGGAAACCGAATTATGGCTGAAATGAATGCAGAGTGCCGTTCAAACTCTCCACTGTGCAAACAGAAAACCGTTTTTCCTCACGCGGCAAGCAAAAATGGGCTTTAAAGAACCGAGAAATTCTCCCAGACTGCCACAAAATTCGTAAAACGATTTCTGGGTTATCTAATTGACCATGTTGGCGAAACAACCCATGTTGTGGATTTTCAAAATTCATCCTCAATCGATCAGAAAACGTGTTTGAAAATGACGTGTCAATAAGAGTTGCGTTTCTTGTGCGTATCTGTTCGTGACATGGAAAAAAAAAGAGTACGAATATGTAACAAGCGTTCTTCATCTTTTTGTGCATTTTTGTGTCCTTCCTCAATCTCATCAAATGAGAGCAAAGGCTTGCCAAAACCTGCCCTTGGTGAGGATGGAGGTGAAAGTAAAGCAGTTGAAGAACCAGCACGAACTGCAGAATACACCACTGAAAGAACTGTTGTAAACATCCCAAGTAAAAGAGCGCTGGTGGATACAACTTTCACATGACCATGCAGACCATTGCATTCATAATCCCCCGGCTTCCCTTGAAAGTCCACTATAACACAAGTATGTGCAGTACACTGAGATTACCGACGCTGGTAGAAAGCTTCCATTTACCTTAGGATGCAAAGCAACGACTGCAAATATATGGGTGCCAGTAATGCTGTGTTATTTCTTCATGCCGTGGCCCTTTGTTTTTTTTTTTTTTTATTGTGTAATTTTTTTTAAATTTGTTTTGTTAATAAAATTGCATATGTTATATTTTTTTTAAAATAATAAAAAAAATATACATATATATTTTATTAAACAAAATAAATTATTATTATTATTATTATTTTTTAAATTAAATATTTGTTTTTGTTAATAAAATGACATATATTGTATTTTTGAAAAATTAAAAATATACATATGTATTTTACTAAACAAAACAATTTATTAATTTTTTTTTAAAATGATTTTTTATTAAAATTATATATATATTTTCAAAAATTTAAAAATATACATATATATTTTAGTAACAAAACAATTTAATTTTTTTATTTTTTTTTATTTTCATTGATTTGTTTAATAAAATTATATATGTTGTATTTTCAAAAATTTAAAAATACACATATATATTCATTAAACAAAACAATTTATTGAAATCAAAGTTTTTCATGAAAACAATTTTTTTTTTTAAATTGTTGAATCAATTGAAATGATGAAGTTTTATTTTGTCTCATTTTTTTTTTTTTCACATAACAATTCTTTTTCTGATCCTCCAGATCACACAAAGTGCAGGAGGAGAGCATACTCAAGAATTATTAAAATTTTTTTTACATAACAATCCTTTTTCTGATCCTCCAGATCACACAAAGTGCAGGAGGAGAGCATACTCAAGAATTATTAATTTTTTAGATGTAAGAAATAAGGCTACCTAGTTACACTTCCCCGGCAACAGCGCCAAAATGTTTGGTCAATTTAGTGTGTCCTAAATTGCTAACATAAATTATCAACCAGGGATTCGTAAGCTGACGAAGTGTGGCGTACTATATGTGCAAGATAACCTATCTCTTACTTTTTGTCGTTTTTGAATTTTTATTGATCTTGGTTGGTTTCCTAATGTGAGATGGAAATTCTAAAAGACAAGTATGGTTATGAATATTCAAGGCAATAATGTCCTTTATAATGATTTACCAAACTTCAAACTTCAAAAGGAATTTGAAACATACAATGACAAAACTTGAAAGGAAATGAAAATGTGCTGCTAGCCTAATAAATCAAACAGTGAACTATTGAGCATGAAAACTAAATTATCCTTGCTGCTGTCTAAACACAAAAGAAACTATGCTTAAAGAAATCCAAGAATTGCAACAAAGTAAATCTAAATCAAATTACATCAACTTATATCCTGATCCCTCACCATTAGTCTAGCTATGGCTTTCGGAGGTAACCATAAACAACTTGAGCAATCTGATATCTAATTTGCAGAAAAAGAAATTAATATCAAACTACACACTCATACTTCAATCCCTCACCATCAGTCCAGCTGTGGCTTTCGGAGGTAACTGAAAATGACATGAGCAATTTAATATATCTAACTTGTAGAAAGTAAACTAATATCAAACTACACAATCATACTTCAATCCCTCACCATCAGTCCAGCTGTGGCTTTCGGAGGTAACTGAAAATGACATGAGCAATTTAATATATCTAACTTGCAGAAAGTAAACTAATATCAAACTACACACTCATACTTCAATCTCTCACCATCAGTCCAGCTGTGGCTTTCGGAGGTAACTGAAAATGACATGAGCAATTTAATATATCTAACTTGCAGAAAGTAAACTAATATCAAACTACACACTCATACTTCAATCCCTCACCATCAGTCCAGCTGTGGCTTTCGGAGGTAACTGAAAATGACATGAGCAGCTTAATATATCTAAATCTAACTACTAAAACAAATGTGCAAGACTGAAATAAACAAAGCAGTGCTGGAATTAAACAAAAATTAAATTAGCAGCAGAACAATATTGATTCCATGTCATTAGTCAAAAGATATGCAAATGCCCGGGCTGCCATGAAAAATTATGCTAAAAGCTATGATTTCAAAAAGCAATCTAAGTAAGGAAATGTGACAAAACAGAATTGAAAGCAACTTATCTAGAAAACATGTAAAAGCCTCCTTGGATAGCAGGGGCCCTCTGCTACCAATTTGGTGAAGTCCTTCAGCTCCTTAAAGTTGTAATCAAAACAGCATCAAAGAACTGAATTTCTCTATTAAAAAGAACTCACAAATCTACATCTGATTCCATCTTGAACTCTGTTACAAAAGACTTCTCTACTACTTTTTCATTACTTCCTCATTACCTATGATAGGACAAAGCTTCTCCTATTTATACAAAATATGAGTCATCTCATTAATGGGAGTCCATGAATCTCTCCCTCCATCTCTAGAGTTACAATCAAAATAGGAAATGATAAGACACATGTCTTTCTAGAGTTTCAACACAACTTGAGGAATGAGACACATATCCTCTTAGAGTTTCAATACAACAAGGAAGCGAGACACATATCCTCTTGATCCCATAATCTTCTCCAACCAAATTCGAATTTGGCGTTAGAGTGCCACATAAGGGTCTTCTAGAAGTCTCCTTTTGACCTACACATGTCACAAAACTCATAACACATATATAGATATATGAAACTATGTTAATTTTCTAGTTTCTAATCATAAATTCACTTAAAATACATAAAATAAATAAATTTGGAAAACAAGGATCCTAACCCATATATTTATGAAAATGGTTACTTGATGTAGGGTTTTAGGTCAAATGGCTATGAAATAAGAGCTAAATGGTTATGACATAATGGAAATATGTATTAATATGGAGAACACTTTTGAGACTCAACACATTACTTAAACCAAATGGCATAACCAACCACTCAAAGAGTCCTTGTTTGGTTTTGAATGCAGTATTCCATATATCACTTTCTGCAATTCTTACTTGATGATATCCACTTCGTAAATCTAACTTAGTGAAAAATTTTGTTTCTTTCAGCTGATCAAGAAAATCATCTATCCTTGGGAGTGAGTATCGATTCTTTACCGTTATCTTGTTCAAATATTTGAAGTCTACACACATGCGCCAAGTCCCATCTTTCTTTGGAATCAAGATTATTGGTGAACCGCATGGTGAAGTTCTCGACCTTATGAGTCCCTTGTCCAACATGTCTTGATTTGCCTCTTTATTTCAACATTCTCCATTATCAACATGCGATACATGCCAATGTTTGGAAAAGGAAAATGTTGCTGCAACTGAATGTAGAAATTATATAACATATGCATGTATATATCAAGATTCTCTTGATCTAACAATATTTATATTCTTGCTAAATACAGAATCCTTCCATTTTTAATCTTTTGCAGAAATTCAAAAACTCAATTGCAACCACATGAAGCAATAAAAACAATCACACATAACATAGTTGTTTAACGAGAAATCCTTAAGCTAAAAACCCCAACTATCATATATTATGTATCATGGAGATCATGTAACAATCTCATACAAATCTTAGTACATCAAGCTCTCAGTACAATCAATTGTCACACACTAACATGAAGAAATCTGCAAATCCATGCACTGATTTATTGCCACCTTATAGCCTGCCTCCACTGTGCAATCCCTACTGAAGAAGACCCCTGAATGAATTCGAATATACCTTGCTTTTATTTTGCAATCCTAATTGGAAACTCCAATGTGTGTGTGGTGCAATCAATGCATCACTATAGTCACAACATATAGTCCATCTCACCCTTTCACCTATCTCTCCACTGGGTCTTCAGTGGAACTGACATGCACTGTAGTTAACTGTTGTATTTTTTCATTTGATTAATGAGTTATTATTTGTGAATTAATTAACGAATTAATTCACTTCACTCTCACTAGTGTATCATTCAGTTAGACTAGATACAACTAGCTCAACTGAGTTTAACTCCATTAACTGAGTTAAATTGAATAACAACTCCATGAACTACTCTTCCAAATCTGTCATAAATTTGCGACTTCAGTTCTAACTGAGTCCTCCATGCATGAACCACCAGTAAACCCTAGGAATTGCGTAATTCCTTCAGCCCACTGATTTTCCAAATATTTTCATTGAAATAAAGTGCTCCAAGAGAATAAGTTGATATTTAGAGTTTGATTATTATTAAGGGATAATAATAATCGACATGTATCTATTTTTAGATCGACGATCTATAAATAGACTTCACCCAATATTCTAAAAATAGAATTTCATCTATTTTTCCAACTTGACCAACCATCCACAAATAGCATCCTGCAACTTCTGAAATATGATCACCATGTCTAAAAATAGACTTACACCTAAAAATAGCCTATGGGCCCACTTAGTGAAGGTGACTGATTTTCACTAAGCTTCATCATCTTGTTGAATCTCAACACTCCCTCTCAACAAGATAGGGATTATCCTTCACCCTGATCCTGCCTCTATGGTATTCGAATTTTCTCCTAGTGAGCGCCTTCACCAGAATATCTGCATTCTGATCCTCCGTAGGAATGTACTGAAGCAACTTGATCTTCCGCTGCACACAATCTCTGATATGATGATACCGGATATCAATATTTTTAGATCTATCATGAAACACAGGATTAACCGAGATTTGAATGCAACTCTGATTATCACAATGTATCACTGTAGGATCTAAATGTGAACCGAACAAACTAACCAAGATCTTCCTCATCCAGATAGATTCGCATGTAGCTTGACTTGCTGCCATGTATTATGCTTCCGCTAAATTGAGTGCCATGGATCTTTTTTTCCTGTTGTACCAAGAAACTGTTGTAGATCCGATACTGAAAAACCCTCTTAATGTGCTCTTTATGTCCATTAGGTTGCCTGCCCAATCTGCATCCATAAAGCCATGCAACTTCACCTCATCCGTTTGTTTGTACCATAAGCTATACTCAGATGTGCCCCTGAGATACCTCAGGACATGCTTGTCTGCCTTCCAAAAGATCTTGGTAGGCTTAACCATTGCTTGTGAAAGCTAGTTCACAGCATAGCATATGTACGGTCGTTTATTGACTAAATACATGAGCGAACCAACCAGCTTACGATAAACAGTGGCATCCACTACCTCTGCCGGTGTAGCATCCTCTTCCTCCACTTCGGAAGAGGAGTATTAATTAGGCTTGGGTGTGCCCCTTGCATGTGAAACTTCGCTATATCTCGAGAATACTTCTTCCGAGACACAAACAAGCTCACCTTCTCGTCAGTTTTTTCATATTTCCAATCCAAGGAAATAATGAAGGAGGCCCAAATCCTTCATCTCAAACTCCTTTGCAATATTTTCCTTGCATGAGTGTATCAACTGCTCATCACCCATTAGTATTAAATCATCAACATAAATAAAAATGATTAAAATCTCACCCTCCACCACAATTTGGTACAGGTTTGCATCCGCCTCACTCTTGGTGAAGCCAAGTCCAGTGAAATAGCTGTCGATCTGTGTGTACCAAGAATGAGGTGCTTGTTTCAGCCCATACAACGCTCTTTTGAGCCTGCACACATGTGACTTGCTGCTAAATAACTCAAGTCCTTCAGGATTCTTAATGTACACCTCTTCCTCAATGATCGAACGCAGTATTCACATCCATCTGATGAATGTGCCAACCCATATGAACTGAGAGAGCAAGGATGGTTCTTACGGAATAATATCGTGTGACAGGTGCAAAGGTTTCTTCATAATCAATCCCCTCTATCTATGAGAAGACCCGGGCAAGAAATCTTGCCTTATAATTCTCAACGCTCCCATCAACAGCTTGATTTACCTTGTAGATCCATCTTGATCCTACAATTGATTTACCCACTGGCCTTGGAACAATCTCCCAAGCATTGTTTCTGACAATGGAGTCATACTCCTCCACCATGACATCTACCCATGTGGGCTCCTACACTTCTTCTTCAAAAGAAGATGGCTCTATCACGATACACTTTCTCATGAGAGCCATGTATCTAGTAAACCGGTCAGGTTACTGTCTCTGTCTGCGATGTGATGTAGGGACTCCTACATTCTAGCCGCATCAAGCTTCAGCCTCTCAGCTTCTGTGGTACACTTCCTACCTTTTTTGATGTTTGGTTCTGCATGAGTGGACTCCTCCACTCCATGAACTTCCTCATGTGGCCAGTCCACATCTGGAGGTTCATCTTTCAGAACAGGCAGTTCCTCCTCTGCATGCAAGTCTAGCTCCCTCTCAAGCATATCTCATACAGCACCCATGATCGTTTTTTTCTTCCTCTCCGTGACCCCATTCTGTTGTGGGTTATGAGGCGCTATGAGTTCTCTTCGAATTCCTTCTTTGCTACATAAGTCTTTGAATTCGCCCGAGATATATTCACCACCATTATCGCTCCGTAGAGCTTTCACTTGCTTCCTCGACTCCTTCTCCACCAATGCTTTAAACTTACAGAACTTTGAGAATGTTTCGCTCTTCTTCTGCATGAAGAAGATCCAACATCTACGAGAATAGTCATAAAAAAAAATAACATAATACCTATGTTTTTCTGTTGAAGCAACCGAGAAAGGTCCACACATGTCTGTGTGAATTCTCTCAAGGATCACCGAATCACAGTTCTCCTTCTCATGAAAGGTGGTATTCACGTACCCTTGGGAAGTCCAGTAGAAATCTGCTGCAAAATCTTCAAAGTGCCATGGTGAAGATGGCCCAATATCCTGTGCCATACTTCGCACTCATCCCGTCTCACCACTTCTTCTGCTTTGCCCATCATTGCAGCGTAGCTATCTACCTCTAGTTTGTAGAGATTCTTAACTCGAATCCCTATCCTCTTGGTTTGACACGTTGTTTTATGTCGTAGGAAATATTTTCCATTGCTAAAGACAATGTCATAACCTTTGTCTTCCAACATTGCGACCGAGACCAAGTTCTTCTTTAGACCTGGAACATGCATAACATCTTTCAACAAAAATGTTTTACCTGACTCCCTCTCTAAGGTAATGGTCCCAATTCTGATCGCATTGTATCGACCATTGTCGCCCATCTCTATATGCATTTGAAGGTCCTTCTCCTCCAAGTCACTAAACAACTCCTTCTCTCCTGTCATATGGAAATACGCACCAGTATCAAGATACCACACCGATCCCATTGAGCTTGAAACCAAGCATGTGATCAAAGATAAATAAATTTCAAATTGCGAGGCTAAGGCCTCTCCAGCTGCAGCTCCAACAACCTTCTTGTTCTTCTTCTTCTGTGGGCAGTTACTGGCGAAATGCCCATGTTCATGACAATGAAAACACTTCACCTTGGACAAATCCTGCTTCTTGCCTTTAGCTTCAGATTTTGAATGGAATTTCTTCCCCTTCCTTTTCCTTGCTTTGGCAGCCAAAGTGAAATTCTTTTCATCTTCATTCTTTGATGAAAATCCATCCCTGGTACTTCGCCTTATCTACTCCTACACAAGATCTGACCAAAGTCGCTCCCATCCCGACAGTTTCTCTTGTCCATTGACAAAGTCTTCGTAGCTATGCCAACTCTTCGGAAGCCCAAGGAGAGCCAAGCTCACCAAGTAATCATCATAAACAGTAATCCCCACACTTCCCAGTTCATCCCTATAGTGGACAAACTTCGTGAGATATTTTGGAATACTGTCGCCCTTCTCCATTTTTATTTTTCTGAGCTTATCTTTCATCGCCAACTTCTTCTGGTCACTACTGCTTTGGAACAAATATTTCAAAGCCTTCCACATTGCAAATGGAGTGGCTTTCTCGTGAAGGCTGGACACAATATGGTCCTTCACAACTTCCAACAGAATTATTCTTGTCTTTGCTACCTTCTTTTGCCATGCGTCAAGTAATGCAACATCGCTAGAACCTGGCTTCGGAACATCGCTATCGATGAACTTCTTCAGTCCATTATCTTCCAGCACCGCCTCCATCCTATCCTTCCAGGCTATGTAATTCGAGCTGCCCTCAAGGGCATACTCCAATCGCAACCCATTGAAATACATTTCAATGTATACTTAATTGTCGCACAAGAATTTTCTGCAGCAAATTCGAATTGTCCACCAGCACAAACTTAGCAATTCTTCACAATTGAAATCTTCAAGAATTAACACTTCTCTGATACCATGTTGAAATTATATAACATATGCATGTATATATATAGATTCTCCTGATCTAAAAATATTTATCTTATTATTGCTAAATACAAAATCCTTCCACTGTTAATCTTTTACGGAAATTTAAAAACTCAATTGCAACCACATGAAGCAATAAAAACAATCGCACCTAACATAGTTGTTTAACGGGAAATCCTGAAGCTAAAAACCCAAAATATCATATATTATGTATCATGGAGATCATGTAACAATCTCATACAAAGCTTAGTACATCAAGCTCTCAGTACAATCAATTGTCACACACAAATATGAAGAAATCTGCAAATCCATGCACTGATTTATTGCCACCTGATAGCCTGCCTCCACTACGCAATCCCTGCTAAAGAAGACCCCTGAATGAATTCAAATCTACCTTGCTTTTACTACGCAATCCTCATTGGCAACTCCAATGTGTGTGTGGTGCAACCAATGCATCACTATAGTCACAAAAAATAGTCCATCTCACCCTTTCACCTATCTCTCCATTGGGTCTCCACTAGAACTGACATGCACTGTAGTTAACTGTTGTATTTTTTCAGTTGATTAATGAGTTATTATTTGTGAATTAATTAACTAATTAATTCACTCCACTCTCACGAGTGTATCATTCAGTTAGACTAGATACAACTAGCTCAACTGAGTTTAACTCCATTAACTGAGTTAAACTGAATAACAACTCCATGAACTACTCTTCCAACTCTGTCATAACTTTTCCACTTCAGTTATAACTGAGTCCTCCATGCATGAATCACCAGTAAACCCTAGGAATTGTGTAATTCCTTCAGCCTACTAATTTTCCAAATCTGTTCACTGAAATAAAGTGCTCCAAGAGAATAAGTTGATATTTAGAGTCTGATTATAATTAAGGGCTAATAATAATCGACATGTATCTATTTTTAGATCGATGATCTATAAATATACTTCGCCCAATATTCTAAAAATAGAATTTCATCTATTTTTCCAACTTGACCAACCATCCACAAATAGCAACCTGCAACTTCTGAAATATGATCATCATGTCTAAAAATAGACTTACACCTAAAAATAGCCTGCGGGCCCACTTAGTGAAGGTGACTAATTTTCACTAAGCTTCATCATCTTGTTGAATCTCAACACTGAATCTCATATTGAATCTCCCTTTTTGAAGGCAATCATGTTGGCTCCTGAAACATCTCATGATGTGCATCAACTACATCATATAAATTTGATTTCAACTTAGGATCACAATTCTCAAATTATTCATGATTAACATCAGCTTTAGGTTTAATCATTAGAAAAACAAAATTCTTACTTGAATTCACCAGCCTTTTTACCTGTCCAACATTTACCATAGCAATATTTGTCTTTTTGCGATGTGCTATAACAATGTAATCCTTGCCATCTTTGAATAAATTGTATTTTTTCTCATGGCGATGGAAGACCGCTTTCCTGTCATACAAGTAAGGACTTCCCAACACAATACCTATAATATCAAGCGAAACCACATCTAATTCAATTGTGTCAACAAACTGTGCAGTTATTGCAAACCGCAATATGCACTTCTTTGAAACCTGTAAATTTGCATCCTTACAAATCCACCCAAGTGGATATGGTTTTGGATGTGGAATGGTCTCAAGATTAAGTTTCTTGACCAAGTCTTCAAAGCTTAAGTTTTCTTGTAACCCACTGTCAATAATTTTGTTAATTTTGGTATGTTTGGATATGACCCTCACATAAAACAGTTCAATTCTCTCTTCTTCATTTGGAGCTTGTATGTGACAGTTTGATGTACTAGTACTGGGTTTAGTTTCAATTTATTTCCCCTTCATGTTCTTCAATCCCATGGCTGTAATTTTAGATTCATCACCTCAATCCTCTCCTAAACCATGTTGAGATGTAGCTACAGTTTTATGTTTCCCTTTATTGTTCTGATGTTTGGGCCTCTTTTCAGGATGTAATTTCCAACAGTGATTCTCATCATGGCCTTCTCTTGAAGAATTTTTATAGACCACTTTTTCTCCCTCTTTCTTGACAGATGCATTCTTTTTTCCTTTACCTTTTGAGGTCTTCTCTTTGTTTTTCCCCTTAAAAGGTTTCTTCCTACCCTCATCAGTAATGGTTTTCCCTCTAGTAGCCTTAACACAAACTTCATCTGGACTTGTAGGGTTAAACATGAGGAAAGTATGTTTTAGGTAGCTATGTAAGCCTCCTATGTACTTGAGAAAAGTATCTTGGCTTTGAAAATCTACCCCTAATAAGAGAGCTCTTCTCCTAATTTCTTGGGTGTATTCTTGCACATTCTCTCCTTTCAATTGTCTAAAATTTTTCCAGTTCATTATGGATTTCTGCATATGAGCTAATGGATAAAACTATTTTTTTATTGCAGTAATGAAATTAGTCCATGGTAGGATAATCTTACCATGTTTCTTGATCTCCTCCTTTGTCTTGGCTTCCCACCAAACAAGTGTTGCACCTTCCATTCTCAATGAAGTTAGTTGGATTTTGGTATCATCATCATGAAGGTTTTGAATTCTCAAATAGACCTCCAATTTCCTAATCCCATTATCAATCTTTTCTGCATTGACTTCACCATTAAACATTGGCAATTCAAAATTAACATCAAGTTTTAGAAACAGACTTTTACCAGTGTTCTTTGACTTGTGTGGTTGATGTACTGAAGATGAAGTAGAGGATGATGATGATGAGGGTGAGGATGGTGATTTTCCACTGCCTCCGTTTCCTCCATTTCCCCTCTTTGATTTATCTTCATCATTTTGACCTCCTGACGATCCCTTTCCTTCCTTATGAATTTTGGATCCTTCTCCTTCTAGTCTCTCATTCCTTTCTTGATAAAGGATTCTCACCATCTCACTCATGTCAAGGAATTCTTTCCACCTCTTCTTGGATTTCTCCTTCTCCCGGAGGCATGCTTAATGTTTCTTCTGCTTCTTTTGGAGGTGAAATAGGTGGTGGAGAATGTGGCAATATTGCCCTCCTTTTCTATGGCTCACTTTGAGACCCTCTTGCTTCCACCAATTTTCCTTCTCCTCTCTTGATCTTGAGCCTAGTAAGCATGTGAAAACTTGCAAACAGTTAAACAAATCATTGCACACAAAAACACCAAAGAATAAACTCTAGCTCTCATACCAACTTGATCTGAAAGGACTGTGTTACTTTGATATGCTATGTGTCCTTTTAGTTATAAAACATGTACATATTTGTCTCCATTCGTTTGCTTAAGGATTGAGGAATTTAACCATGAAACATAGATGAAATTGTGAATTTTAAGCATGTAAATAAGCCTAATAACAATGAACAGTAGTGTATAATAGAGAAATAAAACCACACATAATATTTACACAGTAGGCATGATGAAGCAGTTCACCCCTCCTAGGCTACATCTGCTAGTCCAGCTCCCAATGGCATGTCCATCTTTTCATTATGCTCAAAATTTTGCAAATACATGTATTTACAATCCTCCAATAGTTGTTTTCTCTACACCAATGGCTCCAAAATGCTCCAATTAGTCTAAGTAGACTCTTTTTTCTCCAAAATTGACCTGGCTAAGGTTTTGCCTAATATCCCCTAGAAATCCTCCACTAAATGTGGAGAACTGCACCTAACTGTAGTTAAAAATAGCAAAAATATGAATTTTTAGAGGCGCTCCAAATTCCCACCAGTGCAAATTGTTTACATTTAAATTTTACGGTTAAGGGGAGGGGCTGGCCACATGCTGACCCCCTTAAACCCCGCAATCATATTTAAACTCTGTATTAAACACATTTGGCGCAGAACCATGATGGAGGTGGAGTTCCGCAACCGCTGGTACTTTTGTCGGACTATGCATGTGACAAGGTCTAAGGTTATTCGTCAGAGTCTAAGGGTTAGGAAACCGCCAGTTAGAAATTGATGTCGTGATGAATTGTTGTAAAATGTGAATATTCCAAATGGGTCATCGACGATTTGGGACAACAAGAGGTCCACCTCCCAACTTGCATTTCAATACAATTTAAAATTATGCGGAGCACCTATAGGGTATGAAACATTGTGTAGCGGAGTTGGTTGAGGCCTTTGTGGGCATGCTTGGAGGTCACGGGGTCGAACCCCCCGGACCCATACAAAATTTTATTCAATCGTATATGGGACACATGGCAGCCTTCCATTGGACCAGAAAACAACTTGTACAATCCACCAATCCATTAAAATTACGACACTTGGCAACTTATCATTGGCTTGAGAAAATATAATATTCTTAGGAATATTCTTCTTTTGCTGATTGTGTACCTGCATGCTGACTGGGCACCCCAGCCAACCCTGTCACAAATTTTAGCTGTTTTGGAAATCGATCAGAACGTGATATCTCCCTCATACGACATTAGTTTTTCAAACCGTTCATGATATCTCCACCCATGCAACTCTTCTCTCAATTATGTAATAAATAAATCTAAAGTCATCCCTCATAAAAGAGCTATATGTATTGAAATAATGTAGACAACAACCCACCCAAATCTTGATAAAAACAATATAACATCTCTTGAATCTCATAATAAATGGGGCATCTACATATGAGGTGATAAACGCATCCTTTCTTGCACTATTACCTAAATAAATGGATCTCATTGGTTTTGATACGTGCCATTTAGTGTCATTATGCAATATTTCATATAAGTTATTAACAAATATCATTAGCAACCATTTGAAAGTTCACTCAAGAAAAATTATTCTAGAAGAGAAAAGGGGGTTTCGTAAAGGGAATTATATTACTATAAAACATTGTAATGGTCCAAGAATATATTCATAGTAGTCTAAGATGAGTTATAGTCAGTTCTTAGGTGAACAAGGCACAATCTAGTTGTAGTAATTGTAACTTGGTCAAGATGTTGTTGTCAAGGCAAGACTTGGTTGGGTTTCCAAGTCCCAAAAATAGTACGGGTAGTTGTGAGGGCATGATAGCTAAAGAGTGCCAGGGTATGCCAAGGAATGAAAAGGTGTGCTAAAACATGTCGGAAAGTGTCAATGCATGTTGAGGATTGTTAGGGAGTGCCATAAGATCATAAGGGGGAACTAGATAAAAATGCATAGGAATGAACGAATAAGAGTGTGCGCCAAGGAGTGCCAACGAATTCCAGGTGTCTCAAGGATAAAGTGTGTTAGGATAATGTCATAATAAGACTTGTAGGAAGCAAGCCTATGGTTACAATAAGGGCCTAGATAAAGCAGTTTCATACAAAGGGAGACTATGGGTTGGGCACAACATTTTTTTTCTAATGACTTGGTTGGGTTCCCAAGTCGCAACAAAATTAAGGCTATATATGAGGGCATGACAACTAGGGGGTACCAAGGTGTGTCAGGAATTTCAGTAAGTACTAACACATGCTAGACAGTTCCAAGGAATGATATGCATGCCAAGTGCTAAGGCATGTCAATATGTGCAAAGTTCGAGGCTGTGGTGCGAATACATGCTAGGGAATGTGAGGCCCAAGTGCTAAGGAAACACAAGGGAACACTAGTTTAAATGCATGGAAATGAAGTGTCAACAAGTTCCAGGTGTGCTAAGGAGGGAGTGACAAGGTATGTTAGGTACTTTCAAGGCATGTTAGAGTGCTAAGGAATCATACCAAGATATTTCAAGTGCCAAGGTGTGCCAATATGTGCTAAGGAGTGCGAGGAGTGTCATGGAAACACAACGGAGCACTAGGTCCAAATGCATGGAAATGAATGAATAAGAGTGTGTGAAAAAGAGTGTTTGTGAGTTCCAAGTGTGCTAAGGAGGGAGTGACATGGTATGATAGGTAGTGCTAAGTCATGTTAGAGTGTTATGGTGGCATGCCTCCAAGATATGCCATGTTCCAGGGTGTGCCAACATGTTCTAGGAAGTGTTAGGAAGTGTCAGGGAAACACAAGGGAGAAGTAGGTAAAAATGCATGGAAATGAATAAATAAGTGTGTGTGACAGGGAGTGTCAATGAGTTCTAGGTGTGCTAAGGAGGGAATTATGCTAAGCATCGCTAATTCATTCTAGTGTTCCAAGGTGACATGTGACCAAGATGTGCTAGGTGCCAAGGTGCGCCAACATGTGCTAGGAACTGTTAGGGAGTACTAGGGAAACATAAGGGAACACTAGGTCAAATTAATGCATGCAAATGAATGAATAATAGTTTGTGACAGGAAGTGTCAATGAGTTCCAAGAGTCCTAAGGAGGGAGTGACAAGGTATGTTATCCAGTGTTAAGGCATGATAGAGGTCAAAGCAACATGCCAAGATGTGTTAGGTTCTAGGGTGTGCTAATGCATGCCAGAGAGTGTTATGGAAACAAAAGGGAGAGTTGGTTTAAAATGCATGGAAATGATTGAATAAGAGTGTGTGACAGAGAGTGTTAGTGAGTTCTAGGTGTGTTAAGGAGGGAGTGACAAGGTATGCTAGGTAGTGTCAAGGAATCCTATAATGACAGGGAAACATGCAAAGATGTGCTAGGTTCCAAGGTGTGCCAATGCGTTCCAGGGAGTGTTAGGTAGTGACATGGAAACACAAGAGAGAACTAGTTCAAAATTCATGGAAATGAACATATGAGAGTGTGTGATAGGGAGTGTCAATGAGTTCCAAGTGTGTTAAGGAGGGAGTGACAAGGTTATATGCTAAGCAGTGCCAAGGCATGCTAGAGTGCCAGGGCATGTCAGGTAGTGCTAGGGTGTGCTAGGGAGTGTTAAAGCATGTAAAGGAATGTAGGGGATGTTAAAATGTGCCACATAGTGCCAAGGGATTGTTATACATGCTAGGTGCTACGCCATGTCAGGATGTAAACTATCTTACTTAGTTGTTTTATGACCATGGTTGGATGTGAGCCTTAACTTGGTAACTTGTTAATTGGGATGAGTTGAGATTGGACATGAGTAGCATAGGATGATCTATAGGCAGTTCTTAGGTGAACAAGGCATAGTATAGTTGTAGTAACTGTAACTTGGTCAAGTTGTTGTAGTTGAGGAAAACCTTGGTTAGGTTCCCAAGTCTAAAAAAATGTAAGGGTAGTTGTGAGGGCATGATAGCTAAGGAGAGTCAGGGCATGGCAAGGAATGAAAAAGTGTGTTAACACATGCTGGACAATGTCAATGCATTTTGAGGAGTGTTTGGAAGTGCCAGGGGAAAATAAGGGAGAACTAGGTCAAAATGCTTGGAAATGAACAAATAAGAGTGTGTGCCAAGGAATATTAGTGAATTCTAGATGTCCCAAGGATGAAGTGTTTAAGGAGAAGTTCAGAATAGGACTTGCAGGAGGCAAGTATATGATTGTGATAAGGCGTGGAAAAATCAATTTGAGAGAAACAGATACTTTGGGTTGGGAAAAACATTGTTTTGCCAATGGCTTGGTTAGGTTCCTGAGTCGCATAAAAAGTAAATATATCTATGAGGGCATGACAACTAGAAAGTTCCAAGGTGTTCCAGGGAATTCCAAGAAGTACCAACACATGCTAGATAGTTCCAAGGAATTTTTGGCATGCTAAGACATGCCAAGTGCTAAAGCATGCCAAGGTGTTCTAGGCATGGGGGTGTGGCTCCAACGCATTCTAGGGTGTGTTAGGGCCATGTTCCAGGGAAACAAAAGGGAGCACTAGTTTCAAATCCATGGAAATGAATGAATAAGAGTGTGACAGAGAGTGTCAACAAATTCTAAGTGTGTTAGGTGTCAGGGAGTGATAATATGTGCTAGGGAGTGCCAAATAATTCCAAGGAATTAATGGGATGCTAACATGTGCCACATAGTGCCAAGGGATTGTTAGATGTGCCAAGTGTTATGCATGTCAATATGTAAACTATGTTGCTTAGTTTTTTTACTACCAAGGTTGGATGTGACCCTTGTCTTCATAATGTGTTAAGTTGTATGATTTGAGATTAAACATGAGTAGCCTAAGATGATTTATAGGAATTTATTAAGTGAATAAGGAATAGTCTATTTGTATTAACTATAACTTGGGCAAGTTGTTGTAGTCAAGGAAGGATTTGGTTGGGTTCCCAAATTCCAAAAAAATTAAGGGTAGTTATGAAATCATGATAGCTACGGAGTTCCAGGGTGTGCCAAGTAATGAAAAGGCATGCTAACAAATTCCAAACAGTGTCAATGCATGTTGAGGAGTGTTGGGGAGTGTCAGGGAATCACAAGGGAGAACTAGGTAAAAATGCATGGAAATGAACAAATAAGAGTGTGTGCCAGGGAGTGTTAGTGAATTCTAGGTGTCCCAAGGACAAAGTGTGTTAGGAAAATTCTAGAATAGGACTTACAGGAGGCAAGTCTATAATTGCGATAAGGGGATGGAAAAAGATGTTTCAGCCAAAGGGAGACTTTGGGCTAGGCACAACACTATTTTTTCAATGATTTTGTTGGGTTCCCAAGTCACAAAAAAGTTAATGCTATCTATAAGGGAATGACAACTAGGGAGTGCCAAGGTGTGTCGGGGAAACCTCAGTCAATATTACACTTGCGAATACTTTTGTTCTAGCCCTAAATTCTAGTGTAGACCCTCCTCCATTTGTGTTGGTCTTTATCACAGACCTTACAGCCTACTAACCACCACAAGATAGGGTCTCAACCCTCTATAATATTTCAAAATTTGATGTGGCCTTCACACAGAAACACCACTAAAATCACATGCCCAAATTCTCATGAGCCGCCTCTCTCGATATTGATCTACCATAAGAGAATCATCAATATTCCATCCTACCTCCTATCTCTAACCCGTTAAGTTAAGTGACATTATTGTGAACCCTCACATGATGATCTTGTTCTTGGTGGATGGTCATGGCCTCCATTTAGCAACCCTTAATGAACCCTCTAACTTGACCCACTTTAGGGCTACATCTCTCCTAGCCTCCTTGATCAAATGCGCTCCTCCTCACTTGATGTTATTGCCTTCATACTAAGGCCTCCTTAATAAGATTTTCCTAGCTAGGCATCCTAAGAAACCTCTAGAACTTAAAGTCTTTATCTACTTAGACCTTAGGAAATATTATTTTTCCTTTTTAATTTTATTTTAGATTTTAAACCCCATCTTGGGTCCAAAACCCCTTCGCTTGGTTTCTTTTCCATCTCACTAGGCTTATGGAGTACCTTGCAAGCTACAAAATTCAACAACATAGTCTAGTTGTAGTAATTGTAACTTGTTCAATCTCTTGTAGTCAAGCGAGGACTTGGTTGGGTTCCCAAGTCGCAAATTAAGTAAGGGTAGTTGGGAGGGCATGATAGCTAGGGAGGGTTAGGGCATGCCAAGGAATTAAAACGTGTGCTAACACATGCCAAAAATGTCAATGCATGCTGAGGAGTGTTAAGGAGTGTCAAGGGATCACAAGGGAGAACTAGGTCAAAATGCATGGAAATGAACAAATAAGAGTGTGTGCCAGGGAGTGTTAGTGAATTCAAATGTGCCAAGGACGAAGTGTGTTAGAAGAAGTTCATAATAATATTTGCAAGAGGCAAGCCTACAATTGTGATAAGGGGATCGAGAAATTAGTTTTAGAAAAAGGGAGACTTTGTGCTGGCACAACACTATTTTTCCTTTATCTATTATTTTTATATGACATGTGGCACACTTTGGTAGAATTCTCATGTTTTAAACTATTTTATACAATTGCATATGTACATTGTTGTGCATAAGTTTTTGGACACTCGGATTGTGCCAACTTATATCTTGTGTGTCTTTTGTTTCTTGTGGTTCTTGCAAACTCTCTAGTAATTCTCTATTATTTATATCAACTGAACATACATGTGAAATATTTCCTAAGTAAGTTATGTTTATTAGTTGTTTTATGGCCATGGCTAGATGTGATCATTGTCTTGGTAAGTTCATAATTAGGACCAGTTTAGCTTTGAAATGAGTGCCCTAAGATGATGTATAGGCAGTTCTTAGGTTAAAAATGCACAATCTACTTGTAGTAGGTGCAATTGGTCAAGTTGTTACAGTTGAAGCAGGCCAATGTCACATGAACTGTAGTAGCTAAGGACTTGATTCGGTTCCCAAGTCATGAAAAAATGTAAGGTTGGCCATGAGAGCATGAATTCCAAAGCATGCTAGGAAATGCTAACATGTGCCAGTTAGTTTGAAGGCATGTCAAATATGCTAATATGTGTCAAGTGCTAAGGAATGCCAAGATGTGCAAGGGTGCATGTGACAATAGGTGCCAGGGACTATCAAGGAGACAAAAAGGAGAAACAAGTTAAACTATAAGGAAATGAACACATAAGAGGGTTAATAAGTCATAAATTTACCTTTTCCAAGAGGGGCACACTAGGCACACCAACACTAGGTGGTGATAGGTGCCAAATTCCAAATGTTAGTGCATTCTAAATTCCAAATCATCTACTTTCCAATAATTGATCTCAAATAACTTTAATACTAAACCTTGCCAAAGCATACCAAGGCATCTTAATGAATGCTATACATGTTAATACTTGCCAAGCACCAACATGTGCCAAGTGCCAATGTGTGTTAGGGAGTGATACACATGTTATTAAGTGGAAAGGCATGTCAAAGAGTTCTAAGGTGTGAAACAATGTGCCAATGCATGTTGAGGAGTGTTATGGAGTACTAGGGAAACACAAGGGAACACTAGGTCAAAATGCATAGAAGTGAATGAATATGAGGGTGTGCAAGGGAGTGTCAACAAGTGCTAGCTAGCATGCCAAGGATTGAGTGAGAAGTTATGTTAAGCACTAGTAAGGCATGCTAGGGAATATCAGGGCATGTCAAGAAGTTCCAAAGTGTGCTAGGGAGTTCCAGTGTGTGTTAACATGTGCCAAGCAGTTCCAAGACATGCAAGATGCTAAGGCATGCTAGGATGTGTAGGGTGCCAGGGTATGCCAATATGTGCCAAGGAGTATCAAGGAAAAAAAAAATAACCAAGATAAAATGAAAGGAAATGAACACATAAGAGGGTTAATAAGTCATGACTTTATCTTTTTCAAAAGGGGCATGCTAAGCACACTAATAATAGGTTCCAATACATGCCAAGTTCCAATGTGTGCCAAGTTTTCATGTTTGTTAATGCATGCCAAAGTGTTGCAGGGAATGATAGGGACTACAAGGCATGCCAACACATGCTAGGAGAGTGTTACACTATGCTAGGGTCTGCCAACATGTGCTTCGATGTCCTAGTCATGGTAAGATGTTCTAGGTACAAAGACGTTCTAAGACATGTGGGGTGCCAAGGAATGTTAGTGAGTGCTAAAGCATGTTAAAATGTTCCAAGAGTGTTGAGGAGTGCTAGATATCTCTCATTAATAGAATTTACAAAGCTTGATTATTTATTAAATAATATAGTTTTTACACACACTAGTGGAACTTTATCTAAAGGAAATTTGTTAGATAATAAACCTAATAGATATGAATCGTCTATTGACTCATAGGAAAACTATATTCTCATTACTTGAGAGAAATGATACACTCTAATTACTTCTTAACAAATTGACTCACTCTAACCACTATATGGCCTTGGACACATAATGAAAAAGACTCCACAACAATGGTCTTAAATCGTTATCTTTTGATAAAAAATATAGTAACATGCACATAGCATCATCAAAAAACTCATTGGAATTATCAATGATGACGAACATTTTTTGACCGTCACCAAAAGTAACCAAAAAAAGAATTGGTGAGGGTCAATAAAAGATAATCACTAGAAGTGTCACCAAATAGAGAATTCGTGATGGGCCTTTAACAACCCTCACCAAAATTGTCATTGAAAATGGCTTTGGTGACAAACCTTAAAGCACTGTCACTATATGCACTTACAACAACGCTGTTTAAAGGACCATCACCATATGCGACATTGGTGACGGACCTTTAAGGTCCGTCATAAGCATGACCCTCGCCAATGTCCTTTTTTCTTGTAGTGAATATTGAAACTCCTTGAATTTTGGACAAATTACTCTATTGATAGGTGGTCAAAAATATCTATTTTCCCATTGGGAAGATTGAGACCACCTACCTAGTGACATGTTTGATGATGTTTCTTGTCAGTTATATATTTTTTCCTTGATATTTTGAGGTAATACAACTTAAACTTTCAAAACAAAATATATAGTAGTATACACTTATACTAGTAATTCCCCTTTTAAAATTTATTTTGGGTATTTTTTTCTTTCACCCTTGGATGTTGTATATGGACAACAAGGAGAGTGAGAGAAGACATCAGAGGAAAGGAATTTAGAATAGAGAAGTTTGTTGAAAATATTAGGTAGATTTATTTGCAAGTATATGAGACACTAAATAAATCATGGGAAAAGAATAATGGCATGGATAATCAAGAATTCATTCCAAAGTGGGAGAGAGAGTTTGGTTACATTTAAACAAGGAAATACTACAAGATCCTGGTAAGAAGAAAAAGGCTCTATGGTGTGGCTCTTTTGAGGTATTAGAGAAGGTTGGAGAAAATTCCTACTAACTCAATCTACCCACATACGTGTGCATTTACTCAGTATTGAATGTGGATAATTTGAAACTTTATGAGGCTTCCATGTTGGATCTGGAAGAGGAGAATGTCCTACCTACCACAGAGCATTTAGAACCATATATTTAATCAGAGTTGGAAAAATACATGGTTTTGTAGAAGAATTCCATAACTACAAGATAGGTGCAACATGACCTTTGGCAAGTTAGGTTGAAAGGACAATTTATAAGCAAAGAAAAATGGTACTCCATGGAGTAGGTAGAGGGAAAATTTTCTCACCTCATTTTGGTATAATTTTTGGGAGAAAAAAGCCTCCCTAAATGGTAAGGAATCATCTAGATTCGCTCATCATATTTAGGTGAAAAAATTGGAGGAATTGGCATGTAAGGCGCATTCTAGTGGTAGGTACCAATTTGAGAAATTGGGGTTTAGAACCTTTTGGAACCATTTTGAGCCATAAAATAAATTTTTTGGGGGGTTAAAACAACATAAGTGTTAAGTCCCTATATTAATAGTGTAGTCCCTTATTATGTTAGTGTATCCCCCCTTATTGTTATTTTTGTACCCCTGTAACCCCCATATTGTTATTATTTTTCCCTTACATTATTATTTTTAGGTCAACTAGGATTACATTGTGGCCCCACTAGGATTACATTATGGCCCCATGGACTCCTATATATAGAAAGGAGGTTTTGTCATTTGAATAATCCAAGAATTGTTCATTCATGTAATGTATTGGAGGTTTCCCCCTAGAAGTGGCTTATTTCTAAGGCGTTGATATCTTTTTTCTTCTATTTTTGAAGCTGGTTTCACAACATTTGGTATTAGAGCTTTGGATTCTAGGGTTTCGCTGCTCCAAACATGTCATCGTGGAATTTTCGCTATAATTTTTTTTCTACAAAGATTCAGAAGCTGAAATTTTTAGAGTACGAAGCCAAAATCCTGAGGAACATTTTCACAAAAGTTCAGAGCTTGGTTCACAATATTTTCGGAGATATGATCTGTGCAAGTTATGGCTTTCTGTAGGCTCCTGAATTTCACTTAAACAGGTCATCGTAGAATTTTCACTATATCGTTTTTTCTATGAAGGTTCAGAAGCTAAAATTTTTAGAGCACGAAACCGAAATCCTGAGGAACATCTTCAAAAAATTTCAAATCTTGGTTCGCAACAGTTTTGGAGATATGATCTGTGGAAGTTAGGTCTTTTTCAGGCTCCCAAATTTCATCTCAAAGAGGTGATCGTGGGAAAATCTTCATAACTCTCTCTTTCTCTGAGCATCGGATTGGAATTCTGTAAAAAGTGGCCACAAGTACATGGATTTTAGTTTCTTTTCTACAAAGTTTCAGAGCCAAAGGAGGAAACAGTGACACATGGCAAGTCGTACAAGTTCACTCTACTGAATCAATCCATAATTAGGTCATTGTGGGAGATTGGACATAACTTTGCCTTGAAGAATCCAAATCAGGTTAGACCTATGGCATTCGAAAGGGAATTCTGAGAGTTACCTCAGTCCCAAATTTTAGATATTGAGGATTCAAAATCACAGAGATAATTCAGTTTCAATACCGAGATCCTCAAAAGCAAGAAAAATGTGTGTATTTGGTTTTTAAAATTGCATAATGTTTGTTGAAAAAGTAGTTTGAAGTGATTCCAAGGGCATATTTTGGAATTTTTATCAGTATTGGGTCCAAAAAATAATTCCATACCCATTAAGCCCTCAGAAATATATACTATGATGCATGAAGAGGAGGAATTGCAGTATGAGATATAAAAATTATGGTACCAAGTGCAACAAATTTCGATCTTACGAAGAGAAACTGAAGATGACACAGATGGTTTAAAAGTAGAAATGGAGGCTAAGTTGGATGGTTTGAAGGATCAAATAATAGCTAATATGGATGATAAATTAGTGGAATATCACATCGAGCATCAACGACAAGTTCTCCAACTCTCAAAGGATAACCTAACTTTGGTGCAGAATCTAATGAAACAACATGAAGATCATCATCACATCGAAAGAAGTTCTGAAGCAGTCACAGAAACAAGAACTTGACAACTACAATCAATTTCATAGTATATCAGCAAGTGGAAGAACTTTCCTATAGAAGATTCCACATGGGAGGATGAGAATTTTATACAGAAGCATCAAGAAATAATCAAGCGTTAAGGACAACACTTGTTTGAAGGAGAGGGTCATGTTAAGTCCCTATATTAATAGTGTAGTCCCTTATTATGTTAGTGTATCCCCCCTTATTGTTATTGTTGTACCCCTATAACCCCCATATTGTTATTATTGTGCCCTTACATTGTTATTGTTAGGTCGACTAGGATTACATTGTGGCCCCACTAGGACTACATTGTGGCCCCACTAGGACTACATTGTGGCCCCATGGACTCCTATATATAGAAAGAAGGTTTTGTCATTTGAATAATCCAAGAATTGTTCAATCATGTAATGTATTGGAGGCTGCCCCCTCGAAGTGGCTTATTTATAAGGCATTGATATCTTTTTTCTTCTATTTTTGGAGCTGGTTTCACAACAATAAGAATTACTCACATTAGGCCCTATTTTATTCTACACTTGAGACCTTTAGAATGGTGCAAAAATCACCTCAATTATAGCTCGAAAGTGAAAGTTATACCTATTGCATGTTGACTGACATTGTTGAACACGATGGTATGAGTGAATGCCATTTATACCCCCATTACTCACATATGTGGAGCTAGCCACATGTAGAATTTAAAGAATATTCCCGTAGGTTGTAAACCTTAGCACAATTGAGGGTTGAGGAATTCAAAACCCCCTAGATGGTTGTCAGGCTATGTTAAATACTAGGCCACCATGAGGAGAAGAGTTCCATTCTTTAACATTGTATTTTGTTCCATAGCTAATTAAGACATTTGAGAATGGTATTTTGTGAGCATAGTAGAGGAAGAGGAAGATTTTTTAGAAGTTGTTTAGCTCACAGTTTCAAAATGTAACTCAATATTAAGTTCTCATTCCTTTTGTATGTGTATTTAACAATTGAAGCAAAGAAAATAGAGCATATGCCTCACTTTCTAGTTTGGTTTTCTCGTGTATTGGGTTTCCTAGGATAAATATTATGTTCCTTTGTGTGGATGTGTATACATGTGCATGCTATTTCATATTTTCGTTATTTCATAAAAATCAAGCAAAACTAGTAACTGATTAATCTAAGATCTAAAAAAATTGATTTGTATAATATAATATTTTAGAATATTATAAAATCTAATGTGAAAAACTGTTGTAGTGGAATATCCATGGAAAATAACATATCACTTAGACCACTCAATACTTTAATTTTGATTCTACAACGATAATTGAAATACCTATGTGGTATTATGCACATGTAATTTTGTTTTTTGTGTAAGGGTTCGAATTTCATTACTTCTGAAAAATAAATCGGACCAGTAACACAAATATAAAAACTTGGTGTTACATTGTCTGCTTCTGAGTAGTGCATCTGACATAGTTACAAAACTAGAGAGACTATGAGAGTTGTATGACTGTCTAAAGGTACACATGCCTGGAATTAAACAAAAGTGAGGAAAATGAAAATAATTGTTGTCATTCCACAGCAACAATCAGATATTGAGTGGAGGATAGGGCACTATACATGTGGAATGGGGATGAGATTGGCCCATGAGGAACACAAACACTAGGTACCTGATGTTGATGTGAGGCTTGCATACAGCCCGAACTCGAACCTTGATTGACATGATGTCTTGGCCTTTGCCAATGCCACACCATGCAGACTTGAAGGGAGCTTGAGCCAAGTGAGTGCTCCTTCAAATTGCCAAAAATTCGAGACCACATAATTGAATTGTTATGTTGGAGGGCCATTGAAGGGCATATCCATTAAGCCCAATTGAGACCACCGTGGGGCATACTGCCATCCTGAATACAAGCCCGAATGTAATTGAGGCCAAGTAAGGCTAACTGAGGCCAATTGAAGCTTTCGAGGGGCATATTTCCATCCCAAATTTAAACAATTGAAGAGTCCAATGTTTAGTTGTTGAAATGCATTAAAAACTGGACACTAACTCGCAATGGTTGTGCAAGCATCGAGCTTCTTTCTAATTTGATATTATATGAGTGTCTACAGGGAATTTGAGCAACTAGAGAGATCAATTGGGTCGCTCAGGTGCCACTGTAGGTTGTTAGCATTTGAAGAGCCTCGGTACTTCTAATTGGATGCAAGGAAGACATTGACTCAAGTCGTTATAGCCATAGAGTTACAGATCTTCATGAGAGCCTACACACTGATATTATACATGAGCATTTGCGTGTTAGAAAAAACCATGTGATTATATATGTTGGTCTATTTGATTCCTAGAGGAACCAAGAGAATTCTGCGGGGATTATGGAGCTCTACACCAGAAGAAGAGAGACAACCATTCACCATTCTCTTGAGAGCCAGCAGACTCCCACTGTGGGACCAACTTAAGGGTGCATAAACATGGAGAAAAGAACATCATGGCCCATTCCCGAGGTCAAACCCCAGGTGGCGGATGGGAAAAGCATAGCCATAATCGAATCATAGTGCAAATTAATAATACTCTTAAGTGTGTGTCTTCAGAGGCATGCGTCAGTATGATGAATAACCATGATGAGGTTCGGAGGAGCGTACTGACCCATAAGGAACAATATGGATCACAGTAGGTGAGCATTTAGCCACATGTACCTAACTCTTCTATGATGACGCATGGAAAACTAGGTGGCCCGTCAGAGGGTGGCATCTCATGTTTGTTATGACGAGATACAAGGATCGACACCCGCAGTGGGGGACACATGTAATTTTGTTAATCAATAAAATTATGAAAATATATATATATATATATATATAATAATTGTTAAAAGATTTGAATGGTGTTTTGCTTAGTATAGGGAGATTTGTATTTTCTTTTATGCTTAAACATGGAGTTGACATGTAGCATGTGCACACACATATTAGGAAGCAAGGTAGATCTATCTTCACACTATATTTATCATTTGTCGAGGTGGAAGAAGTCCCTTAAGATGATTTTTTTTGTACAATAATTTTTTTTGAGGAAAGGGTTGCACCTCCATGGATTTGATCCTTCTTGATGCATGAATATTCCAAGTTAATATGGATCTACATTGGTTTAGAACTAACCCCATTAACTCGTCTCCATTCACTTGATATTGCCGTTAAATTTGTGTTGGCTACATTCTACATGGGTGGGATCAACAACTAGAACTCATTATGTAAAAAAAAATGTTTCTATGAATCCAAAGACACCAATATACATAAAAAATGGTTATGGAGATCTTGTTTTACTAGGTATAATTGGGTGTGGAGTTATTGCTTGGTGTATACAAGCATCCAAAGTATCCTGGAGAATAGGAATGCCCATATTTTTTCCACAAAATGACATCCTCTTTACCAATATTCTATTGAGTGTTTTCATTGGTGTTCAATCCCATTGACATTTTTTTTGTTATATCCAAGATATTGAGTAAGAATAGTTAGAACACTAGATACTCCTTTATTCAATCCTTGGATTTGGCTTTATCTCAAATTCCATACCTTTAGATATTCTAAACACATGGCATAAGATTTTGATGTTGATGGGAATATAAATTCTATACCTTATGTCATGGATCATTTATGACTACTTTGGTGTAATATAGTCTTGCTATTGCGTTGACCAAATCTTGGATGATAATAGCTTTTCGAATGCATCACCCCTAGTATATCCTAAAGAATATAGGTTTATCTGCGTTCCTTAAATTTATTCATCTTGATTCCTTGATTATGCTTTTCATAATCAATGGTGTTCCTCGTGGTAGAAGTCCACATGATTCTTGATCAA
The DNA here is from genome assembly GCA_034641835.2 of Pinus albicaulis. Lineage (NCBI taxonomy): Eukaryota > Viridiplantae > Streptophyta > Pinopsida > Pinales > Pinaceae > Pinus > Pinus albicaulis. The sequence goes on along the minus strand of CM076573.1, from coordinate 910,816,900 downwards.
TGTAGTGGCTTTTACTAGATATAATTGGTTTGTATGTTGAATTCCCCCATTGATATGGATCTATAACTAGTTTAGTAAAAACTTTGAATAGCCTTTACTCAAAGTGCTCTAGATCCATCTAAAGAAGGTGTACAAATGCTTACATTTTCCACATTTTTTACACCTTTCATGCATTATACATTGCCTTATGTGGTTATTTTCTCAATATAAAATGCATTATCAACATTCCTTGTTGCCTTCCATTTATTACTCACACCTATTTTCCATTTTCATTCAACCAAACTATTACTATCCATGATTTGTAGGGTAATTTTAATTTGTTTCCTTCTTAATCAAGCATCACAAGTTATTCCCTCCTAATCAACCCCAAAACATGTTTCCTTATTGGTATAACTTTGGTAATTTATGTAGTGTTTCATTGAGTCAACTTATATAAAGGTTTTATGGAGCTATGCGTACCTCCTACACTAAAAAGCCTTCTTGTTTAGGATCCCTAATATGAAAAGTTGATCTCTCTCTTTGTTACTAATGGCACGCTTGTCTACAATAGAAGTAGGAAATTTCCACCAATACCTCACCTAATTATGCATTCAAGTACATTGGATGGCTTCTTTTATGCTCAATTCGCTATTGATGATCCGATGTTTTGGGAAATAGTTTCCGACTAAGGATCACATTCCATTGAATCATTTAAAGAGAAATGGGAACCCATCTTATTAAGGATGGTAAACCTAGAAATAAGCTTCACCTGCCCTCACATACCTAAGTGGAGATTAGGGGTTTTTGATATCTTTCCACACCATATAATTTACTTGAAGGCTACATCAACAACATTTAATACAATATATAACCAAATCTAACAAAATCCATGTAGGGAGTAGCATGCCCATTGAGATGTGAACCTAGGTCGTTGTCACAACAATTTCTCTATGTTTTCGCCAAACCACAATGTGGTAAATTGTCTTCCATAAAATTACTAATTAGGAGAATTTTGAGGTAAAAAAGGGGCCTAAAAATGAAAAATGTACTAACAAAATTAGCTTTAACAGAACCAATAGGATTCAAGATGATAATTTCATCCCCACAAGTAAATATTTTGGAGGGAAAAGAAGAAAACTACTTTTTTAAAAGATATTTTTTATTTATTTCCATATAGGTTTACTCAAATTTCAAGTGTGGAAACTTTTTCGATGAGGAATTCAACTGTGCATCCAAAGAGCACCCACTCAACATACTTTTGAGTAGACCCACACCAAGAAAAAATGAAAATACTTGAAAAAAAACATGTTTAAACACGATTTCTTCATGTATTTTCAATTTTTACCAGTTTTGGACTCCTCAAAAGTGTTCCAAGTGGGTACGCATTGTCCAAGTGGGTACACATTGGATGTGGAATTAAATTATGCATCCAACAAGTGCCCAGACCTGAAAATTGAGTAAACTTATAAGGAGATAAGTAAAAAATACAATAAAGAAGTGTAGTTTTCTTTCTTTTCCTTTAAAAATAAATAACTCCTATTTTATTATTTTCCTTATGAGACCCATTTTAGACCCCAAAATTCCCCTAATATGTGCTAGTTTCTTCTATGTTATTTCTAATGGCAGGAATTGATATATCATATGATCAATTTGTGTATGCATTAGAGGGTATCCATGGTGTGAGGGCTCTACTTGAAATTAAAATGTTCTCTCATGATGACACCTTTGTGTAGGCTATTCTTAAGATCATGCTCATTAATTAGATCACCTTCAATTAGGTGTTTTATCACAGTTATTTGATGTCCTACCTCTGATGGATCCCTTAGGAATCTCTTATTGAAGTCCCTATTGACCTATGGGTATGTATCACTACTTAGTTACACTAGTACAAATGGGGCCAAAATCTGACGTCACTTCGAATACTATCTGACGAACCCGAGATATATATATCGTCAGTGGGATTTCGTCAGATATTTGACAACTAGAAAATCATCAAACCTGTATGTAGGATATATGTCGTCCCTGATACCAAATAAACTGTCGATTAACTGGGCATTTGTTCGACGTATATTTGTCGAATAGGAGACGTTTTAATTTGTAACCAAGGTCGAATGCTCGACATAAATTTTTCAGATGTGTTTATCGAATATACGACATTATCTTTGTTCCTTCGATGAAGATGCTATGGATCCGAAAATATTTTACATCAGATGGGAGATGAATATCTGACACTGGTTTGTTGATGAGGGCTGAAAAATATCCGACACCTGCTAAATGTACGTCGAATATCTGACGAGTTATTATTGAAAAATAATAGAAGATTCTCCAAGGAATGGTTGTTAACTTTAACAAGGTATTTTCCTTTTGAAGTTTTGGAAAATTTGATTTCAAACTAACTCAGTCTAGACCTTTAATGTAGATGTAGCCCAATTACTCAGATTATGGTTCAGGCAACAAAAATTGGAGAATGTGTAATTGTCATGTGTTTCAATTCAAGAATTCGCTCGAATGAAATCATTTACATGGGATGCGAGGTTCAGAAAATTTGTGCCAAAAGAGGATTGGCATGTAATCTACATAGAATTGCAGTACTATCCACTTCTGGCACAACATTGTTGAACCTCACATCCCATGTACATTATTTCATTCAAGCGAATTCTTGAATGAAACACATGAAAATTACACATTCTCCAATTTTTTCTGCCCAAACCATAATCTGAGTAATTGGGCTACATCTACATTAAAGGTATAGACTGAGTTAGTTTGAAATCAAACTTTCCAGAACTTCAAAAGACAAATACCTTGTTAAAGTTGACGACCATTCCTTGGAGCCTCCTCCATTTTCCCAAACTTCAGCTTGAAAACCAGGCAATGATGAATAGATAGAGAGGACAAGTATCTCTAATTCTAAGAAATATGATACACATGACAATCTATAAAAGGGCTAAAACACGGGTTTCTCAAATAATAAGAACCACCAAACAAATTCCTAATAACAATAATGAAAAATTGAATGCTAAATGTAATGTTACCTTTTTGCGATATTTTCTTCCCATAGTTGTTCCTCTTCAACATCTAAATCGACATAGATTTTCCTACACATATTCATGAGACCAATGAGGAAAATTTGAGCAAAGGTTTCTTTCTTTTTTAGAAATTGATATATCTAGTTATCACCCTCAATATATCCTCCAATATTCCTTCTAGCTAAGACATCCATGAGAGTTGTCTTCCCTACACCACTAACCCCCATAAATGTTGTAAGGAAGAAAAGTATGAGTGCACATGTAACAAAGAAATTGAAGTCTATATTTAGTCACTTCTTGTTCCCTCATTTCCTCCAGATGAATCCAAAATTAGTTAGCCAAATCCATCAAGTACGAGAATCCAAAAAAATTGGCAATAGTTGGATCACATAATATATCAGTCTCAAGGCTCAAGTTCCATACAAGGGGCATGTCAACAAAGTATTTTACATTTTCAAAAGACATGGCTAATGGTTGAAATGGAAAATTCATTCCTCACTTTGGAGAAATTCATGTTGCATCCTCCAAAGAAACCTCAATATTTCCTGCTAGATTAGTTGATTGGATGCTCATTTGTCTGATTTTCATTTCGGCTACATAACCATTGAAATTTTTTTATAGAATTGAAAATCATGGAATCATCTAAAATTTAGTTCCGTTACAATTCAATATGTTCAACAAAATTTGAGAAAGAGATGGTTAACAATTTTCTTACAAGTATTATTGGCATTTGCAGAAGACAAAAAACATGAGAAAGATCCTCTTTTTAACCTTTATGGTCTTGTATTGAGCCCTTACTCTGCACCATTTTGTTGTGATTTCATTTCTTCATAATCTTCTTTAGAAATGACAGCTTAAGGTTTCCCAAGAGCTATGCAGAAACAAATCCCATCTCATTTCATATTGGAAATGATTTGATAAAATAGAAATAAACAAAAAGAGAATGGCAGGTATGTGTTTAGTTAAGAAACTCGCAATTTAGATATGCAAGAGAAAAGTTAAACATCACAAAACATTGACTATTAATGAAAATCCCAACAAAGCACCAACTCTTTTCCAATACCAATATACTTGTGTAAAGATGTTACGACACTTCAACACAGTAAGGCCCAAATTTGTGGTGTTTCCTGCATTCTAAAGGCCAACATGGTTCCATGAAACTTGTCAATGTGATGCATGGTTGCATAAAACCTCTTCATAATTAAAAATATATTGGTTATATAGAATTTCATAGATTCCTTATTGGATTAAAAAGGTTGAAATCTTATAATCTTCCATCTAGGAGCAAGCATCTCATTCACGGAGATCACATTATTTGCATATATAAAAGGTTAACACATGTAGCCCCATATCCACCAGTTTGGGATGCTATTTGCATTTGAAATCCATCAAGCTTGAGAACTCTTCATCATCCAAGGGAAGAAAAAGCATATAGAAGGTGTATGGTTGGCTTAATGAAGGTTCTTCCAGAGATGCATTTCATTACAAGGATCCATCCAAGCATGTTTTACATGTAATTTGAGGAATGGTTACATGTATTACATTCTCTTTTGTCATGTCATTGATGGACCATGTGGATGAAGGATCTGAGCAAAAAGGGAGCTTTACAAGATGAACACCCAACTTGAGATTATGCCATGTAGCACTAAGTTACATATGGGTTTGGTCAAAGGCCCACTTGAGTCTTGAGGTTGGAAACCCTCTTAAAGGAGGTGGTTGGGGGATGTTATAGGTAAGAAGGGGTCAGAAATAACCTGCATGGAAGAGCTTCCATGTATTTGAAGGTGTGTTTCCCATAAAGTAGAAATTTTTGGGGGTAAGGACACGTTTTCACATATTTAGAGGCATATTTCACCTTTTGAGGTATCTGGGGTTAAGTACATTACAAAAATTCAACCTTAGGTGACTATTATCCATATGATCCTAGTTAAATAGATAAATTTCTAAATTTAATATAATGTATAAATTACTTCCAAATCATAGAATCAATCACACAATAACTGAAATTTAAGCAGTGGAAGAATAAAAGAGTTTTGTAGATACATAAGTAATTTCTTCTCAACATCAGATTTTCATACCTCAAGGAAACCTCTACAAGATACTAAAATAAAAACTGCATGGTCATCATAAACATCTCAAAATGAGGTATATGATCTACACAAAAAACAAAGGTAAAAGTTGTACAATTGTTGTATTGCTCCATATGGACATATAGATCCATATGATTATATTGATTCTTTGTACAGTTTCCTTTCAACCTATTGAAAACCTGTAAGTTCATCCTTATTGTGCATTATTTTCTCTTAGTTGTTCAATGTGGGAAATACGTCTGTATCATGTCTTATTTATGCTTTTCTGAAACATGTACAAGTTCTTGCACCACATTTCTCAATGTACATATTTTTTATTCGGGACCTGTTAGACTCCTATACCAATAGGTGTCATTTTTCATGATTGACTGATTGAACTATGCAATATGTTCAAACATTTTTCTTGTGCAAAGGTCTTCCATATTCTTGAAAAATCAAAAAATCAAAAAATTTTAAAAAAATGTAAAGAGGGCATGCCCTAAAAGAAAAATCAAAGGGTAAGAAAAATAAAATGGTCAAAAAAAGTGAAAGAAATGAACCCCAAGCAAAAATAGACCAAGGAAAGTGTGCAAGTCCAAATGCCACTACTATTTCATTTTTTGTAAATAAGTAATTGTGTGTGACTTGTTAAACTTTGCCACAATTTATGAAGAGTCAAACTGTATAAACTTGACTCATTCATTTTTTTAATTTCATGTTGTCGAATAGAGAATAAATATCTGACCAAACAGTTTAATCTTGGCAGATAAGTAGATAGGTAGAGTTAATAAAAGGTGCTCAACAGTTTAATCTGAGCCCTTAGATGCAATAAGTGTAGAATTAGATAGATTTGCCATGTAAAAGAAAAGAAGATTGATAAGGGTTTTCTAGCCTAAGTGCACCCTAATAAAGAAGAGAAAATGGTAGAGTAAAGTAGATAGGGTAGGTAGATGGTGTTGCAAAGTTACAGGTGATGAATGATGGCTGTAAATGTGTTTAATATTTTACTTTCATCACAAGTACTGAGGCAGATAATACACTGGAAACATTTCACAGAAAGCAAAGTCAAAATCATTAACTTCCCATCTCACTTTTTCCCTAACATTTTACTAATTTCCCCCAAAGTGCTAAGGGATTTGAAGATTAAAGGGGCTCAAGGCATTTCCTTGACTTTTGGAGGGACCAGACCCTCGACCCAATGATTGGAGAAAACCTTAGTATTTAAAGTTATTCATCATTACACTCATTCACTTTTAATCTTTTCCTAAGTAAAATCCTATTTTACTTAGGAAAATCATACAAAATTCCACAATAAACCCTCAAAATTACTTGCTATTCTAAGTCTAAGTGTTGAAGTTGATATAAACAATTTTCTTCAGAAATCTTCACTTTCCTAGATTTGTAAAGTATTTTGAGTTTTCCTTGTCCCTTTGTCATATTAACATCTCATTTTATTTATTAAATCCCTAGTGAAAATACCTTATCCTATTATATATAATTCCCTTTTATAATAATATCCCCAAAACCCTCTTACTATAAGTTTTTAGCCAAAGTTAATTAAATCCTACATGATTAAATCCCAAATTATAAACCCTTTGGCTAAAAAATATCCATATATATTAACTCCGCCCCTATGGTTAATAAATTTCATTAATTTATTACCATATAATAAAAAATATTTGAAAAAAAGGTTTAAACATATATTTTATGTTTTAAACGAAAAAAAACAAATAAAACCCGACTCTCCGTAACCCCGACCCTTATTAAACCACCGAGATTAATTAATCATCCGGATTAATTAATAGTTTAACCTCTAATGAAAACCCTCCCAGAATGATTAACTTATAATTAATCGTGTCGGGCCCGCGCATTAACTCCCCCGCCACTTCCCTTTCAGACCACCGTTCGATCTCTCCAGTCGAGATCTACGGCCCACAATGATTCCGCTAGCCATCTTCTGTACGAGCGTTAACGCGCGAAATCACAATGGTTTTTGAATAGTGCACCGGCTACGTGTCAAACACTATATCGCTTCGCTGCTCGTTCGACCCAAACCACGAACTCCCGAAAGCGGTGCGGAATAAAACCGCTTACCGCCCGTCCCTCGTGACGTGTCATGCCGTACCCTGATAACGTCATCCTCGAAAAAAAGAAAATTCCTTTGAATTTCTAAATAAAACAAATTTCGCGCATTTTTCCTCATTCTGTATGTTGAAAGCGATTGCGCCCTCCACACTGAGGATTTGAAAATCGACTGTTAAACTGCCATTAATAGAATTTACTGAAGACCCCCATCATTCCAGTATTCAAGCGTCCATCCGTCGTCCATCAGTACCTGTTAAACACGGTTTTCCTTCTGAAAACAGGTATTTACATCATTTCCCATTTCAAACTCTGTGAAATCATGCCGTTCGTTTAAAATTCTATACCAAAGAACTGTTACAGAGTATTTTGAGTCTTCCCTTTCCTCAGAATTTCAATTGCGTCCACAGAAAGCTGTAAATTTCATCTTCAAAACTGAAATTGTGCCCTTTCCGTGAAAAATCCCCTGAAATTTCCACTTTGAATACACAAGAACCAAAATGGAAGTTCCTTTGGCCCTGAATGTAGTTCCATTGAATGCCCCCCATAGAGATTTGGATTACTTATCATTAGTGGACAAAGATTTTCAAATAAAGGACTTGAAATTCACTAAAAATCCCCTTCGAATTTATTGTCGCTGCAGAGACAATTATTTGAATGGTTCAGATATTATTGGGTTATGGGAGTCTGGTCTTCCTAGATACCTTTTTCCCTCAGTCCATATCTTTCCTGAAATTATCCACTATTGCCATGCCAATTATGATCCAAATCAGAGAGCAGTATTGTCCCCAAGCCAGAACATCCTTTTTCCCATTACTGCTCAATCCATCAATGATATGTTACATTTTCAGCCTCGTGAAGCCCTTACTCCTTTGTTAATGGAAGAATTATTGGAGAAATCCACTAAATTATCCCAGGAGGAGTTAATTCGCATTTTCCAAGCTTTCATGTGGCCAGAGCATCAGCCTACAGGCCCTCCACCTTATGTTAGTGTTTATTTTACTGAAGAAGGGAAAAATATTTTGAGTATGATATCTTTCATAATGGGTTTTAATACCAGTGAGTATGTTGATCATTTAACCCTGGTGTTATTATCTATGTTCACCCCTGGACAGCCTCCTGCTGTCAGGTATGACTTTGCATCTTTCATTGCAGATAAAATGCATGATCAATTCATGAGATTGGAGAACGAGAAAGTATTCAAATATTCTATTGTCATTTACCATCTCATGCTTTATTACCAGTCTGAAACTTTTCCTTTCCATATCAGAAAACTTGATGCCCAAGGGAATCCAAGATCGGTTGTCTTTTGGTCAGCCATTACTCATTGTTCCATAGATTCTCCCTATTATTATAATGAGTTCGTTGACCTTTTCATACATCCTGCAACTACCTTGTTGACAGGAGTTGCCCCTCCAAGACTCAGCAATGAAATCAGAAAAATCCTTCAGCTTTCAAAACAGTATAAGATAGGTGACTGGTACTTCTATCAGAATCATAATGAAATTAGAATTTATGGATGTGAATTGAGCCCTTTCAAGTTACCCAGATATGTTCCAATGAGACCTTTTGCACTTGAGTATTTCAGACAAATGAACAATTCAGATATAATTCACTTCTGTAATGCCAAGAAAAAGGCTCAACTCAGGATAAAGAGCCAACTAGGTCCATTTATCTGCAATTCTAGGGATGGAGGGGAAGAAGCTCAAAAGATATTAGAGGAACATTACAGATTGCAGAAAAGTTTCCATTGGGTACCCTATGACCCATTCAACTTTATTTGTGAAAAAAGGATGAAAAATAAATCAGCACCCTAAATGCATCGAAGAATCCCTGAAATTAAAAAGTATGCTAATACAGATGAGTGGGTAGAAGGAACTTTGATAGAGCAGGATAGTGAGCAGGTTGATATAAATAATGTTATGAAAGATCTTGCAAAAATACTTGACTTGGATTATTTTACACAGGTACAGAGACCAGAGATTGGTACTTCTTCTGTTGGTATTATTCAGCAGAATTTACAAGAAAACATTCCATCAATTGCAGTTGAATCCAAAGGTAAAGAGAAAGAACCAGAAGTACAAGTCATTGAAACATTCACCATGACAGAAAAACCTCAAACTTCCAAGGCACAATATCAAGCACAGGTTTCTCCTATTCAAGTCAATCACCCTGAAGTTTCAAATTTGCAGACTCCATCTAATGTGGAACAAGGCAAGAAAAGACAAGTTAAAGATCCTACTCCTCCTAAGGAATCTTCACAACAACCTCAAGCTAAAAGGCAGAAACTGAATCCACTACCTGAAGTAGAATATATTGATGAAATCTTTGATGAAGAAAGGGAGGATAGTCAGGTTACTGGTTCAGTTAGTGAAGCATATACAGGTCGTAAATGAAAGGAAATACAAAGACAGTTAAGCACTGAAGTGTCTTCATTCAAACAGCCAAAGATAGATGCAGGAGACATAAAAAAGACATTTATCAGTATAAAATCAAGGAATGATCCACTAAGGGTCCAGGTGTATAATCAATATCTTAAAATGGCTCCACAAAATCAAGAGAGATTAATGTCAGCTTTTGACATTCAGCAAGGGAAAATGTTAATGAGCCATTTCAAATCTAAAGTGCCAAAACCACAGACAGCAGCTGACTACATCAGGACCAATTTTGAGGTCCTAGAAAAAGATATTCATCCATTGGACCAGATAGAATTACACAAGCAAACTGGAGAAATGATATATTCTACCCTTACTGACAAAGCAATGGCAGCTCATAGATTGCAAGATTCTTTGAATAATACAAGTACCCAGTTGCAGATTGAGAAAGCTTCTTCTCAAGCAAAGGATAACAAAATAAAATCTTTGGAGGAAATAATCATCAGTTTGGGTCATAATCCCAAAGATATAAAAGGCATTGAAGCATTGATTAAAAAGAAGGATGATGACATTGCTGCATTGAGGAAGCAATTGAAATTACCAACTTCAAGGCATCCTCAAACTGAAGAAGTATTGAAGAAAAATTCAGAAGAAGAAATGATGGAGTTGATCCTGAAAATGAATGAACAACTAAGTGAAACAGAAAAATAACTGGAGCAAGCATTGAAAGAAAAGCAGTCTACTATTCAGACATCCACAACAGAGGCTACTACAGGTACAACTACAACAGCAGCAGACCAGCAAACAGACCCATCACAGGTGAATACTTCTAGTTTAAGTTCTGAAGAATTAGTGAAAAAAATGGAAAGTTTAAAACTTAGAGTAACAGAACTTCAATATGCAAAGTTACAACTCATAAATTTGGAACAAAAATATGATATGTCAAAAAAGACTGTTGCTGACCATACAAGATAAATCAAAAGGTTGGAGAAATTGGTTAAAGCTTTAGAAAAGGATCTCTCATTGGAGAAGCCTTTGAGAGAGATCAATGAAATTATTTGGAATAATATTATTCAGTTGATAAAGGATATTTGGTCCTTCATTCAAATAATCTTTGAAAAAAATGACTTGGTCAAAATAGCTCTGAAGGAAATTGACAAAACAAGAGAAGAATTGAGAGACAGACCTGAACAAGCAAATCAACTCATACAGTTTTTAAACACCCAGACCAAACAGCAGCTTGCAGAGCTTGGAATTGAGGACAGAACAGGTACAATTTTAGAAATAAAAAGAGTTTTTACTAAGAGAACTCTTATGAAAAATTTGGAACGTAAGTGCTCAGATTTTCAAGAAGAGATCATTGCCTTCAAAGAAAGGTTTAATGTTTTATTAGCCAGCGGGTTGCCTAGTCCTATGATTTCAGAAGACAAAATAATGGAATTGAGAACTTATGTTAATATATTGGACATACATGGTCACAATGTAACCTGTTCCTCTATCAGTTCATCAGAATCGACATTGCCTACAGGACATAATATTTATGACAGATTAAAGAATTTATTTCATCTTGAACATGAAATAATATATTTGTTCCCAAATCAGCCCAATTTCTTCAGATACACAGAGGCTGATGAAACATTAAGAAAAATCCAACGAACCAAAATAGCAGAAGACAAATGGTGGGAAGACCTGTTAGAAATTTTGTAAAATTCATCTTCAGATGAAATTTTTTGCGTTTTTACTATTGTGTGAAGGATAAATAGATGAAAAAAGGTTAAAGAGTATCAGCTCAGCAGTTGAAAGTGTATCAGTAAGAATAGAAGAGTATCAGACAAGCAAGGCAGTCAGAAAAGAATTACCAAAGAGGACAACATCGAGCTAGATTGTAGGACCTGCCTCCAGCACATGCATAAAAGGAGGAAAAAGCACATCAACAGTTGTCTTTTATTCTATTCATGCATAAAAGGAGGAAACAACACATCAACATTTTCCTTTTATCCTATTTACGAGACCATCTGTCTCTCTTTATGTTGTAGCTTATTCATTAATCACCCTAGATTATTTCCTAGGTTGTTGTAAGATATTGTTAATAGTTTTTTGTATAAATAAGCCCTCGAAATGAGTATTGAGGGTGGATTCTACTACTTTTCTGTGACATTGATGTTTTTGGAATAAAAGTGCTTTGGATAAATTTATTTGTGGCTTGCTGGATGACGATTTGAAGCTCAGGACTTTTTTCAGGATTCATGCGTCGAACTACAGTTCAATAAGTCTTTCTATCCTATGTTTTAAGTTTTATATCTTTTTATAATATCACTGTGTTTCCATTTCTAAATAATTGACATAAAAGAATAAATCAGAACTTACTTAAGTGTACTCTGATTTTCAATTGCGGTTATTCCAAATGTTTTCTTCCAAACCGGTTATAAGCAATGAATTCTTAACTGCTCTTGTTTCGCTAGTTTGAACATTTTGATTACTATAATAAAGAATTCTTAACTGCTCTTTATTTGTAATCATTCATTTTCTTTCTTTGAATATGTTGAAAGATTCTTGATTGCCTTTCATCCCTTCAAAATCCATTCCATCTACTTTAATTTCAAAAATTTGTTCTCTGTTTGGCTATCTTGCCCTGCAAAGCCATCTTGTGTGTAGAAGATTAATCCAGCAAAGCCATCCTTTGACTCCATGCCCAATGGCCTGAAAATATTCAACCTTTCCCTTAGTTGGCGGATTCCACCATTTTCAAACAAAATCTTGGACTTATAACTAGCCTAAAACTTTCTAAGAACAAAACTAAATTTTAAAGAGAGAGCCCTCTCTGGATACAGATTGGCTAGATTCTGTATCCGAAGGTTGGTTTGTGGTTACCTCGGGTATACTTTCCTTTTTGACAACTTCAAGGAAAACCTGAGTGATAACATAGTGGCGACCATACTGGGGACCTGAAACATTTTATTGTTATTATTGTTTGCTTATAAGCTATGGACAGAGTCTGAAGATCAACCAGGTAGCCTTTGAAATGCTTTTTCCCTGCAACTGCATAGTAAATAAATGCTGCTCCAGTCTATCTCTGGTTTAGCTTATAAACTGAAATTTAGTTTCAAACATTCAATCAGACTCTCTAGTTCAATAAATCTTTGAGAAAATCTTAATCCAAAATATTAGATTTCTTGAAGAGTTTGCTGAAGTTGTACTTTCATTTTATTTAAAACAAAAAATCAAAAAGACAAAGTCTAGGAAAATTGGCTTCAGAAAGGATTCGTCATACCAGGTCAAATCCTAACCCTAATCCACCACCGATATTTGAAAATCCAAATATGATTCCTAGGATTCTTAGAAGACAAGGAAGTCAAGAAAGTTCTGAAAGAGGAATTCAAGAGAGTTCTGGAAGTTCCAGACCTCTTTCTAGATCACATTCCTGTCCTGTGAAAATTATATATTTTGACGAAATCCCTTTTGATGAACGATTTGAAACATCTCTGTTTGTGAATTTTTCTGAATCTGAATTGTCTAAACTCGTTCCAGACCCACTATTTCTTGAGGATTTACAATTTATATTTGTTTCATATCAGCTTGACAGACATTTACAAAATTCTGTTCAATCTGAACAGACCTTTGAAGAAAGTTCAAACATTTATGTAATTACTGAAGCTTCCCCAAGCTCAGCTACCTTTCCTCAAACTTCTCAAAACCAAGCCACTCCTTCTACTCCTCCACCCACTCCTACCAGACCATCATCACCTGTTATTCCATTATACCTTCCAATGGCCAATAGATATGCCCCGTTAAGATTGCCAGGCAACCCTGCTGCTTTACCTCAAGATTATCAGAGTAAGATCACCCCTTTTGATGGTTCAGGTACTTATACTGCTCAACAACATACCAAAAGGATGAATGATTACTTTGAATTTTATAAAATTGACGCTGATGACGTTCGAATGAGAATTTTTGTCCAGAGTCTTACTGGGGAAGTCAGGACATGGTTTAGGGCCCTTGCTCCAAACAGTATCGCTGACTTACCAGCCCTGTACAAGTCATTTTTAAATAGATGGGAGAAGAATAAATACCCTCTTCAGATCCTATCTGACTTTGGAAAATTGAAAAGAGGACCTAATGAAACAGTACAATATTATATTATCAGATTTAACGAAGCCTACTACGCTGTTCCTCAAAACCTTAGACCCCCTCCGGATTCAGTATTGGTTAAGCTCCCTGATGGTTTCGACTCTGACATATCATATTCACTTAGGGAAAGAGCCCCCCAAACCCTAGAAGAGATGCAAAGCATAGTGGTTAGTGTGGAAGCAAACCTCATAGAAAAATGAGCTAGAGCTAGGGCCGAAAGAAGGATGCCTATGAATGAAGAACCTTCAGCTTTTGAAAGAAAGCTGGATGCAATCATCAAAGGTATGGAAAGACTAGGAGACAGAGTGGAGACAATCGAAAGAAAGTCTTCTGGTGATAATCAAAATGTTGTGAGAAACTCAAACTTCAGAATAAATCAGAACCAAAATACTGGGAAAAATGTCCCTGACCAAAACATCAGGCCACCATTCCAAGAAAATTTTGTTGAAGGTTCAACTTCTGAAGAGCCTACCGAGGATGTTGAAATAAATAACGTGACTGAAAACAAAAATGACCCAGAAGTTTTCCTATCTCAAGATGATCAAGAGAATCATATTCTTGAAACATTTCAAACTCATTCAGGAGAAACTTTTGATTTTAAAGAAGGTTATGGCACAACAATTTATGAAGTTCACAAACAATACAATTTGAGAAGCAGACAGATTGATGTGCCAGAGAATAGCAAATAGAAAGCTGTAAAACAAAACTTCAAAGGTAAAACTAACATTCCTCCTGTACAAAACACTCCTCCTGTAAAATTTTTGTCTAGGACAAGTCCTAACCCCGCAAATCCAATAATTGAAGATGTGTCTGACAACCAACCAAATAATAAACAACTATCTAATACTTTTCCTCCTGTAGGAAACGTAGAAGAAACAACATAAGTTAATTCAGAAACACCTTCAACTCATAATCCCACTCATGAAAAAGAGAAAAACGTTGAAGACCCTAAAAATAGAGAAAACCCAACTGTCCAAAACACCAGAGCTCAAACAGAAAAACCCTTCAATCTAGAGGCTGAAATAGGAAAAATAAAGATAGATGTTCCCTTATCAGAATTGGCTAAACATGATGTCTATAGAAGCCAAATCAGCAAATCCCTTAACATTAACATTACTGGAATGGATGATTCAGTAAATATTCTTGATGATCAACCCAAACTCCTTTTTGGCCCTGAGGTAAATGGAAAACCAGAAAGTGGAGGAACTCCTCCATTTTATGTGATCTTGAACGTTCATGACAAAATACTCCATAATGCTATGCTTGATTCTGGAGCATCCCACAATTTGATGCCAAAAGCTGTGATGGAAAGATTAAATTTAGACATTACCAGACCGTATAAAGATCTGTTTTCTTTTGATTCTAGTCAGGTAAGATGTTTAGGTTTAATTAAAGATCTGTGTGTTACTTTGGTACAATACCCTACGAAATCTGTTTTGATGGATATAGTAGTGGCCGATATTCCTCCCAAATATGGTATGTTGTTGTCTAGATCCTGGGGTGCTAAACTTGGAGGATCTATTCAATTAGACATGTCATATGCCACTATTTCGGTATTTGGTCAACCTAAAAGATTATACAGAGAGACCTTGATGAAATATTTAGTCAGTAGCCATGAGAAGCCTGAAAACTTCCCTGTCTATTTAGTACATTCTGATATGGACTCTTTCATCCTTTATAATGCTGAATTGGACCTTCCTACTGAGCTAGAAGCACCAGAAACGGAAACTGCAAATAAATCCACTGTTCAGATCGAAGAAATTTCTGAAAACAAAGAAACACCAGATAATCAAGAAATACCAGAAAAAGCTAAAAAACTAGCTCCTGTTAAGAAACATGTTAAAACAGTTGATGAAGATTATGAACATGAAATTCTGTGGCATTTAGAATTTGATGGTTCAGTAAACAAGTTAGGAATAGGAGCTGGAATTTGGATACATAATGTTGAAAATGATCACGCCGAAGGCCATGCTTATAGGTTTAACTTTGGATGCACTAATAACATGGCAGAGTATGAAGCTCTTTTGCTAGGGCTTAAACATGTCAAAAAGTTAGGAGCAATTAGAGTATCAATCATAGGAGACTCTGAGTTAATTATCCAACAGATCAATGGGGAATGTTCAACGAAGGACCCTAGGTTAAGAGAATACAGAGGAACAGTTGTGGAAATTCTCAACACTTTTCTACAAGCTCAACTTGCCAAGATTCCTAGGAAACAAAATTTGCATGCTCACAGTCTTGCAATGTTCGCTAGCACATGTAAATTACCTTTTGGACCTAATCATCAGTTCACAGCTGAGATTAGACATAGACCTGCTATACCGGACAATCTCATGAATTGGCAAGTGTTTGTAAATAACAATCAGATCAATAGTTTTTTGACACTAGAAAATGAGTTTTCTAACAGTAGTATAGATGAAGACATAACAATCAATGAATCTGATCAAGTAGATGAACAAGAAACGAATATTTCAGAGGAAACTGCTATTCACATGCTTCACCCAACCAAATTCACTGAAAAAGATATGCAAGATTTGAAACAAATGGAATTCGATGAGATCATAGAAGATGAATCTGACATTATTAATCTGAAAGATAATCATTTACCTAAAGGATTAACTCCTTTAGAAGATCTTTTTGACTCAAATGAAATTCCATTTAAACCCAAAATGGAACCTGTAAAAGCTGACATTGAAGAATACAATTTAGGAACTGAAGAAAATCCCAAGATGGTTAAACTATCTAAATCTCTGCCAAAAGATCAAAAGGTTAAATATGTTGAACTTTTAAAATAATTCCAGGATGTTTTTGCCTGGAGTTATGAAGATCTGAAGTCATACGATAAATCAATCATTCAACATACAATACCTTTGAAACCTTTCAAACAAAAACTTAGAAGGATCAATCCTGTTTTACTACCTTCAATTGAGAAAGAAATTAAAAGAATGTATGAAGCGGGAATTATAGCTCCTATTAGATTTTCTGAATGGGTTTTTAATTTGGTACCAACAAGAAAAAAGACTGGAGAGATTAGACTGTGTGTCGATTTGAGGAATTTGAACAAAGTTTCTTTAAAAGATAACTATCCTTTGCCTAAAATGGACCATATCTTACAGAGGGTAGTGGGATCTTCAAGGATTTCTCTTCTGGATGGATTTTCAGGGTATAACCAGATTCTGGTTCATCCTGATGATCAAAACAAAACAACATTTACAACACCTTGGGGTACTTTCAAATATGTTAAGATGCCATTTGGACTCAAGAATGCAGGAGCTACATTTCAAAGAGCAATGGACATTGCATTTGCCAAAGAAATACATGATTTTCTGGTAATTTATCTAGATGATTTAACTGTTTTTTCAAAAACAGATCAGCAACATTTAGATCATCTAAGACAAGTATTTTTAAAATGCAGAAAGTATGGTATTTCTTTAAATCCGAAAAAGTCATTGTTTGGTTTGGAAGAAGGAAAGCTCCTAGGTCACATTATTTCTAAAGATGGCATTAGAATTGATCCTGAAAGAATACAAGCCATATTGCAGATACCTCATCCCAGAAACATTAAATAACTTCAAGCTTTCATAGGAAAGATCAACTTCTTGAGAAGATTCATTTCTAGTTTAGCTGAATTACTTAGATTGCTTACTAACATGCTTAAAAAGGATTCAAGTATTGACTGGACCGTAGAAGCCAAGAAATCATTTGAAGAAATCAAAATGGCTTTAACCAGAACACCAGTTCTTACCAGTCCAAAGTTTGATAGAGATTTCATCATTTTTTCATTTGCTTCTGAACATACAATTGCAGTTGTTTTACTACAAAAGGATGATCAAGGATGTGAAAAACCAATAGCCTTTTTTAGTAAAGCACTTAGAGATGCATCTTTGAAATACAATATCATGGAGAAACAGGCTTTTGCACTTGTGAAAGCAATTAAAGATTTCAGAGTTTATATATTGTATTCTCATGTGATAGCTTATGTGCCTAATGCTATCGTTAAAGACATCTCGACTCAAGATGGTATTGAAGGCAAAAGAGGTAAGTGGATAGCTACCATATTAGAATACGATATTGAAATTAAACCAACAAAACTCATAAAAGGTCAAGGTTTGGCTCAACTCATGACTGAAACTAATTGCCAAGCCCTGGACATTAACGAACTGGACGACGAACAGGAGATGGCGACTCCACAGATCAGTCAGAACTTTTTAGATTCACCCTGGTACACTGATATCATTTATGTTTTGTTAAACCTGCAAGCTCCTCCAGGGTTGTCCAGAACGAAACAGAGGTTCTTAAAAATGACATCTTTAAAATATTGTATTTTAGATAGTGCTCTTTTTTGGAAGAATCATGATGGAATTCTATTAAATTGTTTATTGAAAGATGAAACTGACAAGGTACTTAATGAATTTCATGCAGGGGATTGTGGTGGACACCTCTACTGGAAGTCAACTGCAGATAAAATCTTAAGGGCTAGTTTTTACTGGCCGACTTTGTTTTTAGATGTTAAGAAATTTGTAACTTCTTGTCATAAGTGTCAGATTTTTTAGGGCAAAAGAAAGTTGTTACCTTTACCATTAAAACCAATTTCCACAGAGAGACCCTTTCAACAATGGGGACTGGATTTTATTGGAGAAATCCATCCCTCTTCTTCTGGGCAACACAGATGGATTCTTACTACCACAGATTACTTTACTAAATGGATTGAAGCTATCCCATGCAGACAAGGCAATGATTCTGTAATTATAGGGTTTTTAGAAACTAATATACTTTCAAGATTTGGTTGTCCAGAGAAAATTATAACAGATAATGCTGCTGCATTTAAGTCTAAGAAAATGATTAGTTTCTGCAATAAATATCACATCACTTTAGGCCATTCAGCAGCCTATTACCCCCAGGGTAATGGACTGGCATAATCTTCCAATAAAAGCCTTATTAATATCATTAAAAAATTATTGGAAGAAAATAAAAAGAATTGGCATAAGAAACTTACCAATGCATTGTGGGCAGATAGACTTACAACTAAGAAATCAATTGGGACCAGTCCATATGAATTAGTTTATGGTATTGAGGCAAGATTTCCATCATCTTTAGGAATTCCTGTTATGAAGTTACTTCAGGAGGCTCAAGTGGAACCAAATGATATTCAGAGAAGAATAAACCAAACAATTCACTTGCAGCAAACCAAAGAAGAAGTGTATCAACGATCCCAAGTCTTGCAGGAAAAGTTAAAGAAAATGTTTGACAAAAGAACTAAAGCAGAAGATTTTCAACTAGGAGACAAAGTTCTAAGATGGGATTCCAGAAGGGAAGATAAAGGGAAACATGGGAAATTTGATTTCTTATGGAAAGGACCTTACATCATTCATGCTTTACGGGGGAATAACACATACTTTTTGAAGAATTTGGACAGTTCAGAAGCTGAGGAAGGAGCAGTCAATGGTCGAATGCTAAAGCACTATTTTGATCCCATTTATTAGGATGTGCTGATTTTTTATAACTTGTACATAATATATCCTTTTTAATGCATCAGTTTTGATTGGATGGTGACTTGCGGAAGTTGAAGCCCGAAGTGAAGGCCCTAAGCTTCAGAAGTTGCACTATCATATACATAATAAAGCTACCAGAAGAAGGAGATTACATGGTTCAGTTTGAAGACATTTTGAGGCATCTGACCTGCTATTCTTGACTTTTCACAAGGAAAATCCATCCCCAAGTGGAGCCAGTGTTAGACTCCTATACCAATAGGTGTCATTTTTCATGATTGTCTTGATTGAACTATGGAATATGTTCAAACCTTTTTCTTGAGCAAAGGTGTTCCATATTCTTGAAAAACCAAAAAAATCAAAAAAATTTA
This sequence comes from Pinus albicaulis, assembly GCA_034641835.2. NCBI lineage: Eukaryota > Viridiplantae > Streptophyta > Pinopsida > Pinales > Pinaceae > Pinus > Pinus albicaulis. The sequence goes on along the minus strand of CM076573.1, from coordinate 910,797,381 downwards.
AAAATGTAAAGAGGGTATACCCTAAAAGAAAAATCAAAGGGTAAGAAAAATAAAATGGTCAAAAAAGTGAAAGAAATGAACCCCAAGCAAAAAATAGACCAAGGAAAGTGTGCAAATCCAAATCCCACTACTATTTCATTTTTTGTAAATAAATAATTGTGTGCAACTTGTTAAACTTTGCCACAATTTATGAAGAGTCAAACTGTATAAACTTGACTCGTTCATTTTTCAATTTCATGTTGTAGAATAGAGAATAAATATCTGACCAAACAGTTTAATCTTGGCAGATAAGTAGATAGGTAGAGTTAATAAAAGGTGCTCAACAGCTTAATCTGAGCCCTTGAATGTAATAAGGGTAGAATTAGATAGATTTGCCTTGTAAAAGAAAAGAAGATTGATAAGGGTTTGCCAGTCTAAGTGCACCCTAATAAAGAAGAGAAAATGGTAGAGTAAAGTAGATAGGGTAGGTAGATGGTGTTGCAAAGTTTCATGTGATGAATGATGGTGCTAAATGTGTTTAATCCTTTACTTTCATCACCAAGTGCAGAGAACACTACATTGGCAGAATTTCAGAGGAAAGCAAAGTCAAAATCATTAACTTCCCATCTCACTTTTTCCCTAACATTTACTAATTTCCCTTAAGTACTAAGGAGTTTGAAGATTAAAGGGGCTCAAGGCATTTCCTTGACTTTTGGAGGGACCGGACCCTTGGCCCAATAATTGAAAAGCCCTTAGCACTTGAAGTTATCCATCATTGCATTCATTCACTTGTAATCTTTTCCTAAGTAAAATCCCATTTTACTTAGGAAAATCATGCAAAATTCCACAATAAACCCTCAAAACTACTTGATATTCTAAATCTAAGTGTTGAAGTTCATATAATGCAATTTGCTTCAGAAATCTTCACTTCCCTAGATGTGTAAAGTATTTTGAGTTTTCCTAGTCCCTTTGTCATATTAACATCTGATTTATTTTATTAAATCCTTAATAAAATACCTTATCTTATTATATTTAACTCCCTTTTATGATAATATCCCCAAAACCCTTTTATTATAGATTTTTATCCAAAGTATTTAATTCCATGTATTTGAAATAAAAATTCCAAATGATAAACCCTTTGGCTAAAAACATAGCCTTATAAACTATTCCCGCCCCCTATGGTTACTAAATTGCATTAATTTATTACCATATAATAAAAATAAACAAGAAAATAAAGGTTTTTTACATATGTTTTATGTTTTAAACCGAAAAACAAATAAAACCCGAAGTTTTAATTTAAACCAAAACTTCGAAATACACTATCCGTAACCCGACCCTTTATAAACCAGCGGGATTAATTAATTACTTGGATTAATTAATAACCTCCCCATTCGCTAATTAAATGCCTCCCGGAATAGTTAATTAGATGTTAATTACTTTGAAAACTCGTCGGGCCCGCGCATTAACTCCCCCGTCATTTCCTGTTCGTTCTACCGTTGGATCACTCCGATAGAGATCCATGACCCACAACGATTCCGCTGCCCATCCCTTGTCCGATAATTAATGTGCGAAATCAAAGTGGTTTCCAAACAATGTCCCTACCACGTGTCATTTAATGAATGGATTCGCTGCTCGTTCGACCGAAACCGCCAACTCCCGAAAGCGGTGCGGAATAAAACCGCTTACCGCCCGTCAACTCATGATGTGTCCTACCGTACCTCGATGACATCATCCTCGAAAAAAGAAAATCCCTGTTTACTTTCCAAATAAAACAAATTTCACGCATTTTTCCTTATTCTGTATGTTGAAAGCGATTGCTCCCTCCACACTGAAAATTTGAAAATTGACTGTTAAACTACCATTAACAGAATTTACTGAAGACCCCCATCGTTTCAGTGTTCAAGCGTCCATCCGTCGTCCAGCAGTACCTGTTAAACACAGTTTTCCTTCTGAAAAAGGTATTTACATCATTTCCCATTTCAAACTCTATGAAATCATGCCGTTCGTTTAAAATTCTATACCAAAGAACTGTTACAGAGTGTTTTGAGTCTTCCCTTTCCTCAGAATTTCAATTGCGTCCACAGAAAGCTGTAAATTTCATCCTCAAAACTGAAATTGTGCCCTTTCCGTGAAAAAACCCCTGAAATTTCCACTTTGAATACACAAGAACCAAAATGGAAGTTCCTTTGGCCCTGAATGTAGTTCCATTAAATGCCCCCCATAGAGATTTGGATTACTTATCATTAGTGGACAACGATTTTCAAATAAAGGACTTGAATTTTACTCAAAATCCCCTTCGAATTTATTGTCGCTGCAGAGACAATTATTTGAATGGCTCAGATATTATTGGGTTATGGGAGTCTGGTCTTCCTAGGTACCTTTTCCCCTCAGTCCATATCTTTCCTGAAATTATCCATTATTGTCATGCTAATTATGACCCAAATCAAAGAGTAGTTTTATCCCCAAGCCAGAATATCCTTTTCTCCATAACTGCTCAGTCCATCAATGATATGTTACATTTTCAACCTGGTGAAGCCCTTACTCCTTTGACCATGGGAGAATTATTGGAGAAATCCACTAAATTATCTCATGAGGAGTTAACCCGCATTTGCCAAGCTTTCATGTGGCCAAAGCACCAACCCAAAGGCCCTCCCCCTTATGCTAGTGTTTATTTTACTGAAGAAGGGCAAAATATTTTGAGTATGATATCTTTCATAATGGGTTTTAATACCAGTGAGTATGTTGATCATTTAACCCTGGTGTTATTATCTATGTTCACCCCTGGAAAGCCTCCTGCTGTCAGGTATGACTTTGCATATTTCATTGCAGATAAAATGCATGACCAATTCATGAGATTGGAGAACGAGAAAGTATTCAAATATTCTACTGTCATTTACCATCTCATGCTTTATTACCAGTCTGAAACTTTCCCTTTCCATATCAGAAAACTTGATGCCCAAGGGAATCCAAGATCTGTTATCTTTTGGTCAGCCATTACTCATTGTTCCATAGATTCTCCTTATTCTTATAATGAGTTCATTGACCTTTTCATACATCCTGCAACTACCTTGTTGACAGGAGTTTCCCCTCCAAGACTCAGCAATGAAACCAGGAAAATCCTTCAGCTTTCAAAACAGTATAAGATAGGTGAATGGTACTTCTATCAGAATCATACTGAAATTAGAATTTATGGATGTGAATTGAGCCCTTTCAAGTTACCCAGATATGTTCCAATGAGACTTTTTGCACTTGAGTATTTCATACAAATGAAAAATTCAGATATAATTCAGTTCTGTAATGCCAAGAAAAAGGCTCAACTCAGGATAAAGAGCCAACTAGGTCCATTTATCTGCAATTCTAGGGATGGAGGGGAAGAAGGTCAAAAGATATTAGAGGAACATTACAGATTGTAGAAAAGTTTCCATTGGGTACCCTATGACCCATTCAACTTTATTTGTGACAAAAGGATGAAAAATAAATCAGCACCCTACATGCATCGAAGAATCCCTGAAATTGAAAAGTATGCTAATACAGATGAGTGGGTAGAAGGAACTTTGATAGAGCAGGATAGTGAGCAGGTTGATATAAATAATGTTATGAAAGATCTTGCAAAAATACTTGACTTGGATTATTTTACACAGGTACAGAGACCAGAGATTGGTACTTCTTCTGTTGGTATTATTCAGCAGAATTTACAAGAAAACATTCCATCAATTTCAGTTGAATCCAAAGGTAAAGAGAAAGAACCAAAAGTACAAGTTATTGAAACATTCACCATGACAGAAAAACCTCAAACTTCCAAGGCACAAGATCAAGCACAGGTTTCTCCTATTCAAGTCAATCACCCTGAAGTTTCAAATTTACAGACTCCATCTAATGTGGAAAAAGGCAAGAAAAGACAAGTTAAAGATCCTACTCCTCCTAAGGAATCTTCACAACAGCCTCAAGCTAAAAGGCAGAAACTGAATCCACTTCCAGAAGTGGAATCTATTGATGAAATCTTTGATGAAGAAAGAGAGGATAGTCAGCTTACTGGTTGAGTTAGTGAAGCATATACAGGTCATAAAGGAAAGTAAATACAAAGACAGTTAAGCACTAAAGTGTCTTCATTCAAACAGCCAAAGATAGATGCAGGAGACATAAAAAAGACATTTATCAGTATAAAAGAAAGGAACGATCCACTAAGGGTCTAGGTGTATAATCAGTATCTTAAAATGGCTCCACAAAATCAAGAGAGATTAATGTCAGCTTTTGACATTCAGCAAGGGAAAATGTTAATGAGCCATTTCAAATCTAAAGTGCCAAAACCACAGACAACAGCTGACTACATCAGGACCAATTTTGAGGTCCTAGCAAAAGATATTCATCCATTGGACCAGATAGAGTTACACAAGCAAACTGGAGAAATGATATATTCTACCCTTACTGATAAAGCAATGGTAGCTCATAGATTGCAAGATTCTTTGAATAATACAAGTACCCAGTTGCAGATTGAGAAAGCTTCTTCTCAAGCAAACGATAACAAAATAAAATCTTTGGAGGAAATAATCATCAGTTTGGGTCATAATCCCAAAGATATAAAAGGCATTGAAGCATTGATTAAAAATAAGGATGATGACATTGCTGCATTGAGGAAGCAATTGAAATTACCAGCTTCAAGGCATCCTCAAACTGAAGAAGTATTGAAGAAAAATTCAGAAGAAGAAATGATGGAGTTGATCCTGAAAATGAATGAAAAACTAAGTGAAACAGAAAAATAACTGGAGCAAGCATTGAAAGAAAAGCAGTCTACTATTCAGAAATCCACAACAGAGGCTACTACAGGTACAACTACAACAACAGCAGACCAGCAAACAGACCCATCACAGGTGAATACTTCTAGTTTAAGTTCTGAAGAATTAGTGAAACAAATGGAAAGTTTAAAACTTAGAGTAACAGAACTTCAATCTGCAAAGTTACAGCTCATAAATTTGGAAAAAAAATATGATATGTCAAAAAAGACTGTTGCTGACCATACAAGAGAAATCAAAAGGTTGGAGAAATTGGTTAAAGCTTTAGAAAAGGATCTCTCATTGGAGAAGCCTTTGAGAGAGATCAATGAAATTCTTTGGAATAATATTATTCAGTCGATAAAGGATATTTGGTCCTTCATTCAAATAATCTTTGAACAAAATGACTTGGTCAAAATAGCTCTGGAGGAAATTGACAAAACAAGAGAAGAATTGAGAGACAGACCTGAACAAGCGAATCAACTCATACAGTTCTTAAACACCCAGACCAGACAGCAGCTTGCAGAGCTTGGAATTGAGGACAGAACAGGTACAATTTTAGAAATAAAAAGAGTTTTTACTAAGAGAACTCTTATGCAAAATTTGGAACGTAAGTGCTCCGATATTCAAGAAGAGATCATTGCCTTCAAAGAAAGGTTTAATGTTTTATTAGCCAGCGGGTTGCCCAGTCCTATGATTTCAGAAGACAAAATAATGGACTTGGGAAATTATGTTAATAGATTGGACATACATGCTCACAATGTAACCTGTTCCTCTATCAGTTCATCATAATAGACATTGCCTACAGGAAAGAATCTTTATGACAGATTAAAGAATTTATTTCATCTTGAACATGAAATAAGATATTTATTCCCAAACCAACCCAATTTCTTCAGATACACAGAGGCTGATGAAACATTAAGAAAACTCCAACGAACTAAAATAGCAGAAGACAAATGGTGGGAAGACCTGTTAGAAATTTTGTAAAATTCATCTTCATATGGAAAATTTTGCCTTTTTACTATTGTGTGAAGGATAAATAGATGAACAAAGGTTAAAGAGTATCAGCTTAGCAGTTGAAAGTGTATCAGTAAGAATAGAAGAGTATCAGACAAGCAAGGCAGTCAGAAAATAATTACCAAAGAGGACAGCATCGAGCTAGATTGTAGGACCTGCCTCCAGCACATGCATAAAAGGAGGAAACAACACATCAGCAGTTGCCTTTTATCCTATCTACGAGACCATCTGTCTCTCTTTATGTTGTAACTTATTCATTAGTCACCCTAGATTATTTCCTAGGTTGTTGTAAGATATTTTTAATCATTTTTTGTATAAATAAACCCTCGAATGGAGTATTGAGGGTGGATTCTACTACTTTGCTGTGACATTGATGTTTTTGGAATAAAAGTGCTTTGGGGAAATTTATTTGTGGCTTGCTGGATGATAATTTGAAGCTCAGGACTTTTTGCAGGATTCATGTGTCGGACTGCAGTTCAATAAGTCTTTCTATCCTATGTCTTAAGTTTTATATCTGTTTATAATATCACTATGTTCCATTTCTGAATAATTGACATAAGAGAATAAATCAGAACTTACTTAAGTGTACTCTGATTTTCAATTGCGGTTATTCCAAATGTTTTTTTCCAAACTGGTTATAAGCAACGAATTCTTAATTGCTCTTGTTTCGCTGGTTTGAACATTTTGATTACTATAATAAAGAATTCTTAACTGCTCTTTATTTGTAATCATTCATTTTCTTTCTTTGAATATGTTGAAATATTCTTGATTGCCTTTCATCCCTTCAAAATCCATTCCATCTACTTTAATTTCAAAAAATTGTTCTCTGTTTGGCTATCTTGCCCTGCAAAGCCATCTTGTGTGTAGAAGATTAATCCAGTAAAGCCATCCTTTGACTCCATGCCCAATGGCCTGAAAATATTCAACCTTGCCCTTAGTTGGCGGATTCCACCATTTTCAAACAAAATCTTGGACTTATAACTAGCCTAAAACTTTCTAAGAACAAAGCTAAATTTTAAAGAGAGGGCCCTCTCTGGATACAGATTCGCTAGATTCTGTATCCGAAGGTTGGTTTGTGGTTACCTCGGGTATACTTTCCTTTTCCACAACTTCAAGGAAAACCTGAGTGATAATAGGACCTATCGTGTATATGCTAAATGTAATGTTACCTTTTTGAGATATTTTCTTCCAATAGTTGTTCCTCTTCAACATCCAAATCGACAGAGATTGTCCTACACATATTCATGAGACCAATGAGGTAAACATAGATTAAAATTTGACCAATTATTAAATTTAATTGCACCAATAAATAATAATTAAAAAAACTTGAGTGCATGAATACCTGAATGAGATTCTCTTGGTTTCGAGAATAAATTATTGGTGTAGTTTAATCTTGGAGCAAACCTCCCTCCACTCGACGAAGTCGTAACAAATTCAACATTGAACTTGTTGTTGCTCTGTTGGATCTCAGAGTTTTACTCCAAGATTGTCCAAATATTAATTTATTCTCTACTGAACATGGCCAACCACGTGAAGGTGAAAGCTCTCATGGCCCCTCCCCCCCACCTCACATCACTCTCAATTCCCCAGTACCCAATCTATATACTAGGAAATATTTGAAAGAAAGATATTAAGATACATCATAAACAAATAAATATATAGTAAACATTTATTCATTAATTCATTCGTAGAGTTTAAAAAATATTTGATCTTAGTATGATTTATAATAAACTGTATGCTATATACCTGAAACAAGGTCATTCTAATTAAATTACAAGTACAATCAATTATTCTTCTGTTTCTTGCAATTTTTCATGTATGAAGCAAGGACGTCATCCCCTTCAGCTATAAGATGTCTTGCTCCCAACCTGGTGAAACGTCTATGCTTCTGTAAGGGCGACAGAACATCAACTGCAATAAGAATAAAATGTTAAATTCTTATTTGTAGTAATTATTAATACAAGTGTTTTATTAATAAAAAGGTAGTAGAGTGTTCGTTACCTTCTTCGGTAGTACAGGGAAGCGGGATACTTTCAGATGTGGTCATAGGTTCCTCCTCTTGTCTATTCTCATCCCGTACATGCTCTAGAGTAGAACCAAGAAGATTTACAATTACACCATTTGCATTTAAATATTTCTAATTCTAATCCATACTAGAAAATTTTATAATTCACATGAAATACCTCCAGAATCGAGTTGAAAATCAGTTTCAATTTTCACTCCACTGTCACTAGGCTCATGTCTTCCATCATTACTTGGGACATCTGTATTTACACTTTCTTCCTACTTATAACAATCAAGCACATTACTTTATGGCCAAAAATAAAAACCAATAAATTGTATACAAGTATTAATTTATAAATTCTCTTCATTTCTTTTATTTACCTTAGTCTCAGGTGGGGGATCAGAACTAGTATGTGAAGACCCCATGCTTGTCCTACATTCAACAATGACTTGATATTCGTGCTTGTAAGAAAGCTTGAGGTCTTCCTCCGTGGGGTTTTAATTGAATTTTTCTCCCTTAAATTTTGCATGACAACATGAATTTTTTTTCTTCTGCATTATTAAATTAAAATTACTAAGAATCTAAAATTTGGATGCAATTTTTTTTATTTTATACTTACAATTTTTGTGGCCAGTTTTGAGTAACCCCCATGGCCAAGATGATGTTGGCCATGTTTTTGTATTCTCACCTTCGTGGCTTTAGATGTATCTGGGAGCCTATATTTACGGTATTGATAAGCTTAATTACATGCCACAATATTGATGGGAAACCATCATAATTATATTAATAAAAGTGCCTCATACCTTCCTGGTCCAGGTGGTGTCTTCCCTTCTTTTCAAATTTTTTCTCCTTTTCATATTCTAGGAGGGATTTCCACTCACTTTCTGAAATTGTTGGAGGGTGCTCATACTTAGGGTTATTTTGTAAATGAACCCTATATTGGTCTCACAGATATTTTAAACATAGGCCTGCCTTCGCCATAACTCCACTTTTGTTGAAGGTACCATCTCCGAATAGGCCAACCAACCTATTGATAAGTTCTTCTTTCATCTTTTAATTTTGTGAATTCCACCTTGTGTGAATGGTGGGCCCAAATACTTGGAAGGCTGCCTCATTCAAACACATATAGAAGGTATCGTTTCCTGCAAAATGATATTATCATTACTTAAAAATAATGACACTCTATACGTAAATTTCAATTAGATTATACTTAATATGAAAAACACTTCTTAAATACCTGGAAGCTTTTCTAATATCATGGTAACATGGTCATCATCTACCAAGAATGTAACTGGTAGTGTTCCCGTGCTAGTAACACGAGTAGACCCATGAAAGCTTGGTTGAATAGATGTGATGGAATCATGGTTTGCATCATGTGCACATCCTTCTGTGTGTTTTTCAGTGGGTTCAGATAATGTCGTGTCACCCTGTTCAGGATTTTCATTAATGGTCATTGTGTTTATTGCATCACTCACAAGCAGAGAAACGGTGTTGCTACCAACGTCGACCCCCATAGTCTCACCATGAGGATCAAAATACCTCAAAATGCTTGTAAAATAAAGATTACTTTTATGAAGGATGAGAAAATTAAAATCATAAATAAAGAAATGGGATAATTAAATGAGTTTCTTACTCCATGTTAATGGATTTGGGTCATCACGGTCTGATTTGATCTCTTATATCTTCTGTCCGTGGCTCAATCATAATTAAAAAATTGTGTCTCTTGTTTAATTTTACGAGAAGCCTCTTAACTGTTTGGATTGGATCGATCGACATATAAATTTTTTCTTCAGTAAGCACTTCCTCGGGATCATCTGTGGATTGGTTTGAGGTTGGTGCCTTCCCCTTGTCACCCTGTTGATCAAATACGTGGTAGTTGGTTAGAGATTATTTAGGGATAGAAATTCTAAATTTCGATCTTGTTTTTTTCCTCATTCAAAGAGGAAGAGAAGTTATCTCTATTTTTTATATATGTGATAGAATTTTTTTGTGTAAAGGGAGATTCAGTAAGTTTGAAAGAAATAGAAAATTTATCGTTTTGGTAACTCGCTATGTCTCTAAGAGAATCGATGTGAGTGCTCTGTGATTGTTGGAAAATGAGTTGTGAGTGAAATCTCTTTGAATATACATATCATTCTATGGGATTCAAGCCTAAAATCAAATCTTGATGGTTCTTGGACTCATACTCTAATTAGGTATATGATGGAATTGTAAAGATAAATTTATAGCCAACGCTTTCCCATGTTGAATATCAATCATATCGACATTTAGGAAAGAACATAGGTAGAGCATGAAATTCAAAATAAACTTGATAATTTTCAAGAATATTTGATAATCCTTGGCCAAGTAAGTGTATTACTCTACCTTGATTAAATTATAATGCAAGGTGATCCACCTTCTTCATATTATTGAGTCATTAGTATGTGGTGGCTTCCATGAGAAATTTGAAAATCAATTATGTGCATTGTATCCTTGTCATTAAATTATTTAGTAATGGCAACATTTACAGCTATATACCCAGATTTAATATAAGGGAAAACTTCATATATATTTTCATGTAAGAGAGGATCTCAACACTGGTAGGCTCCTCGCTTTTTAAGATTTTGTAAATATGTCCTTCAGAAAAATTGTGACCATGATTAAAAAAATATGCTACCATATATACATCTAACTTAATCACACTTGATATAAACACCTTGGGAGGTGGATTGACGTAACCATGACATTCTCAAGTGAAAAATAATGAAACCAACATGCATAAAATTGGTTTGGAGATACATGTTAAACATATTACTAATATCACTTTTTATCAATGAGAGTAGAATCACAAAGTTTTTCAAAATCATTTTGCATAATTTTTTCAAAATATTGCTCCCTCTGAACTGGAGAAACCTACTCCCTTTGAATCTGGAAACTTGACCTCATATGTGCTATGGCTACCAGATAAAGCTCTGTTGAAGTCATCTGAGTATCCCATCTCTTCCAACTGGGTCCATTCCCACCAAGTGGGTCTTCTAAGGTGGTCCTCCTTCCTCCTCAAAATATTGCATAACTAGCTCTGTGTCCCTCTCGAACTAGAGGTCGACCCCATAATCAATACAATTGTCCCTCTCTGATCCGTAGTATGATGGATTACTCAGCATACACAATTCCCTCTGGCCATAACTGTACTAACTCTCCTCTAAAATCAATTGTATAGCCTTGATCCTCCAAGGCTGAAACAAAGAGCACATTCACTCTCAGACTAGGAACATACGGAACATGATGAAAGGCTACAGTCCATCCTTATTCTAAATCAAATACAATTGAACCCTCTCTTGTATCGATTTCTCCTTCAGTGCGGATCCCACACCTCGCCAAGAATCTAGTAACTATTGAGCCAGGTGGCTTAAATAGATCACAATCCCTTGTCATATGGCATGTGGCACCACTCTCTAGATACCAACCATCTCTGGAAATCTCTCTTGAATCCAGGAGTGATACATACTCTCTCTTTAATAATGTGGATAATTTCTTTGCCAGTTGTGGCTCGTCCTCCACTATAGCCTCTTTTAGAATGAAGATTTTGCTCTCATGTTTGACTTGAAATAGTGAAATAGTGTAATGTGAAATAGTGAAATATGTTTTTCAATCATAAAGAAACAGGTTGTTTTAAGTGCAGAGGCTAGCTCTTATGTAGCTATAGAACTGAAAATATTTGTAGTTGGTTTTATATAGAGATAGAAGGATTGGGAAATGGATTCAAAATCTGTAGTTTAAGATAAAACCAGAGGATTGGTCGTACAACTAAGGAAGCAAAGGCAAGGTCTTCGGTGTCTATTAGAAAAATTAATTGATTTATCAGTTTGAGAATAAGGAGAAGGACAATCCACTATATCATTAGCATCTATCAAGGATGAATTCCTAATATAGATTTATCAGAATGGATTGTATTTGAAACAAAGCACTTATCAAGAGTGTATTATGATACATAAAAAATCTATTTGGAAAGGGAAATACTTAAAACAAATTATAATTGATTTCTTAAGATTGGATGAAACCTAATTATAAACTTAAATCTTAAGCATTTGAAGATAATTTGAGAAGATGAAAAAAACACAGTAAACTCACATGAGAAAGAGACACATTCAAGACGCCAAATACTTGCATCTTTGGTAAAGACTGTATATTGTACTTCTGCAACTGAATAGATGAAAAAAATCAAAAATAAAAAATGTTAGGATTGAATGTGAATAGATGAAAAAAATAAAAAATAAAAAAATGTTAGGATTGAATATGAAAATAAAGTAATGAAAATAAAAAGGTGTTAGGATTAGATGCTAAAAGAAAAATAAGCAAAAAATAAAATGAAAATATTAGGGGTAGTCAAAAGCAATAAAAGAATAAAAATTGCTTTGTTTAAAATAAAATAAAAAGGGAAAAAGCATGCCACTTAAAATGGCACTTAAAAAATAATTTATAATAAAGTATGTTTTATGGTATTAATCATATTTTTATATGGTTAATCCATTATTTAATAAAGTGACATGTTATTGGCATGTTTAATAAACATCTTTCATATTTGAAGGGCCGAGATCTAATACACTCGGATCGACGACGTGCATGCAAACTCGCACTCCCCAGTGCTTGCGAAATTTATCCATCGAGGAGGGAGGGGGAGTCCAGGTAAAGTCATAAATCAAAACCACCTTTGCTATGTGTCATATTACCATTGAGACTGCACCCATCGCCCCCTCCCACCCACCCCCCCCCCCCCCCCCCCCCCCCACCCTTCGGGTAGGCTCCAAAACCACCCTTTGACCATTTCACTACTTCTGTCATCTCGTCATCATTCACGCGTCATTCCTTTTATCCAATGATAAACTGCCATGCATCTCCCAATTAACCATTACCATTTATTGTTACATACTCGTTAACCATAATGTCTTCACATTAAATCCTCCCACGCTTATCAATGTTCATTATTATCCCATTTAAACTCTACACTTTCACTCTAATTCAAAATCTTTCGCTATTTTATTTTCATCACTTTTTCCCGACTATTTGAAAATGTAAGCAAAGCACAAAGGCATCATATACACTAGTTTAGTTATCTTCAGAGTACCTGTACTTCCTTGTCAAGTTATTTTTTAATAGGTATTTACAAACATCCACTGCCCTTTCATTTCAATGGCTCCTAAAGGAAAATCTACTTCCAAGGATACCTCAATACCACCTCCAGCTGTTGATTTAGATCATCAACCATTATTAGACCATTTATTTCAAATATCTGAGATCAATTTTGAATTTTATCTTCATGAAATTCACAATTGGCTCCATCAAAAACACCTCGACAATAGTGATGAAGTCGGCGTACCCCAGTATATTTTCCCTCAGATGCCATATATTCCTAAATTTTTTACCTCATGTAAACTTCATTACATACCCAATCAAAGAGCTGTAGTTACGTAGAATGGAGAAACCCTCTTCTACATCAACGCCCATGCAATTTATAAAATGATCCAAATCAAGGATGACCCCCTTGCAAAACCCTTCTACCCAAATTTTCTTATGGAAATATACAACAAGCTAGAATTTCCACAAAGAGAAAAGGTTTTTGAAAAATTTGTTTCAAATGATGTCCCAATACCTAAAACCAATCCTCCATATTCAGTCTCCATTTTCCTTGAAATGACCAAACAAATTGTCTCCATTATCTCTTATATTCTGGGCTATAATTAAGACCAGTGGATTGATGAGCATATATTTTCTTTTCTTTCCATTTTTCAAGTGAACAAAAGCCACCAATTATCTTTTATTGTGGTGAATTTATAGCAGGGAGGATCCATGAGCAGTTTTTTAATTTATCAAAAGAAGGATTTTTTAGATATGCATCAATCCTTTTGTATCTATTTATTTATTATCAATCAGAGAAATTCCCTTTTCAACTACATAAGATGGATGATCGGGGCAATCCTTTATAAGTAATTCACTGGACCCCTTTGGTCAGGAAGGACAACACATAATTCTCTTTCATTCAATTTATAGATCAGTATTTTCATGTGGTATGTTGGCTTGAGGGGTCTTTAGGTTCGAATTTATTGCACAACAAACAAACCTTCCATCTACTGGCCCTTTCGGCAATGACCTGCTTGCGCAGATTAAGGTCTCACCCAAAACGTTCATTAAAAAAACATGAGATCACTATCTTTACTTGACTTGATCTATCTATATTTATACCAGTCCTAGTGCACAGATACTATGGTCTCAAACCATGGTTTGAGGCCCATAGTTTTCCCTTAAGAACCATTTACATAAATTAGGGATTTTGACCTGCCCCAAATCCCCTTTGACTCTTTCATGCAGCACGCTTAACAAAAATATATACAAAACATAACCAAAATTAACCCCAGGGGACCCCGGTCCAACATGGCAGTAAGCATATTGAACAAAAATACAAAGCCAAGGATACATTCAGAGATAAAGAGGATTTTACACCTTAGTGAGCAAACCAAAAAGGGTGACTGGTACCTGTATCAAACCTACTCAGAAATCAGAATTTATGGTTTTGAATTAGCCCCCTACAAGCTTACTAAGTATGTGCCCATAAGGATATTTCCTTTGGAATTCATCAGAAAAATGATAAACATGGATCAGATACATTTTCAGGTAGCTAAGAAGAAATCTGATTTCAAATTAAAAACACAGGTTGGCCCTTTCATATGCAATACAAGGGCAGTAGGACAAGATGCAGATGCTATCCTAAGGAGTATGAATTTTAAGCACAGTTTTACTTGGTCTTATGACCCTCTTGGAATTGTTTCAAAGAAGAGGATAGAGTAGAAATATACCCCTTATATTCATAAATCTAGACGAGAGCTCAAACAGTTCATGAACTAGGAGGAATGGAAATAAAATACTCTCCAAGAGGCTGAAGAGTAAAATCTGTCCTCTTCACAAACTCCATTAGCACAAGAAAATGGAGAGAAAAGGCCAAGGGAAACCAATTCCCCTGTAGCATCAGAAGTTCTAGTCATAGATTTCATTGTATATAACAAGAAAAAAAGGAAAACAAAAGAGGAAGATAATAATCATGAAAATATTGAACAAATGCACCCAATTGTTCTTCCTGGAGCACGTACTCCATCATTTTTGGGGAGACAAGATAGTATGCCACCATCTCCAACAACTCCATGGACCCCAATGACTGCATTTACACCTATTTCATCACCAACAAGGGAATTGGGGCAGAGCAGTAAAAAAGAGCCGAACATTTTTGCTGCTTATCAAGAACTCAAAAGAAGGAATCTAGCCCTTAAAGTTTCTACATTTTCTCAATTCTTGAAATAGACAACAACTTCTCAACACAAAATTTTATCAGCCTTTGACTCCAAAGAAGGAAAAATGAAAATTACTTTTCTAGAGCGTAAGGTTCCTTGACCTCAGACAATAGATGACTACAAATAATTAATATTTTCTTTTAACACAAAAAATATTCATCATATAGATCAGATGGGTGAAATGATCTTCAGTACTTTAAATACTTCTTCCATGACAACTGCTAAGCTCCAAACCACAGTGAAAAATATTCAGATTCAATTGAAGTTAGAGAAACTTTCTTCTCTAGCTAAAGATGGCAAGATAAAATCTTTAAAGGAACTAGTGATAAAATTGGTATATGATCCCAAAGACATCAAAGATGCAGAAGAAATAATTAAATCGAAGAATGCAGATATAGCACCCATGAGAAAGCAATTGAAACTCCCAAAAATAGAAGATCCATAGGCTAAAGAGTTTGGAGAGCATGAGAAAGAAAAGGAGGCTTTGTTAAAAATTATCATTGAGCAGAATGACCAAATCTCCAAGATGGAAAATGAGATTGAAAAAATCCTTAAAGAGAAAGAGGAGGTTGCTCCAGTACAAGCCACTCCATTAGCCACAATTCCAACAGTCAGTACATCAACAGGGAAGGCATCTTCTTCAGCAACAACAGTTTCACAGTCTACTAAAACAACAACAGAATTAACTAAAGCCATGGATGATCTAGCGATCAAAGGTAAAGAAATTGAAAATCTTACAGAAAAGTGTGATAAATTGGAGGAACAGAAAATCAAATCAGATGGTGCTTATTTATCAGAATTTCAGAAAACTCATAAGCTTGCACAAAGAGTTGAATATTTACAGAATCAAATTATCATGGCTGACACCATTTCTCAAGCTAAAGAAAGTATTTGGATTCAAATAAATCAATAAATATCTCACATATGGCCATCTATTCAAATCATATTCGAACAAGGTGAAATTCTTGGTATATCTAACATTTTGATCGTAGAGGTAAATATAGAAATTGATACTAAGCCTAGTGATGTAGTAGCTATTATCAAAATCTTGAATTCGAAGACTAAAGATTAATTAGAAGAATGGATATTGAAGACATAACTGACAGTATTCTAGAAGTACAGAAAGTTCTTACTAAGAAAAATTTGATGTTACAATTGGAGAACAAGTGTGAAAATTTACAGAATATTGTGCAAATATTTCACAAAAAGTTTAATGTGTTGCATCAGAAAGGTCTTCCTGGATTACAAGGCATGGGATATGAATTAGTTCAACTTGAATATTATCAAACAAATTTATGTGCATTTTCCAAAGACAGGTCAAACTTTGCAAAGGTTACGTGGAGCATTACAGGCAAGGAATTCATGGAAGGACTCAGCTTGGATTTAGAAATCAGACATGAAATTCCTCATCTATTTTTAGCTAAACCCACTTTTGAAAGATACACAGAAGTTGATGAAATTTACCGAAAGCTAAGTAAATTTTCATTTCCAAATCAAAGTGAATGAGAAAAGTTATGTGCATTGTTAGAATGACCAGATCAGGTACCCAGAACAGCTTTAGCCAGTGAGGACTCCTATTTCCATAGCCTCATCACCATAAATTCTAAAATGTAGAGCCAACATCTCAATTCAGTTTTGAATTTACTATATTTTCGCAATTTTTTTAATAAATAGTTTGAGATATTTCCACAAAGATCTAGATATTTGAATCAGATATTTTTGAGAAAAAATGTATAAATACTTCCATAAACAAATTGTAAAGGATTTAACCCTTGGATGATTGCTTTTAAAGTAGAATTGTATGAGTTGATAGTATTGATCATTAATGAAAGGATTCTGGATTTGTTTCAAACATCTTGTCTCCTTGTGAGTCTTTCCAGTTTACATTTCATTTTTTTTTCCACATATATTTAAGTTTTATGGAGATAAGTAGGTAAGAGAAAATTGAATATCAGCCTATCTTAAATCCTCTGAAGTTATAATTTATTTTAGAGATTGATTTATTATACTATTTATCTATATAATTCCCTCTACATCTATTAATTATCAGTCATCTTCATAAGGTTAAATATATATTGTTAAGTTGTAAACAATGTTTGTTAGCCTTTCTTTCTTATAATGAACTAAAGGTTCAATTCGAATACTTAGCAGATCACAATTTCTTAAATTTTCTGCCTTTCACATATTATAAAATCAAATCAATGTTTTGAAGTAAAAGAAAAACCCTTTCTTAATATTCAATACTATTGAAATTTTAAAACATCTGCCTGTAATTTTCTCATAGCATTGGTCATCCAAAAACCCCATTAAAAAAAAATATATATATATATTTTAGATTATTTGGCATAATTAATTAACCTATAATTATCTCATAGGAAAACAGTGGATATCGTCTCTTTGACCATGATGCAGCTGCTATGTGGTTTGACAAAGAAATTGGAAATTGTTTCTAGGTTAGATCTTTCTAATTTTCCAATATCATTTT
The DNA here is from genome assembly GCA_034641835.2 of Pinus albicaulis. NCBI lineage: Eukaryota > Viridiplantae > Streptophyta > Pinopsida > Pinales > Pinaceae > Pinus > Pinus albicaulis. The sequence goes on along the minus strand of CM076573.1, from coordinate 910,779,807 downwards.
GTATACCGCTCCTGTGACTTAACACATCATTGATCAAAATATCTGCTTTGTTGGAATACTCTAGGAATGGTACATTATAAATGTCAAATTATCTTATAATTTGGAGAAATGAATCAATTAACTGAGAACAATATTACTCAATTTCCTTGATCATAAATTTAAATTGTTGTAAATTCCTTTTACATTTTTTGTAGGGAAGTTTTTCTTCTTATTGTCTTGGCATATGATGCTTTGGGGATTCGTGAAGTAGATGTTTTAGTTGTGGTCTACTAAGAGATTAACTATAATAGACATTCTTTCACCATTCTCCTTTCAAAAAAATTATCTATTACCTCATCCAAGAGTTATCAATTATGTCTTGTTGGGCTTGTACCATACTTAAATCTTCAAAACACCTAACATGTGCATTTAAGAGTTGGTCATTTCCCTGTTCAACTTCCTTAAATATTTCTACATTTATTATACCATTGCTCACGATTTTCATTGCATTTTCAATTCAACAATTTGGGCATCCTTTCTACCTAGGCTTTTGTGCTTTCTTTGCTTTCTGCCTCATTTTATTAGTTGTAGAAGCAGGTGTTGTGTGTAGGGACCTATGAGAAAAAATGAAAGAAAAAAGAGAAATTGAACAAAATAATGTAATATTCTAGTGAGTAAATGTGCTTTTATGAAGCTACATAATTATATTATGAATCCTTAATTGCAATTACATGAGATAAAAGCTTGATTATGCTTCATAGTATGGAACATTTACACTATGAAAAGGCTAACATTCAAATGCAAGATTCGCAGGCAAGCTATTTAATTACCTTGTTGATTATGATTATTTGCTTAATTAAGGTTTAAGTTAAGTCAATTGGGGATTATAATTAATCCCTAGCGTCAATATCCTAAAATTTATGTGAAATTCAATTACAAGAATGGCCTAGGGACCCAGGGATTAAGACGACAATATTGCTGATAGTTGATTGGGAAAATTCACTACAATTGACAAACGTCATCAAAACTCTAGGAACATGGACCTTGAATGGTTTTTTATGTTGATTTAATGAAATCGCCTAGGGTTTTGGGTCTGGGATACTGAAATAATGGGGGTCGATTTATCTAAAAAGGCTTTATTAAGGCATGTGATTGGGGATAGGCTATTGAGCTTGAAAATTTGTAGCACAAGGAGAACCACACAAGGCCTAGGATCCCAACATTATATCAAAAGGTGTGTGTGTGTGTGTGTGTGTGTGTGAAAAGTAAATCAATGTAAAGGTTTTAACACTAAAATAAATAGTTGTGAGAAAAATTAAATACATGGATTTAGACATGAACAAATTTAAAAATATTAGGGTACCCATTATTTTTTTTATAAATACATAAATGGGGGGGTTGTTGTCATTCCATAGCTATTCAAATGAAAAATGACTTTAAAGACCCCTCACATGTGAATTTTTTTGAAAAAATAAATTTCAAAGACCTTATTCAAACCTAATTTACCCAACCTAATTAAATTAAGACCAACCTAGACTAACCTAATTGTTATCATGGATAACAAGAGGAAAATTCTTACCCAAGGATTATCAGCTGAGTATTTACAAACAGATGCAAAACCTCAGACAAAGGTTTTTGACTATGAGAGAGTATATAGAAGAGTTCTATAAGGTTAAATTGAGAGCAGGTTATATAGAAGATAACTCTGAAAAGATAGCTAGGTACATCAATGGATTAAGGATGGAAATTCAAGAGGATATTAGCATGTTATATCCTAGCACCATGGAGGGGGGATATTGGGTATGATTTAAGAGAAGAAGAGAAGATAGTCATGAAACAAACCTTTGTTAGAGGAAAAGGATTTGCCAAAGGAAGAGGGAAAATAGTTGGAAGAGGGAAGGCTCCAACTTACAAGGATGAAGTTGGTGGTTCTAAATAGAAAGAACAAGCAGGGAAAGGATATGAGCCTAGAGGTGGAAGACCCTACCAGCGAGGTAAAGGTAGAGGCATAGAGTCAGTCTACAAATGTTACAAATGTAACAAACTAGGCCATCGATCCTATGAGTGTCCTGATAATGAGAATGTAGGGCAAAGAGGAAGTTATGCTGCATAAGGAGAGTAGGTAGAAGCACAAACTCCTGTAGTGGAGAATGTACCTGAGGTTGAAGAAGCTCTTCTCATGAACAAGGTGCTAGTGAAACGAGAGTAGGAAGTGGCAGAGTCTTCACAAAGGAAAGCTTTGTTTCAAACTACATGCAAAGTCCAAGGGAAATGTTACAAAGTAGTTATTGATAGTGGAAGCACTGAAAATTTGGTGTCCACTGAAATGGTGGAAAGTTGAACCTTAAGAAGGTCAAGTATCCAACACCCTATAAGGTGTCATTTTTGCATAAAGGACACCAATTGTTGGTTACTGAGCAAAGTGAAGTGGCTTTCCAAATAGACGGATATCAAGACAAAGTGACTTGTGATATCATGCCTATGGATGTGTGTCATGTGTTTTTGGGCAGAACTTAACAATTTGACAGGAAAGTAGTGCATGATGGAATCAAGAATTATTATAAGTTCGATATGGGTAGTATTCAACATAATTTGATACCTTTACAAGAAGGGAATGGAGTTGCAAAGAGTGAGCCAAAAGCTTTATTGCTTGGTGGAAAAGAGTTCTTACAATAGATGAAAGAAGAAGAGGTGAGTTATGCCATTATTTGTAAGCCAAAAGTGAATATGCTAATACTGTCATTTTAGATATTACAATATAAATTAAAAATATGTTTGAAAAGTAACACATGAACATGGATTTTGTGTTGCAGTTGCCACACAGTCAATCTAAATAATTAATGAAAATTACCATGGTCGTTGGTTGAATATAGAGTTGGGTCTGTTGATGCAGCGAGTCGTCTACTGAGTGGTCGAATGAACCACCGTCACCTGTGGATGAAGAACTGTCACCATCACCTATGGATGAAGCACCGTCACTTGTGGATGAAGAACCGTCACCGTCACCTGTGGATGAAGTACCATCACCTGTGGATGAAGAGCCGTCACCGTCACCTATGGATGAAGCACGATCACCATCTGCGACAAGTACTATGATGATTTGGTGTTTGAAATGAACCGATACTGAGTGAGTGGGGTTTCAGTGGGGTTTTTGTGTTGAGTGCAGGGATACTAGGTCAGCGCATGTGATGAGTTAATGGGTTGAGGCGAAGGGTGTGGGGTTGGGAAGAATTCACAACGTGCGATAAATATTATAAGACGTTTTGGTTTTTTGAATTTTTTTTAGATATTTTTTTGTTTTATATTTTTATTTAAATTTTTAATTTTTAATATTGGTTATTCAATATATATAGTTATATTTATGTTTAATTTTATATATAGTATAATTTTTTCATTCACTAGTTCTTCCATTTCATTTTTTCCACTCACCTATAGCTCGATGAGTTTCCATATGAAGATCAAGTTAAAATAAATTTCCATAAGGATATCTTAGACAAAGTCCTTTACTATTGAAGGTAAATGAAAGAGAACAAACCAACTGAAAACATATAAATACATACCTTATACATTTCAAAATTTTGATATCATTAATGTTCTTCTTCGTCCAACTCATCGTCTGTATCATCATGTTCATAATTCATGTTCAAATTATTGGCCATGTCAGCATCATGATCATCATCATCTATATCATCATCCAGAACATCCTCTCCCACATTTGGTTCGAGCTCTTTACGTTCTTTGTTCGATGTATTGTCAATATCATCTAGTTCGCTGAGAACATTTTCTAGATTAACATATCCTTGAAATTATTCAACGTATTCGTCTGGCGCACGAACCCCTTGATCCTCTACATCATCTTATTCTTCAATATCATATTCTTCTGCTACATTATACTTTACCGACCTTCCTCTTGGATCATATCTAACAACATAGGACCAGCCTGCTTTACCTGGAACCTCTAAGTAAAATACTTGTTCACATTGGCTTGGAAGAACATAGGGCTCTGAGACTGGATCAACATTCCTTGTATTAAACATGGTAAACATGTTAGCATGTTAAATAATAGTTCTATACGTATCACGTTCATTGATTCGTAGCATGTACCATTTGACATCGAACACAACTAATTTGAAGGATTTAAAGTCACACTGAAGCACATCATCCAGATACCCATAGTATCAATTTGCAGATACTTATGGATGTCTGTCACCTCTAGATGCAACATTCTCTACCTGAAATATTGTAGATATCCCACTATCTGAAGTTGTCCTCTTTTCATCCAACCTTTTGATGCGAAATTTGCGGCCAGTGCACCACATTTCCTTGTGGTGTTTCAATCGCAATATGAAAAACACGTAAAAATTACATTGTCATTATTTGATAAACATATTTATATGTGGAAATTTTGAAAATTAATAAAAAAACACGCCATATGCATAAATATATTTGTAAAAAAAAAAAGTAGTATAGGTGAATTGTATGCTTTCCTGGTAATCTACTAAACCATGTGCTAAATCAATTTCCCTCTGTATAATATTGGTATCTCCACTACGTTAAGCTTCTTTGACCAATGTAGACAGACCATACCATGATAGTCTACCATTATTATCTTGTTTTCATCGTTCAATCCATACCTTCGTCCAATCAACATTGTTTGCAATGTATAAATGTATTTCATCCCACTCTCGACCAATTGTATTAAAATAAAATAGTTCACATGCATATATATAATTAGTTAACACATTATGCCACTATAATATTGGATTCTGCATGAATACTAAAAACTAAATAAGTATGATATACATAAAAACAAAAATTCAAATGTACTATAAATCTCCACTATATAATTACATCTCACTTTCCTCGTTGTACCTTTCCTCGATAGGTGCTCCCCTTCAAATTTGATCATGGAGTTGACATCCCAAATGTGATCCAATACATTGATACTTTTTCCTATTGTCGGACTATATTGACTAATATAAACCATGGTTTGATATACCATATATCCCTCTACCATAGAACCCTCAGGACGTGCTCTTTGTCTGACCAAAGCCTTCAAATATTTCAAGTGACTCTCAACCATCCACATTGATCTTGTGTGTACAGGTCCACACTTTTCAATCTCCTGAACTTGGTGTATGAGGTAGTGTTCTTGTGCATTGAAATATTTCGGAGGTAGACACTTTTTCATTTCATACATTAGACGAGGAATTTTTTATATCCAATACTTTATATCTTCTTTATCGATTTATTTAAATGAAAACCATCTACAAATGAAAAAATAAAATCACGAGTTTCAACAATAATATATATAGTACATTACAAGTAAACACATGCAGTCAAATATAAGTTAATGTGTAACAAATTACGCTTTTCATATAAATCTCTACTTGCCTCATGCATTTTCCAAGATCACATGTAACTTATTTGACATTGTTGTCAAAGTTCTCTGGGAGAGATAGAGGTAGAACATTCTGTAACAAAAACAAAATCAATGATTATTTATTCTGAAATAATTATAAAACAAAAATACTAACAAGATGTTTCACCATTAATGTACAAATATATACACCAAAATAATTACCTTAATGAATGTATGCCAATCATGAGCCTTTACCCCACCTAATTCACTTGTCTTTGTTAGGATATTCTTTATGTTTAAAGAAAATCCAGTGGAATTTTTTTTTTCAATAACCTCTTTAACATCCTTGCTTTGTTGCTCTGTTAATAACTAAGGAAGGGCACTTAGATTTTGGCCATCTCTATCGCTATTTGAATGAATCTCACTTTGCATTGCATGATTGGCCTCCTTAATGTCATTACAAATATTGACAATCTTTTATTTATCTCTCCTTCCATCTAAGATTCATCATAAGGTTTATGTCACATTATTCGCGATGTGAATTGTATCAAACAAATGAATAATCTCTAGGTGCTCATAGTAGGGGAGCCTGCTGAATTTCTCAGGATAACTTTTCATTCCTCATGGTAGTGTCCCGTTATTAATGCCTTGCCGACCTACAAGGTGAATCGTAGTTTAAGATATTAGAATAACAATCACTGTCAAATAGTACAATGAAGAAAATGCAATAAAATTATAAAATAATCCAAACATTTCATGTATAATGAAAAATAGATGATTTAATCCATACCTTAAGAGATTATATTATATTTCAACTTCCATAGAATAGGTGTCATTCTCTGTGGTCTTATTCCAATCTCTTCTTTCTCATTGAAAGGATGTTTTTCGGTTCTTTGGTACCTATGGTTATTAGAGAGGAAGTTCCTATAATCATCAAACACTCCTTTCCTAGTGTAGAAATTATACAATCATATGTATATCAATAGAGTCAATCCAATCAATCAATGTACTAAAGTTAGATATTGAATCCTTATACATATTAATTGCGGAAAATAAGCACAATCGCCAATCTAAACAAGTAAAGAAAGAAGCAAATCAAACCACAACACACATATTTTCACAGGGAAAGCTTGCTGCCCAAAACCCCTCTATCTTCTATTGTATATTCAGCATGGAATCATGAAACAATTACAATGCACTCTTCTCACAAGAGTCTCATGCACTCTCACAACTGTCTCACACTGACCCAGACAAAATTGACCAAGACTTAGCCAATTCCCTGCCTCTAATCAACCTGCCTTGCTTGTGCAATTATTGATGAATGCAATCCCTATTCTTTAGGAATTTTGGCCTTCCAAAATTGGGCAAGCATCATGGGAAATCCAATGTATGTCTAGCTGCATGTGGGAAACCTACTAATGATACAACTGATATTTAATATCCCTTTAACCTTTGTCTCAACTGGGTCTCCACTGGAAGTGACATGCATGTAGTTATTAATAGTAAATCAACATTTGCATAGAAGATCACTGATTGTGAATTAAATATGATTTAATTCACTTGATCTCTCACTAGTGAAACAAACATTTAAAACTAGTTCAACTGACTTTAACTCACCTAGATTGAGTTAACTGATTTCTCATGCATTAAACTAATGCACTAACTGAAACTTGAATTCCATAACTAATAGAATCACTCTGCATGCCTCACCAACCACCCTCAACTCGAAATTCATGAGCTAACTGAGTTTATCACACTCAGTTAACTTTTAAAAGTGATTTCAAGAGAAGATTACAATTTATTGTCCAATTTAATTAAGGGAAAATTAAATTAGACACTGCACCAATTTATTAATTAAATTGGCTTTCACACTAATGTATCGCTTGGACCCATGATCCCATGATCCCACACTAATCTGTGTGTTGCATTTTCTTGTTGACTTTCAACACTCCCTCTCAACAAGAAAGGGTTTATCTTCCATCCCGATCCTGTCTCTATGGTATTAGAATTTTCTCATGGCGAGCGCCTTCTTCAGAATACCTACATCTTGATCCTCCATGGGAATGTATTGAAGTAACATAATCCATCTCTAAACACAATCTATAAGATGTCGATATCGGATGTCAATGTGCTTGGACCTATCATGGAATAACGAATTAACTGAGAGTTTAATGCAACTCTGGTTATCACAATGTATCACCGTTGGATCCATCTGAGAACCAAACAAACCAACTAGGATCTTTCTCATCCAGATGGCCTCACATGTAGCTTGAATTGCTGCCATGTAATCTGCCTTGGCTGAACTGAGTGCCACAGATTGCTGTTTCCTGTTGTACCAAGAAAATGTTGTCGATCCTATGCTGAAGATCCCTCCTAATGTGCTCTTTCTGTCTGATGGAATTCCTGCCCAATCTGCATCCATGAAGCCTTGAAGCTTCACTCCCTCTATACGTTTGTACCATAATCCATACTCTGTAGTGTCCTGGATATATCTCAAGACATGCTTCCCCGCCTTCCAAAAGAGCTTAGTCAGCTTAACCATAGCTTGAATTAGTTGGTTAACTGCGTAGAAAATGTCTAGTCTAGTGTTCACCAAGTACATCAGTGAACCCACTAGCTGCCTATAGACAGTAGTGTCCAGTACTTCTCCTGAAGTAACATCCTCTTTCCTCCAATTTCCTAGAAGAGTAGTCTCCATGGGTTTACAACTCTCCATGTGAAGCTTACCTGGAATCTCTTTGGCATACTTGCCTTGAGAAACAAATATCTCACCATCTCGCTGCCATATATCCAAACCAAGGAAATAGTGAAGGAGTCCCATGTCCTTCATTTTGAACTCCCTTGCAAGATCCTCCTCGCAAGAAGTTATTAGCTTCTCATCTCCTGTCAAAATTAGATCATCAACATAAAGTATGATAATCAAGAGCTTACCATCAACCACAATTTGATACAGGTTCACATCCACTTCACTTTTGGTGAAGCCCAACCCAATGAAATAGCTATCAATCCAAGTGTACCAAGCACAAGGTGCTTGCTTCAGCCCATACAGTGCTCTATTGAGTTGGCACACATGTGACTCACTGTCAAAGATCTCAAAACCTTTTGGTTGCTCTATGTACACTTCTTCCTCAATAACTCCATTGAGAAACACCATATTCACATCCATATGATGTATCTGCCACCCCAACTGCGCAGAGAGTGCAAGGATAGATCTAATAGATGAGTACCTTGCAAATAGTGCAAAAGTCTCCTCATAGTCAATCCCCTCAATTTGTGAGAATCCCCGGGATACAAATCTAGCCTTGTACTTCTCCACACTCTTGTCTGCAGCCTGATTCACCTTATAGATTCATCTAGATCCAACCACTGATTTTCTGAATGGCCTTGGGACAACTTCCCATGCACTTTTCTTGATGATGGAGTCTCCTCAACCATAGCGTTAACCAAAATTTCTTTCTACACTGCTTCCTCAAAGGAGGATGGTTCTGTCACAATACACTTGCTCATAAGAGCCATGTATCCAGTAAACCTGTCTGGAGACTGTCTCTGTTTGTGCAGTGAAGTAGGTGCTCTTACATGCTCTTCCGCATCAAGTCGCAATCTATCAGCTTCCGTGGTGTGCCTTCTACCATTTCTGGTGGATGGCTCTGCATGTTTTATATGCCACTCCATGATCCTCATCTTGTGGATGCTCCACATCTTGAGGTTCATTCTTTGGAACCAAGATTTCCTCATCTGCATGCAAATCTAGCTCCCTCTCAAGGGACAATCGCATGGCTTTCTCCTCAACAAATTTTATATCCCGTCTCACAATAGTCATCCTGCTGTTTGGAAAATACACTCGATATTTTTGGGGAGTATCAGTGTACCCTAAAAATATCCCAATCTTAGTTGTTGGTTCAAGCTTCTTCCTGGAATCTTTGGTCACATGCACATATACAAATGAACCAAAAATTTTAAAATATGAAACATCATTTTTCTTACCATAAAAAGCCTCCTCTGGTGTACTCATGCCAAGTATATGATGAGGACTACAGTTTTTTCAAAAATACCTTTGTGTTGCATGCCTTCATCCACAAATGCAACAGTAGGCCCTGATCATGCAACATCGCTTGCGCTGCACCCAAAATTGTTCTGTTCTTTCTTTCTACGACCCCATTCTATTGTGGGTTATGAGGCACAATCAACTCTCTTCAAATTCCTTCTTTGTTGCAGAAGTTCTTGAATTAATTGGAGATGTACTCACCACTATTGTCGCTCCTAAGAGCCTTCACATGCTTCCCCGTATCTTTCTCCACCAGTGCTTTGAACTCAAGAAATTTTGAGAATGTCTGATATTTATTCTACATGAAGTAGATCCAACACTTTCTAGAAAAATCATCAACAAATATCACATAGTACTTGTTCTTTGATGTCGAACCAGTAGAGAATGGTCCACACACGTCTGAGTGAACTCTCTCAAGGATTTCTGAAGCTCGGCTCTCCTTCTCGTGAAAAGTGGCCTTTTCATACTTCCCCATAGTACATCCCTTGCATGTGTCTAACTGCGCAAGAGTACACTTGGGAAGACCCATAGAAAATTGTTCAATGACCTTCAAGGCTCTGTGGTGTATATGGACCAATCTCCTGTGCCATAACTCACCCTCATCCCGACTCACCACTTTTTCTGCCTTACCCATCAATGTTGTGTAGCCATCTACATCAAGTTTATATATATTCTTCACATGAATCCAAATATTCTTGGCTTTTCCTCTAGCTTTGTGTCGAAGGAAAGCTTTTCCTTCACTGAAAACCACATCATAGCCTCTATCCTCCAAAATTGCGACTGAAACTAAATTTTTCTTCAATCCTGATACATGAATTACATATTTTAATAATAAGGGCTTACTTGACTATCTCTGGAAGGTAAATGTACCAATCCCGGTAGCACTATACTTCCTGTCATCACCCATTTTGATATGCATCTGGAGGCCATTGTCCTCGAAGCTACTGAAAAGTTCTTTGTCTCCCTGCATGTGGAAAGATGCACCACTATCCAAGTACCACACCGATCCCATGCAATGAGTGAGAATTCAAGCTCAAATTGTGAGGCCAAAGCCTCACCAGCTACAGATCCTAAAGCCTTATTGTTCTTCTTCTTTTGTGGACAATTAGTGGCATAATGTCCATGCTCTTGATAGTGAAAACACTTCACTATGGACATGTCGTGCTTCTTGCCATATTTTCTGGACTCATATTTGGAATAGGATTTGTTTCCTTTCCCCTTCTTCGCCTTAGAAGCAAAAGTGAAATTTTCTTCATCATCATTCTTAGATGAAGATCCATCCCTAGTATTCTGCCTGAATTCTTCTTGCACCAAATCTGACCAAAGTCGTTCCCAATCTGGCAGCTTCTCCCTCCCATTGACAAAATCTTGATAACTATGCAAACTCTTGGGAAGGCCTAGAAGAGTTAGACTCACCAAGTCATCATCTGTGACAGTAATATTGATGCTCCCAAGCTCATCCCGACATTGGAAAAACTTTGTTAAATATTTCGGAATAATGTCTCCTTTATCCATTTTGATTTTCTTGAGCTTGCCCTTCAGTGCCAATTTTCTATGATCACTACTACTCTGAAACAGATATGTAAAATATTTCCACATTTCATATGGTGTTGCTTTGCCATGGAAACTTGAGACAATGTGGTCTTGTACTCCCTCTAGTAAGATCATCCTCGCCTTTGCAACCTTCTTTTTCCAAGCATCTAGATTTGCGGCATCTGTTGCAGCGGGTTTGGGAATGTCATTATCAATGAATTATTTCAACGCAATATAGTTGGAACTTCCCTCGAGTGCATACTCCAATCTCAAGCCATTGAAATCCATTTTGATCCTTATCCGCCTGTCGCACCAAGAATAATTTTGCCAATTCGAATTCTATTCAGTCACAAATACAATTTCTTCTCCACTATAGTGATTTCCTGTACTCTCATACCATGTAATTATTATACAATCATATGTATATCAATAGATTAAATACGATCAAGCAATTTACTAAATCTAGATACTGAATCCTTCTACAAATCAATTGCGGAAAATAAACACGATCACCAATCACAACAAGTAAGGAAAGAAGCAAATAAAACCACAACACAAATATTTTCCCTGGGAAATATTCCTACTCAAAACCCCTCTATCTTCTATTTTATATTCAGCATGGAATCATGAAACGATTACAATGCACTCTTCTCACAAGAGTCTCGTGCACTCTCACAACTGTCTCACACTGACCCAAACAAAATTGACCAACACTTAGCCAATTTCCTGCCTCTAATCAGCCTTCCTTTCTTGCACAATTCCTGATGAATGCGATCCCTATTATTTAGGAATTTTTTCCTTCCAAAATTGCGCAAGCATCATGGGAAATCCAATGTATGTCTGGCTGCATGTGGGAAACCTACTAATGATACAACTGATAGTTAACATCCCTTTAACCTTTGTCTCAACTGAGTCTCCACTGGAACTGACATGCATGCATCTATTAATAGTAAATCATCAGTTTCATGGTAGATCACTAATTGTGAATTAAATATGATTTAATTCACTTGATCTCTCACTAGTGCAACTAACAGTTACAACTAGTTCAACTGACTTTAACTCACCTAGATTGAGTTAATTGATTTTTCATGCATTAAACTAATGCACTAACTGAAACTCGAATTCCATAACTAATAGAATCAATATGCATGCCTCACCAACCACCCTCAACTCGAAATTCATGAGCTAACTGATTTTATCACACTCAGTTAACTTTTACAAGTGATTTTGAGATAAGATTACAATTTATTGTCCAATTTAATTAAGGGAAAATTAAAATAGACATTGCATCAATTTATTAATTAAATTGGCTTTCACACTAATGTATCACTTGGACCCATGATCCCACGATCCCACACTAGTGTGTGTGTGTTGCATTTTCTTGTTGACTTTCAACACCTAGGCTTCTTAAACAACGATATTTCAATTTAGGACCATAAACTGGACAAGCAAATTTACCCTTTTTTTTAAGACCTACAAGAGAAGGATTAATTTTTATTTCAATTATTAATTTAAGTATGTATAATGAATGGAATATTTACAAAAAAATGCATGAAATGAACTTCATAAACCTAGTAACCATTATTAAAGTGCATGGAAATGTTGTAATATACCACAGAAATGTTTTAGCCTTGGGGCATCATGAATTTTCTAGATAAGCATTGCATGGAATTCAAATTCCCTTTGTGCATAAGCTGGTTTGGAGATATCATACATAGTGATTCCCTTCTATAAGTCCAGTAACTCATCAATAAGAGGCTTGATATATACATTCATATCTTTGACCTGGTACTTGCCTAATTGATTGAACATATAGTACATAATTCCCAAATATATGAGCAAAAAAAAAACATTATTATAAGACATGATTGAACATATATGAGTAAACACAAAAATATAAGACATAAGTATGAAACAAAAAATAAAAATCATGATATGTTGTTCTATAAACGAATATATTTATTCTAAACAAAATAATACCTGGAACAATCATTGTCAACATTATGTGCTCCCTCTTTATTGACATCCAAGGAGGAATGTTATTGTTGATAACAAAAACAGGCCACACTGAGTAAATAGATCTTAGATCTCCAAATGGATTGACTCTGTCACATGCTAAAGAAAGCTTAAGATTACGAGGTTCTTATTTAAACTTTGGCCATCTTCCTCTATATTCGTAAATGCAGATCCATCTGTAGGAATTCAAAGAACACCATCTTGACTTATTTTCATTGCATGGTAATCCATAAATTGTGTTATGCTTTTTCACTTGAACGATTTTCGCAGATGTGGAATTATGGGAATATAACGAAGAACCTTGCGAGGTACCTTTTTTTTACTTTATTAGTTTGATATCTACTCTCATCAAATTTTGGGAATTTTTCTTTCGAAGCATGTTCTTTATAATAGAGAATATCATCATTAGGACATGCGTGAATAACTTTATACTCCATTCCAATATTTTTCATAATGGCATGGTTTTTTCTGCACTCAGACTGGAATGACAATGGATTAGGGAAGAGTTAATAGTTTTATTTCAATGTCACGAGTAACAGTGGACTTCTCTGCCACAACACTGGGGAGTTTTTTCTATTACCCGCCATACCAGCTAGACGGATCAAAGCTCAACACTCGACTTCCTAAGGCGGTCTATTGCCAACTATCACGAGATTTACTGCCATACCATGGAAGTTGAGCACTTCAGAATTTTACTAACGGCTTCGAAAATCAGACAGAGGGTTATTATTATTACCCTGGCCATCCTTATAGACCCCAACAGATATGGCGGACGATCGTAGTAATTGAGCCAACTCGTCGGCACAGTCGAGTTTTTTCACGGAAAGGAGGAGGTGCGCTTGGAACGAAGGTGAAGACTAGAACTAAGAGATGATTGAGGATGAAATGGACTACTCATCCGACAATTTGGAGCCATCTCAGATATTGGTTGGGTTAACACCTTAACAGACAGGTGGGACAACTTAGGGAGACAACCTCGCAGGGAAAGACCATGTGGATATGGAGATTGGTGACTCATCACATACTCCTTTTTCCTTATTGGAACCCTTCCCGATAGCTTAGACATTTTACTTGAAATCCTTCCCGGAGGCACAGGCCTTTCCAACATATTATATCCCCTCATCATTGGTTCTCAGATTTTGGGAGCAATAAGCCCGAGTCACGTCAGATGTTTTGGGTATGATAACAGATGGTTTCGGGGAAAATGATGACAACTTGGAGGGGTCTTTTTGTGTCAAACATTTAGGCATCAATCAGGCAAATGATGAACTAACACACACAACCAATTTATGGGAGACCCTTTTTTTGGTAGCTTCAGGTTACTTTGAGGGCATCACTCATTTGGTTCCACCTCCGGTGGACATAAGAACGTCGAACTCGGACGACACACCAAAAGGGGAAGGGCACATACGGGAGAGTACCACCCACAAGTCATGGAAGAAAAAGCATAGATGCACTAAGATCCATGAAAAGAAGAGAGATTTGGTTTTTGGCGAAGGAATTGGCATGGATAAGATGGATAAAAATTTGTAGATTGTACCGGTGGGGCAGGTTCGAGGAAGGAACTACTCCACGGCCATATTAAATATTTGGAGAGAAGAAATATGGGGAAACATACTAGAGCAACTTCTTGGGGTGCTCATGATGAATAGTGGTGGTTCACCCTAATCTTTCCCCACCTGGAGATGGAAAACTGGGTGCTCACCAAATACTGGCACATCGAAATGACATCGATGTTGCTAAAGAGATGGATGCCACTCTTCGACCCAGACAAGGAGAAACTGGGAGAAAGCCCTATTTGGGTGTGATATTCGGGCCTCCCACTACAATTTTTGATAGAGGAAGCGCTCTACTTCATTGGTGAAGAATTAGGGATCTATTTGGACCATGATATGTCCTACATAGAGACTGGAAATGTCTCAGTGGCCCAGATTCTCATCCATTTGGACACGAGGGAAGGGTTACTGGAGAGCTTCAACCTGTGGTTCTGTGACATCATGGGATGCCAAATACTAGACTATGAAGGGGTACCATTTAGGTGTCTTCGATTCCACGAAGTTGGGAATATGTACAAGGATTGTCCGCTCATCACTGTAGCCAACACTAATCATGCAAAAGTCCTGGTGCACTTGGGGACCCAAACAGTGGGAATTGGGGAAGTAGACTCTACTCAAGCGAGAACACAGGTGGAACCTGTGTTGTGGAATTCACCATGTTGTTCCCCAACTCATCATCCGCCAACAACATCACAAGCCTGCAGCTCCCAACTCCATGAGGAGGACACTACTCCAATTTTGGGTACTCCTCTCGCTATTTCTCTTGCATTCAATTCAAATTTGAACCACACTTTATCTCATGTTATTTCATTAGCTACTTCTAAAATTGATTTAATTAGATGCAAGTTGGATCCCCTTATTTGTCCTGTTGCAACAACCCCTCCCTCTGTCTCTAGGCCAAACCCAAAAACACTAGTTGGTGAGACAAAATCTCAAACCATCTCTGAATCATCGGGCCGATCTAATTTCCATCAATACAACCTTAGATCTGCATCAAAGGCCTTAGCCCCCCAAGCCTATGGGCTCGATCCTAAAACCACTGACCCACAACCTAAAGCAGTTAGGGGTAGAATATCTTCCCTATCCAAGGCTATACTCAAGGTTGGTATAGAGGTAGCCGTTGGGACAAAATATTTTATTGGCAGGTTTCTTATAGCAAAGGACACCTCAGGCATGGGTGAACCATGATTTTCCTCTCTTTAAATTGTAGGGGTTTGGCCAGTCCCAAAAAAAAACTAGCTCTTAGAAGACTGCTATCCCTCGAGAGAGTGGATGCACTTCTCCTTGAAGAAACCTTGGGGGATGGAGACTGTATTCTTAAACTTCTATCCTCTATACTCTCAGACTGCAGTTTTCAGACACTAGATGCTAGAGGGAGATCGGGTGTATGTGTGATGGGTTTCAACAAAAGGACTATCAAAGTGAGTAACTGGAGGGGTAGAGAAGGGATTATGGGAGTTGACATCACTATAATGGGACTTGACATGCCCATCTGCATGATCAATGTTTACGACCCTTGCCACAACAGGGAGGATTTCTCAAAAAAGTGGATGGCCACTACCATTATGAAGGGGGGACACATTATCATGGTAGGAGACTTAAAATTCTCCATTGGACTTACTGAATCTTAGGGGTCAGACGTTGTTCTTGACCCCTTGTCGTCCTTCTTTGAGCATCTAATTGATGATGTTGATATGTTAGATTTGGCCATGCCCAAAAAATTCCCCACTTGGTGAAATAGAAGGACCGGGGAGGCTGCTCTGGCTAGAAGACTGGACTGCTTCCTAATCAAGAGTAGGCTGGCTCACAGGATTGACAAGGACACACAATGGGTGGGGTCAAGAGGATCCTCGGATCACTCCCCCATATACCTTGAAATTCAGACGAATAGTTTCAAACTACACTCCCCCTTTAAATTCAACTCATGCTGGCTGGAGGATCTAGAATTCCACCTTATGGTCAAAAGAGCCTAGATTCAATGTGATCAGATGCCTAAATTTGAGCCTGCATGTGTTCTCTACCATAATTTGTCAAGATTAAAAACCATAACTATAAGATGGGACAGAGAGAAGAAAAAACATGAAGAAGTGACATTAAATAAAATTGAAATTGAATCAGAAAATATGATGGGTATAGATGGCCTTGGTTTCTTGTCCACTGAGGCCAACAAACATCCCATTCAACTGGAAATGGAGAAAGCCAAATTGTTAAGGAAACAAGAGGAAGAGTGGAGACTCAAAATCGGGGCCATTTGGATTAAAGTGGGAGATGACAACACAAAATTATTATAGCAATGTGCAAAAGGCAGAAGGAGTATTAATACTATTTGGGAAATAAGGGATCAGGCTGGAAGGGCAGCCAAAAACCATGCACAACTAGCGGATATGGGGATTCTGCATTTCTCCAATCTCTACAGGGATCTCAGGGCTGCTAATATTTCTGAAATTCTTTAGATATCCAGATCCATGCACAGATTCGTGGAGGTTGAAGACATTGAAAATTTAAATGCACCAGTCTCCTTAGGGGAAGTTGAAGAGGTGTTAAAGTGGTTCAAGAAGGAAAATATCCCTAGTATGTAAGGATGGTCCATTCAATTTTATCTCACTTTCTTCGAAGAAATTGGGAGGGACCTTATCCAAGTCATCAAAGAGAGTCGGACTTATGGTTATGTATATGATGGTTTCAATGCTACTTTCATTTCCCTCATACCCAAGATTGACATCCTCTTATCCTTCAATGGCTATCATCCCATATCCATCTGCGATTGTATTTACAAAATCATATCTAATATTATTGCCAACTGCATTAAGCCCATTCTATCTCTTCACATAGCCAAGGAACAATTTTCCTTCCTAAACCAGAGGAAAATTCATGAAGCGATAGGTACTACTTAGGAATTCATGCACTCCATCAAGATCAAAATCCTCAAGAGCACCATTATCAAGATTGACCTATCTAAGGCTTTTGATTGTACCTGTTGGACCTACTTACAACTCATTCTTCTTCATATTGGCCTCCCCCCTTCCTTCACCAATTGGATCATGGGTTGTATTACTAATGCCTCCTTTAGTATTCTTATCAATGGAGTTGCATCTGAATTCTTTCATGCAGGTAGAGGGCTCCATCAAGGTTGTCCACTCTCCCCTTTTATATTTTTATTAATTATGGAAGGACTTTCAAATTTTTTTGCAAAGGCTAAGGAAGAAGGGAACATTAAAGGTGTTAAATTATCTGAATTCATACAACTGAACCATCTATTATTCATGGATAATGTGCTTATTTTTCTTGATGGAACATGCCATGACAACACTAGTTTCATGAAGATTCTGGAAATCTTCTGTAAGGCTACTAGTATGGACCCCAATCACAATAAATATACTATCATATTGGTAAAGTTCTATGAACAGTAATGCAGGCATGCACTTGGCCTATTTCATTTTGGTCATAGGGACTTCGAGGAAGGAATCAAATATCTCAGTTTTTGTCTAAAGCCAAATGACTACTGCATCACCGATTGGAACTGGTTAATTTCCAAATTGGAACGACGGGTTAACATTTGGCAGAAAAGATGGCTTTCCAAAGTGGGGATACTTGTTCTTATAAAATCAGTATTGGAGGCAACTCATGTTTATTGGATGGCTTTGGCTTAGATCCCCATAGGTGTGACAGCTAGAATTCAACAAATCTGCAGAAGATTCCTCTAGAGGAACAAGCATGATGGCAAGATATTTACATGGATCGGATGGAAGAAGATTTCCAAGCCCAAAATTTGGGGGGGGGTGGGGATAAAATACCTTAATCTATTTGCCACAACATTGGCAAAAAAAATGGGGTGGCACTTAATCAGTGCCAGCAGTATTTGGAAATAGGTCACCTACTACAAGTATATTGCACCTCAGACCACCCTTGAATAGATCGTAGGTCACATCTCATACACTCTTGGAACATCCATTCTCTAGCGCGCCATCACCATATCCATCCATGTCATCAAGAAAGGCCTTTCTTGGAGCATTGGATCTGAGTAAAATGTCAAGATTGGCGTGGATGCATGGTCTGGTTGTGGTCAAGCATACCAATTACCTCTGACCATCAGACATCACTTATCGTCAGCTGGAATCCACACCATATCCTAAATTGCTGACAATAGCAATTCCTCTTGGATCTCACAAGCCTAGAAATCGGCTCAAGAACTTGACATTCAGGACATTTGGCAGCCGACATGGAACAATTATCTCAAGGCCCTCCGTGTCACCAACATAAAAATCACTGAGAGGGAGGATGAAATTCTATGGTCCTTATCTCCTAGGGGTAGATACACTCCAAAGGAGGGGTATGGCCCTCTTTGTGAATTACATGAACCTCAGAACAAACAGTGGTGGTGGAGATACCTCTAGAAATTTAAGGCTCCACCAAAAGCCAAACTCTTCATGTGGTGCATACTCACCAAATGTGCACCAATGGAGGACAATCTCAACAGGAGAGATATCCACAGACCTTCAAGATGTTGTCTTTGAAAATTACATGTTGAGGATGTGGAACATCTCTTTCTCACTTGCCCAGCTTGCAAGCTCATCTGACACCTTACTTCGACTACATTGGGCACCACAGTGCAATGGCATGGGAGCTCTATATTTGAGGCTTGGTCTATCTGGTGGAAATCGGCTCACTTTCCTAAAGAATGGAACATTCCCACTACTACATTTGGCGGAAATTCCGACACTTGGTTCCGACGCTTTTGACCAAATGTCAGAAATTTCCCCAACTTTTTTCCATCCCGCCCGAAACCGTCGCTATACCGACGTTTATAGAAAGGTGTCGCAATACTGACACTTAAAAAGTGTCGCCACTGCGACGTTTGGAGGAAGACGTCGCACTGGCGACACTATGGCCCAAAGCGTCGCTATTGCGATGACTACAAGTGCGACACAATGTCTAAGTGTCGTAATTGCGACGTTTGGAGACCTTCGTTGCAATAGTGACGCCTTTTTCGCCGTCGGTATAACGACACTGATATGCACGCTAAATCCACAAACGAAACTTATATGCACGCTACATAAAAATGATTTTATTGTTTTGTATCCGTCGCAATAGCTAATATCACGCGCGCATCCGCCCTCCGCTCTTGCAAAACAGCATTCGCCCTCAGCTCTTGCATAACAGAATTTGCCCTCAGCATTCGCCCTCAGCGTTCGCCCTCAGCTCTTGCAGAACAGAATTTGCCCTCAGCATTCTCCCTCAGCTCTTGCAGAACAACATTCACCGTCAGCTCTTGCAAAATGGTAAGTTCTTAGGCCTTCCTCCTATAGTAGGGTTGACTCTATTTGGGGTTTTTTTGGTCAATTCCATTGGATTGTGTTAGGCTGTAGGGTTCTCTCTAGATGTCAAGAATCAAGATTCAATACCCTCTATTATCTTCATCACCCAATACAACATTTAAATTTTTCCCAAAGAAACGCTTATTAATTTGCCAGCCATTATTTCTCCCTGCTTTAAAAACCCTACATTTAAATGAAAAAAAGCATTGCATTTCAACTACAAAAATCTATTAGTGTTCAAATGTACATGTGTGCTACATTAACGTCTGATATCACGCGCGCATTCGCCCTCCGCTCTTGCAAAACAACATTCGCCCTCAGCATTCACCCTGAGCTCAGGAATGCGCATTCGCCCGAGTTTGGCACGCATCTCGGGGCCGCCCCGTGCACGCATTGGCCCTCAGCTCTTGCAAAATGGTAAGTTCTTACTGCAGGCCCTTCCTCCTATAGAGGGTTGACCCTACAGCCTAACCAAATAGCTCCACTTGAGAAAAATTTTCATAATCTTGGGGCTGGATATACTGCAGAGCAAACAATTGTAGTTATCATTCATGCTCCAATATATTAATATAATTTTTACATTGAACTGAAGAAAGGGAAACAAGAAAATGCTAGCCATCATACAATGCTTTGACATAAGAGTTTTGAGTGACATACTTGAAAAAAGAACTCATCGACTGATATTTATAATCATTTGAGTTATTCAAGTTAAACACAATGTCAAGAATCAAGATTCAACACCCTCTATTATCTTCATCACCCAGGACAAGATTTAAATTTTTCCCAAAGAAACGCTTATTAAATTGGCAGCCATTATTTCTCCCTGCTTTAAAAACCCTACATTTAAATGAAAACAAGCATTGCATTTCAACTAAAAAAATATGTTAGTGTTCAAGTGTACATGTGTGCATCACTTGTGTAGGGTATTCCTTTTGCACTTTCACATTATCCAAGAATCTGTGCAGTATAGTTCATATTTTTTGTGATTTAGATTATCTTCAAAAAGGAAAGGTAAATTATTTCCCATGGAAAAAGAAGGTTTTCCCTTTTTACTACTGGAAATGATACAAAAAAGTTCCATTTATACCCGAAACTCCTATGAAACAGGAACCAAATAAAGGCCATGTCCTCAATGGACATCATTTGGCTTTGAAAATGGCCATTGCACCGTGTTGTTTCTTATATTACAGCACGGTAGTTTCTTAGGTCATTTCTTGTTTCTTGAGATGAAAAACAACCAAAGAAATCGTAAAGATCCTTTTAAGAAATAAATGACCATTTCTCAATCATATCTCAACTATTTTTTATTTTATTCAGTGGTTGCTTACTTTGAGAGAAATTTGACACTTTTATAAGGAATATAACATAAAAACACAAAATGGGAAGGAATTGATGAGGTAGATGACCTTAGTTGTTGTCAATTAAGAATTGATAATACACGATGCATGTTCTGTACTACAAACTAGATTCCTTCCTGGAGTTAGGACACAGAGTATTGAATCAAAGCTGTAGTTTCTAACTTCTTGTATTGGTTCATCAATCTTGAAATTCAGACATTGCATGTCTTCATTGCTTCATGTTTGAATAATTTGCATCATATCGTACAACAGGAAATTAGGAATTATGATTATTATTACTTTATGGATCTGTTAAGTTACTTTTAATTTTGCATGGTTTAGTGTGAAATTATTCTAGTCCCCAAACACATATAATCAAGGAATTATAACGTGATTTCAAACATTAAATATCAACAAAATTGTTTAAAGGATATTGAAAGGAAAAAGGTGATGGACGATAGAAAGTGCCTTACTTAAATTCTCTAAGGATTTTTCAATAGTTGCTCCAAAAGCTTCACTTCAAGGCCCTTCAAGATCGTCTCCAACAATGCTATACCATCAACTTCAACAATGTTGCTCCAAAAATATCCTCAAGGTATTCACAACAAGTTTACTAGAAGTTGCTCCAACAATATATTCAATAAGGTCTTCATTGTCAACTCGTCTCTTGTTTGGGTGCCTTAATGTGCAATGACATGTTTCCAGGACTGAATTCAATGCAAGGCATATTTGAAACTCTAACTTTGTCGTCCTGTGTCTTATTAGAAATTATTTCAGTTTTCATTTTGTGTTTTTAAGTTAGATATTGTTTTCAAGTTTTTACATTTATAATTTTATTGCAATGTGGCAGACTGATGAGATCAGTGCAGGAACAACCCAGAGACGGGATGATCGCGGAAAGAGGCCAACGGAAGAACATGTAAAGTGCCCGCATTGCTCTATATTCAGGTATTTTAGTTATTTACATAATTGAAATAATATTAACTTTGTTCAAATATGCAGACACCTAGCCATGGTACGCCTGATGATTCCCTCTTTGAGGAAGAGCTTTCTTCATCCCTATCTCCAGTGTTCTTGTTGCGAAAAAAGGCACGAAATGCAAGGTCGGAATTTAATACTTTGATAGACGCGCCTCAAACACCTGAAACATAAGAGAAGATAAAACAACTTATGAGCCAGCTAGAAAGATATCAGGTAATAATAAAAATTCAAAAGGATATTTTTTTTGTTCTGCATGAGATGAATTGTGATAGTTTGATTTTTAATTTTTACATCGACTAAACTAACAAAAAGTTCTTTTGTATGTAGCGTTTTCTGGCACTTGCTGGATCCAGTGTTGGTGGTAGTGGGACACAAGGGCAAGAGATTTCCCAACAACCCTCTTGTACACCTTCTACTCCTTTAGGTGCCAGGCAAGAAACACACCCTGCCCAAGCAGACACCCAGCCAACCGCTGAACGTGTTGGCAATGATGAGGTTGATATGGCCAACTACATTATTGCGTTTCCTGGAGCTACACGTGTCAGCTCCACAGGGACCATTAATGGCACTTTGTTGGTGAACGATGAAGGTGTCCCTATAAATCATGTACAACTCCCATGTAAATTTTAATATTTTAACTATTTCATGTACTTTATCTAAAACATATTTATCACGATTTTTATTTTTAAATTAATGATAATATCTTCTTCTTTTTTTTTTTTTTTAAAATCTGTGTAGGAAACAATGAGTTCTATAGGTATCTGGAGAGCCATGCGTTGGTAATTTTTGGCCCAACCATACGCACAGGGTGGAATTCCCAGAGTTCCAACCTGAAAAAAGAACTTCTAGATTATCTAGAAACCCTTTTTGGGGTCGGCATATTTGACAAAACAGCGGTGGCTCGGGTTGCCGGCAAATATTTGAAATATACGAGGGACACCTATAGGACGCAATTGCAATTTAACCCTAGATATGAGCGTCCTCTCACAGTTCCAGAGAGTGAGTGGAGAGCACTCATCCATGACGGAAAAGAGAAAAGGGCAAAGAAAGAAGGAAAAATACCAACTGGACCCGCAAGGTATTACAACTTTAATTCAATAGTTTTAATTTTCTCATGTCTAAAATAAAAGTGTGCCACGTCATATCTGACTTTAATCTTTTGATGCTAGTTTTCCTGACACCTCAAAGGAAACCAAAGCTAGGATTGAAAAAAAGGGCCATCACAAGCTAGGCCAGGGCGGCTACTTGAAATTGGCCGCAAGAATTGTAATTAAGTAGCTAAACATCTTATAATTAATTGTATCGCCTTCCAACGTTTTTGTAATCCTATCAAATATGTTTAAAAATACACAGACATATGTAATGTAGGGTGATGACTTCGGAACAAAAACAACAGAGGAAGATAAAAATATCGCTCTCCATTTCGGCTATCAAGCCGTAGTTGAACGTCGCATAAGCTTGGGGCAGGTCCCAAGATCCAGAATGCCTGATAAGGTAAAACATTAACCTTTCAATATGTTTGTTTTCATCCATAAATTTAATTTCTAACAAATTTGTTTAAATCAGGGGAGCAACACTACAGATGACGCAAATAACCCAGTTTTAGAGCCAAATGTAGATGATCCTCACGTGCAACCTGATCATTGTAGTAGGGACCAAGCCGACAATGCTACTATCAATGAGGACCATGACGGTAATTAATTTCCACTTACAATCTTTTCTAATTATACCTTGATGGTTGTCCTTATAACGTTTTTTGTTTAAATGACAGAGAATGTTTCCCTTGAGGATCTTACCACCAGAGAGGAAGATAGGGCAACAGTCCCAACGACGACAACTGGTGCACCAGGTAAATAATCTCATTGCAATTTTTTTTATTAATATTACCGAAATAGTTCAATGATATTTAGAAAATGACAATTAAAATTTAATATTATCTGTTTTTGTAGGCGATGCCCCGTCACTGGATGAGACCAGACATCGTGACTACGCAAGTAGGTCAGTGCCGACAACTGATGCACCAGGTAAATAATCTCATTGCAATTTTTTTTATTAATATTACCGAACTAGTTCAATGATGTTTAAAAACTGACAATTAAAATTTAATATTATCTGTTTTTGTAGTCGATGCCCCGTCACTGGATGAGACCAGACATCGTGACTACGCAACTAGGTCATCGCCGACAACTGGTGCACCAGGTAAATAATCTCATTGCAATTTTTTTTATTAATATTACCGAACTAGTTCAATGATATTTAAAAAATTACAATTAAAATTTAATATTATCTGTTTTTGTAGGCGATGCCCCGTCACTGGATGAGACCAGACATCGTGACTACGCAACTAGGTCAGCGGCGACAACTGGTGCACTAGGTAAATAATCTCATTGCAATTTTTTTTATTAATATTACCGAACTAGTTCAATGATATTTAAAAACCGACAATTAAAATTTAATATTATCTATTTTTGTAGGCGATGCCCCGTCACTGGATGAGACAAGACATCGTGACTACGCAACTAGGTCAGCAGTGCGGGTCGAAAGGCACGAAACAAGAGCAGAGCATGATGATATTGATGATGTAATTAGGAGCTTTAGAAATAGGAAGAAGAAAAAGAAAATTCGATAATGTAAAATATTGTATTATACTTGGAACGTTACCAATGACCATAAGAGCTTCCACCTTCACGTGGTTGGCCCTGTTTAGTAGAGAATAATTTATTGGAGCGATTTAATCTTGGAGCAAACCACCCTCGATCCATTGTAGCAACAAAAAAGTCACTATTGACTTAGTTGCTACTCTTTCAGATCGTGGGAGGCTTGTTCCAAGTTCATGCGACTCCAATAAATTGTTCTTGAAACGAAGAGGAGCTTATGCAAGTATGTTTTGACATTTTCAACATATGTTCTAACATTATCATAAGAATGCATCTTAGAGTAAAAAATACTACATCAATTACTTGTATTTATTGTATAGATAATGATGGATTTTAATTGACTTGGCAGTGCAGGTACAAATCCTCTTGCATCATGAGCAATACATCTTGTCAACCAGGGTCATTTCCAGGATATTTTTGCTTGTGCCCTTGACCAGGTTCGTAATGTCACATTTTGTAAGTTCCTTTACAGTTCATAATTCAATATTAAGCTTGTTCATGATTATTATCTAGGTTTTTTGTATGTGTTTTTTCATCTATTTGATTGTAAGCAACTCTGCATGTTTCCTGTTGTTCACTATGATTTCTCCTATTACCACTCCCAGGATGAATCCGACTTTATTGTTACATAGGTTACTTTATTGTTACTATGATTTCTCCATTTACGATTTCATAGGTTACATCATGTAAAGTTTTCAATCTCAGGTTGGTGATGAGATTTAGTTCTCCAGATTTGGGGCTTTTCTGATATTTTCTCCCTCATGTCATTCCTGCATCACCTCGTTGTTTGAGCATGCAAATTGTCTACCACTTGTACCAATTGGCACATGTCAATCTCTGAGTGGTGCCACATTTCACCTATTTTCAGTGAGAGTTTAGGGTTTCTCTAACATAGCTTCAGAAATCCGATTCAGTGCCTGCTTGAATATTGTCACATAATACTCATGGTTTGGATTGATGAGCATGTTCTGAATGGTTTGTTGATTCATAAGAACCACCCATATAGTCATCTTGAGATATTTCAGAAGTTTTCTCGGGTTTCCTTTTTCACCGTTTCTAGTGGGTGGGATGGTGTGGGGTGATGCATCAATACTGGTGCTCTTGTAGTAGGGAATTTGTTTTTTGGGATATAAAGGAGCATTTTATGTAGATATCCCATTGGATGCATTCATAGATGGGCACGAGAGGTCTAGAATTTAAATTAAAAATATGCAACCTCTAGCATGGCAACCTGAAGGCTGCGAGAGACACTGGTTAAAGATTGTTTTGTGGTGGCCTTAATATAGTCGTGATTTCTTTCTATTATCTTAATGCAAATATATAGTCCGGCCTCATTAAAATGAGGATTGTGGTTGTATTTCTCTTTGGTTTTTTCTCTCTTAATGCTCCAGAAGTTTCCAAAAGTTGCGATAGTTGTTTAGTTTGCCTGTTACAACTTAAAAGTGGTTTTTAGCAATGGGAGTCATGTTTTTTAAGGTTCATACTAATATGAAGATCTTGTAATTCTATATTCAAGATAAGAGAAGATGGCCTCTGCTTTGGGCAGTATGACAACAATTTCCACATCTACCTCATTGGATAAAAATGGAAAGGGGAAGAAGTTGGGTGCAATGTTTGATAATTATGGCAGACAATTGTCTTCTCTTTCAGTTTTTTCACCCATTTCCTTTAATCGCTCAAGCAGAAGAGGGACTTTGAGATTACGCGACAGAGAGAAGGTAGTTAATACAAGAGTTATGGAAAAGGAGTTGTACTTCAACAAGGATGGCTCAATGACAAAAAAATTGCAGGTCAGAGAAAAAATTATGTTTAAAGGAAGGTCCCCTGCACGTGAAACTTCACTGCGGTGGATCTTTCCTTGTCCACTTATATGAAATTTTAATGTGTTATTTTAATTTCTCATGGAGGGTTGTTATTTTAGATGTGTGCTCTGGTTTTCTTTTTAACGTTGTATTAGTTCCCCCTCTTAAATGTCTTAGATTTGGTAGGCATAATTTGAAAACTCAAAGGTGAAAGGAAACATATTTGTTACCCGGTGGTCTAAAAGGAAAGGGTTATGGCTGAGTCAAATTTTATTGTTATTGACAGTGTAATGAAATGTATCTCAATGCTATGGTTTTGGCCTTTTTATTGGTTGAATTAGAGGACCTAGTTGAAAATATTGGGGCCAAGTAGGCTGGTTTTCCTTTTTGCTAATGGTTTGGTGTATCTAATTGAATTAGTTGCCTAAGGTATTTTTGGTTGCAAACTCCTTTTCATTTTCATACAGTATTGGCCTTGTGGAATACATTTGATTGTGTGGTCTTGTTAGATCTACAACATTTGTAGTTGTTTAGTCTTATGGCCGAGGTGCACTTTTATTATGTAAATAGTTGATGCAATATTGTCATTTAATCCTTACTGCAGGGTAGCATGTTGAGAAGTTTCTTGTGAAACATTTGGTATTCAAAATGACACTTGATCCTATACAAGATCATGCACTTGACTTCAAAATTCATATTCAAAGTGTGCCAGACAATTCTTGCAAAATTTCAAATATTTATGTTGTTTTAAACCATTATCTTTTTCATGTATTGGATGCTGAAAATGTGAAAAAGACTTTGGTATGAAACCAACCGGTGAATAATTTCCAGCAAAACAACCACTTCCAAGACATGATTTAGAAGTAGAACATATGTACTTATGAAGCATAGAAAGATATCCTTGATGCATTGTCAATGTTTGGCTAGGGTTATTTTTGGAGAGAATAACTCCTTATTCCTAGAATAGTGATCTTCAATACAAGTAAATGCCAGAGAAGAGAGATCATCGTGTGACGCAACAAAACTGAAATTGGACCCCTAAGGAGAGCCGGTGTGTCTACAATCGCTCTGTCAGCATTTTCCCCTGGTTTACCCCGTTCTTTTCCTCCAGCCTGGGTCTTCATTGACTTCTTCTTTCTTCGGGTTTATTTATCAAATTAGTAGAATTTGATAAATAAATACCATCCACAATGGTTGGACTTTAATTTATATTCCCGACTTTATATTATCTCCAAGCCTTATAACCAATGTTTAACTTTCACTTTGTATTTATACTCCACGTTTCTTTTTAAATAAATAACTTGTAATTAACTTTCGGCTCTATATTTCACCACCCAGCCTTACAACAATCATGCTCCAGACTTATGCTAATTATCCGCTAATCGTTTAATTAAACAATTTCATTATACTCCGGCCCCACCTATATATATCAATAACCAATCAAACACTCGTATCGTACCTGGCTATCCTCCGCACACCTTAGTTAACCTCCGGGCAAGTACAACGTGCGACCACCGTCCGATGGCCCTTCTCCAAATCAACGACTCTTGGCAATTTCGCTCGGCTTCCAACGTCGGACTTTAACGTGCGATGGCGCGGGTTAAATGGTGGTTTTCCGGGGGTCACTTCGCCACGTGTCGCTTTCCCTATGGAATCGCTCGGGAATAGGAAATACCGCCTACTCCGCAAAAGCGGTGCGATATGGGCAACCCGCTTTTGTGATTCCGCTCGTGGTTTTGGTACAGGCTTGACCACGGGTGCAAGTCTGGTTCCGCTTTCCTTTTGTTTGTTAACTCATGTCCAATCCTCGGGTCAAGTTCCGAAAGCACAACAATCTTGTCTCTTTATTAAGCGGGATTTTTATATTTGAACAGTGTTCACGACCCCGGTTCTCTTAAGTCGAGCCCGCCGGACTTCAAACGGCGATAAACCATAATTCAAACCAAATTCGCGTTCCAAAATAGCCTGCTGACGTCGGCCAATTTTGTGACGCGAAAACCAATTGAATTCCGCCCTAATCTTTTTCGGGTCCGAAGTTGGCTGGCGTACGGAGGGAGAGTTGTGACGCGAATTTCTTATCAAATTCGCCCTAATCTTTTTCGGGTCATTTTCATTGTTCCCCGCCACCCTTTTGACTTTGTAAATAAAACAAATTGCGGCTACGTCATTTTCATTATTCCGTGCGCTAGCCAGTCTTCCATGCAACAAAATTCAAAAACCAACTGTTAACGCTTGCTGACCGTTACCTTGCTGAAGAGAATTGAAGCCGAGTATTTCAGGGTTCTTCTGTCATAACCAACGCCTGTTTAAACACGTTTCATTTCCCATAAACAGGTATTTATTCCAATTCCCCACTAAACTCTGTAAAAAATCCCGGTTTTAGTTTTAATTCTGCACTAAGGTCTGAAAAGAAGTTCAGTTTGGTCTTTTTCGTTCCCAGAACTGCAATTATATTCCCAAAACTGGTAATTGTGCCCCTTTTCCAAAAAAACCCCGAAATTCCATTTCTGAATCCACAAGAACCAGAAATGGAAGTTCCTGTAGCTCTGAATGTCGTGCCCATCAATGCCCCTCACAAGGACTTGGATTATTTTCCTTTAGCCGATATGGATTTTCAAATTAAGGACTTGCGTCTCCGTGAGAATCCTCTTCGAATATTTTGCCGCTGCAGAGACAATTATTTGAATGGTTCTGACATCTTTGGACTTTGGGAATCAAATCTTCCTATGTACCTTCTCCCCTCAGTCCATATTTTTCCTGAGTTAATCCATTATTGCTCCGCAAAGTATGATCCCAACCAACGAGCAATTTTATCCCCAAGTCAAAATGTCCTTTTCCCAATAACTGCTCAATCCATAAATGAAATGCTACAATTCCAACCTGGTCAAGCTCTCACTCCCCTGTCCATGGTTGAATTACTTGAGAAATCTACTAAGTTATCCCATGAAGAGTTAAACCGCCTATGCCAAACCTTCATGTTACCAGAACATCAGCCTAAATACCCTCCCCCTTATGGTTATCCTTTCTTTACTGATGAGGGTAGAGTTATTTTAGACATGATATCTTCCATAATGGGCTTCAATACTAATGAGTGTGTTGATCACTTAACCCTAGTATTGTTATCCATTTTTACCCCTGGACAGCCTCCTGCTGTCAAGTACGATTTTGCATCTTATATTGCTGACAAAATCCATGATCAGTTCATGAGGTTTGAGAATGAGAGAGTATTTAAGTATTCTTCTGTCATATATCATCTCATGATTTAATTTCAGTCAGAAAATTTCCCTTTTTATGTTAAGAAACTCGATGCCAAAGGGAATCCTAGGTCAGTCATCTTTTGGTCTGCCATTACTCACAATTCCTCTGATTCTCCTTATTCCTATAATGAGTTTGTCAACCTTTTTGTTCATCCTGCAACTACCTTGTTGATAGGAGTCTCTCCTCCTAGAATTAACAATGAAATCAAGAAAATCCTTCAGCTCTCAAAGCATTACAAGATAGGTGACTGCTACCTATATCAAAACTACACAGAGATTAGGATATATGGATGTGAATTATGCCCATTCAAACTGCCCAAGTATGTCCCAATGAGACTCTTTGCATTAGAATATTTCAGGCAGATGAATAATTCAGATATAATTCATTTTTGCAATGCAAAGAAAAAGGCTCAACTCATGATCAAGAGCCAATTAGGTCCCTTCATTTGTAACTCTAGGGAAGCTGGACAGGAAGCCGAAAGGATTTTAGAAGACCATCTCAGACTACAAAAGAGTTTCTACTGGGTGCCTTATGATCCAAACAACTTTATTTGTGATAGAAGAGTGAAAAATAAACAGTCACCATACATCCATCAAAGAATCCCAGAAATAGAACAATATGCTAATATGGATGAATGGACAGAAGGGACATTGGTTGAAAATGATAGTGAGCAGGTCAATGTTGAAAATGTAATGAAAGATCTGGAAAAGATACTTGACCTAGAATCTTTTGGACAGGTGCAGGGATCTTCTTCAGCCAGGACTTTACAACAAAATTTGCAGGAGATTAGTACAGTAGCAGTAGAATCTAAAGGAAAATAAAAGGAGCCTGATATACAAATAATTGAAAAATTTATAATGACAGCGCAACCAGAGACTTCTAAAGAACAAGGTCAAGGAAAAATTCCTCCTACTCAGATCAGTGAGCCATAAATTTCTATTTTACAAACTCCTCTGAATATAGAAAAGGGCAAAAAGAGAGAGGTTGAAACAACTACTCCTATTGGTGGCTCTTCTGAACAGCAAGATGTTAAAAGGCAGAAATTAACTCCCCTTCCAGAAGATGAATCATTTCAGGAAATCTCTGACAGCCAGGGAACAGAAGACAGTCAGCAAACAGATACAGGTAGTGGGACAGGAATACAGAGGCAACAAAGTGCAAAAATATCTTCTTTCAAACCTCCAGTAAAAACTGCCTGGGACATCAAAAGAACATTCACCAATATAAAGGCCAGGAACGATCCACTTAGACTTCAAGTATACAGCCAATATTTGAAGATGGCTCCGAAAAATCAAGAAATATTGATGTCAGCTTATGACATCCAATAGGGTAAGATGTTAATGAGCCATTTGAAGCCCAAGGTGCGGCAGCCTCAGACAGCTGCAGATTACGTTAGGACTAATTTTGAAGTCTTAGTAAAGGATATCCATCCTTTAGATCAAATTGAGCTACACAAGCAAACAAGTGAGATGATTTATTCTACTCTGACGGATAAATCAATGATGACCCATAATTTGCAGGATTCTTTGGATAATACTAATACACAGTTGCAGCTTGAAAAAGCCTCCTCCCAGGCTAAGGATAATAGAATCAAAAATTTAGAGGAAATAATCATTGGTTTGGGTCATAATCCTAAAGATGTGAAAGGTATTGAAGCTTTGATCAAGAGAAAAGATGATGATATTGCAGCTCTGAGAAAACAATTAAAGTTATCGGCCTCAAGACATCCACAGACTGCAGAAATCATCAAACAAAATTCTGAGGAAGAACTAATGGATTTTCTCTTAAAATTGAATGAGCAACTTACTGCAACTAAAAAAGAGCTTGAGAATGCATTAAAAGATAAGCAGGCAAATATTCTAGTATCTACAGCAGGAGTAGTGACAGGTACAGCAACAACAGGTCAGCCAGTAGAATTGTCACAGAGCAACACTGCAAATTTGAACACTGATGAATTAACAAAGTCAATGGAAGATATGAACATTCAAGCCATAGAGCTTCACAAAACAAAGGAATAATTGACCACTCTAGAACATAAATATGATATTTCAAAAATGAGTGTTGCTGATAAAACAAGAGAAGTGAACAAATTAGAAAAAACAGTCAAAGCATTGGAAAAGGATCTCACATTGGAGAAACCTTTAAAAGAAATAAATGATATTCTTTGGGATAATATCATTCAATCAATAAAGGATGTTTGGCCCTTAATTCAGATAATGGATGAACAGAATAACTTAGTTAAATTGGCTCTGGATGAGATTGAGAGATCAAGACACGAGTTGGGAAATATGCCAGAAGAGGCCAATAGACTTATACATTTTTTGAATACTCACACTAAGAATCAACTTGCAGAAATTAGTATTCAGGACAGGACCGGAACAATTCTGGAAATAAAGAAAGTTTTTACTAAAATAAATCTGGTACAGAATTTAGAACAAAGGTGCTCAGATATGCAAGAAGAAACCATTGCCTTCAGAGAAAGATTGAATATTTTGTTAAATAGAGGATTTCCCAGTCCTATAGTTGCAGAAGATAAGCTAATGGACCTTGATAGTTATGTTGAAAAATTGGACAAATATGCTGATAATCAAGCTAGTTCTTCAACCAGTTCATCAACAGCAGCATTGCCTACAGGGAAAAACCTTCATGACAGACTGGAGAATTTATTTTATCTTGAGCATGAAGTAAATCATTTGTTCCCAAATCAACCTGATTACTTCAGACATACTGAGGCTGATGAAACACTAAGAGAGTTGCAAATGAACAGAGTGCCAGAAGTTCAATGGTGGGAAGAAATGATGGAACTTTTGTAAAAAATTATCCTTACATAAATTTTTGCCTATTTACCACAGTATATCATGATAAAAAGGATAAAAAGATGAACAAAGGTCAAAGAGTATCAGAGAAGTTAAAGAGTATCAGTGAAATGAAATAATCAACATAGAATTACTAAAGAGGACAGCAGCAAGCCAAGATATAGGGCCTGCCTCCAGCACATTCTTAAAATAAGGAAACAACACAACATCAGTTATCATTTTTCTTATCTACGAGACCATCTGTCTCTATATTGTTGTAATGACTTCATGGACTATTTTAATTCATATAATATATTAAAAACAACGTTTTTTCTCTTGTGAAAAAAAAATGATTAATGTTTATCAATCTGCCTTCAAAACTAGCGATGTTGGTCTATGTTGTTGGTTTATTGATATGGTCTGATGGTCTTCCTCACATGATTAGCGTTTTTCTCTGTTCATGGATTTTAGGTACTTTAATTTGTATTTGGAACAATGGACGTCGGTATTCTATCTGTTGCTTTACTATTCTACATACTGCTATTTCACTTTCTTATAGATGCCTCGGGCATATTTGGATGCTTTCTCGGATTGTCGATAATCTCCATGTGGACCGTTAATGGGTTTAATATCAAGTCCCTGTATGTGACATGGGGTATTTTTCTATCACTGTCTGGGGTGGGACTTCCACATTTCTGGATGGATATTTGGGTTCCAATCTTCAGATGTGAAAATGTAATGACTTCATGAACTGTTTTACTTCATATAATATATTCAAAACAGCGTTTTTTCTCTTGTGAAAAAAAAATGATTAATGTTTATCACTCTGCCTTCAAAACTAGCGATGCTGGTCTATGTTGTTGGTTTATTGATATGGTCTGATGGTCTTTTTATATTTTGGACATATCACACTCCTCACATGATTAGCGTTTTTCTCTGTTCAATGATTTTGGGTACTTTAATTTGTATTTGGAACAATGGACGTCGGTACTCTATCTGTTGTTTTACTATTCTACATACTGCTATTTCACTTTCTTATAGATGCCTTGGGCATATTAATTTGGATGCTTTCTCAGATTGTCGATAATCTCCATGTGGACCGTTACTGGGTTTTATATCATGTCCCTGTATGTGACAGGGGGTATTTTTCTATCATTGTCTGGGGTGGGACTTCCACTTTTCTGGATGGATATTTGGGTTCAAATCTTTAGATGTGAAAATGTAATGACTTCATGTAATGTTTTACTTCATAAAATATATTCAAAACAACATTTTTCCTCTTTTAAAGTTTCATTTTTTTTTTTTTAAATTGAACTCTCCGTCGCAATTCCGACGTCCTGTAAGCGTCGGAATTGTGACAGTATACAGATGTCGGAAGTGCGACGTTCAAAACGTCGGACCATATTTCGTCGTAATTGTGACAGTTTACAGACGTCGGAAGAGCGACGTCCAAAACGTCGGACCACATTTCGTCATAATTGTGACAGTTTACAGACGTCGGAAGAGCGACATCCAAAACGTCGGACCACATTTCGTCGTAATTCTGACAGTTTACAGACGTCGGAAGAGCGACGTTTAAAACGTCGGACCACATGTCGTCGGAAGTGCGACAGGTTATAGAGGTCGGAAGTGCCACTGACAGAGACGCTGCAAAATTTATTGCATGCCGAGGCATGAAAGTAAGGCCTGCATGCCCACGAAATGGAATGTATGAAGAAATGCCTCGTTGCCAGGCGCGCCTAACTGCCGCCGCGC
The DNA here is from genome assembly GCA_034641835.2 of Pinus albicaulis. NCBI lineage: Eukaryota > Viridiplantae > Streptophyta > Pinopsida > Pinales > Pinaceae > Pinus > Pinus albicaulis. The sequence continues at coordinate 910,745,416 of CM076573.1, read as the reverse complement.
TTCCCCGCGACGACAATGTGTCGGAATAGCGACGATTTGGCCGTCGGAATTTCCGCCAAATGTTCTAGTGTCCCCTCATGATTTCCTGGGGTACCTCACTTGCGCAGAATCGTGCTATTTTTTAGGGTACAGTGGCTTATTGGCCCAACATCAACAACACCATTATGTCGATCTATCACTCCATCCCAAACGATGAACCAAAAACACATGGCAGAAATATCATTCTTGAAGTTATTGATAAATCCCTTCTGTGGGCTTACTTCAACGGGGCCTCTAACATTCAGGGATGTGATAGGGGAGCTATCCTCCATATCTCCAAAACTCACAGTTATAAAAATTAAAATGGGAATAGGCCCAGGGACAAACAACTGTGCTAAGATCAACAACCTCAGACTACTCCTCACTTTCGCCCGAGAGAAAATTTGCAATAGGGTAGAGATATTTGGGGATTCAAAATCTATTATTAACTGATTTAAAAATGAAGCACGATGTCATGTTCATACTCTTAGATCATTGCTGGATGAGGTTTTGGCACTTAAATATTTTTTTGATTTCATTATTGTTACTCACATTTACAAGCAGAGGAACCAAGTGGTTGATTAATTATCCAAAGAAGCATTGCAGTTAGAATGGGGTCAGTGGTTCATTTTTGAACAAAATGTACAAAATTATTATGAATACTATCATAGACCCTTCATAGAGAATATGGAGTGACAAGGGGAAGTCTAACCAGACTGTCGATTTTTGGAAAATTTTGGCATGGAGCTGCTCAGACTTATTGTTATTACATGCGATTATGTAGATATTTTTGTTTTATTGCACATCATTGTTTTTACAAGTTTATATATGTACAAATGAACTGTATGACTATTAAGAGTTTTTTATATTTTCATAGATGATTATGCTACTGATACAACATGTAATTTTCTCCCATAATGAAAATTACGAATTTTTTCCTAGGAAAAAAATATTTCATAATGGCATGTAAATCTCAGTATGTACGAGATAAAACATTTTACGGTGGTAACATAAATTCACCTAACAATCTACAACATCAAAAATCAATAGTGCTAGTTAATGTAAACAATATACATATTGCATCCAAATAATGTTACAAATGATGAATGGCATACTAACATTGCAAACAAAGTAAAAAAATAATTTCTTTATCATGATGTACTAAATGTCACAAAATATATTACATAACTCAAGAGCTATGTCACACATGTTTGAAAAACCATTCACCACCTTTAAGTTGACCAAAAGCAATACAGCAGAGAGAAGAGATGTTTCTAAGCCTTCACAAAGAGGTTGAGTTCCCATCTCAAGTACATGCATATCATAACCACCAACATACAAGTCATCATCATCATCCCTTCCTGCAACATTATTAAATGTCTCATGGATCAATCTATTCCTCCCATATTCATCCAATGTATTATCAGCATCATTATCTTCTTCCATAGGATCATTAGCTTGATTTAGCATTATCATCATCCCTTCCTCCAACATTATTAAATATCTCCTGGATCAATCTATTCATCCCATCTTCATCCAATGTGTTATCAACATCATTATCTTCTTCCATAAGATCATTAGCTTGATTTGGCTCAATATTCGCTCTGTGATCTTGAACAAGCGCTTGTACTACAATGACCTATTCCTCATCGATGAATGCCCTAGGAGAACCATACTAGACAATTACAATCAATAAAATAAAATTAGTCAGCTATCACAAATATTTAAAAAATATAAATGTTTACAAATATAATATAGGAAAACAAAGACAACAAAGAGCTAGACAAAGAAAAATTAGCTAGTTAACTAATCATGATTTTCATATGGCTCAACTTAAAACTTACACGTTCATAATAATAAAAGTAAAAATACCCTTAATGGGAATGATTCCATTGAATATATTAAAAAATCAATCTAACTGCATAGATTTAATGATTTCAATAATATGAATATGTAATAGTGAAAATAAATAGAAATGAGTATAGACCCATCTAACTATGGTTCTACGAAGTGTCGAGAGGGATCAAATCCCTTGAGGTGCAAACCCATTTATTGAGTAAAAAAGTGAGGAGAGGTTTGCACCTCAACAGATTTGATCCCTCTCGACGCTTCGTAGAACCAGATTTAGATGGGTCGATTGTACCTTGGGAGACAATATTTGGCTGAAGGAGATTAGTGCCCAAGAATTTATCAATAAACATGATGAGAATATTTTAGTGTCCCAATGTTCTTAAAACCCCAGTGATTTAATCCTTATCAGTCTCCAGTGTGAGAACAATCTTTCAAATGGCCTTCTAGTGATGAATACAAATGGAAAAGATAAGGCATGAAGAATTGATAATGTAGGAAAGTCTTTGACAATAGGTTGCATGTGCAGAATCTCTTGTTTCAAACTTTAGAAGAAAAATGGCATAATTAGGAGGTGAAAAATAGAATAGAGGAGCACATCATTAATTATTTTAACTTTAAGTTACAAAACTATAAAATTGAAGAACAACAACTTCATTAATCAATTATAAATAAGAAAGACATAAAAAATATGATGCAACATGCAAAGATGAAGCATATTCAACAAATTATGGAATCACTATGAAACATTTATTCATAAACACATGGAGATCCAAAGTACAAGATTTATTCCTCTCAGGCCAAAAACTTGGAACCTCTACAATACCTTGATTTTCCATTTTTATTTCCCCCATCAGCCTAACTAACTAACTGTCCCAGAATTGGTTATGGAACTAACTCATGGACAATTTCCTAACTATCTCTGTTCACTAATAATAACTCCTCCTTTCAAATACATGAGATCTTGTTTTGGAATAATTTTATAAAATTAATATATATATATATATATATATATATATATATATATATATATATATATAATATTAATTTATATATAATATTAATTTATATCCTCTATGTGTTAAAAATAAAAAAACGAAAATCCCTCCTTTTATCATGATTTTGTATATTATAATGTAAATATATATGGGAGTTTTAAATCATATGAAATGATATTTTGATCATAACGAATGATGTGTGGATCGTATAAAAAACCACAAATGGTTTTTGGAAAGCTCAAACCGCCTATGGGATCACCTCTTAGAGGTTTCTGGAAATGAGACCAGTGATGTTGCAATAATTAATAGTCATTGATCTTGGACTAAGAAATTTTGATGAATCCACCTGTGGGACCACTCATTGGCATAAGTTTTGTGTACTTTTTGCCCCCGTGAATCTATTGGATCTGGGCGTGAATGATCCGAATCATCGATTTATTTCATACTTGCAAGATCTCTACTAAAAACATATTTTCTATCATCCAATATGGCATATAAATCATGCCCTCCTCGGTAATAAACTCAAGTACTCTGCAACACGATGTGCACTATGTTATTTGAATCTTTGGCTCTGTAACTTCTCTGTAATGAACAAGAACAATATGCTCATAAGACTTATCAAGCATCCAATAGATTATGCGCTGGAATTTTGGGTTATCTTCCCCATGTGCATAATTACCATGCAGAGCATTGTTGAGTCTCAAATCTGCATCTTTCCTATACACCCTTCGTACCTTTTTCATTCACCTGAACCTTCTAAGTTGTCAATATCATTGCATACCAATTGTAAAAGAGCATCTAAAATGGTTTTTAACTATGTTTTGTGTCTGCTATTTGATTTAGATTTTTCCTCATTTAGCTGCGGAATCTTACCACTTTCCGCAGCTGCTGCAACTTTTTGCAGTCATTTTGTGAAAGTCTATGTTACAGGTGTCTTCAGGAAATTCGAGCCACATGGGAAAGTCAGAAATGATGTGGACATGGATCGTGTCCTATTGGCTCGGGAAAATTCACCTAAGGAGGTTGCGGTCAAAGGTGGCCTAGTGGAAGTCAACCGTAGAGTCCCACGGTGACAGGACTCTATTTCTCATCACGTGAAGATTTGTATGACCGTTTCTAATTTACGGGAGACACATCAACACCTGTACACAGCTCCATAAGCCGAATCCAGCATCCACTCTTCATATATTTACTCCTCACCGCGGCCATGATGCTGGATCTCTGGACGTGATGGTTCACGTGTCTCTATTAGCACAAACTTTAGGGAATTAGTTATATCACCTTTGTTATAAATAACGCGTTTGTATACGAATAATAGTTAGCCTCCATATAGCTCTGTAATGTAATTGCGTTGCCACTGTGCTGTAATATCATTTCTCTGTTATGACTACATTTTAATATATAAGAAGACTTTGTTTCCAAGCGTAATTCGTATTTGAAGGCTGTTGCCTGAGGTCTATGCAGAGGGCCCCTACACACGCTGAGGTTTTGTGCATTACTGTATAGTTTCTTGTTTTATTTCTTTAAGTTCATTGTACCATAATTCATTCATGTGTTTATACATTGCATCTTTCATGGTATATATGCTTCATTTCTGTTTATAATCTTTCATGCTTTACATTTTACTTATGTCTGTCATGTTTTATGTTATTGTTAACTGATCACTGTTCTTGTTTCAGGTTATAAATAGGCAGCCCAAGCATTTGCATAACCTTTTGACTAATGACATGGAATTAATATTGTTCTGCTGCTAATTTACTTTTCTTAGTTTCTGTTTAATTTCAGTACTGCTTTGTTTATTTCAGTCTTGTTCATTTGCTTCAGTAGATAGATTTAGATATATTAAATTTCTCATGTCATTTTCGGTTACCTCCGAAAGCCACAGCTGGACTGATGGTGAGGGACTGAATTATGAGTGTGTAGTTTGATATTAGTTTACTTTCTACAAGTTAGATATATTAAATTGCTCATGTCATTTTCAGTTACCTCTGAAAGCCACAGCTGGACTGATGGTGAGGGATTGAAGTATGAGTGTGTAGTTTGATATTAGTTTCCTTTCTGCAAGTTAGAAATATTAAATTGTGCATGACATCTTCAGTTACCTCCGAAAGCCACAGCTGGACTGATGGTGAGGGATTGAAGTATGAGTGTAGAGTTTGATATTAGTTTCTTTTTCTGCAAATTAGATATCAGATTGCTCAAGTTGTTTATGGTTACCTCCGAAAGCCATAGCTGGAATAATGGCGAGGGATCAGAATATAAATTGATGTAATTTGATTTAGATTTACTTTGTTGCAATTCTTGGATTTCTTTAAGCATAGTTTCTTTTGTGTTTAGACAGCAGCAAGGATAGTTTGGTTTTCATGCTCAATAGTTCATGTTTGATTTATTAGGCTAGCAGCACATTTTCATTTCCTTTCAAGTTTTGTCATTTTATGTTTCAAATTCCTTTTTAAGTTTGAAGTTGGTAAATCATTATAAAGGATATCATTGCCTTGAACAATCATAACCATACTTGTTTTTATTTTAGAATTTCCATCTCACATTAGAAAACCAAAAACAACAAAAAGGTAAGAAATAGGTTATCTTGCACATATAGTGCGCCACACTTCATCAACTTACGAATCCCGGATTGATAAATTAATGTAGCAATTTAGGACACACTAAATTGACCAAACATTTTGGCGCCGTTGCCGGGGAAGTGTAACTAGGTAGCCAATTTCTTAAAAAAAAAAAAACAAAAACAAAATAATAAAAGAAGGGAAAACTTGATAACTTCTTGAAGTATGCTCTCCTCTTGCACCTAGTGTGACCTGGAGGATCAGAAAAGAGAGTTATTGGTTCAGTAATTTCTTAAGTATGCTCTCTTCTTGCACCTAGTGTGATCTGGAAGATCAGAAAGAGAATTATTAGCCCAACTTAAAAAAAAAAATAATAAAAAAATGACATGCATAGAGCAAGAGATTCTAGGGGAAGGTTTATAGCTAAAGGCAAGAGTTCGATTTTCACAACTCCATCTTCTTCAAGGCATAGACAAGAATCACCACCATCTACCCCTAGCCTTAAGATTTTTGGAATTCAAGGAGCAGCTGAATTAGAGGATTCTCCTATACCACCTACTAAATCTCATTTAGAAAAGGAAGAGACTCCCTCTCATCCTCCCTTGAGAGAAGAACCAGAGGACTTTGAGGACTCTAAATAAACTATCATGGCAGAGGAAATAATAGATGGATTTGGAGGTAGAGGTAGAGGTAGAGGAGGAGGAAACAATGGAGACAACAATGGTGAAGGTAATAATGGAGGAAATAGGGAAGGAGACAACTTGTTTGGATTCCCTATAGTTGATGAGGAAACTCATACAACTATGAAAAATATCTCACCATCTGTCCTCCCCAACTTTTATGGATTGCGAAGTGAGGATCCTGAAACATTTTTGTTTGAGTTTGAAGTCGTGTGCCGAACCTATGACTATATGGAAGACTCTCAAAAACTCAAACTGTTTCCTTCAACATTGAAGGGAGTTGCTTTGAAATGGTTCATGGGATTAGCCATTCAATCTATTAGGACTTGGAATGATATGAAACAAACATTTTTGGATAGATACTTGGACTATTGTATGCCCACCAATCATAAGGATGAGGTATTCAAAATGATGCAAAAAGAAGATGAAAACTTGGAAGATTTACTTGAAAGATTTAAATACAACTTAAAAAGAGCAAAGATGAGCAACTTAGATGATGAAACCTTGAAAGCCCTCATATTAAAAGAAATTAGAGATGAATGGATAGATATTTTAAACATGATGGGGAAAGGAGACATTTCTCAACTTCCACTTCGTGACATAACAGAACTATGTGTCTATCTCTCAAGAGGAAAATCTAAAACAGGAAAAGGGCCTAGGGATCCTTCTCTTATTAGGGCTAACAAATCTGCAACTGGATCAGTAAGTAGGGCAGAGATTGGTAACATGCTTGATGAATTCAAAACCGATATCTTAGGGAGCCTTAGTGAACAACTAGACACCCTTAAAATCCAAAACAAGCAGAAAGCAGAAACAGATGCTCTAGCCATCTTTTGTCCGAAATGTAGGAAGAAACATGCTTTAAGGGAATGTCCCTTGGATGCAAAAGTTGTAGAAACATGTATAATTTTCTCATAGAATCATGAGATCAAGGATTGTCCTTCAATTCTTGGACTCAAAGCTGTCTTTCAAGAAGACCCAAATTCAGTAGAATCTCTCTGTTTTGTTGCAAGAAGACCTTGGCAGGGACAACAAACTCAAGGGTTTAACAACCATATGAATCTTCAAACCCCACCAAATTGGAATCCTTGGCAAAAACCTTGGCCCCAACATCAAAATCCATATCAGCCATGGGTACAAGGGATGCAAAATCCTTATGGGAGATTTGCTCAATTTTATCAATATCCTCCATCTTTTCAAAATCAACAAGCTCCACAACTTCCAAACCCAAATCCACAACTTTAATTTCCATTTCCACAACAACAACCTTCTCAACAAAATCCAAATCCTCAACTCATGCTCCCATACCAACAAAAGACAAATCAACTTCTAGCTCAACCATTGCCAAATCCTAACTATAAAAATCCTCAGAATACTTACATGGTAGAAGGACAACAATTTCCTACCTATATGATTTTTCCTCTCAATGATGTACAACTCAGATCTGGTAGAGTCTTTGAAAAACCTTCTATAGATATTCAAGAGCAAGATACCTCTGAGGAGGACTCTCTTAAAGTCAATGAGGGTTCTGAGGAAGCATCTCTTCAAAATTCAAACATTCAAAAAGAAAAAGAAAAGTTAACACCCACAACTCCTATAGTTGAGCAACCTGCATCTTCATCTACACCTCCTTTTCCGAAAGACTACAAATTGACAATGGGTGGAAAAACAAATCTTGTTGCCTAACTATGATTTTCTAGATGAATTGAAGAATGTTTGTATCAAGATTCCCTTGCTACAAGCCATTCGAGAGATTCCTATTCTAGCAAAAACAATAAAGGAGTTGAGTTTCAAAAGACCAGGAAGGAAACTAAAAGACACAAGAAGAATCCACCTAGTAGGAAAAATTGCAGATATTATGATGGGAAAAATTACCATGCAGAAGTATGTAGATCCAGGAAGTCCAATTGTCAAGACACATATAAATGGGATAGAAATTCCAAACACATTGACTGACTTAGGGGCTGCTATTAACATTATGAGTAGACAGACTATGGACCAGCTAAAACTTCCTAACCTTCTTTTTACACCTACTTTACTGCAACTTGCATATCGATCAATTATTAAACCAGATGGTGTATTAGAAGATATTTCAGTCTCCTTAGATTCTTGGGAATATCCAGTGGATTTTATGATTTTGACTCCCAAGAGTAATCTAGGAGGACACCCACTTATCTTAGGAAGACCTTGGCTAGCCATAGCTGATGCTTTCATTAGTTGTAGATCTGGGGATATGTACATTTCTAATGGTAATTCGACAAAGAAATTCAATTTGTATCCTCCAGCAAAAGCAATCACAGAAGTAGGAGACAATGAATGGGTCGATGATGAGGAAATTATACAACCTGTCTTTACCATTTCTGAAATCAGTGAGGATAGTCAAATTCCGAACACATTAGAAAATTTTGAGACATCTTCAGAATATGACCCCACACAATTTCAGTTGGAATCTGACATAGAATATTTATCATCAAGACAAATGTCTCTTTACTCTATGGAAGAGTTCGGTAGTTCTACTATTGAGATTTTTCCAGGAAAAACATTGAATATCAACAAACATTTGGAAAAGTCACAACAAGAAGAACTAACCAAAATTTTGCAAAAACATTCTACTGCATTTGCATGGGAGTATACTGACATGAAAGGTATTGATCCTAAGACTTGCATCCATCATATCTATATTGAGGAAAACAATAGACCAATCAGACAACCTCAAAGAAGGATGAATCCAAATCTTAGGGAGATAGTGAAAGAAGAGCTCCAAAAACTACTCAATGTAAACTTCATTTATCCAATTTCAGATAGCCGATGGGTTTCTCCTTGGTTATAGTACCTAAAAAGAATGGTAAATGGAGGGTATGCATTGATTACAGGGAATTGAACAAAGCAACTTTGAAGGATCACTTTCCTTTGCCTTTTATCGATCAGGTATTAGATACATTAGAAGGTAAAAAGTACTTTTCATTTTTGGATGGTTTTAGTGGCTATAATCAAATTCAGGTAGCACCTGAAGATCAAGATAAGACCACATTTACTTGTCCATGGGGAAATTTTTCCTATCGAGTGCTTCCTTTTGGGTTATGTAATGCACCTGCAACATTCCAAAGAGTAGTACTAGGAATTTTTTCTGATCTAATCCATGATTGTGTAGAGGTTTATATGGATGATTTTACAGCTTATGGTAATTCATTTGAAGAGGCATTAGAAAATTTGGAAAAAGTTCTTATAAGATGTAAAGAAACAAACCTTTCATTAAGCCATGAAAAATGCTTTATGATGTTTACTAAAGGTATTGTTTTAGGACATCATATTTCAGGAGATGGGATTAAGGTTGATAGATCAAAAGTTGAAATCATCTCCAAGTTACCTATTCCAAATTGTCAAAAAGATGTTGGAATTTTTCTAGGATTTACTGGTTACTATAGAATATTTATAGAAAACTTCACTAAAATAGCATCTCCACTCTTCAAATTGCTTACAAAAGACTGTGAATTTAAATGGGATCCTGATTGTCAATCAGCCTTTGAAACTTTGAAAACAAGAATATCTGAAGCACCTATCTTGAGAGGACAAAATTGGAAACTTCCTTTCCATATTTCTACGGATGCTTCAGATACAACTTGTTGAGTCTCAATTCTGCATCTTTTCCATACACTTTTCTATACCTTTTTCACTCACCTGAACCTCCCAAATTGTCAATATCATTGTATGTTAATTGCAAAAGAGCATCTAACATGGTTTTTAACTATATTTTTGTGTCTGTTGTTTGATTTAGATTTTGTTCATTTAGCTGCGGAATCTTGCCACTTTCCGCAGCTATTTTGTGAAACTCTATGTTACAGGTGTCTACAGGGAAAACGAGCCACATGGGCAAGTCAGGAATGATTTGGACATGGTTCGTGTCCTATTGGTTCGAGCAAACTCATCTAAAGAAGCCGCGGTCAAAGGCGTCCACATGGAAGTCAACCATAGAGTCTTACAGCGATAGGACTCTGTTCCGTGTCACGTAAAGGTTCATATGGCCGTTTCTGAGCTTGCGGAGGACAAGTCGACATCTGTACATGGCTCCATAGTCGAATTCAAGCATCCACTTCTCATAGATTTATTTTCCAACACGGCCATGATCCTAGATCCGTGGACGTAATGGTCTACGTGTTCTCCACTAGCATAAACTTTAGGAGACAGTTATATTTCTTTTGTTATATATAACGCGTTTGCATACGCATATAGAGTTAGTCTCGATTAGTCTCTGTTATCTTTTATTAGTCTGCTCTGTAATGTAATTACGCTGCACTTGTGCCGTAATACTACCATACTGTTATGACTGCATTTTAATATAAGAAGACTCTGTTTTCCAACTTAATTCGTACATGAAGATCGTTGCCAAGGCTGGTGTAGAGGGCCCCTGCTCAGCTAAGGTTTTGTGCATTAGTGTATAGTTCTTATTTAATTTCTTTAAAGCTCATTGTGTCATAATCCATTCACATGTTTATACACTGCATTTTTCATGATACATATGCTTCATTTCTGTTTATAAACTTTCATGCTTTCTATTTCACTTCTGTCTTTCATGTTTTATGTTGTTAGTCACTGATCAGTGCTCTTGTTTCAGGTTATAGATAGGCAGCCCAGGAATTTTCATAGCTTTTTGACTAATGACATGGAATTAACATTGTTCTGCTGCTAATGTGTTTTTCTTGGTTTCTGTTTAATTTCAGTACTGATTTGTTTAATTCAGTTTTTTTCATTTGCTTCAGTAGTTAAATTTAGATATATTAAACTTCTTATAGCATCCTCAGTTGCCTCCGAAAGCCACAACTGGACTGATGGTGAGGGATTGTATTATGAAATGTGTAGTTTAGTATTAGTTTCCTTTCTACAAATTTAGATATATTAAACTGCTCATAGCATCCTCAGTTGCCTCCGAAAGCCACAGCTGGACTGATGGTGAGGGATTGTATTATGAAATGTGTAGTTTAGTATTAGTTTCCTTTCTGCAAATTTAGATATATTCAACTGCTCATAACATCTTCAGTTGCCTCCGAAAGCCACAACTGGACTGATGGTGAGGGATTGTATTATGAGATGTGTAGTTTGGTATTAGTTTCATTTATGCAAATTTAGATATATTAAATTGCACATGACATCTTCAGTTACCTCCGAAAGCCACAGCTGGACTAATGGTGAGGGATTGAATTATGGATGTATGATTTGATATTAGTTTACTTTCTGCAAGTTAGATATCAGTTACTCAAGTTGTTTATGGTTACCTCCGAAAATCATAGTTGGACTAATGATGAGGGATCAGAAGACAAGTTGATGTAAATTGATTTAGATTTACTTTATTGCAGCTTTTGGATTTCTTTCAGCATAATTTATTTTGTGTTTAGACAGCAGCAAGAATAGTTTGGTTTCATGCTCACTAGTTCATTGTTTTGATTTATTAGACTAGCAGCACCTTTTCATTTCAGCAGCATATTTTCATTTCCTTTCAAGTTTTGTCATTGTAATTTTCAAATTCCTTTTTAAGTTTCAAGTTGGTAAATTGTTATAGAGGATATAATTTCCTTGAACAAACATAACCACACTTTTTTTCATTTTAGAATTTCCATTTCATTTTAGAAAACCAAAAACGACAAAAAGTTAAGAGATAGGTTATCTTGCACATATAGTGTGCCGCACTTCATCAGCTTATGAATCCCGGATTGACAAATTAAATGCAGCAATTTAGGACACACTAAATTGACCAAACATTTTGGCGCCATTGCCGGGGAAGTGTAACTAGGTAGCCAATTTCTTAAAAAAAAAAAAACACAAAATCATAAAAGAAGGGAAAACTTGATAACTTCTTGAAGTATGCTCTCCTCTTGCACCTAGTGTGATCTGGAGGATCAGAAAAGAGAGTTATTGGTTTAGTAATTTCTTAAGTATGCTCTCTTCTTGTACTTAGTGTGACCTGGAAGATCAGAAAGAGAATTATTAGCCCAACTTTTAAAAATTAAATAAAAAATGACATGCATAGAGCAAGAGATTCTAGGGGAAGGTTTATAGCTAAAGCCAAGAGTTCGATTTTCACAACTCCATCTTCTTCAAGGCATAGACCAGATTCACCACCATCTACCCCTAGCCTTAATATTTTTGGAACTCAAGGAGCAGCTGAATTAGAGGATTCTTCTATACCATCTACTAAATCCCATTTAGAAAACAAAGAGACTCTCTCTCACCCTCCCTTGGTAGAAAAACTAGAGGACTCTAAGGACTCTAAAGAAACTATCATGGCAGAGGAAGTAATAGATGGAGGTAGAGGTAGAGGTAGAAGAGGAGGAAACAATGGAGACAACAATGGTGAAGGAAATAATGGTAGAAATAGGGAAGGAGACAATTTGTTTGGATTCCCTATAGTTGATGGGGAAACTCATACAACAATGAAAAATATCTCACCATCTGTTCTCCCTAACTTTTATGGATTGCGAAGTGAGGATCCTGAAACATTTCTGTTTGAGTTTGAAGTTGTGTGCCGAACCTATGACTATATGGAAGACTCTCAAAAACTCAAACTATTTCCTTCAACATTGAAGAGAGCTGCTTTGAAATGGTTCATGGGATTAGCCACTCAATCTATTAGGACTTGGAATGATATGAAACAAAAAAATTTGGATAGATATTTGGACTATTGTATGCCCACCAATCACAAGGATGAGGTATTCAAAATGATGCAAAAAGAAGATGAAAATTTGGAAGACTTACTTGAAAGATTTCAATACAACTTGAAAAGAGCAAAGATGAGCAACTTAGATGATGAAACCTTGAAAGCCCTCATATTCAAAGCCATTAGAGATGAATGGATAGATATTTTAAACATGATGGGGAAAGGAGACACTTCTCAACTTCCACTTCGTGACATAACAGAACTATGTGTCCATCTCTCAAGAGGAAAATCTAAAACAGGAAAAGGGCCTAGGGATCCTTCTCTTATTAGGGCTAAAAAATCTGCAACTGGATCAGTAAGTAGGGCAGAGATTGGTAACATGCTTGATAAGTTCAAAACTGATATCTTAGGGAGCCTTAGTGAACAACTAGACACCCTTAAAATCCAAAACAAGCAGAAAGCAGAAACAGATGTTTTAGCCATCTTTTGTCCGAAATGTAGGAAGAAACATGCTTTAAGGGAATGTCCCTTGGATGCAAAAGTTGTAGAAACATGTATGATTTGCTCAGAGAATCATGAGATCAAGGATTGTCCTTCAATTCCTGGACTCAAAGTTGTCTTTCAAGAAGACCCAAATTCAGTAGAATCTCTCTGTTTTGTTGCAAGGAGACCTTGGCAGGGACAACAAACTCAAGGGTTTAACAACCCTATGAATTTTCAAACCCAACCAAGTTGGAATCCTTGGCAACAACCTTGGCCCCAACATCAAAACTCATATCAGCCATGGGTAGAAGGGATGTAAAATCCTTATGGGAGATTTGCTCAATTTTATCAATATCCTCCATCTTTTCAAAATCAACAAGCTCCACAACTTCCAAATTCAAATCCACAACTTTCATTGCCATTTCCACAACAACAACCTTCTCAACAAAATCCAAATCCTCAACTCATGCTTCCATACCAAAAAAAGACAAATCAACTTCCAGCTCAGCCATTGCCAAATCCTAACAATAAGAATCCTCAAAATACTTACATGGTAGAAGGACAACAATTTCCTACCTATATGATTGTTCCTCTCAACGATGTACAACTCAGATCTAGTAGAGTTTTAGAAAAACCTTCTATAGATATTCAAGAGCAAGATACCTCCGAGGAGGATTCTCTTGAAGTCAATAAAGGTTCTGAGGAAGAATCTCTTCAAAATCCAAGCATGCAAAAAGAAAAAGAAAAGTTAACACCCACAACTCCTATAGTTGAGCAACCAACATCTTCATCTACACCTCCTTTTCCTGAAAGATTACAAATTGACAAGGGGGTGGAAAAACAAATCTTGTTGCCTAACTATGACTTTCTAGATGAATTGAAGAATGTTGGTATCAAGATTCCCTTGCTACAAGCCATTCGAGATATTAATATTCTAGCAAAAACCATAAAGGAGTTGAGTTTCAAAAGACCAGGAAGGAAACTAAAAGACACAAGAAGAATCCACCTGGTAGGAAAGATTGCAGATATTATGATGGGAAAAATTACCATGCAGAAGTATGTAGATCCAGGAAGTCCAATTGTCAAGACACATATAAATGGGATAGAAATTCCAAACACATTGATTGACTTAGGGGCTTCTATCAACATTATGAGTAGACAGACTATGGACCAGCTAAAACTTCCTAACCTTCTTTTTACACCTACTTTACTGCAACTTGCAGATCGATCAATTATTAAACCAGATGGTGTATTAGAAGATATTTCAGTCTCCTTATATTCTTGGGAATATCCAGTAGATTTTATGATTTTGACTCCCAAGAGTAATTTAGGAGGACACCCACTTATCTTAGGAAGACCTTGGCTAGCCACAGCTGATGCTTTTATTAGTTGTAGATCTGGGGACATGTACATTTCTAATGGTAATTCGATAAAGAAATTCAATTTGTATCCTCCAGCAAGAGCAATCACAGAAGTAGGAGACAATGAATGGGTTGATGATGAGGACACTATACAACCTATCTTTACCATTTCTGAAATCAGTGAGGATAGTCAAATTCTGAACACATTAGAAAATTTTGAGACATCCTCAGAATATGACCCCACACAATTTCAGTTGGAATCTGACATAGAATATTTATCATCAAGACAAATGTCTCTTTACTCTATGGAAGAGTTCGGTAGTTCTACTATTGAGATTTTTCCAGGAAAAACACTGAATATCAACAAACTTTTGGAAGAATCACAACAAGAAGAACTAACCAAAATCTTGCAAAAACATTCTACTGCATTTGCATGGGAGTATACTGACATGAAAGGTATTGATCCTAAGACTTGCATCCATCACATATATATTGAGGAAAACAGTAGACCAATCAGACAACCTCAAAGAAGGATGAATCCAAATCTTAGGGAGATAGTGAAAGAAGAGCTCCAAAAACTTCTCAATGTAAACTACATTTATCCAATTTCAGATAGCCGATGGGTTTCTCCTTTGGTTATAGTACCTAAAAAGAATGGTAAATGGAGAGTATGCATTGATTACAGGGAATTGAACAAAGCAACTTTGAAGGATCACTTTCCTTTGCCTTTTATCGATCGGGTATTAGACACATTAGCAGGTAAAAAGTACTTTTCATTTTTGGATGGTTTTAGTGGCTATAATCAAATTCAGGTAGCACCTGAAGATCAAGATAAGACCACATTTACTTGTCCATGGGGAACTTTTGCCTACCGAGTGCTTCCTTTTGGGTTATGTAATGCACCTGCAACATTCCAAAGAGCAGTGCTAGGAATTTTTTCTGATCTAATCCATGATTGTGTAGAGGTTTATATGGATGATTTTACAGTTTATGGTAATTCATTTGAAGAGGCATTAGAAAATTTGAAAAAAGTTCTTATAAGATGTAAAGAAACAAACCTTTCATTAAGCCATGAAAAATGCTTTATGATGTTTACTGAAGGGATTGTTTTAGGACATCATATTTCAAGAGATGGGATTAAGGTTGATAGATCAAAAGTTGAAGTCATCTCCAAGTTGCCTATTCCAAATTGTCAAAGAGATGTTAGAATTTTTCTAGGATTTACTGGTTACTATAGAAGATTTATAGAAAACTTCACTAAAATAGCATCTCCACTCTTCAAATTGGTTACAAAATACTGTGAATTCAAATGGGATCCTGATTGTCAATCAGCTTTTGAAACTTTGAAAACAAGAATATCTGAAGCACCTATCTTGAGAGGACCAAATTTGAAACTCCCTTTTCATATTTCTACGGATGCTTCAGATACAGCTCTAGGAGTTGTGTTGGGTCAAAAAGATTTAGTTCCTTATGCCATTTATTATACCAGTAAAAATTTAACTCCCACAGAGTTGAACTATACTGTGACTGAAAAAGAGTTTTTAGTTGTTGTTCATGCAATTAATAAGTTTAGACATTACATAATAGGCTATGAAACTTTTATTCATACTGACCATTCTGCAATTAGATATTTGATGAACAAACCTGTTACTAATGGCAGAGTGACAAGATGGCTTTTACTTTTGCAAGAATTCAATATTACTGTGTTGGATAGACCAGGAAAACAGAATACAGTAGCTGATTTCTTATCTAGGATTCAGAATACTAAAGAAGATTCTCCTGTAGAAGATAAGTTTCCTGATGAATATTTGTTTGCAGTAACTATTAAGACCCCTTGGTATGCAGATATTGCTAACTATTTGGTTACAGGGAAACTACCTTCACATTTATTTCCAAGAGAAAAACGAAAGATTATTCAGGAGAGTTCAAAATATTCATGGATTTCTAACGAATTGTTTAAAACAGGGCCGGATCTTGTGATCAGAAGATGTGTCAGGGAAGATGAAATGCCTGATATTCTTAAGGCATGTCATGATGAACCATGCGGCGGACACTTTGCAGACAAAAGGATGGCCTATAAAATCCTCTCTTTAGGATATTATTAGCCTTCCCTCTTCAAAGATGCAAAACAATATGTCAAAAGGTGTGACAGTTGCCAAAGAGTAGGGAAACCTACCCTTTCAAATGAAATGCCATTGCAAACACAGGTACTCATTGAACCCTTTGAAAAATGGGCTTTAGATTTCATTGGACCTATTAATCCACCATCCAAGCAAAAAAAGTATATATTGGTTTGTACTGATTATGTTACTAAATGGGTAGAAGCCAAAGCATTAGTATCTGCTACTGAAAATTCAGTTATTCATTTTTTTTATGAGGATATTTTTACTCGCTTTGGTGTTCCAAGAGAAATTGTGACAGATCAGGGGAGCCAATTCACATCCAATTTGGTGGAGAAGTTGATGGAAGAATACAAAATCAAGCACGGAAGATCTACTCCTTACCATCCACAAGCAAATGGTCAAGTGGAGTCCACAAACAAAGTTCTTGAAAGTATCATCACCAAAACTGTTCATCTACATAGAAGAGATTGGGCGGAAAGGCTTCCAGAAGCCTTGTGGGCCTACAGAACTACATGGAGGAATACAACAGGACATTCTCCCTATGAACTTGTTTATGGGAAAGAAGTCTTCCTCCCCATTGAGTTCCAAGTCAAGACCTTCAAGATAGCAGTTCAGTTGGGGATGGACTTATCAGAAGCCCAAAAGCATAGAATGGAGCAGTTGAATGAGCTAGATGAGATCAGACAAGAAGCAATTTTAAGAACTGATCTAGTTCAATATCAAAGAGCTAAATGGCATGACAAGTACATCAAAGAAAAGAAGTTTCAAGAAGGAGATTGGGCATTGTTATTTGATTCCAAATTTAAATATTTTCAAGGAAAATTTCAGACTCATTGGCTTGGGCCATATGAGATTGACAAGATCTTTAGCAATGGAGCGGTAAGAATCAAGACCATTGATGAGTTTCAAAATCCTCTTATTGTGAATGGCCATAGATTGAAAGTTTATCATAAGCCACTCTCAAAGGAGGATTTTGTCAAAATGTTTCAAGAAAGTTCTGCAATCAGGCTGGTACAGAAGAATTCTTCTTCTCCACCAGCCTAGCTGTTAAAAAAAAAATTAAAAAAAAAAAAAAAAATTGTATAAGCCTGAAACCAATCACTGATTGGCAGTCTTATACAGAAAATATAGGGTGAAAATCAGGAACACCTGACACTCTATATTTTCCAAAAAAAAAATCTCTCTCTTTCATTTCACAAGTTTTGTGACCATTCACTCCATTCCATTCCACTTTATTCCATTTCATTTCACTTCATTTCACTCCATTCCACTTCATTTTATCCATTTCATCAATAAAAATCTTTTTCATGACCATTTCCATCTGGTCATTTGTCATCTATTCATCTCCATTCATCCAAGTAATAGCTGTGTCAGTTTCCGCAGCTGACATCTGTTTCCACAGCTGACTCCAGTTTCCGCAGCCAGAAGCAGATTCCGCAGCTACAACTCTGTTTTCAAAAGAATGTACAGTCAGAAGTTATTTCCATAATCATGAAATAAAATGCAGGTGAGAGGATCAAAAAATGAAGACATGGAGCATTCAAGATGCCAATAAAGAGCAATTAGTTGAAGACCAAGGAAAAGGCAAAGATTCCAAAGTTATGAATAAAATTTATTTCAAAAAGCATTGAAAAACACATTTTTATATAGTTCTGAACCATGAGCTCCATCCATTATGTGCAATGATTATATTGACAATTCCGTAACCTCTCACGATCTCCATATTACCCTTTCACATTCATTCTCAAACGGTTCCATCATTAAACCCCCGATCTTCACTCATGTTCCAATATCCCACCGATGACAATGAGACGTATTTGATTTGACCACGGACTCTTACAGCCGCATAAATCCATAACCGTTGTTGAAACGTGCTCATATTTATTGTGTAGCCACCAAAATTCAAAACGCTGCCGGATGTGTTATACTCTGTTAATCTCTCTGTCGTGTCTCTGCCGTGCTTACGAAACCCCACTCTGTTCTGTCTCACTCCATTT
The DNA here is from genome assembly GCA_034641835.2 of Pinus albicaulis. Lineage (NCBI taxonomy): Eukaryota > Viridiplantae > Streptophyta > Pinopsida > Pinales > Pinaceae > Pinus > Pinus albicaulis. Next base: position 910,726,698 of record CM076573.1, on the reverse strand, counting down.
CATTCATTGTGCTCATTCCCACTCTCTGATATTTACCCACAGTCATTGCGCTTATCTTTGTGCATTCAGCCGTTCTATTTCCATTTGAACCCTCACGCAAGCAAATTTGTGAAGAGCAGAAAGAAAAATGGGTAAATTGCTAAGAGCAGAGCCGGAAGGACCTAAGTTTATAGAGGGATATCCGCAAGTAAAGGAGATATTGAAGAAAGCAAATTGGCTGCGGTTTATCTAGAAATTTAGAGGTTACCATAAAGAAGTCACGAAGGCATTCGCAAGGTCGTTTGATGGCTTGGAAGCAGAGATTGGAGACCTTAAGTTTGCGGTCAATGAAGCATCTATAGCAACAGCCACAGAACTTCTTCAGGAGGGTGAGCGTTGGTTTAAGAATAAAAGTATCAGTGATGAAGCATGGAGAACAATCTTACAAAACCAAGGTATGGACATAACTGTTTTTAAAAGAGGAATTCATGTGCATGCATTGAAAGAGGAATGGGCTACTTTGCTACTAGTTGTTTAGAAATTCATTACATGTGAAGGCCCTTTTGGGTCCATGTATATGTACCATACCAGGTTACTGATGAATTTTCTAGATAATAAAACTCTCAATCTCCCATATTTTCTATTCAATAGTTTGAAGAAAATGTCCGTGACTGTTCAGAAACATTTAGGAGATGTAGAACCCCATCTATATCACCACGGCCTTGTAAAAATTTTTATTGAAAAGGAGTTAAAGGAAAAGAAGACACATGGGAACAATTTCTGGTTAGAAATTTCTTTGAGGAACCTCAGGAAATTCCTGAAGGTAGCACAGCAAGAAGGAGTAGAAGAAAAAGAATAAATGATGAAACCCAAATTACTCCTATTCAAGAAATTCCTGAAGGTAGCACAGCAAGAAGAAGTAGGAGAAAAAGAACAATTGATGAAATCCAAAATACTCCTACTACTGCAATTGAAAGAACTGATAGGGAAGAGAGACTGTCAAAGAGGAAGAAGAAAGAAATCAAGGGTAAGAAGCCAATCACACCAAAAGAGAGAAAAATTATTGAAGCTGTACATAAAACTCCTTCTTCTGAAGAAGAAGATAATCAAGTGTTATCTGAAAGACTAGTTTATCTTCAAAAACAGTCCTCTATGGCCAAGAAGACAGAGAAAGGAAAACAAAAACAAAAGGATAGTGCACCACAGCGTGTGAGAAGAAGCAGCAGACTTAAGGGGAAATTGAGGAAAACTCAAATAAAGGGTCCTCATTTCATTGACTTGGGAGAGGAAACATCTGAACAGTCCCCAGCTGACCATAGTCCATCTAAGTCAGTTAGTGAACCTGGTTCATTTCATTCCCAATCAGACATTGAACATACTCCATCCCATTCTCAGCAAGATATTGATGTGAGCCCTTCTCAGCCAGATTTTGAAGATAACTCTCCTTCACGGCATTTTGGGGACAACCCAATAAAAATGACACCTGAAATAGACCCCAAGCAGCATGAAGTATATGACTATATAGAATCTTTGGAAAAGGCAGCAACAGGTCCTAGTACTTCGTCCATTCAGCCTCATACAGTACATGATGATTTAGTCCAATCACTAAAACAGGAAGTCTTTGAGCTAGAGCTTTTAAATAGGCACATCAAAAATGAAAATGAGACATTGAAAGAACAAGGAAAACTGGACAAAATCATCCATGATAATACCATGCTACATCTGGGAATATGGTAGAAGAAGAACAAGAAATTGAAAAGGAAATGCCAGAAGTTGAGCAGAGCACTGGTTAATATCAAATTTAGGTGCTTAATGAAGAAACCCAGAATGTTGGCAGCACCAAGGAAGAGGAGGAGAGGATTGGATGTGTTGGCTGAAGTGTCAAGGCATATGAACTAAGGAAGGAATATCAAAATTTTGGTTGCATGAGGACATGCAACACCTTCACAGTGGGGGTATGTTGAGTCTCAAATCTGCATCTTTTCCATACACTTTTCTATACCTTTTTCACTCACCCGAACCTCCCAAGTTGTCAATATCATGTGCAAGAGAGCATCTAACATGGTTTTTAATTATATTTTTGTGTTTTCTATTTGATTTAGATTTTGTTCATTCAGCTGCGGAATCTTGCCACTTTCCGCAGCTGCTGCAACTTTCCGCAGCTATTTTGTGAAACTCTATGCTACAGGTGTCTACAAAGAAAACGAGCCACATGGGCAGGTCAGGAATGACGTGGACATGGTTCGTGTCCTATTGGTTCGAGAAAACTCATCTAAAGAAGCCGCGGTCAAAGGCGTCCACATGGAAGTCAACCATAGAGTCTTACGGTGATAGGACTCTGTTCCGTGTCACGTAAAAGTTCATATGGCCGTTTCTGAGCTTGCGGAGGACAAGTCGACATCTGTACATGGCTCCATAGTCGAATTCAAGCATCCACTTCTCATAGATTTATTTTCCAACACGGCCATGATCCTAGATCCGTGGACGTAATGGTCTACGTGTTCTCCACCAGCATAAACTTTAGGAGACAAATATATTTCTTTTGTTATATATAACGTGTTTTCATACGCATATAGAGTTAGTCTCGATTAGTCTCTGTTAATTTTATTAAGTTTTCTCTGTAATGTAATTATGCTGCCTTAGTGCCGTAATACTACCTTACTGTTATGACTGCATTTTAATATAAGAAGACTATGTTTTCCAACTTAATTCGTACTTGAAGATCGTTGCCAAGGCTGGTGTAGAGGGCCCCTGCTCAGCTAAGGTTTTGTGCATTAGTGTATAGTTCTTATTTCATTTATTTAAAGCTCATTGTGCCATAATCCATTCACATGTTTATACACTGCATTTTTCATGATACATATGCTTCATTTCTGTTTATAAACTTTCATGCTTTCTATTTCACTTCTGTCTTTCATGTTTTATGTTGTTAATCACTGATCAGTGTTCTTGTTTCAGGTTATAGATAGGCAGCCCGGGAATTTTCATAGCTTTTTGACTAATGACATGGAATTAACATTGTTCTGCTGCTAATGTGTTTTTCTTAGTTTCTGTTTAAATTTCAGTACTGCTTTGTTTAATTCAGTTTTGTTCATTTGCTTCAGTAGTTAAATTTAGATATATTAAACTGCTCATAGCATCTTCAGTTGCCTCTGAAAGCCACAGCTGGACTGATGGTGAGGGATTGTATTATGAAATGTGTAGTTTAGTATTAGTTTCCTTTCTGCAAATTTAGATATATTAAACTGCTCATAACATCTTCAGTTGCCTCCGAAAGCCACACCTGGACTGATGGTGAGGGATTGTATTATGAAATGTGTAGTTTAGTATTAGTTTCCTTTCTGCAAATTTAGATATATTAAACTGCTCATAACATCTTCAGTTGCCTCCGAAAGCCACAGCTGGACTGATGGTGAGGGATTGTATTATGAGATGTGTAGTTTGGTATTAGTTTCATTTCTGCAAATTTAGATATATTAAATTGTACATGACATCTTCAGTTACCTCCGAAAGCCACAGCTGGACTGATGGTGAGGGATTGAATTATGGATGTATGATTTGATATTAGTTTACTATTTTGCAAGTTAGATATCAGTTACTCAAGTTGTTTATGGTTACTTCCGAAAATCATAGCTGGACTAATGATGAGGGATCAGAAGACAAGTTGATGTAAATTGATTTAGATTTACTTTATTGCAGCTTTTGGATTTCTTTCAGCATAATTTATTTTGTGTTTAGACAGCAGCAAGAATAGTTTGGTTCATGACTCACTAGTTCACTGTTTTGATTTATTAGACTAGCAGCACCTTTTCATTTTAGCAGCATATTTTCATTTCCTTTCAATTTTTGTCATTGTAATTTTCGAATTCCTTTTTAAGTTTCAAGTTGGTAAATAATTATAGAGGATATCATTTCCTTGAACAAACATAACCACACTTGTTTTCATTTTAGAATTTCCATTTCATCTTAGAAAACCAAAAACAACAAAAAGTTAAGAGATAGGTTATCTTGCACATATAGTGCGCCGCACTTCATCAGCTTACGAATCCCGGATTGACAAATTAAATGCAGCAATTTAGGACACACTAAATTGACCAAACACAGCTCTAGGAGCTGCGTTGGGTCAAAAATATTTAGTTCCTTATGCCATTTATTATACCAGTAAAAATTTGACTCCCACAGAGTTAAACTATACTGTGACTGAAAAAGAGTTTTTAGTTGTTGTTCATGCAATCAATAAGTTTAGACATTATATAACAGGCTATGAAATTTTTATTCATACTGACCATTCTACAATTAGATATTTAATGAACAAACCTGTTACTAATGGCAGAGTGACAAGATGGCTCTTACTTTTACAAGAATTCAATATTACTGTGTTGGATAGACCAGGAAAACAAAATACAGTAGCTGATTTCTTGTCTAGGATTCAGAATACTAAAGAAGATTCTCCCGTAGAGGATAAGTTTCCTGATGAATACTTGTTTGCAGTAACTATTAAGACTCCTTGGTATGCAGATATTGCTAACTATTTGGTTACAGGGAAACTGCCTTCACATTTATTTCCAAATGAAAAACGAAAAATTATTCAAGAGAGTTCAAAATATTCATGGATTTCTAACGAATTGTTTAAAACAGGGCCAGATCTTGTGATCAGAAGATGTGTCAGGGAAGATGAAATGCCTGATATTCTTAAGGCATGTCATGATGAACCATGCGGCGAACACTTTTCAGACAAAAGGACGGCCTATAAAATCCTCTCTTTAGGATATTATTGGCCTTCCCTCTTCAAAGATGCAAAACAATATGTCAAAAGGTGTGAAAGCTACCAAAGAGTAGGGAAACCTACCCTTTCAAATGAAATGCCATTGCAAACATAGGTACTCATTGAACCCTTTGAAAAATGGGCTTTAGATTTCATTGGACCTATTAATCCACCATCTAAGCAAAAGAAGTATATATTGGTTTGTACTGATTATGTTACTAAATGGGTGGAAGCTAAAGCATTAGTATCTGCTACTGAAAATTCAGTTATTCATTTTCTTTATGAGGATATTTTTACTCGCTTTGGTGTTCCAAGAGAAATTGTGACAGATCAAGGAAGCCAATTCACATCCAACCTGGTGGAGAAGCTAATGGAAGAATACAAAATCAAGCATAGAAGATCTACTCCTTACCATCCATAAGAAAATGGTCAAGTGGAGTCTACCAACAAAGTTCTCGAAAGTATCATCACCAAAACTGTTCATCTACATAGAAGAGACTGGGCAGAAAGGCTTCCTGAAGCCTTGTGGGTCTACAGAACTACATGGAGAAATACAATAGGACATTCTCCCTATGAACTTGTTTATGGGAAGGAAGTCCTGCTCCCCATTGAGTTCCAAGTCAAGACCTTCAAGATAGCAATTCAGTTGGGGAGGGACTTATCAGAAGCCCAAAAGCATAGAATGGAGCAGTTGAATGAGCTAGATGAGATCAGACAAGAAGCAATTTTAAGAACTGATCTAGTTCAATATCAAAGAGCTAAATGGCATGACAAGTACATCAAAGAGAAGAAGTTTCAAGAAGGAGATTGTGCATTGTTATTTGATTCCAAGTTTAAAGATTTCAAAGGAAAATTTCAGACTCATTGGCTTGGGCCATATGAGATTGACAAGATCTTTAGCAATGGAGCGGTAAGAATCAATACCATTGATGAGTTTCAAACTCCTCTTATTGTGAATGGCCACAGATTGAAAGTTTATCATAAGCCACTCTCAAAAGAGGAATTTTTCAAAATGTTTCAAGAAAATTCTGCAATTAGGCTGGTACAGAAGAATTCTTCTTCTCCACCAACCTAGCTTTTGTTCTTTTCAGTTAAAAAAAAATAAAATAAAAAAAATAAAATTGTATAAGCCTGAAAACCAATCACTGATTGGCAGTCTTAGACAGAAAATGTAGGGTGAAAATCAGGAACACCTGACACCCTATATTTTCCAAAAAAAAAAAATCTCTCTTTCATTTCACAAGTTTTGTGACCACCCACTCCATTCCATTCCACTTCATTTCACTCCACTTCATTCCATTTCACTTCATTTTATCTATTTCATTCCATTTCCATTTAGTCAATTTTCATCCGTTCATTTCCATTCACCCAAATAATAGCTGTGTCAGTTTCCGCAGCTGACATATGTTTCTGCAGCTGACACCAGTTTCCGCAGCCAGAAACAGATTTCGCAGCTACCACTCTGTTTTTTTCAAAAGAATGTACAACCAGATGTTATTTCCATAATCATGAAATAAAATGCAAGTATGAGGACCAATTATGAAGACATGGAGCATTCAAGATATCAATGAGGAGCAACTAATTGAAGACCAAGGAAAAATGGCAAGAATTCCAAGGTATGAGTAAAAATTTATTTCAAATAGCATTTAAAACACATTTTTATATAGTTAGAAACCATAAGCTCCATTATGTGCAATGATTGTATTGAAAAACTCCGTAACCACTCCATGATCTCTGTACAATCCTCCCACAATCCTTGCATTCATTCTCAAACGGTCCCATAATTAAACCTCCGATCTTCACTCATACTCCGATATTCCACCTGTGACAATGAAACGTAGTTGATTTGACTACGGCTTCTTTCAGCCGCATAAAATCTGTAACCGTTGTATAAACGTGCTTACATTTATTCTGCAGCCACCAAATTTTTAAAACACTTCCGGATGTGTTATACTCCTCCTATTGTTCTATTAATCTTACAGCCGCATTTCCGTCGTGCTCACGTAACCCTTCTCTGTTCCGCTTCACTCCATTTCGTTCTCTGTTACGCTACAGTCTGTATACCCACTCTATGATATCTACCTACAGTCATCGTGCTCATTTCCGTTCATTCAGCCGTCCTACTTCCATTGAACCCTCCTCACGCAGGCAAGTTTTTAAAGAGCAGAAAGAAGGATGGGTAAATTGTTGAGAGCAGAACCAGAGGGACCTAAATTCATGGAAAGATAGCCCCAAGTCAGGGATATATTGAAGAAGGAAAAGTGGCTGCGGTTTATCCAAAAGTTTAGAGGCTACCATAAAGAGGTGACAAAAGCTTTTGCAAGGTCTTTCAATGGCCTGGAGGTAGAGATTGGAGACCTTAAGTTTACGGTGAATGAGGCATCTATAGCATCTGCCACAGAACTTCTTCAAGAGGGTGAACGTTGGTTTAAGAACAAAAGCATTAGTGATGAAGCTTGGAGAGAGATTCTACATAACCCAGGTATGGACATAACTATTTTTAAAAGAGGAATTCCTGTTCATGCTTTGAAAGAGGAATGGGCTACTTTGCTGCTAGTTGTTCAAAAATTTATCACCTGTGAGGGCCATTTTGGGTCAATGTATATGTACCATACCCGATTGCTGATGAATTTTCTAGATAACCAGACCCTCAATTTGCCGTACTTTTTATTAAATAGTTTGAAGAAGATGTATGTGACTGTTCAGAAGCATTTAGGGGATGTAGAACCTCATCTATATCACCATGGTCTTGTAAAAATTTTGATTGAAAAATAGTTAAAAGAGAAGAAGGATACATGGGAACAATTTTTGATTAGAAATTTCTTTGAGGAACCTCAAGAAATTCCTGAAGGTAGCACATCAAGAAGGAGTAGGAGAAAAAGAACAAATGATGAAACTCAAAGTACTCCTACTACTACAATTGAAAGAACTAGTAGGGAAGAGAGACTGTCAAAAAGGAAGAAGAAGGAAACCAAGGATAAAAAGCCAATAACATCAAAAGAGAGAAAAAGTATTGAGGCTATGCATCAAACCCCTTCTTCCGAAGAAGATCATCAAGTGTTATCTGAAAGACTATTTCACCTTCAAGAACATTCATCTATGGCCATGAAGAAAGGGAAAGGAAAACAAAAGAAAAAAGACAGTGGTCCACAGTGTGTGAGAAGAAGTTCTAGGCTTAAGGGGAAGTTGAGGAAAACGCAAATGAAAGGACCCCATTTTATTGATTTGGGGGAAGAAAGATCTGAACAATCCCCAGCTGGCCATAGTCCATCTCACTCTCAGTCAGACATTGAACATAGTCCATCCCATTCTCAGCCAGAAGTTAATGTGAGTCCTTCTCAGCCATATTTTGAAGACAACTCTCCTCCACGGCATTTTGGGGACAGCCCAATAAAAACGACACCTGAGATAGACCCAAAGCAACAAGAAGTATATGCTTATATAGAATCTTTAGAAAGAGCAGCTACGGGTCCCAGTACTTCGTCCACTCAGCCTCACACAGCACAAGATGATCTAGTCCAATCACTGAAACAAGAAGTCTTTGAGCTAGAGCTTTTAAATAGACACATTAAAAATGAAAATGAGACATTGAAGGAACAAAGTAAATTGGACAAAATCATTCATGATAATACCATGCTACATCTGGGAATATGGCAGAAGAAGAACAAGAAATTGAAGAAGAAATGCCAGAAGTTAAGCAGAGCACTGATTAATATCAAATTCAGATGCTTGATGAAAAAGCCCAGGATGTTAGCAGCACCAAGGAAGAGGAGGAGAGGACTGGATGTATTGGCTGAAGTGTCAAGGCATATGAATTGAATAAGTATTATCAAAATTTTGGTTGCATGAGGACATGCAACACCTTCACAGTGGGGGTATGTTGAGTCTCAAATCTGCATCTTTCCTATACACCTTTCTAGACCTTTTTCATTCACCTGAACCTTCTAAGTTGTCAATATCATTGCATATCAATTGTAAAAGAGCATCTAAAATGGTTTTTAACTATGTTTTGTGTCTGCTTTTTGATTTATATTTTTGCTCATTTAGCTGCGGAATCTTGCCACTTTTCGCAGTTGCTGCATCTTTCCGCAGCCATTTTATGAAAGTCTATGTTACAGGTGTCTTCAGGCAATTCGAGCCACATGGGCAAGTCAGAAATGATGTGGACATGGATCGTGTCCTATTGGCTCGGGAAAATTCACCTAAGGAGGCTGCGGTCAAAGGTGGCCAAGTGGAAGTCAACCGTAGAGTCCCACGGTGACAGGAATTTGTTTCTCATCACGTGGATATTTGTATGACCGTTTCTAATTTACGGGAGACACATCAACACCTGTACACGGCTCCATAAGCCGAATCCAACATCCACTCTTCATAGATTTACTCCTCACCGCGGCCATGATGCTGGATCTCTGGACGTGATGGTTCACGTGTCTCTATCAGCACAAAATTTAGGGAATTATTTATATCACATTTGTTATAAATAACGCGTTTTCATACGCATGATAGTTAGCCTCCATATAGCTCTGTAATGTAATTGCATTGCCACTGTGCTGTAATATTATTTCTCTGTTATGACTGCATTTTAATATATAAGAAGACTCTGTTTCCAAGCGTAATTCGTATTTGAAGGCTGTTGCCCGAGGCCTGTGCAGAGGGCCCCTGCACACGCTGAGGTTTTGTGCATTACTGTATAGTTTCTTGTTTTATTTCTTTAAGTTCATTGTGCCATAAGTCATTCACGTGTTTATACATTGCATCTTTTATGATATTTATGCTTCATCTCTGTTCATAATCTTTCATGCTTTACATTTTACTTCTGTCCATAATATTTCATGTTTTATGTTGTTGTTAACTGATCAGTGTTCTTGTTTCAGATTACAATAGGCAGCCCAGGCACTTGCACATCTTTTTATAATGACTAATGACATGGAATCAATATTGTCCTTTTGCTAATTTGTTTTTCTTAGTTTTTGTTTAATTCCAGCACTGTTTGTTTATTTCAGTCTTGCACATTTGCGTCAGTAGTTAGATTTAGATATATTAAATTGCTCATGTCATTTTCAGTTACCTCTGAAAGCCATAGTTGGACTAATGGTGGGGGATTGAAGTATGAGTGTGTAGTTTGATATTAGTTTACTTTCTGCAAGTTAGAAATATTAAATCAAGCCATCTCATTTTCTGCCATTCTCCATCATCTCCAGCCACACCGGACTCTCCAGGTAGGGATTGAAGTATGAGTGTGTAGTTTGATATTAGTTTACTTTCTGCAAGTTAGATATATTAAATTGCTCATGTCATTTTTAGTTACCTCCGAAAACCACAGCTGGACTGATGGTGAGGGATTGAAGTATGAGTGTGTAGTTTGATATTAGTTTCTTTTTCTGCAAATTAGATATCAGATTGCTCAAGTTGTTTATGGTTACCTCCGAAAGCCATAGCTGGACTAATGGCGAGGGATCAGAATATAAATTGATGTAATTTGATTTAGATTTACTTTGTTGCAATTCTTGGATTTCTTTAAGCATAGTTTCTTTTTTGTTTAGACAGCAGCAATGATAGTTTGGTTTTCATGCTCAATAGTTCATGTTTGATTTATTAAGCTAGCAGCACATTTTCATTTCCTTTCAAGTTTTGTCATTGTATGTTTCAAATTCCTTTTTAAGTTTGAATTTGGTAAATCATTATAAAGGATATCATTTCCTTGAACAATCATAACCATACTTGTTTTTATTTTAGAATTTCCATCTCACATTAGAAAACAAAAAATGAAAAAAAGGTAAGAAATATGTTATCTTGCACATATAGTGCGCCACACTTCATCAGCTTACGAATCCCGGATTGATAAATTAATGTAGCAATTTAGGACACACTAAATTGACCAAACAAGCATCCACATTGCCGACCTTCGAATGTTCATGTGCTTTAGAGCTTGGATTAACTACTAATGATGACCCTAAAGTACAGTAATAATGCTACTCAGTAGAATATGGATCAACGGGAAGCTTATTTTTTATCCAGAATCACTCTTTTATATTCAAGCATATTCCATGCTAAATCAAGATTAGAATCTTCCTCATCTTCACCTTCTAGATCAACATCATCACCAGCATCTTCCTCATCACTTTCTTCTCTTTCAACACCTTCCTCTCTATTCATTTTCCTTCCATCCAAGGAGTGTGTCCAACAAAATTATCTGCTGCTTCAAATTTAGAAATTTTAATCTTGTGCTAAGATAAAATTCTTTTTAATATTTTTAATATTTTAGTTGTGCCAGATTGAGCTACAACATGGTCTATTGTCTTGTTTTTTTTTATTCTATGTTTTCATTTTAATATTCATTTTTAATGTCCTAAGGAAACTGTCCCTTTCTAACCAATTCAGGAGAAAAAGATTGAAGGAAAAGATGGAAAAAGGTCAAAAGGAGGACAATTTCAAAACCTAGCACTGGAAAAGGGAACAAATGTGAAACTGATCAATGTTGGAATGAGGACTTTTGGAGATTCCTAGCACTAGAAAAGGGTACAATTTCAAAATAAATGTTACTAGAAAATAACCTAATTGTGAATCCTACTACTAGAAAGAAATCTATTTGACAAACTCAACGCTAGAATACAAAGAAATTAGGAAGCCTGGCACTACAAAAGGGCACATTTGGAATTCCTAGCACTGGAAAAGGAAACAAGGAGGAATCTTAGTGCTGTAAAACAAGGTAGATGAGAAACAATATAGCACTAGAAAGTTAAAAAAAGTGAAAAATATAGTGTTATGAAAAGGACAATTTAAAAATTTAGAGCTAGTAATGAAGGAAATTAGAAAACCTAGTGCTACGAGGGAGGAAAAAATGAAATCATAGCAGTAGAAAGTTGAACATATGAGAAACATAGCGCATCAATGAGGAGAGGAGTTTAGTTTTGGATAGAGAGAGAGAGAGAGAGAGAGATAGTTGATGAATGCAAAAACTACCTAGCATAAATGTTAATTACAAACTACCATAAATATTAATTCCAAACTACATAGAATAAATATTAATTGCAAACTACCATTAATATTAATTCCAAACTACCTAGCATAAATATTAATTGTAAACTACCTAGAATAAATATTCATGAACAAACGTAAATATTAATTGCAAATTAACTACCTAGAACTCATCATGATATTTTTTCTCAATGCATAAAACACAAAATGAATATTTTGGAAGATTGTCACTTGTTCAATTGACTATATATTTGAACTAAGTAAATACCAAGTCTCCTATTGAATGTATAAGAAATATAAAGAAAAAGTCTTGTATGGTCTAATGGATGATAATGAATAAGTACTTACTAATGGATGATATTCATCTCTGCCTTCAGCGTGTTCATAAGTTCTACAATGTTTTTTAGCTGTTGTTGATGCAGGAGCATCCGAACTTAGCCAGAAATGTGATTGGATGTTCACATGTTGTGGCTAAAAATGAGGTGGATAAACATTGGTTATTAGTATTTTTATTTAATTTTAATGAGAGAAGTTATTTGGTTTGGATTTGTTAGATTAATTAGGAAATAAAATAAGAAATGGGTTCCTCCCTACGTGGAGATTGAGCCAAGTAGGCTAAGAACTGAGAAATAGGATAACATTTATTTGTGGAATAGATTCAACAGAAAACTATTTTTAAAGAGAAGGACACTATAAAATGTGTGAAATAGGAGAAATAGAAGGAGGAACGAGAGTGGAGAGACAGAGAAATAGAGAGCGGGAAAAATTGGTTTAATCTAGCCATGAGGGCCAAAAACCTCTGTAATTTTTATTTTATGAATAGTTGACTAAAGTGTGATGTGTAAATCATTGTTCTGGACCTAATTTTTTTTTAGACCCTTTAAAAAAAATTGATCCTGAAGATACCTATATCATTCTCCTATTTATGAGTTTTTATTTGAATTTATAAATGAATAGCTTAAGGGTTTTATCGCAGAACTAAGTATTTGAGCATTTTAAATTCTTTTATGATTGAATGATTGATTTAAAAAGTGTGTATTTGATCCATTTATAGAACCTTGTTTTACCCAGAACTATGAGTCAGGTGAATCGTACTTGATGAGCAAAGCGGTCTAACAAAAACCGTGAGTAGTATATCGCATTGATTTGCGGTGGTTTTCGGTATTGATCCAAAGTGCGTGATTAAGGTATGGAGGTAACACATAGCACCTATCGGGTGGAATAAAACCATCGATATCGCATGGTTTCAAGGTGTTATTGACCCTGTTAGTTAGTGTGTGATATCCGTTAGATGAACACCGGATTGAATGAACGGTGGAGATTATATGTGTCACGAGGAAATAAAGAATTAAAACGGTCAATGGTGATTGTTCACATTTTAATATTTATGTTGATTTCTTTTCTTTTGAAAAATTACACATACAATATGATGTCTTTCTGTTTTTCCGTGCATATGGTGTTTAATATATGATTCCTCCATTTGATTGCGGGTATAAATTAAGGAAAAATTAAGTTGCTAAAGGGACTTCGACATCATTTGGTATCAGAGCTAAAATCATGTTTGTTTTGTAAAATTCCACCAAGAAGAGGCGTAGGAATAGGCGGGGGACAACCTGCAGCAAATACAGTTTTGCTGGAAGAAGTGCGACACCTTCATACACGGATGGAAGCCATGGAAATAGCCTAGAGAAGAGCACATGATGAAGGAGGCACTAGTGATGCAGAGGAATCTTCTGAAGAAGAATAAGAATAATACAATGAAGCAGCTAAGGTGTTGAAGATGTTGGTGAAGGCAACTGGAAGACCAAAGGTGGACATACCTATGTATGAGGTAAATCTCAATGTAGAAGAATTAATGGACTGGATCATTTCATTAGACAAGTACTTTGACATTGAAGAAGTTGAAGACAAAAAAGAAAGTGAAGATTGCGGTTACCAGATTATAAGGCCATGCAACTATTTGGTGGGAAGAATTATAGCTATCTAGACAGAGAAAAGGAAAACCCAGAATCAAATAATGGGACAATATGGTGAGAAAATTAAAAGGTAAATTCATGCCTAAGGATTATCAATTAAATATTTTTAAGCAATTACAGAATTTGAAGCAGAAAGGAATGATAGTGAAAGAATATACAGAGGAGTTCTATAAGTTGAATATCAGAGTTGTACATGTAGAGGATGATGTTGAGAAAGTAGCCAGGTATATAAATGGTTTGAGGTATGATATCTAAAATGAGATCAGTTTATTAAATCTGAAGACAATTGAGGATGCTTATTAGGTAGACTTAAAAGCAGAAGAGAAGATACAGAGGAAGCAAAGTCAGAGGAAGAGAGGAAAGATTTCAGTAAGAGGCAGAGAAACATTCAAACCCAAATTTCAGCACTCCCAGAATGAAGTAGGAGGCTCAAGTAGTAGATCACCACAGAGAGGAGACTCTGGTCGAGGAAGATTCGTACCCAGAGGTAGAGGCCGAGGAAGAGAAATTCAGTGCTTTACATGTGGTGAATGGGGACATGGGTCATGGGACTGTCTTCATAATAAGTCAACAACTCAGAGAAATGTGAATTTTGCTGAAACAAAGGAAGAAATTCCTCATATTGTAGGTAAAGAAGAACCACCCAAAGCAGGAGAATCCTTGTTATTAAAAGGGGTATTTCTTAAAGTAGAAAAAGAAGCAGGAGAACTAGCTCAAAGGAAGAATCTATTCAGAACAATATGCAAGTCCAAGGGAAAATGTTGCAAAGTGGTAATTGACAGTGGAAGTACTGACAACCTTGTTTCTACAGAGATGGTGGACAAGTTGGGATTAGTAAAAACAATACACCCTACTCCTTATAAGGTATCATGGCTACAAAAAGGACATAATATTATTGTGATAGAACAATGTAAGGTAGAGATCCAAGAACACCATTTATTATAAAGATGTAGTAAGACCTGGCAATTTGATCGTAAAGCCATACATAAGCCATACAATATGGTGAGAAAATTAAAAGGTAAATTCATGCCTAAGGATTATCAATTAAATATTTTTAAGTAATTATAGAATTTGAAGCAGAAAGGAATGACAGTGAAAGAATATAAAGAGGAGTTCTATAAATTGAATATCAGAGTTTTTCATGTAGAGGATGATGTTGAGAAAGTGGCCAGGTATATAAATGGTTTTAGGTATGATATCCAGGATGAGATCAGTTTATTAAATCTGAAGACAATTGAGGATGCTTATCAGGTAGCCTTAAAATCAGAAGAGAAGATACAAAGGAAGAAAAGTCAGAGGAAGCAAGGAAAGAGTTCAGTAAGAGGCAAAGGAACATTCAAACCCAAATTTCAGCACTCCCAGAATGAAGCAGGAGGCTCAAGTAGTAGATCACCACAGAGAGGAGACTCTGGTCGAGGAAGATTCGTACCTAGAGGTAGAGGCCGAGGAAGAGAAATTCAGTGCTTTACATGTGGTGAATGGGGAAATGGGTCATGGGACTGTCCTCATAATAAGTCAACAACTCAGAGAAATGTGAATGTTGCTGAAACAAAGGAAGAAATTCCTCAGATTGCAGGTAAAGAAGAACCACCCAAAGCAGGAGAATCCTTGTTATTAAAAGGGGTATTTCTTAAAGTATAAAAAGAAGCAGGAGAACTAGCTCAGAGGAAGAATCTATTCATAACAATATGCAAGTCCAAGGGAAAATGTTGCAAAGTGGTAATTGACAGTGGAAGTACTGACAACCTTGTTTCTACAGAGATGGTGGACAAGTTGGGATTAGTAAAAACAGTACACCCTACTCCTTATAAGGTATCATGGCTACAAAAAGGACATCATATTATTGTGATAGAACAATGTAAGGTAGATATCTAGTTAGGAACTTACAAGGATGTTATATTATGTGATTTAATGCTGATGGATGTATGTCACATATTGTTGGGAAGACCTTGGCAGTTTGATCAGAAAGCCATACATGATGGCCAAAGAAACACTTATATCCTGGAGAAGGATGGAAACAAACACACACTGCAACCATTGAAGGATGAAGCTGACAAAGGAACACCAGGAAATAGTGTTATGCTAATAAGTGGCAAAGAATTGTTGCAAGAAATTGAAAAAGATGAAGAGATTCATTTTGCTATTATAGGGAGACCTAAGGTAATTTTGACTTCCACAAATTTAGATGGTTTACCTAAAGAAATAAAAACTCTGTTGAATTATTTTGCTGATATTTTTTTGGATGAGTTTCCAAATGCATTACCACCAATCAGGAGTATTAGTCATCACATTGATCTAATACCTGGAGAAAATTTTCCGAATAAAGAAGTATATAGATTAACTCCTTGAGAAAATGTAGAAGTTGGAAGAAAAGTGCAGGAGTTGATGGATAAGGGGTTGGTAAGAGAGAGCCTTAGTCTATGTGTTGTACCAACAGTAATCAATCCAAAGAAAGGAGGAGAATGGTGCATGTGCACAGCTTCCAGAGCCATAAATAAAATCACCATCAGGTATCGTTTTCCTTTACCACAAATGGATGATTTAATGGATTGCTTGAGTGGATCAAAATATTTTACTAAGATATATTTGAAGAGTGGTTATCATCATATAAGAATTAGAGAAGGGGATGAGTGGAAGACTGCATTCAAAACAAAGAGTGGTTTGTATGAATGGTTAGTGATGCCTTTTGGACTCACTAATGCACCTAGCACATTGATGAGATTAATGAATGAAGTCTTGAAGGAATATGCAGGCAAGTTTGTAATTGTTTTTCTTGATGATATTTTAATTTTCAGTCAAAGTAAAGAAGAGCATCCGGAGCACCTTAAATTGGTTATAAAAACATTGCAGAAAGAGAAACTACTAATAAATTTGAAGAAATGAAGTTTTATGAAAGAAGAGCTAATCTATTTGGGGTTTGTAGTTTCTAAAGAAGGTCTGAAAATGGATCTAGAGAAAGTTCAAGCAATTTGGAACTGGCCAACTCCAAGAAACATATTTGAGGTAAGAATCTTTCACGGTCTTGCAAGTTTTTATAGAAAATTTATCAGAAGTTTTAGTCAGATTTGTGCACCGATTATTGAAACAATCAAAGAGACTAATCAGCCATTCAAGTGGACAGAAGCAGTAGACCGAAATTTTAAGTTGCTAAAGAAGAAAATTACAAAGAAACCAGTTTTAGCTTTGCCAGATTTTGAAAAAGTTTTCCAAGTTGAAACTAATGTTAGTGGAGTTGCAATTGGAGCAGTTTTAAGTCAAGAGAAGAGACCAATAGCATACTTCAGTGAGAAACTGAATGAAGCTAAGAATAAATACTCATCTTATGACAAAGAGTTTTATGTTTTTGTGTATGCCTTGAAAAAGTGTAGACATTATTTGTTACCAAAAGAGTTTGTATTATCTTCTAATAACAATGCATTGTAGTTTATAAACAACCAGCCTAAATTGAACCAGAAACATGCCAAATGGGTAGAATTTTTGCAAATTTTTACTTTTGTGATAAAGCATACAAGTGGTAAGTTGAACAAAGTTGTTGAAGCTTTGAATAGAGTGAATTTAATCATGTAGGAATTACAAGTTGGTGTTGTAGGATTTGAAGCAATGGTTGATATATATAAAGAAGATGTAGAATTTAAGGAAATTTATGCACCTGTACAAAACCCAGCATTTCATAATAGAAGCTAGTGGTTGGATTATCTTATACAAGGAGATTTTCTATTCAAAAGTAATAAATTGTGTATTCCTAAATGTTCTATGAGGGAAAACATAATTAAAGTGAAACACAGTGGAGGCTTGTCTGGACACATTGGACAAGACAATACTTTTTCTCAGGTAAATGCTTTTTAATACTAGCCAAAGATGCAAACGGATGTTAAAAGATTTGTTGAGAAATGCAGGATTTGTCAACATGCTAAGGGGAGAAACCAAAATACAGGATTATATCAGCCATTACCAATACCAAATCGATCATGGGATGTCGTTAGTATAGATTTTGTTTTAGGTTTACCTAAAAGTCAAAGAGGAAATGACTCCATTTATGTTGTGGTGGATAGGTTCTCTAAAATGTCTCATTTAATTTCATGCAATAAAACTAGTGATGCAACACATATTGCTAATCTGTTTTTTTAAGAAGTTGTAAGGTTACATGTATTACCTGTTAGTATTGTGTCTGACAGGGATACCAAGTTTCTTGGGCATCTCTGGAGAACTTTGTGGAAAAAACTAGGTACCAACCTTAGTTTCAGCTCAGCTTATCACCCTCAAATGGATGGATAGACCGAGGTAGTGAATAGAATCTTGGGAAATATATTGAGGAGTTTAGTGTATAAAAATCCTAAGTAGTGGGATTTATCACTTGCTCAAGCTGAATTTTCTTATAGTGATACTCCCAATTGAAGTGCTGGGATGAGTCCATTTCAAATTGTATTTGGAATGAATCCAAGAGGTTTGTATGAGCTTAGGAATTTAGGAAAACAAGAGATAAGAAGCGCAAAGGCAGAAGAGTTTGCATAACAGATGCAGCAACTACAGGAAGATGTTAAAGACAGATTGTAGGAAAGAAATGGAAAATACAAATAGAGAGTTGATATGAAGAGGAAAGAAAAATATTTCCAGGTAGGAGATCTAGTCATGGTTTATCTGAGAAAAGAAAGATTTACTGTTAAGACTTACAACAAATTAAAGATGAAGAAAATAGGACCATGTAAAGTTTTGAGAAAAAATTCTTCAAGTGAATATGAAATTGAATTTCCAGAAGGGAGTGGAATATCACCCATATTTAATGTTGCAAATTTGTACCCATACAAAGGAACATAAGAAAAAATACAGGAAAACTCTACAGCAGAGGAAAAGCAGACTTTATAGTGGAAGGAACAGATGCCAAAGATAGAAATGAAAGAAGTGGAGGCCATTTTGGAGAAAAGAGTAGCAAAGAAAACTAGAAGACAAACTTACTATCAGTAACTAGTCAAATGGAAAGGACACCCTGTGGAAGATGCCAATTGGATGACAACAATAGAGTTACAGAAGTTTAATACAAATCCTGAAGCATTGATGGATCAATTTTTTTCTTCCCTGGGAGTCTGATGCAGGAGCATCTAGACTTAGGCAGCAATGTGATTGGATGTTCACATGTTGTGGCTAAAAATGAGGTGGATAAACATTGGTCATTAGTATTTATATTTAATTTTAATGAGAGAAGTTAGTTGGTTTGGATTTGTTAGATTAATAAGGAAATAAAATAAGAAATGGGTTCCTCCTTGCGTGGAGATTGAGCCAAGTAGGCTAAGAAATGAGAAACATGGTAGCATTTATTTGTGGAATAGATTCAACAGAAATATATTTTTAAAGAGAAGGACGCTATAAAATGTGTGAAATAGGAGAAAGAGAAGGAGGAGCGAGAGTGGAGAGACATAGAAATAGAGAGAAAGACAAATTGGTTTAATCCAGCCATGAGGGCCAAAAACCTCTGTAATTTTTATTTTATGAATAGTTGACTGAAGTGTGGTGTGTAAATAGTTTTTCTAGACATAATTTCAATTGAGACCCTTTAAAAAAAATTGATCCTGAAGATACCCATATCATTATCCTATTTATGAGTTTTTATTTGAATTTATCAGTGAATAGCTTAAGGGTTTTATCGCAGAACTGAGTATTTGAGCGTTTTAAATTCTTTTATGATTGAACGGTTGATTTAAAAACTATGTATTTGATCCATTTATAGAACCTTGTTTTACCCAGAATTGTGAGTCAGGTGAATCATACTTAATGAGCAAAGCGGTCTAACAAAAACCGTGAGTAGTATATCGCATTGATTCATGGTGGTCTTTGGTATTGATCCAAAGTGCGCGATTAAAGTATGGAGGTAACACGTAGCACCTATCGGGTGGAGTAAAACCACTGATGTTGCATGGTTTCAAAGTGTTATTTACCATGTTAGTTAGTGTGCGATATCCGTCAGATGAACAACGGATTGAATGGACGGTGGAGATTGTATGTATCATGAGGAAATAAAGAATTAGAACAGTCAACAGTGATTGTTTACAGTTTAATATTTATGTTGATTTCTTTGCTTTTGAAAAATTGCACGTACATATGATGTCTTGGTGTTTTTCTGTGCATATGGTGTTTAATATATGATTCCTCCATTTTATTGTGGGTATAAATTAAGGAAACGTTAAGTTTCTAAGGGGACTTCGGCATCAGTTGTTATTAAAAGTCTCCTTAAATTCAAGCCCTTGAACTTTTTAAAAGGGAAATAAAATTTTCTATCTTTAGAAGCCCCCAATTTCAATCCCATGTCTCCTTCACCTAGTCCTTGAGGAATGTTATCTATTATTTTTCCTCGCCAAATAGCTTTTAGTGATTATTATCTATAAAAATTTACCTCAAAATAGGCCTATAACATTTCAAAAGCATGGGATGTATAAAAAGAATGTGGAACTTGTAAATAGGTATTCGGCCCTACATATATATAAATAAATTTCCCATCAAGTATTCGACGCTAATCTGTCGGATAAACGTTGCACAACAGTAAAATTACATTAATGCCGAAATTTGGTCGGTAAAATGTCATTAATGTTGATCGTCGAATATCTGAATTTATGTAATTTACGTCGCATATTCGATGTTCTTCGAGATTTAAAAAAAAAATACATTAAACGTCCGACGACGGTTCTGATTTTATTCGTTTTTCGGATTTTGTCATTAGATTTTAACCCGAAATGTGGTAGTATTACCTTAATTAGGATTCCCCTTTCTTAGAGTCATCATTGTAATGCTTTAGTGACTTCCCCACCCCCCCTAACATTTACACTTTCATGTCTAAGATCCCTTAATACTTAATATTTCATGTGATGTCTTATAGGTTATCAAATAAGTACTCTCCCAACAAAGACTTATGTTATTACCATGTCTATAGGAACATCGTCACCTTTCCAAAATATCATAAAACAATAAGAAATGTATATATTTTACTTTGGTAAAATGATCCCCATCCAGACCTTAGTGTTGTTTATTATGTAGTGTCATGTCCATTAGCACTTTGTTTCCACTACTCCATTATGATAACATCTCATAGTTTATGGAGTTGTTGTGTTGTCAAAACCAACGATCATTATATAGTTAGTTGTGGAATTTCTTCATCAAGGAGGTGTTTACCCCATTAATGTAAGTTGAAAATCTACATGGCCTCCAACTAAATAATTCTACTATCATGGAGCTTCCACAACTTGTAGAGTGTCAACCTTCTATCAATTAACTATTATGTTATCAATCATGTGGTTCATACTTCAAACCCAATTCTTCATACAACTAGGCTAAAATTTGTGGTTCTCATATGCGCATTATTGTAAAAATCTCGTTGAATCCTCCCCCAGTGAAATATTCATGCATATAAACCTTGTTCATTGATATTTGGCTTGCCAAATTTTCAAACCAATGTGTACAAGTTGCCCATACTGCATAAAGGCATCAATGGATTACTCTTTATATAGGGTTAATCTCAACCTTCACTACTCATTCAATCTTATCCAATGGAATAATTACCATTTTTTACCTTCTGTAGACATCAAGGCTATCTTATCGAAACAAATTGTTTCCCTTGTAGAGTGTATCAATGGTCTTTCAAAGAGTACCTAATATGCTTCTCTTGGAAGCTTCAACAATAAAAAAATGCATATACCTTAATTCCATGATGATGTGTCTCACTATGACCAACCTTTAATTAAGATTATGGATTTAGTAGTATTTTACTTGGATAATTACCATCTTAAGTGATGTAAATGTTTATCAACCACTTATTCCTAGAAGATGGGGGATGTAATAAATGAACTTGGTCACTAACTAAACAACCACATTGGGTATGAGTTTACCCATGATTGTAGCTAGAACTTGAAATCCTTTCAAAATAATGTGCTTAGCTTTCATACATCTACTATATTAACCTTTGAGTCTTCATATCCGAAATTTAGTAGTCATGCTAGAAACTCATAAGTGTGCTTTTAGAGACACGTCTTGTCTTGGGATAAATCTTGTATTTTATGGTTAGTGCTTATATCATTCCATCGGTTATAATTTTCACCTCCCAATAGAATTATGATCTCCCTCTTTAGAACCTTCTTATATCCTTCCTTCTCCATTATATTGTCTTATATTCTTCAAATTATTGATCTTTAACATCCATGATTAGTTTCCTTTGTTCTTAGATGTCCATATTTGTTGGGCCTACCTTAAGATGCAATAAAATATCCTTTATACTTTATGTCCTTCATTAACTAAATAATATTATAGTTATTTTAGAGTGAGTTGTTTAGTTCTGGACAATCCCTTGCATTGTTTGTTTTTAGAGCACATAATAAACAACACATTGTTCCTAGAAAGACAAAATTCTAGTGACCAGTTGTCTTAGACACCTAATCCTTATGGATTGTGTGAAATTGTAATTATTTTGTAAGTATGAAAATATGAAACATTAGAATAGGAAGAACCATAAAACCTTGGAAGTTGGAACAAAATGTCACAAAATTTTAGGTCCCTATATTACTAGTATTGTCCCTTATTGTTGTTAGTGTAATCCCCTTATTGTTATTGTTGTACCCCTGTAACCCCCATATTGTTATTATTGTACCCTTACATTATTATTGTTAGGTCATCTAGGATTACATTGTGGCCCCACTAGGATTACATTGTGGCCCCATGGACTCCTATATATAGAAAGGAGGTTTTGTCATTTGCATCATCCAAGAATTGTTCATTCATGTAATGTATTAGAGGTTGCCCCCTTGAAGTGGCTTATTTCTAAGGTGTTGATATCTCTTTTCTTCTATTTTTGGGGCTGGTTTCACAACATTTGGTATCAGAGCTTTGGATTCTAGGGTTTCACTGCTCCAAACAGGTCATCGTGGAATATTCGCTATAAATTTTTTTATACGAAGGTTCAGAAGCTGAAATTTTTAGAGTGTGAAGCCAAAATCATGAGGAACATCGTCGCAAAATTTCAGATCTTGGTTTCCAATATATTCAGATATATGATCTGTAGAAGTTAGGGATTTTTGCAAGCTCTTGAATTTAATATAAACAGGTCATCGCGGAATGTGCGCTATAAATTTTGTTCTACAAAGGTTCAAAAGCTTAAATTTTAATATCGTGAAGTAGACATCCTGAGGAATGTCATCGCAAACGTTTAGAGCTTTGTTCACAATATTTTCAAAGATATGATCTGTGGAAGTTAGGGATTTTTCAGGCTTCTAAATTTCATCTCAAAGAGGTGATCGTGGGAAAATATTCATAACTCTCTCTTTGAGCATCAGATTGGAATTCTGTAAAAAGTTGCTGGAAGAAAACAGACTATAGTTTTATTTCTATAAATTTCAAAGCTGGAGGAGAAAGTAGTGACACGTGACAAGTCACACAATTTTGCTCTATCGAACCAGTCCATAATTAGGTAATTGTGGGAGATTGGGCATAAATTTGCCTTTAAGAATCCAAATCAGGTCAGACCTGTGGCATTCGAAAGAGGATTCAAAGGGCTACCTCAAGGACAAATTTCAGATATTTAAGATTCAAAATCACAGAGATAATTCAGTTTCAATATCGAACACCTCAAAGGAAA
Source organism: Pinus albicaulis (assembly GCA_034641835.2). Lineage (NCBI taxonomy): Eukaryota > Viridiplantae > Streptophyta > Pinopsida > Pinales > Pinaceae > Pinus > Pinus albicaulis. The sequence goes on along the minus strand of CM076573.1, from coordinate 910,703,390 downwards.
TAAAAAGGTGTGTATTTTTTTCTTCTAAGTTGCATAAGTCTTGAGTAAAAATTTCAGTTTGAAGTGATTCCAAGTGCCTATTGAGCATATATTTCAGTATTGGGTTCTAAAATTCCCCCTAAAAAGAATTCAACACCCATTAAACCTTCAGAAGGCTCTACTATGACTCATGAAGATGAAGAAATGAAACACGAGATATCAAAATTACAAGAGCAAGTGCACCTATCGCAAAGAGCAAAAAAAAATGAAATGGAAGTTTTGAGGAAAGGCGTGGAAACTAAGATGGATGGTTTGAAGAAAGGCGTGGAAGCTAAGATGAATGGTTTGCAAGTTAAGATGGATGGCATGGAATTTAGCATGGAAGCTAAGATGGATGACATGGAAGCTACGATCGATGAAAAAATGGAAAACATGAAGAATGATCTAAAAGTGGACATCGAAGGTTTGGAAAAGTTGATATAAGAAATGTTTCCTAATGGCGAAAATATAGTAGAGGAAACTCATGATGAGAAAAAAATAAATTTTAATCGTGATGTCATAAACTCTAATGTTGGATGGAAGAACTACCATATTCCAAGGATGGATATGAGGAAGTTTGATGGCAAGGATCCCGTAACATGGATACTAGAGATGGAGCAATATTTTGATCCCAATAATGTGAAAAACACATAAAAGGTATGCATTGAAACTTTACATTTAGAACAAAATACATTTGTATGGTATCGACGGCTTTTCTCATGGAAAAATAAAAAAATAAAAAAAAAATCACTTGGTTAATTTTTACGAAAGAAATGATAGCGCATTATGAGGATACAAAAAGCAACACATTCTTCAGTCAATTGATAAATCTCAAAAAAAAGGGTTCAGTGGTGGAGCAGACTGAGGACTTCCAAAAATTGAATATAAGGGTAACATATATTCCATAGGAACACAGGATTGATGTCTTCATAGGGACTTTAAACGATAACATCCAACATGAATTTCATGTTTGGGAACCCGATTCATTAGAGAAGGAATTTAGGTTGGCAAGAAAAATTGAATGTAGAATTATGGCAACAAGGAAGCCTACCACTCACATCTATAAAGATGGAAGTGTGGATACTCCTACACTTCCACAACCTACAAGGTTGACACCACAACAATTGGAAGAAAAAGAGAAAAAGGGATTTTCTATAGTTGTGATAGAAAATACACTAAAGGTCATAAGTCTGTCGAGAAGAAATTATTTTACATAGACTGTGAAGAGGAAGAAGAAAATGAACAAGAATCTTCAAAAGAAGAGGGTATACACCAAGAAGCAACCCTAGAAGAAGAAGAAATGAGTCCGACCATATCATGTAATGCATTGGCATGAATTACAACTCCTCAAACTCTTAATATAGAAGGACATATCAAGAAGAAAAAGGTAATAGTGTTGATTGACTCGGGTAGTACCCATAATTTTATTCATTGTAAGGCAGCCAAGGAATTGAATTGTTTCCTATACCCAACACCAGAATGTCAAGTGATGGTTGCAAATGGAGGAACTATAAATTTCTCAGGAAAATTCCATAATATCAAGCTAGCCATGGGGGAATATGTATTGAATAGTCCAATGCTTTCCAACCCAATGGGAGGTGTTGATGTTGTACTAGGAGTACAATGGTTACAATCTTTGGGGATGGTTGCTTCTAATTTTCAAGAACTTTTCTTGAAATTTTTTTTGGAAGGAAAGGAAATTTAATTACGGGGTATCATATGGAAGCCATGAAAGATAATAAGCTCTAATGTCATGACAAAGCTTCTGAAGAAAGAACAACGAGGCATAATTTCACAATTATGTTCACTAGAAGTTCCAACATCAAAATCATCTATTTCTCTAGATCTCTAAAAATTCTTAGGCAATGATTCCAAGGTATTTGATACTCCCAAAGGACTCCCACCCATTCGTGATCATGATCATGCTATTCATTTGATTCCAGGAAGTGTTCCTCCAAACATCAGGCCTTACATATATCCTTATGTCCAAAAGAGTGAAATTGAACGTATGATCGTAAAAATGTTAGGCCGGGTATAATTCAACCTATTCAAAGTTCTTTTCCTCATTTCCAATAGTTTTGGTACAAGAAAGATGGATCATGGCGCATGTAAGTCCGGATTATAGGGAGATCAATAAGCTCATTATTAAAGATAAATTTCTCATTCATGTGATTGATGAATTATTGGATGAATTACATGGAGCAATTTATTTTACCAAGTTGGATCTTTGTTCAGGATATCATCAAATTATAATGAATATTGAAGATATTCCGAAAACATCATTTCGAACTCATGAGGGTCATTATGAACTTTTGGTCATGCCTTTTTGCCTTACCAATGCACCTTCTACATTTCAAGGGTTGATGAATTCCATTTTCAAACGCTTCCTTTGAAAATTTGTGCTAGTATTTTTTGATGATATACTAATCCACAACATGTCTTTGAAGGATCATGTTCAACATGTTGACAGGGTGCTCAAAATATTAAAGGAGAAACAATTATATAAAAACCTCCAAATGTTTCATTGGATTACAAGAGGTGGAATATCTCGGTCATATTGTATCTCACGAGGGTGTTAAGGTAGACCCTAACAAAATTAAATCCATAAAGGAATGTAAATTCCCCACAATCATAAATCAGTTGAGAGGATTTCTCGGGTTAACAGGGTATTATTGCAAGTTTGTTAAGAATTATGGGAGAATAGTAGCACCTCTAACAACATTATTGAAGAAAGATGCATTTTCATGGACTCCTATTGAACTAAGGCCTTTGAACATCTTAAAGAGGCAATGTGCCTAGCACTAGTCTTAGCTATGCCAGACTTCACAAAAACCTTTGTTGTGGAATGTGATGCCTCAAGAAATGGAATTGGTGTTGTTTTAATGCATGAAGTGAAGACCCTATTGCTTTTGAAAGTCATTCAATCAAGGGAAAGTATTTACAAAAGGATATTTATGAGAAGGAAAATGTTGGCAATATTACATGCACTAAAGAAATGGAGACCTTACCTAATGGGAAGACACTTCAAGGTAAAAAATGATCATGATAGTCTTAAACACTTTTTGGAACAAAGACTATCTTCAGAAGAGTAGCAAAAATGGGTCACAAAGATGTTGGGTTATAACTTTGAAATCATCTACAAAAAGGGAAGCTAAATGTTGTTGCAGATGCACTCTCAAGAAAGAATGAAGATATGGAAACATTGCTTTGTGCCATTTCTATTATCCAATCAGCTTGGATAACCGAAGCAAGGGATGAATAGAAGAAGGACGAAGAAGTGTGGACACTCATTCAGAAGTTGCAGCAAGATCCTAGTACATCTGATACATTTAGTTGGAAAAATGATTCCTTATGGTACAAAGATCGCTTATATATTTGTAAGAATTCCCAACTACAACAAAATATTCTTTTGGAATTGCACACTTCTCCTTTAGGAGGACACTCAGAATTTTTAAAAACTTACCACAGAGTGAAGAAAGAATTTTTTGGGATGGCCTTAAATCTGATATTCAAAATTTTGTGGGGGAATGTTTGGTTTGCCAGCAAACTAAAGTTGATACTTTTAAGACCCTGGGTCTTATACAACCTTTATCCATTCCAAGTCAAAGTTGGGAGGATATTTCAATGGATTTTATCACAGGTTTACCTAAGTCTGAAGGAAAGAGTGTAATCATGGTGGTAGTTGATAGACTTACTTGGGCATGTGCACACTTTTGTGCATTATCTCATCCATTTAAAGCAAGTACAGTTGCTACAACATTTATGGAAACAATTCAAAAGCTACATGGAAACCTGAAGATTATTGTAAGTGACAGAGATCCCATTTTTACAGGAAATTTTTGTATGGAATTATTTTCTTGTTTGGGTACTCAACTAGCTCATAGCTCATCTTATCATCCTCAATCTGATGGTAAAAAATAGATAGTGAATAAATTTTTGGAAGGATATCTTCGTTGTTTTATATCTTATAAGAAAGCACAATGGGTCAAGTGGTTAGCTCTAGCTGAATGGTGGTATAACACTTCCTTCCATACTGCAGCAAAAATGACCCCATTTATGGCACTTTATGGATATTATCCACCATCCATCACATTTTCTTTAAGGGAAAATTCTAGGGTTCAAGCAGTGGAGGATCACATCTCCGACTCTTAAAGGATAGCTTAAATTTGGCACAAAATCGAATTAAACAACAGGCAGATCAACATCGCAATGAGAGAAGTTTTGATGTGGGAGACTGGGTATTTTTACGGCTACAACCATACAAACAAATTTCCCTCAAGCAAGCTAAGAAGGATAACAAAGTATCACCAAAGTACTATGGTCCTTACAAGGTGTTTCAAAATATTGGTACCATGGCATACAAATTGGAGTGTCTTACTTCTTCGCGAGTGCATCCAGTTTTCCATGTTTCATGCTTAAAAAAGGTTATAGGGGACAAACTTCCAATTCAAACAATATTTCTAGAACTTGATGAGGAAGGAAAAACCATATTGGAACCTGAAGAAGTCACGGAAACAAGAACTCGACAGCTACGAAATCAATCAATTTCAGAGTATCTCATTAAATGGAAGAACTTACCCACTGAAGATTCTACATGGGAGGATGAGAATTTTATACAAAATCACCCGAAGCTACTCAATCGTTAAGGACAACACTTTTTTAAAGGAGAGGAGCATGTTAGGTCCCTATATTACTAGTATTTTCCCTTATTGTTGTTAGTGTAACCCCCTTATTGTTATTTTTGTACCCTTGTAACCCCCATATTATTATTATTGTGCCCTTACATTATTATTGTTAGGTCGGCTAGGATTACATTGTGGCCCCATGGACTCCTATATACAGAAAGGAGGTTTTGTCATTTGTATCATCCAAGAATTTTTCATTCATGTAATGTATTGGAGGTTGCCCCCTCGAAGTTGCTTATTTCTAAGGTGTTGATATCTCTTTTCTTCTATTTTTGGAGCTGGTTTCACAACACAAAATCATTGTATATATGTGATTTCTCGGGTAATGGAAGCACATTCAAGGTTTTTGGAGTTACTCACTTAGCCTAACATGGTATCAGAATAAGTTTAGATATATCTTCCTATGTAACTCGAGTATGGAATATTTTCACTTGCGCAAACCTATATCTCTTGTCTATCTACCATTATGGCTTGTTAGACCTATATTTTCACTTAGGGAACCCTAATACTCCTTTTCTGGTGTGATGAACATGGAGTGAACGCATGACATGGTGGAGTAGAAGAGAGGTTGTGCATTACCACTCTCATGCCTCTCCATCTCTTATTGTTCCATTCTCATTATGTCATTGTATATTTTTCTTAAATGTTACAATGTGTCTCTTTGCTGTGAAACCAAATCCAAAAATAGAAGAAAAGAGATACTAACGCCTTAGAAATAAGCCACTTCGAGGGGGAAACCTCCAATACATTACATGAATGAACAATTCTTGGATGATACAAATTACAAAACCTCCTTTCTAAATATAGGAGTCCAAGGGGCCACAATGTAATCCTAGTGGGGCCACAATGTAATCCTAGCCGACCTAACAATAATAATTTAAGGGCACAATAATAACACTATGGGGGTTACAAGGGTACAATAATAACAATAAGGGGGTTACACTAACAACAATAAGGGACTATACTAGTAATATAGGGACCTAACATGCCCCTCTCCTTCAAAAAAGTGTTGTCCTCAACGCTTGAGTAGCTCTGGGTGCTTCTTTATAAAATTCTCATCCTCCCATGTAGAATCTTCAGTGGGTAAGTTCTTCCACTTGATGAGATACTCTGAAATTGATCGATTTCGTAGCTGTCGAGTTCTTGTTTCCGTGATCGCTTCAGGTTCCAATATGAATTTTCCTTCCTCATCAAGTTCTCGTAATATTGTTTGAACTGGAAGATTTTCACCTATAACCTTTTTTAAGCATGAAACATGGAAAACTGGATGCACTCGCGAAGAAGCAGGAAGCTCCAATTTGTATGCCATAGTACCAATCTTTTGCAACACCTTGTAAGGACCATAGTACTTTGGCGATAATTTTTTATCCTTCTTAGCTTGCTTGAGGGACATTTGTTTATATGGTTGTAGCCGTAAAAATACCCAATCTCCTACATCAAAACTTCTCTCGCTGCGATGTTGATCTGCCTGTTGTTTCATTCGATTTTTTGCCAAATTCAGGTTATCCTTTAAGAGTTGGAGAACTTCTTGCTGATGCTCGATGTGATCTTCCACTGCTTGAACCTTCGAATTTCCCCTTAAAGATGATGTGATGGATGGTGGATGATATCCATAAAGTGCCATAAATGGGGTCATTTTTGCTGCAGTATGGAAGGAAGTGTTATACCACCATTCAGCAAGAGGTAACCACTTGACCCATTGTGTTTGTTTATCAGATACAAAACAAAGAAGATATCCTTCCAAAAATTTATTTACTATCTCAGTTTGACCATCAGATTGAGGATGATATGATGAGCTATGAGCTAATTGAGTACCCAAACAAGAAAATAACTCCGTCCAAAAATTTCCAGTAAAAATGGGATCTCTGTCGCTCACAATAACCCTTGGGTTTCCATGTAGCTTTTGAATTGTGTCCATAAATGTAGTAGCAACTGTACTTGCTTTAAATGGATGAGATAGTGCACAAAAGTGTGCATACTTGGTAAGTCTATCAACTACCACCATGATGACACTCTTTCCTTTGGACTTAGGTAAACCTGTGATAAAATCCATTGAAATCTCCTCCCAACGTTGACTTGGAATGGATAAAGGTTGTAGAAGACCCGAAGTCTTAATTGTCTCAACTTTATTCTGCTGGCAAACCAAACACTCTGCCACAAACTTTTGAATATCAGATTTAAAGACATCCCAAAAAAATTCTTTCTTCACCCTGTGGTAAGTTTTTAAAAATCCTGAGTGTCCTCCTAAAGGAGAAGTGTGCAATTCCAAAAGAATCTTTTGTTTTAGTTGGGAATTCTTACAAAGATATAAGCGATCTTTGTACCATAAGGAATCATTTTTCCAAATAAATGTATTAGATGTACTAGGATCTTGCTGCAACTTTTGAATGAGTGTCCATACATCTTTGTCCTTCTTCCATTCATCTCTTGCTTCGGTTATCCAATCTGGTTGGATAATAGAAATGACACAAAGCAATGCTTCCACCTCTTCATTCTTTCTTGAGAGTGCATCCGCAACAACATTTAGCTTCCATTTTTTGTATATTATTTCAAAGTCATAACCCAACATCTTTGTGACCCATTTTTGCTGCTCTTCTGAAGATAGTCTTTGTTCCAAAAAGTGTTTAAGACTATCATGATCAGTTTTTACCTTGAAGTGTCTTCCCATTAGGTAAGTTCTCCATTTCTTTAGTGCATGCAGTATTGCTAACATTTTCTTCTCATAAATAGGTTTCTGTAAATACTTTCCTTTCATTTTCTTCCAATTTTTTTGGTGTCAACCTTGTAGGTTGTTGAAATCTAGGAGTAGCAACACTTTCCTCTTTATAGAAGTGAGTGGTAGGCTTCCTTGTCACCATAATTTTACATTCAATTTTTCTTGCCAACCTGTTAGGTCCCTATATTACTATTATAGTCCCTTATTGTTGTTATTGTAACCCCCTTATTTTTATTATTGTGCCCTTAAATTATTATTGTTAGGTTGGCTAGGTTTACATTGTGGCCCCACTAGGATTACATTGTGGCTCCATGGACTCCTATATATAGAAAAAAGGTTTTGTAATTTGTATCATCCAAGAATTGTTCATTCATGTAATGTATTGGAGTTTTCCCCCTAAAAGTGGCTTATTTCTAAGGCATTGATATCTCATTTCTTCTATTTTTGGAGCTAGTTTCACAACATTTGGTATCAGAGCTTTGGATTCTAGGGTTTTGCTGCCCAAACACGTCATCGTGGAATTTTCGCTATAACGTTTTTTCTACGAAGGTTCACAAGCTAAAAGTTTTAGAGTGTGAAGCTGAAATCCTAAGGAACATCATCACAAAATTTCAGAGCTTGGTTCACAATATTTTCAGAGATATGATCTGTAGAAGTTAGGTCTTTTTGCAGGCTCCTGAATTTCACTTAAAAAGGTCATTGCAGAATTTTTGCTATAAATTTTTTTCCACGAAGGTTCAAAAGCTTAAATTTTTAGAGCACGAAACATAAATCTGGAGGAACATCGTCGTAAAATTTCAGAGCTTGGTTCGCAAAATTTTTGGAGATATGTTCTGTGGAAGTTAGGTCTTTTTCAGGCTCCTGAATTTCATCTCAAAGAGGTGATCGTGGGAAAATCTTCATAACTCTCACTCTAAGCATTTGATTGGAATTCTATAAAAAGTGACTAGAAGTACACGGACTTTAGTTTCCTGTCTGTAAATTTCAGAGCCAAAATATCAAACAGGGACACATGGCAAGCCATACGAGTTTTCTCTACTTAACCAGCTCATAATTAGGCCATTGTGGGAGATTGGAAATAACTTTGCCTTGAGGAATCCAAATCAAGTCAGACCTGTGGTAATTGAAAGAAGATTCAAGGGGCTACGGCAGGGCCAAATTTCAGACATTGAAGATCCGAAATCACAGAGATAATTCAGTTTCAATATTGAGCTCCTCAAAATCAAGAAAAATGTGTGTATTTTGTTTTTCAAATTGCATAAGTCTTGTTTGAAAAATAAGTTTGAAGTGATTCCAAAGGCCTATTGAGCATAGATATCAGTATTGGGTTCTAAAATTCCTCCTAAAAAGAATTAAACACCCATTAAGCCCTCATAGTACTCTACTATGACTCATAAATATGAATAATTGAAACATGATCTATCAAAATTGCAAGAGCAAGTGCACCAAAATTCGCTCTCTCAAAGAGCAACAAAAAAATGAAATGGATGTTTTGCAGAAAAGCATGGAAGCTAAGATGGATGGTTTGAAGAAAGGCATGGAAGCTACGATGGATGGTTTGAAGAATGGTATGGAAGATAAAATGGATGGTATGGAAGAAAAAATGGAAGGTTTGAAGGAAGACATGGAAGTTTTGAAGGAAGGTTTGTCAAAGTTGATATAAGAAATGATTCCTAATGGCGAAAAGATAGTAGATGAAAATCATGATGAGAACAAAATAAATGTTAATCTTGATTTCATAAACTCTAATGTTGGATTAAAGAACCACCATATTCCAAAGATGGATATTAGGAATTTTTATGGCAAGGATCCTGTAACATGGATACTACAAATGGAGCAATATTTTGATCTCGATAATGTGCAAAACACAAAAAAGGTACGCATTGCAACATTACATTTAGAACAAAATACATTTGTATGGTATCGATGGCTTTGCTCCCGTAAATAAATTGTCACTTGGTCAATTTTTACGGAGGAAATGATAGCACATTATGAGGATACAAAAAGCAACACCTTCTTTAGGAAATTGATAAATCTCAAACAAAAGGGTTTAGTGGCGGAGCACATTGAGGACTTCCAAAAATTGAATATAAGGGTAACTGATATTTCAGAGGAACAAATAATTGATCTCTTCATAGGTACTTTAAAGGATAACATCCAAAATGAAGTTCGCGTTTTGGATCCTGCTTCATTGGAGAAGTCATTCAGGTTGGCAAGAAAAATTGAATGTAAAATTATGGCGACAAGGAAGCCTACCACTCACTTCTATAAAGAGGGAAGTGTTGCTACTCCTAGATTTTCACAACCTACAAGGTTGACACCACAACAATTGGAAGAAAAAAGAACAAAAGGGCTTTGCTACAGTTGTGATAGAAAATACACTAAAGTTCATAAGTGTGCTAAGAAGAAATTATTTTACATAGATTGTGAAGAGGAAGAAGAAAATGAACAAGAAGAGGATATACACTAGGAACCGGCCCTATAAGAGGAAGAAATGAGTCCGACCATATCGTGTAATCTATTGGTAGGAATTACCATTCCTCAAACTCTCAAGATATAAGGACATATCAAGAAGAAAAAGTTTATAGTGTTGATTGATTCAGGTAGCACCCATAATTTTATTCATTGTAAGGTAGCTAAGGAATTGAATTGTTTCCTATACCCAACACTAGAATTTCAAGTGATGGTTGCAAATGGAGGAACTATAAATTTCTCTGGAAAATTCCATAATATCAAGCTAACCATGGGGGAATATGTATTGAATAGTCCAATGCTTTCCATTCCTATGGGAGATGTTGATGTTGTACTAGGAGTACAATGGTTACAATCTTTGGGGATGGTAGCTTTCAATTTTCAAGAACTTTTCTTGAATTTTTTTTTCAGAAGGAAAGGAAGTTGAATTATGGGGTATTGCAGGGAATCCGAGAAATATAATAAGCTCTAATGTCATGACAAAGCTTCTAAAGAAAGAACAACGAGGTGTAATTTCATAATTATGCTCACTAGAATTTCTAACATCAAAATCATCTATTTCTGCAAATCTCCAAAAAGTCTTGGACAATCATTCCAAGGTGTTTGAAAATCCCAAAGGGCTCCCACCTATTCTTGATCATGATCATGCTATTCATTTGATTCTAGGAAGTGTTCCTCCAAACATCAGGCCTTATAGATATCCTTATGTCCAAAAGAGCGAAATTGAACGTATGATTGTAGAAATGTTAGAGGCGGGTATAATTCAACCTAGTCAAAGGTCTTTCTCTGCTCCTGTAGTATTGGTACACAAGAAGGATGGATCATGGCGCATGTGTCCAGATTATAGGGAGCTCAATAAGCTCACCATTAAAGATAAATTTCCCATTCCTGTGATTGATGAATTATTGGATGAATTACATGAAGCAATTTATTTTACCAAGTTGGATCTTCGTTCAGGATATCATCAAATTAGAATGAAGACTGAAGATATTCCAAAAACAGCATTTCTAACTCATGAGGGTCATTATGAATTTCTGGTCATGCCTTTTGGTCTTACCAATGCACCTTCTACATTTCAAGGGTTGATGAATTCCATTTTCAAACCCTTCCTTAGAAAATTTATGCTAGTATTTTTTGATGATATACTAATCTACAGCAGGTCTTGGAAGGATCATGTTCAACATGTTGACAGGGTGCTCAAACTATTGCAGGAGAAACAATTATATGCAAAAACATCCAAATGTTTCTTTGGAGTACAAGAGGTGGAATATCTGAGTCATATTGTATCTCACAAGGGTGTTAAGGTAGACCCTAACAAAATTAAATCCATTAAGGAATGGAAATTCCCCACAACCATAAAGCAGTTGCGAGGATTTCTCAGGTTAACAGGGTATTATCGCAAGTTTGTTAAGAATTATGGGAGAATAGCAGCACCTCTAACAACATTATTGAAGAAAGACGCATTTTCATGGACTCCTGAAGCAACTAAGGCCTTTGAACATCTTAAAGAGACAATGTGCCTAGCACCGGTCATAGCTACGCTAGACTTCACAAAAACCTTTATTGTGGAATGTGATGCCTCAGGAAATGGAATTGGTGTTTTTTTAATGCAAGAAGGAAGACCTATTTCTTTTTAAAGTCGTCCAATGAAAGGAAATTATTTATAGAAACCTATTTATGAGAAGGAAATGTTAGAAATATTGCATGCACTAAAGAAATGGCGAACTTACCTAATGGGAAGACACTTAAAGGAAAAAAATGATCATGATAGTCTTAAACACTTTTTGGAACAAAGACTATCTTCAGAAGATCAGAAAAAATGGGTCACAAAGATGTTGGGTTATGACTTTGAAATAATCTACAAAAATGGAAGCTAAATGTTGTTGTAGATGCACTCTCAAGAAAGAATGAAGAGGTGGAAGCATTGCTTTGTGCCATTTCTATTATCCAACTAGATTGGATAACCAAAGCAAGAGATGAATGGAAGAAGGACGAAGAAGTGTGGAAACTCATTCAAAAGCTACAATAAGATCCTAGTAAATCTGATACATTTAGTTGGGAAAATGATTCCTTATGGTACAAATATCGCTTACATATTTGTAAGAATTCCCAACTAAAACAAAATATTCTTTTGGAATTGTACACTTCTCCTTTAGGAGGACACTTAGGATTTTTAAAAACTTACCACAGGGTGAAGAAAGAATTTTTTTTGGATGGCCTTATATTTGATATTCAAAACTTTGTGGTGGAATGTTTGGTTTGCCAACAAAATAAAGTTGAGACAATTAAGACCCCGGGTCTTCTACAACCTTTATCCATTCCAAGTCAACGTTGGGAGGAGATTTCAATGGATTTTATCACAGGTTTACCTAAGTCCGAAGGAAAGAGTGTCATAATGGTGGTAGTTGATAGACTTACCAAGTATGCACACTTTTCAGCATTATCTCATCCATTTAAAGAAAGTACAGTTGCTACTACATTTATGGACACAATTCAAAAGCTACATGGGAACCCAAGGTTATTGTGAGCGACAAAGATCCCATTTTTAGTAGAAATTTTTGGACAGAGTTATTTTCTTGTTTGGGTAGTCAATTAGCTCATAGCTCACCTTATCATCCTCAATCCGATGGTCAAAATGAGATAGTAAATAAATTTTTGGAAGGATATCTTCGTTGTTTTTTATCTGATAAACAAACACAATGGGTCAAGTGGTTACCTCTTGCTGAATGGTGGTATAACACTTCCTTCCATACTGTAGCAAAATGACCCCATTTATGTCACTTTATGGATATCATCCACCATCCATAACATCATCTTTAAGAGAAAATTCAAAGGTTCAAGCAGTGGAAGATCACATCGAGCATCAACAAGAAGTTCTCCAACTCTTAAAGGATAACCTGAATTTGGCACAAAATCGAATGAAACAATAGGCAGATCAACATCGCAGCGAGAGATGTTTTGATGTAGGAGATTGGGTATTTTTACGGCTACAACCATACAAACAAATGTCCCTCGAGCAAGCTAAGAAGGATAATAAATTATTGCCAAAGTACTATGGTCCTTACAAGGTATTGCAAAAGATTGGTACTATGGCATAAACATTGGAGCTTCCTGCTTCTTCATGAGTGCATCCAGTTTTCCATGTTTGATGCTTAAAGAAGGTTATAGGTGAAAATATTCCAGTTCAAACAATATTGCCAGAACTTGATGAGGAAGGAAAAATCATATTGGAACCTGAAGCGGTCATGAAAAAAAGAACTCGACAGCTACGAAATCGATCAATTTCAAAGTATCTCATCAAGTGGAAGAACTTACGCACTGAAGATTCTATATGGAAGGATGAGAATTTTATACAGAAGCACCCAGAGCTACTCAAGAGTTGAGGACAACACTTTTTTGAAGGAGAGGGGCATGTTAGGTCCCTATATTACTATTATAGTCCCTTATTGTTGTTATTTTAAGCCCATTATTGTTATTATTGTACCCCTGTAACCCCCATATTGTTATTATTGTGCCCTTAAATTATTATTGTTAGGTCGGCTAGGATTACATTTTGGCCCCACTAGGATTACATTGTGGCCCCATGGACTCCTATATATAGAAAGGAGGTTTTGTAATCTGTATCATCCAAGAATTGTTCATTCATGTAATATATTGAAGTGTCTTATTTATAAGGAGTTGATATCTCATTTCTTCTATTTTTGGAGTTGGTTTGACAACAAACCCTGAATGCCTTCTCCAATGAATCAGGTTCCAATAACGCGAACTTCATGTTGAATGTTATCCTTTAAAGTACCTATGAAGAGATCAATCCTGTGTTCCTCTAGAATATCAGTTGCCCTTATATTCAATTTTTGGAAGTCCTCAATGTGCTCCCCCACTAAACCCTTTTGTTTGAGATTTATCAATTGGCTAAAGAAGATGTTGGTCTTTGAATCCTCACAATGTGATATCATTTCCTTTATAAAAATTGACCAAGTGACAATTTTTTTACGGGAGCAAAGCCATCGATACCATAAAAATGTATTTTGTTATAAATGTAAAGTTGCAATGCGTACCTTTTGTGTGTTTTGGACATTATTGAGATCAAAATTGTAATATCCCAAAATAGGGAAATTCTACAACAATAAGAACATCTTAAGATGTTCCAAAGTTGGAGATGCAGCAATGTAAAAACACATATTGGAGTAGCAGCATTATATCAATATGTAAATCATGAGAAGATCCAAATAGCCATGAAATTGATCTTATAGCAACAAATGTATAAAAATCCTCGAGGTAATGATCACTCAAACTAGGCAATGCAAGCCTCAATAGAACATGTACAAGAAAATGAAGAACACTACTACATATAGAAAGCCCAAGGCTATGACTGCGCAGTTTATAGGAGGCACTGCTACAAAAATAATATCAATACATAGATATGGAAATGTATGGCTCAAATAATGTGGGGAGCAAATCTCTAACCCCTGAAAAAAATATCAAGTCAATCCTCGAAGGATTGGCTGGAATATACAAAATGGAAAAAATGCCGGAGTAATAGGGCTGAGTAGCAGCTGCAACTCAAGAACTGGATGGAGATGTCTATAGATGATGCACAAGCTGAAAAACCTCCTCCAATGGATCTTACAAGTGAAAGGTTGATCCTATCACTGAAGGTCTCACCCTCCAAACAATACTGCAAACCCTCATTGCAGATACACACTTAAAATAACACAGTCTAAGAGAGGGACTACACTGTAGATCATGGAAATGGTTTGCCTGATGCCAAAGATGGTGAAATATGCTCAGAGATATTGCTAACTGATCCTCCAAAGGGAAGAAGGCTTCCTCCTCTGAAAAATAAGCACAGGAAGTGGTGTTCAGTAACCTCCACTATAACACCCTGCAACACAACCCAACTCTAAATAGAAGCTGCGTTGTAGCTGAAGGAGGATGCTTGGCCTCAAGCCTAAATGTGGATAAATGAAGAACAAGATTCCACAATAGGCCTCTCTTGAAATGAGAAGGATTCCTAAACAGGAGATCTTTGCGCTAAGTAGCACTACAACTCTGCTAAACAGCAGGAGAATGCACAAAGTCTAAACAGACCATAAAATCAATAATTCATAACATGAATAACAATGGCTGCCTTGCCCTCCTTTTAAAAAAGTGAAATCCTCTCACCATGGGTCCCACTCATTAGGGTTTCCTTCACCAAAGAAACATCCTCCCATTCATACTACGTTGTTTCTCTAAGTGTTCTCCATGCATGCATGTTGACTTAGTCAAAATTGACTTTGTCCTCATCTATTTTCCCTTGTTCACACATGGAAGCGTAAACTATAGCTACTATGATGATCTTCTTTCACATTATGATGGGTTTTATTCATGTTTTTATTGTGCATGGGCATCCTTACCCATTTACTCAACTCCTAGGTGATAAAATCAAAAATTAATATTCCAATTAGCTGCAAGCTAAGTTTGGAATATTACAAAAATATTGCTCCATCTGTAGTATCCATGTTACAGGATCCTTTCCATCAAACTTCCTCATATCCATTTTTGGAATATGGTGGTTCTTCCCGCCAACATTAGAGTTTATGAAATCACGATTAGCATTTATTTTTTTCTCATCATGAGTTTCCTCTACTATCTTTTCACCATTAGGAAACATTTGTTGTATCAAATTTGTCAAACCTTCCATGTCTACTTTTAGATCATTCTTCATGTTTTCCATTTTTTCATCGATCTTAGATTCCATGTCATCCATCTTAGATTCCATGCCAGCTTCCATGCCATCTATCTTAGCTTCCATGCCATTCTTTAAACCATCCATCTTATATTCCATGCCTTTCTTCAAACAATCCATCTTAGTTTCCATGCCTTTCTTCAAAATTTCCATGTCATTTTTTGTTGTTCTTTGCGAGAGCGAAATTTGTTGCACTTGCTCTTGTAAATTTGATATGTCATGTTGTCAGTCTTCATCTTCATGAGTCATAGTATATCCTTATAAAGGCTTAATGGGTGTTGAATTATTTTTAGGGGCCATTTTAGAATCTAATACTGATATATATTCTAGAATATGCCCTTGGAATCAATTCAAATTGATTCTTCAAAAAAGACTTATGCAATTCAGGAAAAAAAAAATACACACCTTTTACTTGCTTCTGAGGAGCTCTATATTGAAATTGAATTATCTTTGTAATTGTAGATCCTCAATATCTGAAATTTGACCTTATAGTGTCCCTCTGAAGCTTCTTTCAAATGTCATAGGTCTGACCTAATTTGGATTCTTCCAGGCAAAGTTATGTCCAATCTCCCACAATGACCCAATTATGGACTAGTTCAGTAGAGCGAACTTGTATGACTTTCCACGTGTCATTGTTTTCTTCTTTGGATCTAAAATTGATAGAAAAGAAACCAAAGTTTGTGTAATTTTGGCCACTTTTTACAGCATTCCAATCTGATGCTCAGAGAGAGAGTTATGAATAGTTTCCCACGATAACCTCTTTGAGATGAAATTCGGGAGCCTGAAAAAGACCTAACTTCCACAGATCTTATCTCCAAAAATATTGCGAACCAAGCTCTAAAATTTTGCGATGATGTTCCTTAGGATTTCGGGTTCGCTCTCTAAAAATTTCAGCTTCTGCAACTTCGTATAAAAAACGTTATAGCACAAATGTCGTGATGACCTGTTTAGATTAAATTCAGGAGCCTGCAAAAATCCCTAACTTCCACAGATCATATCTCCGAAAATATTGTGAACCAAGATTTGAAATTTTGCGACAGTGTTCATGAACCTTTAAGCTTCTGAACCTTCGTAGAAAAAAAATTATAGCGAAAATGCCACAATAACCAGTTTGGAGTAGCGAAAACCCTAGAATCCAAAGCTCTGATACCAAATGTTGTGAAACCAGCTCCAAAAATAGAAGAAAAGAGATATCAACGCCTTAGAAATAAGCCACTTAGAGGGGGAAACCTCCAATACATTACATGAATGAACAATTTTTGGATGATACAAATTACAAAGCTTCCTTTCTATGTATAGGAGTCCATGGGGCCACAATGTAATCCTAGCCTTAAGGGCGCAATAATAACAATATGGGGGTTACAAGGGTACAATAATAACAATAAGGAGGTTACACTAACAACAATAAGGGACTATACTAGTAATATAGGGACCTAACACTCTTATGTGTAACATTGTAGAGAAATTGAACATAACAAAGCTATCATGCCTAGATTTGATGCACTACTAGTTCCCATCGAAACTTGAGCTTTGATCCTAGATCAATGCTTGCATCTTATATCTATCTCCATTTAACATGCGCTTACTTCAGTACTTTGGTGATAACATCATGCCATATCAATTTTCAGCCATATGTTTCAACATTTATTTTTACAAAATATTTTGATAGTTGTAGCTCTGTAATACTTACCCAACATAGGGAATGGCATACTACAAGGTGAAGGAGCTAAAACCCAAGGTGGAATTTGAGTTGAAGTGATGCGACATGGTTGAAACCTGCATCCATGAGGTGACCTTACTCACATGTTAGGCCACAGACATGGATGTTTTCATCCTCATCAACTAGGACTTCTTGTGGACTTTTCTTCTTCAATAATATTAAAAACTGAGAATTTTTCATATCCTCTTGGGTAGGCCTTCACTTATGTTTTTCTTCACCTTATTCATGTATGAAGTGCCAACACTTTGAGGAATTAAATTTTAGGAAATAAGAGAGCATCCAATCTTGCATTTGGATTAAAAAACATCAATCAATGCATTTTATTATGTGTTTTTATCTATTTATGTGAAAATTCTAAAAGAATTTTTTCAAATATATGAATAAATAGAGGCAATGATAAGAAAAAATCTAAGTAAAGGAGATATTCCATTGTAATTTTTTTAAATAAATTTTCACCCACCTATCTATTATGTATTCAATTGCAAACTAAAAATCACCGTAGATTATTATTCCAACAATGGAAGACTATTCTTAAGACTATCATCACCGTAAATTAACACCATTCTATTCCAACTATTCCAACAATGGTGTTAATTTTTTTCCAACTATTCCTAGGAAACTGAAGTAATGTGATGCTTATATCCCAGGAAACATAGGAAACAACCATTTCGTGATTCTACTTCTAGAGCAACCAGAAAACTTGCATTGATTCATTATAATTTGTTTGGCCCTATGCATAATAATTCTGTAAGTGGAAATAAATATATGATGACTTGTATTGATGATTGCACTAGGATGTATTGAGTATATTTTTTGAAAAGTAAATCACAAGCTTTTGAAACTTTTATAAATTTTCATGTCTAGATTGAAAATGATGCACAATCATGTATTATCTCCCTTCATACTGATAATAAAAAACAATATAATTCTAATGAACTTGAAATCTACCTTTTCCAACATGGGATTCAAAATCAATATACCATTCCATACAATCCTAAACAAAATGGTGTAGTTAAAAGAATGAACAAGACTATCTTGAATATGGTTTGCTCAATGGTGTTTAAAAAAAATATAAAGTTGATGTATTTCTCTCTACAATATATGTGAAAAACATATGTCCATGTCATACTCTTGAAAATAAGACTCATGAAATGTGCCATATGGCCACATTCCTTTTGTAAGGCATCTCAGGATCTTTGGTTCCACCTACCGTGCCTTGATTCCTAAGGAACAAAAACTCAAGTTTGATGCAAGGAGTTAGAGATGCATCTTCTTGGGGTATTCAAACATCACCAAGGCATATAGTCTTTACATTGATTAAACAAGAAGTTTATTCTTTCTAGAGATGTAATTTTCTTGAATCTTCCAATATTTACAACATTATTGAGCGACAACTTCATTATTCATATAGATTTGATCATGTAATTGATAATGAGATTCCACATATTCAAAGGGGGGGTTCCTATGTTGGATCAATTTATGGAATATTCTTGTGAAACACTATCTACCCTTCATGAAGTTCTGATCACTTCTTCAGATCGGGAAGATCCTTTGAGTTATGTAATTAAGAGGATTGGAAGTCTCAATCTTGACGTAGCCCCATCTCAATAAATGGAGCAACCTGGACCATTTTGTAAAGTTCCTCCAAAATGACTCACTAAAACATTTAAAATTTTCATTCTAATGAGGTCAAAAATATATGAACTAGAGGTTCCATCAGACAAGATGGAGGTGATGCAGATAATTTTGATTCAGTTGATATAGATGAAATGGATGTTTCATATGATTGTGAATTGAATTTATCTAATAATTGAACCAAATTCCTTCAGTGGAGTTTTTTCTCATGATGAATAGAAAGAAGCAATGTAGAGGGAGTATGATTCTCTCATAAAAAATGGAATACAAAAGTCATTGGACCCTCCATTTGGAACCAAACCAATTGGTTGCAAGTGGTTCTACATGAACAAGTACAAATCAAATGGCTCACTTGACAAGCACAAAGAAAGTATCATGGAAAAATGATTTTTCACTTAAAGAAGGTATTGATTATGAAGATATTTTTTCACCATAGCAAAATGGGCCACCTTCTGAACCCTCGTTTCCTTGACAACTCAGAATGGATGGAAATTTCATCAAATGGATGTGAATATTTCTTTCTTAAATGGAGACTTGAAATAAAATGTCTTCATGTCTCGGTCAGAAGGTTTCTTTGTAAATGGAAAAGAACATAAAGTATGTAAACTTATCAAAACATTATATGGCCTAAAGCAAGCACCACGATCCTGGTATGAAAAGTTAACTTGGCATCTTAATTGAATTTAAAACACTTCAATCTTGATGATGCAACTTTGTTTTTCAAGAAAGTTGTCAAAACTATTGTATATCTTGTGGTCTATGGAGATGATATATTTAATAATAGGGAAAAATGAAAATATATTGCATCCATAAAGAAACAACTAAATAAGGGATTTGGGATGATAGATTTGGGACCCCTTCACTACTACTTTGGCATTGAAATGAATGAAACATGCAAAGTATATATTCCTTTCTCAAAAAAAGTACATTAGAGAATTTTTGAACAAAATTTTCATGGCTAAATGCAATTCTTTATCTACTATGATGGAATAGAATCTAAAGTTCACATCAAAAAAAGGGAATGAATTTGAGGATGAAACCAAATATAAACAATTTGTGGGAAGTATTATGATCGGTATTGGATCATTATATTGTTTTTCATCCATATCAATGCATTCAAAGTAGAAAAAGTGGAGGAATCATGTCAAGGGATCATTTTTACTGGTGGGGCCCAGTTTAGAAAAACGGGGTCTGAAACCTTTTGGGAGAATTTTGAGGAATCAAATGAAGTTTTTTGGGGGTAAAAATTTTCCACTTTAGTGTGGCACCATTTCGTGTTATTCTACACATAAAGATATTTCCAACAATGCAAGAAGCACGCCGATCAGAGTCTATATGCAAAATTTATGCCACTTAAAAGTTGACCTTCCTGTTTTCACCACCATGGTTCAAGAGGATGTCATGTCAGCCCACATTATTCATGGAAAAGGGGTTTAGCCACGTGATTTTGATGTAAAAGACTCTAGAAGAGTGTATATTGTAACTCTGGTTAAGAGTTAATGTAGTCATACTTAACCACTAGTAGGGTATCGGGTTGTGTTATAACCATGCCACTAGGAGGAAGAGGCATTCCATTATTTCGAGTGCATTTGTCCATAGTTGAGCAAAAATAACCAAGAAGGATAGGAGGTAGATCACACAAAGAGGATTTTTACATTGGAGCAGCCCATGACCGACAGGCCATACTTCTTTGTACCTGCAACCATATTTTTAGAAAGAGAAAGAGAGCAGAGTGACCTCACCTTCCAATTGGGTTTTCTCCAGAAAGGATTTCCTAGAGCATATCTTGTGTCTTATGTGTGTGAGAGATTTTATTTAGCCATTCTCTATTTTCTACATAATTGCTATTCAGATGCATGCACTAATTACAGTAAAATCTATATATCTAGAAATTTAATAAAACTGTAATAGTGTAGAATTTCAAAAAATTTGATCTGAAACTGGAGGAAAACTTCTCCTCCCAAAAATTGACCATGCTCTGATGCTTTGCAAGTAAAAAAATGGTTCTTAATGTAAAAAAAAAATTATAATCACTTCAAGGATGATGAGTTAGTTTTCATATGAACTTTAAACAAGAAACACATTCACATGCAACTCAAAATGGAAAACATGAAGAGAGGAAAAACAATATTTGATGACAAAGTTCGCCCCTCATGGGCTACATCTCTAGGCCTAATAACACAGCTAGAACGCTCCATTGATTTCAGTGGTAAAAGTGTACATGCAATTTGTTGACTACTGAGTGGTTTGTTTCCTCTACAAGGAAACATTCTCCTGCAAATAATTCTCACTCCAAAAATATGACCACCTATAGTCAATCATGAAAAGGACTCACACATCAATTCCTTATACTCCACCCAAAAATTGAGCATAAAATGTACAAAAAATCCACATTGAAGTACTGAAAAGAGATTTTCTCAAAAACACATAATGTGAAATACAAATAAGATTTTCACCATAGAAGTCACAACTGTTTGTTGGGGCCTTTGTTTTGAAAAAGGAACAGGTTTTAGTTGCGGAAAATAGGTGGCAGAGTGCAATCACGGTAGACAGGGAGTTGTCATTGTTGCAGATAGATGGAAGATAGGTGGTGCGACAGTTGCGAAGAACAGCGCAGATGGCAGGTATGGGAGACAGACAATCCTCAGAACTCCCAGTAATCAAGAAGAAGCGGCAAACAACGGAGCAGGAAAAGAGGAAAGACTGACAGTCACGTTGGTGGAAGAAAAAATAGGCAATCAGCCAGCGTAGATGAGGAGTTAGTTCGGTAGAGGGCCAAGTAAGAGAGCCATAAGATAGCTCTATTAGATCTCTGTTGTACTTAATCACTCTGTAATAAACTCTGCGGAGTGATGTATGCCATTTGATAATGATAATGAAATATGGTTCTTGTTGTGTTTGATGTTCTGAGTTAAGTGTTAATTAGTTTCTTATTGTGAATGTATACCCCGTTTTAAATTTTAATTCAACATCCTGAACATGCTTGATGAGTAATAGCTTATACATAGTAGTGAGATATATTTGTTGTTCCAAGTTCTTTAGTTTTTCTTCATGGTTATAACTGTTTGGTACATGATCTGTCTCCTAACCTTACTAAGGTCATGAAACACCTTGGGTGATACACTCTGTTCCTTGGATTAGGGTGAAAATGCCAAAGTTGTGCTAGACTACTGCGAAAACCCTATTGGCCTTTATCCTAAACCTGGGTCTTGCTCAGAGACCTCCTTTTTCTCCAACAAATGGTTCCATTGCCAGGACCTGAAAATTCATTTAGGACTTAGATCATGGTATCATGGATCTACGAGAGAGAACTATGAAGTTGGTGGGATAACCACTTGGACCAGTTCATATCGCAACAAGCGGAGTTGTGACAACAGAGGGAGAAAACTGTCAAGGATTGGGTCCTGATTTCTGAATCTGCAAGTGACCTGTATAGAATTTTATGGGGAAATTTTCCTAAAGAACTTTATAATTGGTTGTGGAGACTACAAGTGAAGTCACTTCCAGCAGGGTCACGTATAGACTGTCGCAAGTGGATGCACACAGATTTAGTAGCACTCCATCTGTTAGATACCGATTTGACCCGAGCTATAGACTTCTGGGTACAATCTACTTTGGAAGGACACATTGTGGAATTCATAGCCAAGTGTTACCAATCCTTTTTAAAAGCGAAAGACGTATTCAGATCCGGATTTTGGGGAGAAATGTTGAAGGAAATCTTGCTGTGGATCAAAGCTTTAATGGTGGATGAGGGTTTGATAGAATTTCAAAATTCTGAGATGGAGACTTAAACTTCCATTACTGGGGGAAGGAGCTGGGGGAAAGATACTACAAGTAAGCTCAAAGGGGGAATAGGGATATGGATGCTGGAACCTGTGTAGTCAATTTAGCGTCCTAAATTGCTAACATAAATTATCAACCAGGGCTAGTAAACTGATGAAGTGTGGTGCACTATATGTGCTTAAGTGACATCTTCCTTACTTCGTTGTATGTGTTTTTCGTATTGTTTTTATGTAATCTACCTCCGGAGTGCTCTAACTGAATTAACATGCAACTAGTCTATGGAATTCTACAGTTTGTTTGTCCATCATGATTGGTATTTTGGAAGAGTTCCTTCTTTTGGAAGAGTTTTTAGAACAATCCCGACTGTGTAATTGAGTGCAAATGCAAGCATAAAGACTGAAAGCAATGAAAAACTAAGATATCATATCCTTATCCTACTCGTCATTATGATGTTTTGGGCAAGCGTTTAAGAGCAAGAACAGAGATGATACTTAGTGCAAACACAAAACTAAATCATTCATTATCACGGTCATGTCTTGAACTTCTTAAGAATTTCTTGGAAGAGTTTCTTCTTGTGGAAGAGTGATTAGAACAAGTGTAACTGTGATAGTGAACAAAAAAAATTACAACTAAATCCTACAGTACTATAGCCATTTTCATTCATCATTATAATCTTTTGGAAGAATTTCTTCTTGTGGAAGAGTTAGAATGAATATAACTACAGTAGCTAATTAAAAACAACTATGAATTCAACTCCTAATCCTACAATACTATAGTCATTTCCCATTCATCATTATAGTCTTTTGGAAGAGCTTCTTCTTGTGGAAGATTTAGAATGAGTACAACTACAGTAGCTAATAAAAGCAACTATGAATTCAACTTCTAATCCTACAATACTATAGCCATTTCCCATTCATCATTATAATATTTTGGAAGAGCTTCTTCTTGTGGAAGAGTTAGAATGAGTATAACTACAGTAGTTAATAAAAACAACTACAAATTCAACTTCAGAAACATAAAGGCAACTAAGATACTCAACATGATACAACCAAATCTTTTTCATCTAATAATGATATTTTGGAAGAGCATTTTAAGAAAAAGAATGATTGTAAGATGATGAGGATCTTTTAGTTAAACAAATAATGCAAGACATGAATTAAAAGCTACTTATCTAGAAAGCATGTAGAAGCCTCCTTGGATAGCATGGGCCCTCTGCTACCAATTTGGTGAAGTCCTTCAACTCCTTAAAGTTGTAATCAAAACATCATCAAAGAACTGAATTTCTTTATTGAAAATCTCACAAATATACATC
This sequence comes from Pinus albicaulis, assembly GCA_034641835.2. Taxonomy (NCBI): domain Eukaryota; kingdom Viridiplantae; phylum Streptophyta; class Pinopsida; order Pinales; family Pinaceae; genus Pinus; species Pinus albicaulis. The sequence goes on along the minus strand of CM076573.1, from coordinate 910,679,318 downwards.
CCATTCCATCTTGAACTTTGTTACAAAATACTCCTATTTTCTCCTACTTCTTCATTACTTCTTCATTAACCATGATAGGAGAAAGCTTCTCCTATTTATACAAAATATGAGGAGTCATCTCATTAATGAGAGTCCATGAATCTCTCCCTCCAACTCTAGAGTTACAATCAAAATAGGGAATGATAAGACACATGTCTTTCTAGAATTTCAACACAACTTAAGAAAGGAGACACATATCCTCTTAGAGTTTCAATACAACAAGGAAGTGAGACACATATCTTCTTAGAGTTTCAATACAACAAGGAAGTGAGACACATGTTCTCATGATCCCATGATCTTCTCCAACCAAATTCGAATTTGGCCTTAGAGTGCCACATAAGGGTCTTCTAGAAGTCTCCTTTTTGACCTACACATGTCACAAAACTCACAACACATATATATATATATGAAACTATGTTAATTTTCTAGTTTCTAATCATAAATTCACTTTAAATACATAAAATAAATAACTTTGGAAAACAAGGATCCTAACCCATATATTTATGAAAAATGGTTATTTGATGTAGGGCTTTAGGTCAGATGGCTATGAAATAAGGGCTAGATGGTTATGACATAATGGAAATATGTATGAATATGGAAAACACTTTTGAGACTCAACAGAACCTCCAGTAGATTGAGAGAGCGAAGAGCACATCGGAGGGCACAGATTGCTGAGAAGTGGCGGGAGAGAGTGATGAAGGAGTTTGAGAAACAAGAAAGTATTTGACAGGACAAGGAGAAGGCGTCGTAGATGAAAAAGGAAATGGAAGGTCAGATGGGATCCCAAGGAATAGGAGGGACCATCAAATAATTTATGCAAGTGTATAGGAGCCCAACCCAAAGAGAAAAGGGAGAAAGGTCCAATGTGGAGGACATGTGCCACGAGGAGATATCAAATGTGGAGTTGCATGTTGCGATGGAGAAACTATTTCGAGAGAGGCTGGCACCCGTAATTCAAGGTAACATTATTACCCAAAGTTCAAGTAGCTCTAGTCCCATCCTTCCCCTGGTACTCTATCAGCCACCAGATAAAAAAAAATAAAAATTACGAGAGTTTAGCAAGTTGAATAGTGTTAAGTCTACAGTACAGATATGTACTAGCTACATTGCTAGTAATACAATTTCACAGCCAGGAAGTAGAGGTTTTATTTTAGTACCACCCATACAAAGAAATATGGCGGGATCGTTTACTCGATACCCAGCATTCTCTGGGAGGGGCAATGATGATGTGGAGCAACACTGGTATCTTTGCAAAGCAATATGGAGGGCTCGACAAACACCAAAGGTGGTTAAGTTGATCGAGTTCCAGACTACTCTAAGAGAGAGAGCTCTTCGTTGGTTCATTAAATGGTCCGAGGCTCATCAAAACCTAGCGATAGACGATGTAAAGAAAGAATTTTTCAAAGAATTTAAGTTACCTCAAACAGATCAGCAAGGGTTATCTGAGTTGTGGGAGATTAAATAGTGAGAAGGTGAAACAACGTGGGACCTGATGAGGAGGTTCAAGGATTCGATTGGGAAACTGAGTTACCCAATTGATCTGAATCATCAACGAGATTGGTTTATTAAATCACTTCTTTCATTGACGAGAACTCTACTAACACAATAGAAGATTGATACCTTACAAGATGCCCTGGAGAAAGCTATGAAGATAGAGGCTATGGCTGGCTATCTGCAAGAGTTCAGAGGGGGAGAAATAGTTCAAGACCCTTCCATATTGGTGCTACAACATCAGATAGCCAATTTAACAGATAATTTGAAGGAAATTCAGCTAATATGACTAGGAAGGCCCAATGTATGGTGTACCCATTTTCTGATGGAGGGACACGTGGCCACAAAATGCTTGAGGTTGTGGGGGCAAAATGCGGGAGCTTCAGTATTAGGGAAACAAGGAATCCACCAGTTGGGGGAGTTTCACAGATAAACACTTAGGGATTATACCAGTTGCAACCCCACTTTCCAGGGTTCCCTGATCAACAGAATTAGACCGCGACTGAATACAGCAAAATATGCAAAGGCATTGGTCATCCTCCACGACTATGCCCAATTTTTCAAAAGTACTCCAACGTTCCAAAAAATACATATTGTGAATTTTTCACTTCTACAATGCATAATAAAGAGCAGTGTAGAGCCCTTGATGCACTGGCAGAATGATTGGATAGACCATCTTATAGAGTGAATGAAGCTCTAAGGGGATGAGGAGGAGGAATGAGAGGAGGCGGAACTGGAGGAAGAGGACTAGTAAGGTGCTACATCTGTGACCAAGAAGGACACGTAGCAAGGGAATGTCTTATACCCAAAATACCATGATGCTCTCAGTGCAGAGTCAATACACACGCAACTAAAGACTATCCAGAATTAATTAAGAGGTGGAAGGAAAGAGCCAGACAGAGAGGAGAAAATCTGGTGAATGCAAAACCAAGAATAGCAGAGGCTCAGGCCATGCAAAATGTAGCCATAGTAACCCTAGGAGGAAAGAGAACATGGGAGGATACACAGAATATAGACCCGATAAAGTTGATCGAGCCAACATGTCCAAAAACTGCTTTCAGACTAGATAAACAGAAGTAATATTTTGAGGCGGTGGAAACATTTTCTCAAATAGGGGGAAACAAAGGCATTGAGCTTCCCAACCAACCGTAGAAAAAGAGAAGCAGGCACATACAAGTATAATGATGAGGAATGGTTCCGATTATTTTTTAAAATTGTAACCAATACACCAATGCTGGAACAACTAAAGAAAAATCTAGAATTGGTGGTGCAGGAAAACACAGAACCAGAAGAGTCAAAATATTCAACCCAGAAATACATAAGAAGGATAAAAAGAAATAAGAGAAGAACATGAAAGGAATTCTGCATGAATACTCAAGTTGCGAGATTTCAAATCAAAGACACTATGCTCAACCTAGGATCAGATGTCAACATTCTACCAAGAAATACATGGGAAGCACTGGGGAGGCCAAAGTTGATATACTCACTGATACAGCTCCACATGGAAAATTAGTACGGCATTGTGCCCATAGGGAGGCTAGAAGAGGTCGAGGTTGATGTTGCGGGAGTGAAAACATATATATATTTTGAGGTGATAGACATCATGGGGGACAAGGATCCCTATCCTACTTTGTTAAGGATAGATTGGGCCTTTGAGAACTATGTCGTGATTGACTTGAAAAAATAATTGATGATATTTGAAGACGGGGAAGTCAGGGTCACTCAGCCACTTGACCCATATCAGGTACCCCGATATACAGAAACTGTTGACAACGGAGAGGATGCTCAACTTCTCGATCACCTTTACCAGATGATAGCTGGAAAGAGAGAATACTATATCAATCCAATAGCGAGAGGGACCGTAAGGTGGATAAGTGTTTAGAGTTTAGACTTGGGCTCGGAAATAGCTTGGGATGATTGGCAACAGGGAGGATACGAGACTAATACAAGAAGATGTGCTAATATCTTAGGAGTCAACTAGATTGGAACTGAGGTAAGAGGATATTCAACTTTATCAAATATGAATGTTTTCAATACATTTATTGAAAAAGTAGAAGAAAAAGTACCAATAGAACATAGAGTCCCTCTTATGGATGTAGCACTGCAATCCACGTCAGCAAGATGGTGGATTAACCATCGCAACTCACTTTCGAGATGGGAAGATGTTGCAATAGCACTAAGAGCCAGATTCAAGGAACATGTCGGACCACAATTCATTGAGAAATACCAAGGGGATTATGACCCCACGAAGAATTTATAAAATTGTGAGTACAACTGGAAGAAAGTAGGGTATCCAAAATCTCTGTGTATGCACAATTTTATACATTCGCTGGACACAATTCCACAGGCCTAGTACTTAACCGAAGAAAAGAGGAGAGGAACTCGCACCTGGCAAGTAGTTGTGAAAAATTTTACACAATGTTTTTCTTTTGAAGGAGAAACATAACCAGTTACACAGGCACTACAAGCCATCAAAAGAGTACTATTTTTTCCAAAAATTCAAGAAGACAAAGAGTAATATCTCTCGGAGTAGATTATCCAACAATCAGTAGCATGTAAATGAATAGATAGTGAGATACATGACAACGATTTGGATAATCTCTGACACTTATAATTTGAAGAGAAAGAAGGGGAATGGGATATACAAGAAGAACCAACAATAGAAGGACTACATCTGCTACCCTTGAGGACTAAGAAGCTGAACATTGGGATACAGAATGACCAAGGAGATCTTCGACCTTTCACAGGAATATGAAGACTTATTCCCATCCTCAGTAGCGGAGCTAAAGGGGATAAAAGGAGACATGGGGGGAATACACATAGTTTTGAAGCCTGACGCAACACCAGTGAAGCATAGACCTTACCATCTAAATCCAAGGGTAAAGGAGAAAGTCAAAGCAGAAATAGATAAAATGATGAAAGCAAGGCTGATTTTTCCAGTAGAGGAAGCAGAGTGGGTCAGTCCCATGGTCATATAAAGAAAAAAGGAAAAATCTGAGATTAGAGTATGTGTTGATTACATAAGCCTCAACAACGCATGCATACATGATCCATTTCCCACTCCTTTTAGTGATGAGGTTCTCGACAATGTGGTAGGAAATGAAGCCTATTCATTCATAGATGGTTTCTCAGGGTATCATCAAGTGAGAATAGTCGAAGAAGACAAGAAGAAGACCACTTTCACAACCATATGGGGATCGTTCGCATACCATGTCATGCCCTTTGGACTGAAGAATGTGCCAGCGGTGTTTTCATGAATAATGATAGCAGCATTTTGGGAATATATCCACAAATTCCTTGAGGTATACATGGATGATTGGATAGTTTATAGTTTACTAAAAAATAATGCAACCTTCCTAAGAATAATGTTTGACAGATGCAGACAACTCCAAATTTCCCTCAACCTCAAGAAATGCATCTTTTCAGTACCGTTTGGGACACTGCTAGGGCATGTTGTTTGTAAATAGTGTGTCTTTCTGGATCCAGAAAAAGTAGAAGACATTATTAAAATATAAGCGCCAGATATTGTGAAATAGTTAAGATGACTACTCAAGCATACCAAGTACTACAGAAGATTCATCCGCAACTATGCAAAGATAACAATGCCATTGGAAAAGTTGTTGCGGAAGTTAGAGAAATTCAGTTGGACTGACGAATGCACTAATGCCCTAAATACATTGAAATAAAAGCTAGCAAGTGCACCCATATTGGTTCATCCTAACTGGGACAAACAGTTCCATGTCCATATTGACGCCTCCAGCATTGCATTAGGAGTAGTGTTAGCTCAGCCAGTAAAAATTTCTATTGATCATCCAGTCTATTTCGCAAGCAAGAAGCTGTCAACTGCTGAAAGGAACTACACAACAACAGAACAAGAAGCTCTTGCAATACTGTATTCCATTCAAAAAAATTTCCATTACCTACTGGGAGGTACGTTCAAATTTTTCACAGACCACTCAGCATTGAAGTACCTGGTTAACAAGCCTATGCTCGAAGGAAGCATCTGTAGATGGCTCCTACTATTCCAGGAGTTCACCTTCGAAGTGATAGTGAAACTAGGAAGGTTAAACATGAGTCCCGACCATTTATCAAGGTTGGAAAATGGAGAGAATGGGGGATCCCTAGATGATCAGTTGTCGGATGCAGATCTCTTCATAGTAGAAGCCATCCCAGATTATTTGGAGTATATAGTAGCATATCTGGAAACAGGACAGTGCCCAACTGAATACACGGTGACTCATAGAAGACATTTGGTAGTGAAAGTGGTTGAGTATCAATTAATAGCAAGACAACTGTATAATATGGGGTTGGACCAGGCCTTACGAAGATGTATCATGGACCATGAAAGAGAGGATATCTTGTGGGAGTGTCATTGCAGAGTAGTGGGGGGCCATGTCGGTGCAAAACCCACCGCAAGAAAAATATTACAAGTAGGGTTATGGTGGCCCACGGTTCATAAAGATAGTAAATCATATGTAAAGAAATGTGATGTCTGCCAAAGAACAGGACGTCCATCACACCGAGATGAGTTTCCACTTTACCCTGTAAGAGCACGGTAGCCATTTGAAAAATGGGTCGTTGATTTTGTAGGGCCAATTGCACCAGTGGCAAGACATTCACATGCAAGGTACATAATTACCGCAACAGATTATCTCACAAGATGGGCAAGGGTAGAACCAGTGAGAGATTGCACAGCAGACACAATAGCCAAGTTCATTTTTGAAAATATAATTAGCAGATTTGACTGCCCCAGAAGCCTAACCAGTGATCAAGGTACACACTTCATTAATACAACAATCAAGTCTATGTTAGATAATTTTATGGTGCAACATCATAAGAGAAATCCGTACCACCCTCAGGAAAACAGAACCGTTGAAGCATTCAATAAGATATTATAAAAAGGACTAACCAAGATATGTAATGCCAATCGGGATGACAGGGATGAGTGAATACCAGCAACATTATAGGCATACAAGACAACTGTAAAAAGGTTTCACAATCAGACTCCTTTCTAGCTGGTGTATGGGAGAGAGGCAGTGATACCTGCTGAATTTATCATACCAAGTCTATTAATCGCTTCAAAAATACATATGAAAGAGGAAGATTCAATCAATGAATGCCTCCATGAGCTACAAGAGCTTGAAGAAGATAGATTCCTGGCAGAATTCCATCAAACGGTCCAAAAGGAAAGACAGAAGGCTTGACATGACCGTTATATCAAACATAAGATGTTCACAATTGGAGGGAAATTTTTGTTGTACGACAACAAATTTCAAAATTTCATGGGAAAACTCAGAATGCACTATATGGGACCATACCATTTCATTGAAATTAAAGATTCAGGCACAGTTCAATTGGCGCAGCTAGATGGCCAAGTATTATAAGGATGGGTGAATGTCACACGCCTAAAGCCTTATCACGAGTAAGTTTCATCATTTATTTTTCAAATAACTCTCTCAACCGAGAGGAGTCAGTAGGGTAGAATAGAAATAGATCAATTCAATAACTCTCTCGCACCCAAGATGAGAAATAGAATAGGAATCCATATAAAAATAAATCATAATAACACAGAGAATAAACCCACCTGTTGCAATGCGGAGACCACATCGCAACCGATTGGAGGGGGGGGGGGGGGGGTAGTGTCTAACGCGTCATCCATGTAAGAAAGCTAAGCGTGTCAAATATCATTCCATCATGATAGCCCATCATACCGATGTCAATCCGTAGGATCACCCGGATTTGAGAATTAACTTCCATAATTAGTCACAGCCATATCGTAATAAATTTTCCATATTATGTCATAATCATTACCCATCACGTCTACCCAAATCCTGAAGACACAATCAGCAATGTCAGAATACACCTCACCACGGTAAATAATCGCATGATTATAGCCACAGGAGAGACAGAAAAATTAATTAGTTATGGGGTCTTATCAACCTCATTAATTTCGGTTACATTACTTAACCCACATGAAAGAAGAAAAGCACGAAAATGCCAGAAAATTCCAAGTTAGAACAAGAAATAGCCATAGAAACAAGTGAAATTTAATCAGAGGAAGTTCAAAGAGATAGTCCAGTAGCAGGAATTCACAGAAAGAGATCAAGAACAACACTCCAATTATACAAAAGAAGGACGAATATGACAAAGATAGCAACAACAGTCATCAAGCTTGAGCTTGATGAGAGAATTCAAAGGATGGAATCTTTAGTGGGAAAGTATGACAATGCGTCTCTGATTGATACAAATTTCACGGATTCAATATCATTTTTCGACTATGAAGAGATAGGTATACATAGAGAATTATGGTATAGAAAGAGGAGGGGAAGCAGCAAGAATGAATGCGGAGTTCAGAGGTATCCAAAAATCGACAATACTAAACCTCAGGAACCTCCTAGTGTTTGGAATAACAAGAGTGGCAATGCAGTCTACGAAATTCCTGCTGAGCAGGCTCCATAATGGATCATTGTGGCTAGGGCGAGAAATACATATACATGCAGAGGATATCAGTAGGATTACGGGATTATCAGTAGAAGGGAAGGATGTCTCAACGGCATTCCAAAATGTGTCTAAGAGAGCCAAGAAGGTGGGAGACTGTGATTACTATAAGAAATATGAGACAAGAAGAGGAGGGAAGGGGCGAAGATAGACCTCATCAACAATCCAACAGTCAAATTTTCCTGCTACCTAATAGCAGGTAAGAATATGAGGCATTACAGCAAAGGCGAATGCACCCTCGACACCATTTCAGTTGCAGAACACTACCTCCATGGAACCCAGCTAAACTATGGTACATTACTACTGAACGAATTGTTTGAGGCCTGCAAAGATAACTACAGAAGAGCCACAAGATTCATTTACGACTACCTCGTAATGGCATTTGCGATGTTGATATGGACTCACCTAGGGGTAAGACAACTTCCAAAAATCACAAAAGACCAACCAATGGCGATGAAGTTTACGCCCTGGAGAATCTCGGGAGATCCTAGCACCAAGGAGGTAAATGAGGAGGCTTTCTCATTCTAGTACAAGCAAATGGTGGATGTGGTCATGAGACAGCAAAGGGTTTCGAGGAACCTGTTGGACAGATATTCCTCGCATATATGGTTTTGGGTCACCCACAAGTAGACATATATCAGACCCAGTTGCCTGGACGAAGCCACGTTCAAAATGAGACTATTAAAGTTTCATGTTGAAGAAAAGGAATTCCACACTGAAGTCTGTTCATGGCCGGGAGTTGGAATGGAGATCAGAAGTGGAATACCTCACTATTCGTTCGAGGGCATGATGCCGAAAGAACTACCAGGGGAGACACCAGAGGAAACAACGAGTAGGATTTCTTGACTGCAACTAAAACCTTTACTGGAATAGCTGGACATGAGGGTGAAGGACTTCAATCTGGTAATAAAAACCCTCACAAGTGCTTCTCCTGTGTTTCCTTCTTTTTCAGGTTTTTAGTCTTCAAATTCTGCATCACCATCCATGATTACACCTATCGTCACTGCCCTACCTTCTTCCATTTTCAATCCACCCCCAACAACCATAGTAACTTCAATCCATAAGAGTAAGGTACCTAAACCACCAGTAGCTACCCCTAAGGCCAAGAAGCAAGAATTATGGTGCCTAGGAAAATAGTTGACCTCACTGAGGAAGATCAGACCTAACCCATGGATACGAGAGTACCAGTTCGAGAAGAGCTAGAGGTTTCCACCTAGGTTACCTCTGCGCTACCTGTGTTTGATCTGTTCTCGGTTTTGAATATTTAGACATCATCTCCACCCCACACTCACACCTCTTCACCTCACACTCACCATTCATCACTCCATACTTCATTTACTTCCAAAGACCAATCCACCCGCACTCCATCCACCTCAGAAACTATCTCAGACCCATAAAAGTTAAGAAACAAGACAAATGGGGACACCGAGGCAAAATTTAACTCAAGTATGGCTATGGTACCTGAGGTTAACCAACCTCTGGTGGGGCGGGGCACTTTCCTAGAACTATTAGTTCAAGGAGGATATTTTACTGCAGATACAACGCCCTCGCCAAAAGAGCTGAACACATTTCAGCAAGCCAACTTAATACTACAACAGATTCAACTGACCACTCATATGAATAACTCAGAACGTTAGTTGCCACAATAGAACCAACACACACCACTGCATGAGCACTCAGAGAGATCAATAACCAATGGGAAACCCCTTAGAGAAATATTTCCAACCCACGACATGTCAGGCGCTGAGAGCATGCAGAACTGGGGGACTGAACAACTATACAAATTCATTCAGTGAGCACCATAGCAGGTAGAATGGTTGCATAACGACCTCCAAAAGAGGTTCGAGCAGCAACAGCAGCAGGTCATTGCACTTACTGAAGAGCTCAATCAGCTAAAAGGGGAGAAGGAAAGTCTACAGGAACAACTGGAAAAGGTAATGGATATCTTCAAGGACCTCTGTCCAATAGTAATTGCCTAGGATAACAAGACGTTAGAGGACATATCGGCCTACTCCATGGTCGAAAGGTCTATCCGAGTGCAAATGACATGTGCAAGTCTCAGCAAAGAAAACCAAGAGCTCAAACAAACGCTAGCCGCAAGACCAACATTACCAGATCCCGTCGTGATATATGTTGAGAAGGTTACTGAGAAGCAGAAGCAAGTAACCGGAATGAAGGAAACCTTGGGGGTGACAGTTAGAGAGGCTTACAACCTACTGAAGCATTTAAACAAATTCTCTAATTCATTAACCATGAAATCCCAACCTATCTCATCACAGCTTCAGCGAATTTCATAAGATATCAAAGAGGCCACGGATCCTGTCAGCATAACCCAGCTCTACAACCAAGCGGAGGTACTGGAAACCAGATTATAGAAGATAGAGGAGCATTCCGCGACCACAAAGCAGGTCCTCGGAGAGCTAAGGAAACCATTCAAGCAGAAGGTAGAAGCAATACAGCAGATGGCAGCCGAAGCCAGGACAAAGATTCAAGAGGTATTCAGCAAGTTGTCGCCGGTAGCAGGAAAAATCGAGGCTGAAAGAGTAGCCACCGAAACCAAACAGCTAATTAGATAATGGTAATAGGAAATTACCCATTTCGTAGAACTCAAGTCTTCAGCATTGAGCAAGGTTCCAGAGTTGGGGCCTTTGTTTGGACAGAGTGAAGAAACGGAGAAGATAGAGTCAGCCTCAGAAGCAGACAAACCGATGGAAGCTGCAGCAGCAGGAAAACATTGACTCGGGACAAGTCAATAGCATGTGGGCGGGACTTGTTGGGGCCTTTTTTTTTAAAAAGGAACAATTTTGAGTTGCAGAAAATAGGTGGCAGATCGCAATCATGGTAGACAAGGATATGTCATGGTTGTGGATATCCTGAAGATAGGTGGCATGATAGTTGTGGAGAACAATGCATATGGCAGGTATGGGAGAGAATGACAATCAGCAGAACTCCCAGTAATCAAGAAGAAGCGGCAAACAACGGAGCAGGAAAAAAGGAAATACTGACAGTCACATTGGCGGAAGACAAATAGGAAATCAGCCAGTGTAGATGAGGAGTTAGTCTGGGAGAGGGCTAAGTAAGAGAGTCGTAGGAGAGCTCTGTTAGATCGCTATTGTACTGAATCACTCTGTAATAGACTCTGCAGAGTGATGTATGTCATTTTATAATGATAATGAAATATGGTTCTTGTCGTTTTTGATGTTCTGAGTTAAGTGTTAATCAGTTGCTTATTGTGAATGTATGCCCCGTTTTAAATTTTAATTCAGCATCCTGAACATGCTTGATGAGTAATAGCTTATACATATTAGTGAGATTTGTTTGATGTTCCAAGTTCCTTTATTTTTTCTTCATGGTTGTAACTGTTTGGTACATGATCTATCTCCTAACCTTACTAAGGTCATGACACACCTCGAGTGAGACGCTCTGCTCCTTGGAGTAGGGTAAAAATGTCGACGTTGTACTAGACTACTGCAGAAACCTTGTCGACCTCTATCCTGAACATGGATCTTTCTCAGAGACCTCATTTTTCTCCAACACTGGTGTAGATAAAATAAAAAGGTTGGAAAACCCCTACAAGGTTCTCTCCATGCTCAAAATGCCTTCAAAACTGCTTCAAACCTCTGATTGTCTCTAACACTAAAAGACTCAATCCTTCAAATTATCCTTCCAAAATTGCTCCAATCAGAAAACTAAGGTTGCCAATGGATTTAGAATGCCCAAAACCACCTGTCTAGGCTATTCTTGATCTCAAAAAGGTTGAAAAATGAGAAAGTTATGGCTCTCCCAAATTTCTTCTACTAACTATTATGCAAAATGACCCAGAATACTATTCATTCGACAAATTTTGCTTTTTGGGTGCCCAAAAAGCTAAAAACTCACCTGGTTTCAAAGATATTCCCACCAAAAAGAGTTCATAATTTTTCCTCTTTAATTTTCACCATGAACCCTTAACGAAAAATTAGAGCCATATGTAGGCCAAGTGTTCGGGGGTCAGGGCTAAAATCCCAACCCCGCTAGCTTTTGCTCTCACCGCTTCAGAATAGGGTCATATGGAAAAATAGGATCAGGGGCTAGGCCAAATTCCTGCCCCCTCCACTGAATTTCTTGGTAATGGTCATGTTGGGTGCCAAAAGCCGAGGGTCAGGACTTATCTCTTGAAGCCTTATGAAGACATCATGCCCTCTGTTTAACCTTCACTGCTATTTCCCTTTTAAACTCATAAATTTTGTTGTTTTCCATGAAGAAAAGATTGCTGTAAAACTCCCTTTTTCCCCTCCCTCCACTCAAAAATAACCTTCATTTTATTCCCTTTTTCCCTCATGGATTTCCTCTATTTTCCCTTGTTTCCCTTCTTCCTTTCATAAAACCCCTTTTACAAGGTTTGAAACTCACTTTTGAACCTTACCGAAACCCCCAAATCCATCAAAAAACTTTAAAAATTTCATAAAAAATAAGTTTTTTGACTATGGGATTAAGCCCCTTTGTGCTAAGTCCTAACCACTTCCCCACACATTCCCACACCCTATAACCAGGAGCTATACCCATCGGATTCTTATTGCATCGGAACAAAGCAGAGTGCACAAGTCCTTTTGTTTTATAAAACCTCGATGCCAATTGGCCCCTCTTGTGTATAAACCCCCGATCCCTTTGACGCTTCACAAAACCCAACGGCCCGCAATCAGGTGCCTAACACTTTGTGTAAACCATTCCCAGATGCTTTTTCCCTTTGTAAATACATAGAAACCCATTTTTTCATTGTTTTAAAGGGAACCCGCCGATTAAATGTTTTAAGTAACAGGGACCGTCGATCTAAAGCCGATCGATGATCACATAAATCTCGCATCGGAGATTTTCTAGTGGGTAGATTGAAAATCCGACTCCAAAGTCCTGATGTCGATTGGCCCTTTCTATATATAAGCCCCGAGCCTTTTTCTTTCCATATAAACCAGCGGCCCCGCAATCGGGAGCCAAGCCACATATATATAACCCTCCCCGACGCAATAAATCCTTTGTATTTCGTTAAATTTTTTATTTTTTTATGTTATAACATGGCCCACCATTCATTGGTCAGAGCCCTTCGCCGCCGTTGACCTTGGACCAATCAAACGGCCCGTGCTATATCGCATCGGGAGATTTCATTAGGTGCGCATGATATTTTATTCGCCACCTCTGATTGGCCTCCTCCGATTCATTCTCTGCCATCGATTTGATCTGCAGATCGACGGTCCACAGTTAATCGCTTCGGTGCCCCCCTGTCCATTGCCCCCACCGATCGCAAGGCTCTGATTACATCCAGGCCGTCCATGTGTCAAGATCAGATGGTCCAAATCGAACCTCCCACCTTTGGTTAAAATCATACACCCCGCTTCATAATGTTCATTTAGCCAATCTCAGTTGTTGATCTCTGCAGATCAACGACCCATATTAACCCTTTCTCCACCTTGTTTATTTTTCCATTTATCCCCAGATTCAATCTCCACCATTGATCCTGTACATCTAATGGTTCATAATAATCCTGATAGGCCCGACCCCTATGGGTCCTGCTTTCCTTCGGATCTGATCTCAGCCGTCCGATCTCTGATCCAACGGTCCTAATTAAAACCACCCTGCCACTTATCTGCCTGCGCATCTATCCAATATCGCGCTCATTGTCCGCTGTCTAATCTGAGACCCAAGATCTAATGTTTTACATTCATTTTCACGTAATTTCAAGCGCGAAGGTTAATTTCCCATGAGCTACGTGATATGGGCAGTATTCAAATTCCACATGTCAGGTGGGAATGCATATTGTGTTCGAAAAGGTGAAACCGCCTTTTCCCCTTTTGGTCACGTGAAACCAGCTGTTTTGCCCTCCAAAATCGCTTCCCCCATTTCTATTATATTACATCACGTGCATCCTCCGTCGTTGATCTTTGTAGATCAACGGCTTACATCTAATCTCTCATTACACTATCGCCCTCCACCTTTTCCAAAGGGACTTCATAGATTAATCTTGATCGTTGATCTCCGTGGGCCAAATTCATCCAACGGCCTACAATCATTTGGAAACTCCAATTTCCATTCCAATGCTTTTTCCTCCGCAAAGGATTTTAACCTATTTTCTTTGCATTTTCCGCTTATCCTATTGTAAAGTGACCCTTTCGCTTTATAATATTACTATTGCTCCCGATCGTTGATCTCTGCAAGATCAACAGCCCTAACTTAATCTCTGTACCGTTCACTCCACTGCTTTCTTCTTTGGCCTCCCATGATCGATCTCTACCGTTGGATGCATTCATCCGATGACCATGCTCCTAACCACATCCTCTAAAGCAGTTAAACCAAAAAAATACGCAGGATTTATTAATATTTCTTTGTTTTTGCAGGTTTCAAAGGTTTTTCAAATATTTTAAAAAGAAAATAAAAGTCGAGGATGACGATCCTCCTGGCTTTTGTTTATCAAAAATAGTGTTACACAGGGTTGCAACACCACATTTTTCGTTGTATCATGAACGCTGGCAGCTCTAAATAAGCCCCTGTCGCACCTGCACATCAACAAGACACTTCAATGCATAATTGAAACAAAGAGTATCAGTGTTGAAGATCAAATATAACCAGAACAAAAGAATTGAAGGAATAATCAAAGTTTTGGTGGATTATGGCTAAGATCGAAAATCAAAAGCCTAATCCTCTAAATTAAACACAGTTAAAGGAAAATCAAAAATATTTATCAGACAGAGGATGCCTCCACTGCCAGATCAGGGGCTAATTGATTCCTCTCAGCTACCTAATTCCACTTGTAGCCTTCAACCATTCAACAGAGGGCCAAGATATGACTAGAACAGAGGATATTTTCCTCATCACAACCGAAAAGTTAATTTAGCCAAAGGAACTTGTTGCAAAATATCAGCAGAGTTATTACAAGATGACACATAGCCTAAAATTAAACAAAATCATCCCACTGAGCTTAATTCTTAATGTAAAACAATTAATACAGAGGAAATATCTGTAATCTTCTCCATCGAGCCCCTCAAAGGCCGAGAAGCATTTATCCGTATTAATTGAACCTAGGAGATCTTTTATCCCATCCCACCTCCTCATTTCTTCTATAAATACTTCTGTAGGAGATGAAACAATGTTGGTTGCAAAACTTTGAAATATACTTGTGCTCGAAACTTGTACTTGTAAATAGTGTTCAAAGGCTCTTGGAGCTCTGTTTGTGATATAATAAGTCAGGCTGAGAAGTGAAGATGATTTCTGAACTGAAACATTGGACTTGAAGATTGTAACTGGTTTGACATCAATATACAAGTTGTTTCTTGGGATCCTGGTCTATATCACGAGTGAAGTGCTCCTTTATTTGTTATTTGTTTTCCTCTCATGTATGCCACATTGTCCATTATTCTCTGATAAAAAATAGCAAGCATAGAGTTAGGATTTGCTGTTTAAAGTACCCTTCTCTGACTGATAAGCTTTATCTCAATGTTTTCTTCCAATTTGTTTATTTAAGAATGATTTAATATGGTTTAAGAAGTTAGGAATGCTAGCGTTCCCTCGTCCTACTGTTTGATTTAAACATTATTCTTGAATGTTATTTTCATTATTTTCTTATTAAAGTTAGACTAGAAAAGTGATGGTAAGCCCTGTTTTCTAGCTTCTTTCTCCAAAGGTAATTCTAGAAGTTTCCCTTGGTGTTTGCTGAAAGCAGACTAGATTTAAAAGTATCTTATATGATCTTAAGTGGCACTTTGTTTTCTCTTATGTGTTTTTCATCCTTTCTGAAAGTAATTATGAGGATTACTGGATTTTTTATCTATTGATTTTCTTTAATATGAACTTTCCCAAGAAATTTATGGTTAGCCCTATTCTTGGTTGGTTTTAAACAGTTGCTTAAAAGGCTTTTTCTTGTTTGGACAGACTATAAATCCTTGTTGAAATTATTATCTGTTTCCACCCCTCCAACACTTTTATTGTTTCCATTCCATCATTTAATCTCAATGATCTTGTGATATAGATGACTTTCCCCTTGGACCAATCTTGAAATTGTTGCACAATTAAAGCCCTATTATGACTCCATAGCCCAATGGACTAAAAACCAGCGTTATATCTATCTAATCAGCCAAATCTTGTTCTGATTGCTTACAACTTCACACCTTTGAAACTTTTTCCTTTTAGGACTTTCCACTCAAGTAATAATCATGCTCAACCATCCAAAAACAAAACAAAACCCTTGCTCGTAATAACTAGCCTAATATCATTACCCAAAAGCTTTAAAGATAAATCAATATTTGCACTTTATTGGAGAGATCCCTCTCCGGATTCAGGAGGGCTAGATCCTAGAATCCCAAAGTGGTTCAAGTGTTCTCTCCGCAGTTCTGGTCTCACCAATCTGCTAGAATTATAGGGAGCTAACATTTCTGGTGACTCCACTGGGGACTTTTTGAGTGTTTTTTAGCCTAGGTACCTTTAAGACCTCAGGAAACCCTTGATTCAAGAACATTGTGCAATGAGTAAAAGCAGCCATCTTCAAGCACTGCCAAGCAAACAGTAATCATGATAAAACTTGTTTGAATCAGTGACAAACTAAGGAAACCTTAGGATTCACATTAGAACTTATCAAACCTTGATGGATCAGCTAGTTTAGCCATAAGAGCAGACTGTCTTTGTCTCATCACCGTAGTTAAGTGTTGAAATAGATTTAGGATACTTTTAGAACCCATAGGACTGAAATAACTCATAAAAACCAAAAAATATGTCAGATTGGTATTCAATAAACATGGTGGTGGACCATAAAACCTTTTACCTCCAAAAGAGCTAAAAACTTCCACTTGGCGACTCCACAATCCTAAATAGGCCTTAAGACTCCACTAGGAAGACCCATTACCATCATAACATTATTTACACTTAGTTAGAGGATTTTCAGATTAAAATTTTCTTGTTTAAAAGATCAGTTAGCCTCTTAAATATTTTCATATCTGGTTAAATTGTTCTTGTTTAGTTGGGTCTAAAAAACACAGCATAGTGGCTCCTAGAAAGATTCATACTAGAGCCTACCTTGACCCAAACCCACCTGAGATAGTTGATAACCCTGAAAGTATCCTTAGGAAGTCTCCTAAGATTAATTTTTCAATTGTTTTCAGATCACCCTTGAGAGCTAATTCAGTTCCTGAAAACCTTGTAGCTCTATAACAATCACAAGTTGACTTAAGAAATCCATTTAGAACTAGGTCGCTTGATGATTTAGATCAGCTAGATTCAGAGTCTTCACTTTCATCTCCAGAAACAAGTGAACATCCTGGTAGTAGAGAAACCACACCACCTGATTTACACTTCCTGCATAATTTTGGTTTCTCTCATCCTAGATCTACTCAAAAAACTCTTGCTGGTCCATCCACATTTGTTATTCACACATCCATTGCCCAAACCACTCCACTTCAGCCCACTTTCCCTCTTGTCAACCCACCACTTGTAAACCCCCCACTGTTTCCACAACCCCCTACCATGGCAGCATGGTATGCCTCGTTGGTCCTTCCTTTACCCTTAGTCAATCTTCCACAGGACTATCAGTCCAAAATACCATTGTATGATGCCAGTAATGCTACAAATGCTTCACAACATGTGGATAAGACGAATCACTACTTTGACAGAAATGAAATTGATGATGAATCTGTCAAACTTAGACTATTTGCTCAAAATTTAGGGGGAGAAGTAAGAAAATGGTTCAAAGGCTTAGCCCCTCACAGTCTTAATGATCTCCAAGCCTTCCATCATACTTTATTAAACAAATGGGAAGTAAGGAAAAACCCTCTTCAAATACTTTCTGATTATAAAAATCTCCAAAGAAACGTTGGGGAAAGTGTATAGGCCTATTGTACAAGGTTTAATAGTGTTTACAATGCCCTTACCCCAGACCTAAAACCTCCACAAGGTTCAGCTCTAAACAAGTTTCTTGAAGGATTCGATCCTAAGATGGCCTATCAGCTAAGAGAAAGAGATCCTTTAACCCTTGAAGATATGCAAAAAGGAGCTCTCGTTGTGGAGGTTAACTTAATGGAGAAAAGAGCAAGAATGAAAAATGATAAGAGAGTGTCCTTTAGAGAGGAATCCACACCTTCCACTTCTAGCTCAAAGATGGAAATAATGATGGAAGAGATGATGAAGAAAATCAACATTCTTGAGAGAGCACAAGCTAGTCAAAACCAAACAGCTCCTCAAAATAGAAACCAGAACCAAAATCATAATTTCAGAAGGAACCAACCTGAAAATAGACCAAGGGAGGATGATTAGCAGATCACTCCTCCCTTTCATCAAAATTATGTGAGTGAGGTTGAAGACACAATAGAGCGAATAGAGGATGATGATATCAATATGTTGGGAGTAGATAATGATGACTTTGAAGTCCATTATGATAGAAAACAAGGTCTATATACACCCTATGATGATAAAAGAGATGATGATGAAAGTTATTATCAAGACATGGAAAATGTTATCATAGAGCCTCAAAAGGAATATGACCTTAGAAGAAAAAATAATCTAGAAACTCCCAACAACAAAACCTCTGACAAATCTTCACAAAGCAGCACTGTAAACAAACTCAAAATTGTAAAGCAGGAGGAAAAAACAGTGGCTGCAAATTCTGATAAAGGTAAAGAGAAATGCACTCAACAAAATGAAAAATAGAGTGCAGACCATAGTAGTGTTAGCACCTCAGCTAATACTCCTGTTAAGAAAATTTTGTAAAACTTAAATAGAACAAATCAGCAAACAGATTTTGCTGACAGAGCGGAAGTTAATAAGGTTGAGACAAGTACTTCGAAGAATCAAATTCCTTTCAGTTTGGAGAAAGAAAATTCAAGAATTAAAATCTCTGTTCCCCTGACTGAGTTAGCTACCCAAAATGTATATAGAACCCAAATTTTGAAGGCTTTAAACATAGAGGAGAATAATGACACAGTCAATCTTAACGATGACCAGCCAAAGCTCATTTTTGGTCCTAATATTGAAGGTATATATCAAGAGGGACCTGTTCCTCCTTTTTATGAAAGTTTAAATGTTCATGACAAGATTTTGCACAACGCTATGCATGATTCAGGAGCCTCTCACAATTTAATACCAAAAGCTGTAATGGAGAGCCTGGGTCTAGAAATCACCAGACCTTATAAAGACCTTTACTCCTTCGACTCAAGCAGAGTAAAATTTTTAGGTTTAATCAAAGACCTCTGCGTTAACTTAGCCCAGATTCCAACCAAATGTTTGGTCATGGATATTTTTGTGGCTGATGTGCCCCCAAAGTATGGCATGCTGTTATCAAGGTCTTGGGGGGCTAAGTTACAAGGAAATATTCAGATGGACATGACTTATGCGACCATCCCTGTTTTCAATCAGACAAGAAGACTATACAGGGAGTCCCATATGCAGTACATGGTAACTAGCCAGGACAGACCAAAAAAATCTCCTCTGTATTCTATAAACATAGGCCTTGATTCATTTATCCTTTTTAACAATGAAATACTGGATGAACAAGTGACTTTAAATGAATAGATGGCCGATAGAAAGGAGGAGGTAGACACCATAGAAGTGTCAAAATAGTTTGTTGAACCTGTAAACTACAAAAAACAACACATAGGTCTTGAGCTACAAATCGTGCATCGATTGCTTTTAAACCTTGACAGTCGAGAAAACGTTCCTCAACATAGTAAAAAATCCGAGGAGTTAAAACAAGATCAACAGAGTGCTGACCTTCAAAAAAAAACCGATAGTACGCTAGTTGAAGAGGATGATAGTCAAACTGATAAACCCGAGACTAGTCCTTTGTGGAGTATGAAATTTGATGGGTCCTGCACTAAGAGAAACACTGGTGCAGGTTTCTGGATACACAACACTGAGAACAACCACATAGAAACCATTTCCTGTACATTAAACTTTCAGTGTTCGAATAACATAGCGGAATATGAATCCCTTCTTTTAGGCTTGCATTTGTTGAAGAAATTAGGAGCCAAGAGAATTAAATTTTATGGGGATTCAGAATTAATTATTAGGAAAGTCAACGGGGAATACAACACTAATCACCCTAGACTTAGAGCCTATCTAAATGATGTCGTGGATTTACTTAAAAATTTTGAGGAATCCCATTTTATTTTTGTCCCGAGAAGAAAAAATATCATGGCCCACAGCTTGGCTTTTGCAGCTAGAACATGTTTAACGCCATATGAAACCAAAGAATGTACAACTCAGATTAAATTTAGAAAAGTTGTTCCTGATAATGATAAATATTGGCAAGTGTTTGACGGAGAAAAAAAAATAGAAGACTTCATGCAGTTCAGAAATTAATTTGAACTACCAAATTTAGATTCAGACTATGAAATAGACTGCCCTAGCGAAGAAAATTTTTTTGATGAAGAAGAAAAGTCTCCTGAACTTGCTAATGTAAACCTGTTATCTAGAAAACTTGAAAATAAAGCAGAATTGATTGCAGAGTTAGAAACAGAGGATTTAGAAACCCTGCAGTCTGAACATAAAAGTTTTCCGAAGGGTCTGTCCCCTTTAGAAGAGTTGTTTGATTTCAACGATGTGGCCAAGAAGCCATAACTGGAGCCTGTAGAAACTGAAGTTGAAGAGTGTAATATAGGCAATGAAATAAAACCAATGATGATCAAACTGTCTAAAATTTTACTAGCTCACATTAAACTCAAATACATAGAGCTGTTTATAGAATTTTCTGATGTTTTTGTGTGAAGTTATGAGGATCTGAAATCCTATGACACTGAAATAATTCAGCACAAAATCCCTCTCAAGGAAAACCAAAAGCCATTTAAACAAAAACTATGCAGAATAAACCCTGTTCAGTTACCTTTGGTTGAGAAGGAGATCAAGAAAATGTATGAAGCTGGTATTATTGTCCCTATTAGAGATTCTGAATGGGTGTCTAATCTGGTGTCAGTCAGGAAAAAAACAGGAGAGATTAGGCTTTGTATATACTTTAGAGACTTGAACAAAGCTTCAATCAAGGACAACTACCCTTTACCCAAGATGGACCATATTTTACAAAGGGTAGTTGGTTCAAAAAGAATTTCTTTGCTTGATGGCTATTCAGGGTACAATCAGATTTTAGTCCACCCTGATGATCAATTAAAGACGGCGTTTACTACACCTTGGGGCACTTTCATGTATGTGAAAATTCCCTTTGGTCTAATGAATTCTGGGGAAAATTTTCAGAGATCCATGGACATAGCATTCTCAGAAGAATTAGGCTACTTCATCATTATCTACCTTGATGATGTCACTGTATTTTCAAAGATAGATGAAGAGCACTTGGAACATTTGAGAAAATTTTTCGAGAAATGCAGAAAGTTTGGGATATCTTTAAACCCTAAAAAAACATTGTTTGGGCTCCAAGAAGGTAAACTTCTTGGGCACATTATTTCAGAAGAGGGAATAAAGATAGAACCAAAGAGGATCGAGGCCATATTGCAAATCTCCCATCCTCAAAACATCAAGGAACTACAATATTTCATTGGAAAGATTAATTTCTTGAGAAGGTTCATACCCAACTTAGCTGAGCTCCTTAGGAACATTACAAACATGCTAAAAAAGGAGCAAGGGGTTAAATGGACCTTGGAAGCAAAGAAGTCCTTTGAACTGGTTAAACAAGCATTAACTAAAACACTAGTTCTAATAAGCCCTGATTTTTCAAAAGATTTTTATATTTTTTCATTTGCATCAGAACACACAATAGATGATGTCCTTTTAAAGAAAAATCCACAAGGACAAGAGCAGCCTATTGCATTCTTTAGCAAGGCATTGAGGGATGCCCCCCTGAAGTACAACATTATGGAAAAGCAAGCTTTTGCTTTGGTTAAAGCTTTAAAAGACTTCAAAGTTTACATCCTTCACTCACACATCATTGCCTTTGTCCCAAATTCAGTCATGAAAGAAATTCTAACACAAGACCCAGATGGTAAGAGAGGTAAGTGGATAGTTTTATTCTTGAATATGATTTAGAGATCAAGCCCACTAAACTCATCAAAGGCCAAGGTCTAGCTAGATTAATGGCTGAATCAAATTTTGAAGTTCTTGATATTAATATGATAAATTCTTTAGATGAACAAGAGGAACTCTCAACCCCCATTTTTGAAGATCATTTTATGAATTCCTCTTGGTATGCTGATATTATATATTTTTTTCTTAAGTTAAATACACCTCCTGGTTTATCAAAAATAAAGGCAAGGTTTTTAAAGTTAAAATCTGTAAACTATTACATTATAGATAAATGTCTTTATTGGAAAAATGCAAGTGGGATATTGATTAAATGTTTGTCTGAGTTTGATGCAGAGAAGGTTAAGCACGAGTTCCATGACGGAGAATTTGGAGGCCACTTCTACTGGTCCAAGACAACAGCCAAAAAAATTCTAAGGGTTGGTTACTATTGGCCCACTCTCTTTCTTGATGTACATAAGATGATCATTGCCTATCATAAATGCCAACTTTTTTAAGGAAAAATAAAGTTGCTGCCCTTACCTCTGCATCCAATCACTGTTGAAGCTCCTTTTCAACAGTCAGGACTTGACTTCATAGGAGAAATCCATCCACCCTCATCTGCCCAGCATAAATGGATTCTCACTGCAACAAACTACTTCACCAAGTGGATAGAAGCCATCCCTTCTAGGCAAGCCAATGACTCAGTCATCATAAAATTCATTGAGACCCATATTCTCTCTAGATTTGGCTATCCTAGGAAGATCATCACTGATAATGCTGCAGCATTTGGATCCAAGAAGATGGTTGAATTCTGTCACAAATATCAGATTACATTGGGTCACTCTACTGCTTATTACCCTCAAGGTAATGAGCTAGCGGAATCCTCAAACAAGAGTTTGGTGAACATAATCAAGAAGCTATTGGAGGAAAATAAGAATTCTTGGCACACAAAGCTAGTTCATGCACTTTGGGCTGACAGATTGACACTAAAGAAATCTATTGGAATGTCACCCTACCAGCTTGTGTATGGTACAGATGCAATTTTTCCAACCAGCCTTGGTGTACCAGTTATGAAGTTCATTCAGGAGGTTCAGTCTAAAGACAATGACATGATCAGAAGGATAAATCAGACCATTCATCTTCAGCAAACCAAAGAGGAGGTTTACAACAAAGCATTATAGAAGCAAGACAACATCAAAAAGCTTTTTGATAGAAGAACAAAGTCCAGCAATTTCAATTTTGGGGACAAAGTGTTAAAGTGGGATTAAAGGAGAGAAGACAAGGGCAAGCATGGGAAATTTGATAACTTATGGCTTGGCCCTTACCTCATTCATTCTACTACTGGTAACAATGCTTATTTCTTGCAGGAGTTGGATGGAGTTGAACTGTTTGGGGGTCCTGTCAATGGCAAGATGTTCAAACATTACTTCTCTTGATTCTATTATGTTTTGAAGCCTTTTTATCCTTTTTCCATTATAAATATTTCATCCATCATTGCATTCAAAGTTAGAAAAATCAAAATACAAAAACAGTGAAAGAAAGAAAAGAGGGCAGATTGTAAAAACAATAAAGGTACAACCACATAACAAAAAAGAGAAACAAAATCTGAAAGTGTGCAAGCTCAAATTCCACTCCTGAGAAATGCACTCCTAGTTAGCCATACAACCTAATCATGGCTAATTAGTTATTTAATTGACTGCTAATAGGTTAGTGAATTAGATTTTCCAAACAGCTTAATATTGGCTTATCATCTAGGTAGATTAGGATAGAAATTAAAGGTTCAAACAAGCTTAAAACCTGAACCTCAGTTTCCAAGAGAAGAATGACTCAAATCTGTTTAAAACTCTGAGTCAAAGACAGAAGCAAACTGGTTCTAATCAGCTCAAAATTTGAACTAGAGAACAAGGAAAAACAAGCTTGAAAAAATCTAAAAACAGAGTTGAAGAAAAGAGAAGGTCGTGCTTAAACTTTCAGATCTTAAGCCTTTCGTTTTTATTTATTTTTCTGCAAAATAATAATCTATGTGCAGCTTGTTTTTATGCCATAGATCAGCAACAAGTTAGACTGTTCAATCCTAACTTGTATGCTTTTCAATTTCTTTTTTAGAAATTAGAGAATAAAAATCTGTTAGACTGTTTAATCCTAACAGATTAGTAGATTAGGTAGAGAGGCATATGAACTCAACTGTTTAATATGAGTTCATGGAGAAATAAGAAGTAGACTTAGATTAGTTTTTTTTTTTTCAAAAGAATAAGATGCTTTTAAAAGATTTTTCCAATCCAAGTGCACTCTGAAGAAGAAAAAATGTTAGATCAGTAGGATTGGGTAGGTAGGAAGCTTGTCTTGATGAAGTTACATTGTTTTTCATGGCTGCTAATATTTTTAGAGCAAAATAAGATCATCCAAGTAAATAAAGTTGTAGCCCAATGGATGAGGCACTGATTAGCCCCCCAGAGAATGCAAGTTTGAAGTTCTTGATGCCTTCAAGAAGGCACCATCCTCATGTGGAGCCATTGTTAGCCACCTATAAAATTTGTCATATCAAATGGTGGCTAAATCATTTTTTTGAAGCCTTCAAGAAAAAAAAATTATTGGAAAAAATTGTTATCTCTTGAAGCCTTATGAAGACATCATGCCCTCTGTTTAACCTTCACTGTTGTTTCCCTTTTAAACTCAGAAATTCTGCTATTTTCCATGAAGAAAAGACTACTGTAAAACTCCCTTTTTCCCCTCCCTCCACTCAAAACTAACCTTCATTTTATTCCCTTTTTCCCTCATGGATTTCCTCTATTTTACCTTGTTTCCCTTCTTCCTTTCATAAAACCCCTTTTACAAGGTTTGAAACTCACTTTTGAACCTTACCGAAACCCCCAAATCCATCAAAAACCTTGAAAATTTTCATAAAAAATAAATTTTTTGACTATGGGCTTAAGCCCCTTTGGGCTAAGCCCTAACCACTTCCCCACACATGCCCATGCCCTATAACCAGGTGCTATACCCATCGAGCGCTTATTGCATCGGAACAAATCAGAGCACGCAAGTCCTTTTGTTTTATAAAACCCTGATGCTGATTGGCCCCCTTGTGTATAAACCCCCGATCCCTTTGACACTTCACAAAACCCAAAGACCAGCAATCAAGCGCCTAACACTTTGTGTAAATCATTCCCCAATGATTATTCCCTTTGTAAATACATAGAAACCCATTTTTTCAATGTTTTAAAGCGAATCCACCAGTTAAATGTTTTAAGTAACAAGGACCGTCGATCTAAAGCCAATCGACGATCACATAAATCTCGCATCGGAGATTTTCTAATGGGTATATTGAAAAGCCCACTCCAAAGTCCCGATGCCGATTGGCCCTTTCTATATATAAGCCCCAAGCCTTTTGCTTTCCATATAAACCAACGGCCCTGCAATCGGGAGCCAAGCCACATATATATAACCCTCCCCGACGCAATAAATCCTTTGTATTTCGTTAAATTATTTATTTTTTTATGTTATAACATGGCCCGCCATTCATTGGTCGGAGCCCTTCTCCGCCATTGACCCTGGACCATCAAATGGCCTGCGCTATATCGCATCGGGAGATTTCATTGGGTGCTCATGATATTTTATTCGCCACCTCTGATTGGCCTCCTCCGATTCATTCTCCGTCGTTGATCTGATCTGCAGATCGACGGTCCATAGTTAATCGCTTTTGCGCCCCCCTGTCCATTTCCCCCGCCGATCGCAAGGCTCCGATTACATCCGGGTTGTCCACGTGTCAAGATCAAACGATCCAAATCAATCCTCCCACCTTTGGTTAAAATCATACACCCCGCTTCATAATGTTATTTTAGCCAATCTCAACCGTTGATCTCTGCAGATCAATGGCCCATATTAACCCTTTCTCCACCTCGTTTATTTTTCCATTTATCCCCAAATTCAATCTCCACCATTGATCCTATACATCTAACGATTCATAATAATCCCGACAGGCTCGACCCCTATGGTTCCTGCTTTCCTTCAGATCTGATCTTAGCCGTCTGATATCTGATCCAACGGTCCTAATTAAAACCACCCTACCACTTATCCACTCGTGCATCTATCCAATATCACGCTCACTTCCCACCATCCGATCTGAGACCCAAGATCTAAAGGTTTACGTGCATTTTCGCGTAATTTCAAGCGCGAAGGCTAATTTCCCATGAGCTACGTGATATGGGCAGTATTCAAATTCCACGTGTCAGGCGGGAATGCATATCACATTCGAAAAGGTGAAACTGCCTTTTCCCCTTTTGGTCACGCGAAACCAGTTGTTTTTCCCTCCGAAACCGCTTCCCCCATTTCTATTATATTACATCGTGTGCATCCTCCGCCGTTGATCTTTTTAGATCAACGACTTACATCTAATCTCTCATTACATTATCGCCCTCCGTCTTTTCCAAAGGGCCTTCATAGATTAATCCTGACCGTTGATCTCCGTGGGCAAAATTCATCCAACAACCTACGATGATTTGGAAACCCCAATTTCCATTCCAATGCTTTTTCCTTCACAAAGGATTTTAACCTATTTTCTTCACATTTTCCGCTTATCCTATTGTAAAGTGACCCTTTCGCTTTATAATATTACTATTGCTCCCGACCGTTGATCTCTACAAGATCAACAACCCTAACTTAATCTCTGTACCATTCACTCCACCGCCTTCTTCTTTGGCCTCCCGTGATCATCTCCACCATTGGATGCATTCATCCGACGGCCATGCTCCTAACCACATCCTCTAAAGTAGTTAAACCAAAAAAATACACAGGATTTATTAATATTTCTTTGTTTTTGCAGGTTTCAAAGGATTTTCAAATATTTTAAAAAGAAAATAAAATCCGAGGATGACAATCCTCCTGGCTTTTGTTTATCAAAAATATTGTTACACAGGGTTGCAACACCACATTTTCCGGTGTATCATGAACGCTGACAGCTCTAATAAAGCCCCTGTCGCACCTGCACATCAACAAGACACAGAAATGCATAATTGAAACAAAGAGTATCAGTGTTGAAGATCAAATATAACCAGAACAGAAGAATTGAAGGAAGAATCACAGTTTTGGTGGATTACGGCTAAGATCAAAAATCAAAAGCCTAATCCTCTAAATTAAACACAGTTAAAGTAAAATCAAAAATATTTATCAGACAGAGGATGCCTCCACTGCCACATCAGGGGCTAATTGATTCCTCTCAGCTACCCAATGCCACCTATAGCCTTAAAGCATTCAACAGAAGGCCGAGATATGACCAAAACAGAGGATATTTGCCTCATCACAGCTGAACAGTTAATTCAGCCAAAGGGACTTATTGCAAAATATCAGCAGAGTTATTACAAGATGACACAGAGCCTAAAAGTCAAAAAAATCATCCTACCGAGCTTAATTCTTAATGTAAAACAATTGATACAGAGGAAATATATGTAATCTTCTCCATCGAGCCCCTTAAAGGCCGAGAAGCATTTATCTATATTAGTTGAACCTGGGAGATCTTTTATCCCATCCCACCTCTTCATTTCTTCTATAAATACTTCTGTAGGAGATGAAACAATGTTGGTTGCAGAAATTTGAAATATACTTGTGCTCGAAACTTCTACTTGTAAATAGTGTTCAAAGGCTCTTGGAGCTCTATTTGTGATCTAATAAGTTAGGCTGAGAAGTGAAGATGATTTTTGAACTGAAACATTGGACTTGAAGATTGTAACTGGTTTGACATCAATATACAAGTTGTTTCTTGGGATCCTGGTCTATATCACCGGTGAAGTGCTCCTTTCTTTGTTATTTGTTTTCCTCTCATGTATGCCACATTGTCCATTATTCTCTGATAAAGAACAGAAAGCATAGAGTTAGGATTTGCTTTTTATAGTACCCTTCTCTGACTGATAAGATTTATCTCAATGTTTTCTTCCAATTTGTTTATTTAAGAATGATTTAATGTGGTTTAAGCAGTTAGGAATGCTGGCATTCCCTTGTCCTACTGTTTGCTTTAAAAATTATTCTTGAATGTTATTTTCATTATTTACTTATTAAAGTTAGACTAGAAAAGTGATGGTAAGCCCTGTTTTCTAGCTTCTTTCTCCAAAGGTAATTCTGAAAGTTTCCCTTGGTGTTTGCTGAAAGCAGACTAGATTTAAAAGTATCTTATCTGATCTTAAGTGGCACTTTGTTTTCTCTTATGTGTTTTTCATCCTTTCTGAAAGTAATTATGCGGATTACTGGATTGTTTATCTATTGAGTTGCTTTAATATGAACTTTCCCAAGAAATTTATGGTTAGCCCTGCTCTTGGTTGGTTTTAAATAGTTTCTTAAAAGGATTTTTCTTGTTTGGACAGACTATAAATCCTTGTTGAAATTATTATCTGTTTCCACCCCTCTAACACTTTTATTGTTTCCATTCCATCATTTAATCTCAATGATCTTGTGATATAGATGACTTGCCCCCTGGACCACTCTTGAAATTGTTGCAAAATTAAAGCCCTATTATGACTCCATAGCCCAATGGACTAAAAACCAACGTTATATCTATCTAATCAACCAAAGCTTGTTCTGATTGCTTGCAACTTCACACCTTTGAAAATTTTTCCTTTTAGTACTTTCCCACTAGAAAATTTGGCGCAATTTCTGAAGGCCAAATCGTCGCTATTCCGACACACAGTCGTCGCAAGAGCGACAGTTCGAGGACTGGAAAAATGTGGTTTGTCATGCGGTCGCAATTCCGACGCATTTACAAAGTGTCGCACTACCGACACCTATTCTGTCGCTTCCAAACACGTGTCGCTCTACCGACATTTCCCAAACCGACGTTTGTAAAGTGTCGCCATTCCGACGAAATTTGGTCTGACGTTTTTAACGTCGCTCTTCCGACGTTTGTAAAGTGTCACCATTCTGACGAAATGTCATCCGACGTTTTGAACGTCACTCTTCCGACGTATTTATACTGTCGCTCTTCTGACGTCTGCAAACTGTCGCATTTCCGACGCCGTACAAAAGTGTCAGAAGACCAACATATTGCAAAAGTGTCACAAGACCGACGCTTTATAGAAGCGTCGCAATATCGACGCCAAGAAGAACTGTCGCAATTCCGACGAAATGTGGTCCGAAATTTTGTGCTGTCGCTCTTTCGACGTTTCTAGAACTGTCGCAATATCGACGGACGTCACAAGACCGACGAAAATGGAAATCGTTCAAAACGTCAAACGAGCGACGCTTACAAGACATCAATATACCGACGGCGGTTTCAATTTAAAAAAAAAAAATGAAACTTTAAAATAGGACAGTAAATCTCCAATGTTTGTTATCACAATAAGAAATCAATTATCAGTGATCACGTCAAATTTTCCTCGTAGCGTGACGGGTCTAATAAATTTTATTGTAAGGGTTGCTGGCCAGTGACAACTGTAGCATTGAAGGAAATGCATTAAAGAAAATTAATGAGGCTGCGAACTCCAAGCCAAGTGGCAACAACCCTGATAATTTTCCTTACGAACTTCCAAGTTGTGACTCGGGCTTCACACTCCAAAGCTAAGAATTTTCTTTTCATCGTGTTGGAGAAGAGAACTACAACCTGCAGCAAAAGAGCAATTCCTTAATCTCACTGCTCAGGACTTGGAGTCATTCCTTGCTAACACGGTATGTGGAAATTTTGATAAGATAACTTTCTTCACCCTCGTTTTTACTAAATTTATTCTTTTGAAAAGGGCCTGGTTCCATTTCAGAAATTTTCAACTTTCGACTTCTATAATTTGTACATATGATTTTTGGACTGAGGTTTTGTTATTAATGAGGAGATAGTGTCTTGGTTCTATCTGTATAAAATAATTGCCTCTTTTTTTCTTCATGTTCAGGGTTTTTGATTTTATCAAACCCTATCTCTCTTTTAAGCATGCCTGCAAATTAATATATTCCAGGAATGTACACAATTCCAGGCTTCATGTACAACATATTGTATCAACTATATTTTAACAAGTGAGCCGCATGCCCATATAGTGTTACAGATTACATGGCTTCATTTGGAGAATAAATGATAAGCTTGGGAGCACTAAATCCAAGTAATTCCCCTCATCCCTTAAAAGACACCTCTAAATATAACTAGAAATTTCAAATAGTTAGTAAAGGAAAAGTACAAAGATATAACAGATATGTGTTGAGCCAAAAACCTGTGCATTCACAACAAAACTGGGATGGATAAAACTTAAAACAATTATGGACTTTGACAAAAAATCGTCTTATGCATACAAAATGAAAGAATCATTGGCATACTACTATGTTTAAAAATTTAAGGACAGGCAGAGTGAGTCTCCGGGCAACACAGTTTCATGTGGAGACCCTAGATCCTTGTACCCACAATATCTAGTGACTTAAAAAATGATTGCCAAAACAATGCCTTTGCTATGCATGTAAGAACACCACCTGTATAATGAGGGAGATGTAATATTTTCCGAGAAGAAGATTTATACAGAGTGGTCCAAGATTGTGTATTTATGGAAGATACAACTGATTTTGGCATGAAACATGTATCCAAGATTTCAATGTGGCCTTATTTTAGAGCCCATTGATGATTTACTATGAAACCTAAACTTTCAAAAAAAACACATTGAAATCAGAGGATCTCCATCACGAATATCATAAATATTAATTGTCTTTTGGGCACTGGCAGTAGATACCATAAGAGGCCCACATGGCCTGTACCACCAATGTTGATTCTCTAGCACAACATTTGCAAAGCCAAAATTTCTCCCCGAGACATCCCTCTCTGCCAAAACTGGAGAGATGGTACTGGACGTTGAAGTGAAGGCCTCTGATTCAGTATGGAATGCCATAATTTATTTATTATAAAAGTCCCATGAACAGAAAACTGAGTCCAATGTACAACCTGCAGATGCTGCCACAACATATTTACCATAGCAACCATTTGAACCAACTGCTCTGATCAACCAGCAATCACCCCACATGTTTGGGGTAAGCCCATATGGAGCTTTATATTCAGCCTTCTCCTGGAGATTGGAAAAAAAAATTACTGAGTATTACTCATACATCAACTGCCCTTTATGTTAAGGGAAAATTTAAAGAGTGCATAAATATTCTTGAAATCCCAATCATAGTTTCTACAAAATTTCAACAGTCTTTGAAATGAACTACATCCTATTTAAAATACATCAAATATTTAGGCAAATCATTTTTTTAAATAGAAATTGGTGAATTTTATTTCAAATATAGAAGTTTAAACCATGAGAATAATCTAACCCCTAGGCTTTTCCCTATTTCTAATATAAAATCCCAAAATGTATAAATTATAACACCCATAAACCCCAAAATTAAGTACAATAATTAAAACCTCCACACCTCTGAATTTGCTATATCGTGAAAAGAGCAGCATCCATCATCATGGGAAAGAAAAACCGATTCTCCTTCTGATACAAACCAGCCTGTAGTAGATGTCTTATGGCTGAGTTGATTCAATCGATCACAGGAAACCTCTTCATTTTCTTCAATATTGCCAAAATGCTCTGGCTTGTTTTCCTGATCATCATCAAATTCCATATTTTCATCACATTGAATTAGTTGGGGTTCATTACGATCAGGTCCAGTGCCTATTGCAGAGCTCCGGACATCCAATCCAATATTGGAACTACCATACTCGTTCCCATTAGAGATTGTAAATCCTGCTTCTGGCTTCAATTCGGTAAGTTCAAGCACTAGAACTGGATTCAGTTGATTTAGACTTGGTATAGTTGTCCTCTAATTTGTATTCCGATACAACACTATACTTGTGCACCTATGGAGTTGATAACGCTGAATCCATGATGCACCTATGGAGTTGATCGAGGAAATGAAAAAGCTCTAGGAAGATCAACAAAGAAATAATAAAGATCTGATGCAAGTCTGATGAAGAAATTGAAGAAATTCGGTGGATCTGAGGGTTGAGGTCTTCTGCATAGAAGTGGAAGCTTTCTGCCAGTTCAAGCTGGTGTTAAATCAGGGGGTCGAAGCTCCCTTCCAGGAGAGGCTGGAGAACGAGAGAAGGTTGAAGCCTTCTGCAGGTTGGTGCCTGCGTGCTGGTATGAGTCTGCGCCACCACAAAATTGTAAGATGTTTTCTTTATAATAAATATTGAAGACTGAGACGACAACAGCGGTGGTTTTCTCCCAAATTGGGTTTCCACCTTAAATACTGGTGTTCATATGTGTTCCTTTTGTGTAATGGCTTATTCTGTTATTTATTTTCACATGTTTACTAAAATAATGATGCAATAATCTAAGTAAAGAATTAACAACATAATAAGATCTCTGGTGAAAAGTTTTCAGTCAGCCCTAAATACTGATTCACCCCCCCTCTCAGTATTTTTCCCAACAGACAATAATTCCTACATATTAAAATATAAATTTATAACATACCAGCTCATACTCGAACATAACATATGTATCAATATTCTTCTTCTGTATCTTCTTGATCTTCATCCAACTGATCAACATCTATATCAACATCTGATTCAGAAACGGTGTTGAAATGATCGACCATGTCATCATCATCATCAATTATGTCATTTTCAATAATATCCTCATCGAAATCATCATCAATAATTGTTGCCTCATCTCCTATGCCTAGTTCATCTTCTAAGATATCTTCTTCATCTGTCAATGCATCTTCCTGCTCATCTGCCACTGCATCATCTTCTTCTTGATCAATATCATCATCTTCCTCTATAGTATACTCTACTGGCCTTCCTCTTGGATCATATCTAATAGCAAATGACCATTCGTTCTCACCTGGAACCTCTGAGTAAAAGACTTGTTTGCATTGGCTTGGAAAAACATAGCGATATTTTCCTGCTTCAAACTGCGATGTTTTAACCATTGGAAATCCATTGTCATGTTGAATAAGTGTTCTATCATCATCACGTACATTCATTCGTAGCCTATACCATTTGACGTCGAACAAAACTATTTTGAAGGAATTAAAGTCACACTCAACTATATCATCTAAGAACCCATAATATCTATTTTCATATTCTCAAGGATGTCTGTCACTCCTGGAGGAAACATTAGTGACCTGGAATACTGCAGTTATCCCACTATCAGAATTTTTCTTGTTATCATCCAACTGTTTAACGCGAAATTGACGACCATTGCACCACATAGCCTTGTGGTGTTTCAATTGCAATATGCCAAACATGAAAAAGATGCATTCTCAATTAATAATTAAACATATAATTTACACAGCATGAAAATTAACTGAAAAATCAAAATTCTTGTCACATTATAAATATAGTATAAAATAAGTGATGAATAAAATAGGTACATTAATTTCTTACCTTTCTATCTTTCAAACCATATGCTAAATCGATTTCCCTGTCCGTAACGTTCCCATCTCCACTAAGATACGCTTCTCTAATCAATTCAGACAGTAGTTGCCATGATAACCTACCGTCGTTACGTGCTTTACATGTTTCAATCCATTCACTCATCCACTCAAGATTGTTTGCAATGTATAAAAGTAGTGCCTCATAATCTTGAGCACCTGAATAAAAAAACAATAATTCACCAAAATTAATAAATATTACGTATAACCATCGTAAATTATATTAATTAATAAAATATGAAAGAATAAGACCTAAATGAATATAATGATCATATACATGATGTAAAAAAATGAAACATTATATGTATTATACATAATAAATCTTTTACCTCTCACTTTCTTCATTCTACCTTTTCCCAACAAGTGCTCCTCTTCAAATTTTTTGATGGAGTTCACATCCCAAATTCAATCCACCGCCTACATGACTGGCGCAGCTAATTTAGGAAGATAATGACTAATATACACCATGGATTGATATACCACATATCCCTCCACCATAGAACCCTCAGGTCGTGCTCTTTGTTTAACCAAAGCCTTCAAGGATTTCAGGTGCCTCTCGACCATCCACATTGACCTTATGTGTACTGGTCCACACATTTCAATCTCCTCAACTTGGTGTATCAAGAAGTGTTCTTGTGCATTGAAAAATGTTGGAGGTAGATACTTTTTCATTTCACACATTAGCCGAGGAATTTCTCTCTTCCAATACTTTATTTCATCTTGATGGATTTCTTTCAATGACAACCATCTTCAAATCATTACGCAAGGTTATTTCAATGAAACATAATATATATTTCATTATCAGTAAATTAATACATCATTTCATCAAGTACGAAAAGAAATTGTAGCAATTAGATTTTTCATATAAATCAAAACTACTTACCTCATGTATTTACTAAGACCATATATAACTTGTTTGACATTGTTGTCGAAGTCGTTTGGGAGAGATACAGGTAGAGCATACTATAACAATAAAAAATGAATCGTTATTGGTTTCCAAATTAAACAGAAAAAAGGAAAATTTAAAATATGTATTCAAGCAATAACAAACAAAAACATATACCAAAAAAATTACCTTAACAAAGGTATGTCAATCATGTGTTTTCACCCCACTGAAGTCACCTTTCTTCGTTAAGATATTATTTATGTTTGAAGCAAAACCTGTTGGAAATTTAATTCTTCTAACAACCTCTTTTACATCATTGCTTTGTTGTTCTGTTAATAACCATGGAATATTATTATAATTTTGACCTCCATTGTTATTTGATCCATCGATCACACTTTTCATTGCATGATTTGATTTCTCAATGTCAGCACAAATTTTGTCAATTTTATCTCTATCATGTGCACCATCTATGGTTCGCCATAACATTTCTGTCACATTCTTCTCGACATGCATTGTATCAAACAAATGAGCTATTTTTAGGTCCTCATAGTAGGGCAACCTTGCGAATTGAGAAGGATAACATTTCATTCCAGGTGGAAGTACAATATTAGTACCTTCACAGCGACGATGACCTTGATATCAAAGAATAAAATAAATCAGAAAAATATTAATTATAAAATACAATAAAATAAATTCATTAGTTAAAACAAAAATTCCAAACATTACATAAAAAAGTAATATATATATATATATACACACAAATTACGTACCAGCTGCTCGACGATTATTAATTCTGTTATATTCCAACATCCACAACTGAGGTGTCATTCTTCATGGTTTTAATCTAGTTTCTTCTTTATCATTGAAAATATGTTTTTCAGTAGTACAATACTTATGGTTCCTAGGGAGGAAGTGCCTAAACTCATCAAACACCATCTTTTTTAAGTCTGGTGAATGACGATACTTCATCTTAGGGCCACAAACTGGACATGCAAATCTACCCTTTGTTTGAAGACCTGCAATAGATGGATCAATAACAATTAATATACTATGAGATATTTTTAAAACATGCAATATGGTATATCTAATTTAGATAATTATGTATTATATTAAAGTGCAATGAAATATCACATACCACAAACATGTGTTAGTCCTGGGGCATCATGAATTGTCCATACAAGCATTCCACGACATTGAAATCTCTTCTGCTTGATTGGTTTAGTGATGTCATACATAGTGATGCCATGCCATAACCGTATTAGCTCATCGATAAGAGGCTCAATATATACATTCATATCTTTGACCTGGTACTTACCTAATTGTTCAAAATTACGGAACATAATAATTACTCCCATGATATATGTATATATAAGTAAATAAATAAATAAAATATATATTTATTCAAACAACGAGAGAAATGAAAATGTTACATTCAAAGAAATAATGTATCAAATACCTGGAATAATCATAGTCAACATTATGTGCTCCCTCTTTATTGACATCCAAGGAGGAATGTTATTGTTGATAACGAAAATAGGCCACACTGAGTAAGTAGATCTAAGCTCTCGAATGGATTAACACCATCAGCTGCCAATGAAAGCCTGACATTACGAGGTTCATTTTTAAAATCTACATATTTTTCCTCGATTTCTCTAAATGCAGAACCATCTGCAGGCATTCGAAGAACACCATCTCCACTTCTATTCTTTGAATGGTAATCCATTAACTGTGCTATGTTGTTACACCTGAACATTCGCTACAAACGTGGAATTATGGGAATATGAAGAAGAACCTTTTGAGGCACCTTTTTGGTTAGTTGATCTGTTCGATATCTACTGGTACCACATTTCGGACATTCTGTTTTCAACGCATGTTCTCCGTAATATATAATATGATCTTTAGGACATGCATATATAGTGTTATATTCCATTCCAAAGTGTTTCATAATAGCACGTAGATATCGATATGTTTGAGGTAAGGTATTTTGCGATGGTAAAAAATATTCACCCAACAATCTACAACAGAAACAAAAAGTAGTGTATTTTAAAGATTATTAATCATATATATATCATAGTTATTAAAACCGGAACCGGTGACCGAATCGGTGGAGCTAATGAACCGGGTTTCGAACCAGAACCGGTCTAACCGGTAGCGGTCAGATCTCAATGAACCGGTTTTTAAAAAAATACATTAAATAATTATTTTTTAATAAAATGAAAAAATAAATAAATAAATAAAAACTATTTTTAAGATTTGCAACCATGATTCCAAGCCAATAGAGAAAAAATATGAAAATTTTGCTCATTTATATACCATGCAAAGGTGAATATATCAAAATGGCACCAAATGAAATACATATCATCAAAAAATACATAAGAAAACTTGTTGAAGTAATGTATCAGGTTTCTCTTATATTATTCACTGTGTTTTATTGCTGAGTTAATATTATAATATACAATCTGTCCCTGCTCAGATCTGTTGTCAATTCATTGTATCAGCCTTAAAGACAATTCTGGGTTCAGTATATATATATATATATATATATATATATATATATATATATATGTATATATATCAGAGCAGCATTTTGAAGATCTTGTATTCTTCATTATCTATGTTTTCTTGCCAATAAATTTCTAGAAAAACATCTACAACACTTAGAGGTATTGAATTGGTTTATGAAACCCACTATTAGTGCTATTTGTAACAAGTTGAGAGAGCATTACAACTTCAGCAGTCTGCTCACAATGTGTCTGACAAAATTTATCACTGAAAAGATTCATTAAAACCCAGAAAACTCAGTAGCCAGTTTAGTGCATTTCCAAGCGGGAATTTTTTAGTGGTCAATTTATTATTGCCAGTCACATTTTCATTAGGTTGTATGTTGTTGTCCCTTGAGTGGCGTCAGACCATTTGCATCAGTCTTGATGCCATGATCAAATTGCTTGTATGCTGTGTGAAAGGTTTTGTATTTATGCTGCTGCTATGTGTGAGCAGAGAGAGAGGGTCTGACAGTTCCTAGCTGAGTGTGAAATAAGGTTGCTGCTGATTGTTTTGAGAATAGAAATTGTCATCAATTACACTTGATGAGTTGCATGCTGCCAGGGATTTTATGCTAGCCAACCTTGTATTTATCAGTCATCATGTGTATTGTTGCTACTATAAGGTGTTGAGTATGAGTTATTAGACAAGTTTGTTGCTAGTATAATAGAGGAATTTGCAGCTCATGGAGGAGACACTGAGGAATTTGCAACTCATGGAGGAGCACCTAACCGGCCGATTAAGTACGGAACTGACTGGTTTATGCATAAACTGGTCGGTTCCTTACTTAACCGGCCAAAACAGGTGAGAATAGGCTATTGACCGGGTTGCAAGGCCGGTTCCAACCGGCAGCCGTCCTGACCGGCCGGTTTTGATAACTATGATATATATATATATATATATAAGTTATTATTTTACACATTTATTACAACTAAAAAAAGGGAAAATAATCAACATTTACATATATGTGATCATATATACATATTGCATACCTTAGCAGTTGTGTCATACATCTGTTCGACAAATTATTCATAACCTTTAAGTTCACCAGCAACAATAGCAGAGAGCTGGTGAACTTAAAGGTTATGAATAATTTGTCGAACAGATGTGTGACACAACTCCTAAGGTATGCAATATGTATATACTATATATGATCACATATATGTAAATGTTGATTATTTTCCCTTTTTTTAGTTGTAATAAATGTGTAAAATAATAACTTATATATAAGTTATTATTTTACACATTTATTACAACTAAAAAAGGGAAAATAATCAACATTTACATATATGTGATCATATATACATATTGCATACCTTAGGAGTTGTGTCATACATCTGTTCGACAAATTATTCATAACCTTTAAGTTCACCAACAACAATGTAGCAGAGAGAAGAGTTGCATTTGAGTGTTCAAAAATTCGTTCACTTGACCTTTCAATCAGAGGTACATCATAAATACCGCCACTGTTATCTCCACCATCATCATCTGACTCACCATACAAGTCTTGGAGCATTTGATTTGTCCCATCATTAATGTGAACTGTCTCATTACTGTCATCATGATCTACCTCCATGGGATCATTAAAATTACCTTCATCATTCGCTTCATGTTCTTCACCTTGTACAACATCATTTCCAATACTAATATTTTCTGCAATATTCTCTTGTACTGGTGCAACATCATCTAATCTACTACTATTTTGCTATGGAAGCTGGTTGATCATCTGCAAAAAGTTGAGGGGAAACTGTGCCTTTATGAAAATTACAAACATTAATAATTAAACATTAGTGCGCATATAAAAAATATTAAAATAATATAAAATTTTACGATATAATCAAAATGAAGATAGATAATTAATTACCACAGGACGATAGTCATTCGATCCACCATCAATGTGCCAATATTTCCTACAATTCATTGTTGTTGTTGCTATTAAAACTCTAACATTATTTCTCATACAACATTTTTTACAAGGGCAATAAACTCTGCCATCACCCCTTTCACCCTTTTGAATTTTTTTTCCAGCTCCAATGTTTTCTTCCATTGATGCAAATTATCCTATAAAGAAAAAAATAAATCTCTCTCAATGGTTTAGAAAACCCAAGACTTGTTGAACTCAATGGGAGCTCAATATATAAGCAAAAATAAAATAAAAGTGGGCATTTTACAAATTGTGAGCTTTTTACAAAATGTGGGATTTTTACAAAATTGTGGGCTTTTTACAAATTGTGGGCTTTTTTTATTCTTAATGCATTTTCTGTAGAATACTAAACAGATTTGTCCAAAATTTTAGATGCAAACTGTAGTCTCTACTACGTTTGGAAAATTGGAGGTTTATAAAAGATAAACTGCGAATAGAATTGTACCACTATGATAAGAAGCTGTCAGAAGCATTCCTTCTGCTTCACAAATGTGGAACTACCTTAAGAATGCTTATGGTTGATATAAATATTAGAGGATGGGAGATTCATCTGTGGATGATGCTAAAATCTCCCGAGATAATAGCTTGAGAGTGCTCTTCGAGGATCTGCAGATACTGCACCAAATTAAATTTGTACCACCATTACTAAGAATAATGGCCAAAAAATAGTCAATTTTGATATCGTGATTTTCGTGCTACGGTAATATTTGGGATAGGATGGAAAATATGAGAGAACTAAGTTCCAAGGCCAACATAGTTCTTCCTTGAATCGGGGACAAAACAAAGCTGCCCGAATGCCGAAAAAAGTGTTTGAGAGCACCCATTGAAGCTCCTATATATAGCGGAGGTCAACATTTTCCTGTAGACAAGTTTGTATAGTCAAAGCCCACTGATAGATCATTCTTGATCCTAAATGAGGCAGGCCAAAGCTAAGACAGTTCCACGTTAAGAAAAAAACGACCATAATAAAGAGCTAACCACGGAACGGATCATGAGAATTGACAGATTATTGCTTCCACTGTGGAAATGTAGAAACTATACAAGGGCTTTGCTTCTAGTAGATTTCATTGTGACAGTAATTTCTATGGTGTTGTAAGCGCTCATTAGTAGAATCTTAAAGCCATCTTGGAATTATTTTAACCTGGAGAGGGTTTTCTCTGGTTATAAATCCTCATGTTCAAATTCCATTGTGGATTGTTTGTGTTTGATATTATGTTTTTACTGTCCGTAGTTGAATTTTCGCACAGAAAATTATCAGTCTAAAGCGAGCAATTTTGCGATGTTTCTTTTTCTTCCTATTGTGAAGTATTTTGCTCAGAACTCTACTCGTTGTAACAGAGGTCTTGGGCATATAACGGGGGACTTGGGTTTTTTGGAATCAAACTTCAGGTTAAGATGCTCATATGAAGAATGGCACAGTGAGCCTTAGCATGGAGTTGGGAGTACCAATTTGAAGTGCAGGTAGGGCATTGTACAATAGAGCAGTTAGATTTATGGACCCTAATACAAAATTTTATTTTTCTTTCAAAACGTGTTTCTCATTTTCTATAACCAATGTGGGTCCTATTCTTGTTTCAATTGGGGATGGATCAGCATTTTTTATTGCTCGATATGATCACACTCTGGGTAGCCCTGGAGGCTATTTGGGGGTGATGAGTCCAATAGGTCTCAATGAACTATTTCCCTCGCCAGGGAATACTATTGCGGTGGAATTTGATACTATTGGCTTTTGGATCTTTGAATTCACGATCTAATGGAAACGGTACCTTCAGCTCAGAGTACTTGTTCACAAAGAGGGGTGCCATAGTCATTCATGCGTGCGAGAGGTGGTACGGGCATTGCAACGGGGTTTTGTTGTTGTTGCATTGGTATAGGTGTTTTACAGGTTGTTACCAAGCGCGAGTATTGAAAAGAGACCAGACAAATTATTTTAGTTCATATAGTGTAAAATTATCGGAAATTCACCTATGGCTTCCCGCGGTGCTACGAAAGACTTTTTGAATGTGATTGATAATCGATAATTGCAAGCAAGGGTAATCCCCTTGTGAAACCCAAATTTCTGAGCATTTTCTAAAACCTGATGATGGATTCATTGTAATGAACAAGCGCCTAGGTCCATATTACGTCCAAATCTACCAAGCACCAAGATCTATAAAAAAAAATCCACAATATCTGCGAACTAAGAAGAAGAGGCAGAAAATGTATTCTGCTTACCTGTTCGAATAGTGGTTGGGGTTTACCATGGCAAAAATTTGACAGAGCCCATGTAGCATTTCGTATCATTGAAATTCTGGCAGTATCATTCAACTGGGAAAGCACCTGCCTCGAAGCTCCATGACTGAGGGCAAGATCCCTAAATGATGCAGAGTCTCCAGCAATATTTCCCAAAGCCAAAATAGGCTTACATGAACACCAGTTGAACTCAAAGTTGGGTAGTAGTTTTTTAAATCAAATTCCAAAATTACAGACGTATAAAGATAGTTGGGAAGAATAATGTTATGCCTCTAAAATGAACATGCTACCTGTTCTCGAACATTATCATTCCCAAAGGCAAGAAGTTCCACAAATATAGGCAGTGCCCCGTAATCAATCACAACCTTTGTATTCTCAGAGGCTCCAAAAAAACCCAAATAGGGTCAACCCTACTACAGGAGGAAGGGCCTGCAGTAAGAACTTACCATTTTTCAAGAACTGAGGGCGAATGCTGTTCTGCAAGAGCTGAGGGCGAATGCTGAGAGCGAATGCTGTTCTGCAAGAGATGAGGGCGAATGCTGTTCTGCAAGAGCTGAGGGCGAATGCGCGCGTGATATCAGACGTTAATGTAGTTTTAAAAAAAATCATTTTTATGTAGCGCGCATTTGAATTTTAGCATTTCAAATCATTTTTATTTACATTTGATTTTTGCATTTCTAATACAAGTGACAAACAAATTTCTACAAGAGGTTGAAATTTTTACTAGATAGCCATGAAAGACTAATTAAAATGGCTTAAAATGCAAGTGGAACTTCAAAATAAATGTAATTGAAGGTTCTCTCGACTAAATTTTTGCAAAAGTGCTTACATTATTTAAGTTATCTAGGATATTTTTTTGTATTACACAATCAAAATTAAATAATGAAATAGTTGGGTAGTCTTATTGTTTCAAATTAGGACACAATTTTCAAATGGTGATGAAGTTTCATGTGATGATTAACCGACAATATTCTCCTTTCCTATCCTTGAAAAACTATACAAGGTTCCCTGTTGCCACATGAAACCCTAACTCATGTAGCAGCATAGGACCAGTCCTTCATTTTGCCCGTCATAAGGCATTTTGCACATATTTGACGACTAGAATTTGCAGATTCTCGTTTTCCATGAGGTGCTAGGAAGGATAGAAGACTTAATTTTGACGTTTGAAATTTTTTCAAAAATTTTCTTACGCCCTTTAATTTCCACTTACCAATAATTTTGCAACACTAGTCCTCTTCGCAATTGCAAGGTTGTACTCAAAAAGTAAGGAAAGTTACTTTTTTGGCTCACACAATGATCCAGGTGGATACTAGTGGCCACCTGCCTATTCCACTTGGGGCCCCACCATTGTCTCTTTCAGTTTTTCAGTTTCGGAACAACTTACTATTTTTAGCAGTTTTTCGGGTCCTGAACTTCCGGAGCCGTTTTGAGGCCCTAAACGACGTTTTTTGGGCATCACGCCTCCAACGAATAGCATTTTGTATCATTCCATTTCATAATTATATTTATGGCGAAAGTTTTAGTCCTCGAATAAATCTTTCTAATGATGTATCATGTGCATCAAACAGAGATAGTATGCCAAAGTTATGTCCCTGGGAAGTTGAAACACCAATTTATCCAAACGGGGCCCATAGTTTTGGCGCTTCATCTCCTAGGGTTAGGTTTTTGGATGTTTAGGGTTCTCCATTGTTTCTCAATAATAAATATGCCCTTGAGCCTCATTTTAACTCAGTTCAGAGGCCTGTAGCCGCCACATCTCTCCTCAAAGATAGCTACCAGTACCCTAGCTAGTTTTATTTCCATTCTGTCTATAAGCAAATTTCAGTTCTTTGATATTAATAAAATGAAATGTTATTTCCGCTGCATCTCTGTATTTATGGTTATGTGTTTATTCTGTTGCGTTCTTGCATAAATCCGGATCAGTGGTATCAGAGCGGTCTTCTTTTTATCGATCCTTCTTTGCATGTCCCCAACGAGGTCAGGGTATAAGGAGTTAGGGCTCGATCTGGTGGAACCTTTGCAAGATCAGCCTCGCAAACCCCTACGGACGCCCATGGGGGAAGAAAAGAAAGATGAGGGAGCAGGAGATCCTATCAAAATATTACTCAAGGAGGCCCTCGAAAAACAAAGAAACGCGATGATGGATAACTTTGCCCAGATTATTTCAAAGTCATAACCCAACATCTTTGTGACCCATTTTTGCTCCTCTTCTGAAGATAGTCTTTGTTCCAAAAAGTGTTTAAGACTATCATGATCATTTTTTACCTTGAAGTGTCTTCCCATTAGGTAATTTCTCCATTTCTTTAGTGCATGCAGTATTGCTAACATTTCCTTCTCATAAATAGGTTTCTGTAAATACTTTCCTTTGATTGGACGACTTTCAAAAGCAATTCTCCCATAATTCTTAACAAACTTGCGATAATACCCTGTTAACCCGAGAAATCCTTGCAACTGCTTTATGGTCGTGGGGACTTTCCATTCCTTAATGGCTTTAATTTTTTTAGGGTCTACTTTAACACCCTCGAGAGATATAATATGACCCAGATATTCCACCTCTTGTACTCCAAAGAAACATTTGGATGTTTTTGCA
Source organism: Pinus albicaulis (assembly GCA_034641835.2). Lineage (NCBI taxonomy): Eukaryota > Viridiplantae > Streptophyta > Pinopsida > Pinales > Pinaceae > Pinus > Pinus albicaulis. The sequence goes on along the minus strand of CM076573.1, from coordinate 910,635,785 downwards.
TATAATTGTTTCTCCTGCAATAGTTTGAGCACCCTGTCAACATGTTCAACATGATCCTTCCAAGACCTGTTATAGATTAGTATATCATCAAAAAATACTAGCACAAATTTTCTAAGGGTTTGAAAATGGAATTCATCAACCCTTGAAATGTAGAAGGTGCATTGGTAAGACCAAAGGCATGACCAAAAATTCATAATGACCCTCATGAGTTTGAAATGCTGTTTTTGGAATATCTTCGGTCTTCATTCTAATTTGATGATATCCTGAACAAAGATCCAACTTGGTAAAATAAATTGCTCCATGTAATTCATCCAATAATTCATCAATCACAGGAATGGGAAATTTATCTTTAATGGTGAGCTTATTGAGCTCCCTATAAGCCAGACACATGCGCCATGATCCATCCTTCTTGTGTACCAATACTACAGGAGCAGAGAAAGAACTTTGACTAGGTTGAATTATACCGCCTCTAACATTTCTGCAATCATACGTTCAATTTCGCTCTTTTGGAAGTAAGGATATCTATAAGGCCTGATGTTTGGAGGAACACTTCCTGGAATCAAATGAATAGCATGAGCATGATCATGATCATGAAAAGGTGGGAGTCCTTTGGGAGTTTCAAACACCTTGGAATGATTTTCCAAGACTTGTTAGAGATCTGCAGAAATAGATGATTTTGATGTCGGAACTTCTAGTGAGCATAATTGTGCAATTACGCCTCGTTGTTCTTTCTTTAGAAGCTTTGTCATGACATTAGAGCTTATTATCCTTCCTGGCTTCCCTTCAATACCCCATAATTTGACTTCCTTTCCTTCTGAAAAAAATTTCAAGAAAAGTTCTTGAAAATTAAAAGCTACCGTCCCCAAAGATTGTAACCATTGTACTCCTAGTACAACATCAACACCTCCCATAGGAATGGAAAGCATTGGACTTGTCAACACATATTCCCCCATGGTTAGCTTGATATTATGGCATTTTCCAGAGCAATTTATGGTTCCTCCATTTGCAACCATCACTTGACATTCTGGTGCTGGGTATAGGAAACAATTTAATTCCTTGGCTACCTTACAATGAATAAAATTATGGGTGCTACTGAATCAATCAACACTATTACCTTTTTCTTCTTGATATGTCCTTCTATCTTGAGAGTTTGAGGAGTGGTAATTCCTGCCAATGCATTACACGATATGGTCGGACTCATTTCTTCCTCTTCTAGGGCTGGTTCCTGGTGTATATCCTCTTCTTGTTCATTTTCTTCTTCCTCTTCACAATCCATGTAAAATAATTTCTTCTCAGCACACTTATGACCTTTAGTGTATTTGCTATCACAACTGTAGCAAAGCCCTTTTTCTCTTTTTTCTTCCAATTTTTGTGGTTTCAACCTTGTAGGTTGTGGAAATCTAGGCGTAGCCACACTTCCTTCTTTATAGAGTTGAGTGGTAGGCTTCCTTGTCGCCATATTTTTACATTCAAATTTTCTTGCCAACCTGAATGCCTTCTCCAATGAATCAGGTTCCAGAACGTGAACTTCATGTTGAATGTTATCCTTTAAAGTGCCTATGAAGAGATCAATCCTGTGTTCCTCTGGAATATCGGTTACCCTTATATTCAATTTTTGGAAGTCCTCAATGTGCTGCCCCACTAAACCCTTTTGTTTGAGATTTATCAATTGGCTAAAGAAGGTGTTTCTCTTTGTATCCTCATAATGTGCTATCATTTCCTCAGTAAAAATTGACCAAGTGACAATTTTTTTACGGGAGCAAAGCCATCGATACCATACAAATGTATTTTGTTCTAAATGTAAAGTTGCAATGCGTACCTTTTGTGTGTTTTGCACGTTATGGAGATCAAATATTGCTCCATCTGTAGTATCCATGTTACAGGATCCTTTCCATCAAACTTCCTCATATCCATTTTTGGAATATGGTGGTTCTTCCCGCCAACATTAGAGTTTATGAAATCATGATTAACATTTATTTTATTCTCATCATGAGGTTCTTCTACTATCTTTTCACCAGTAGGAAACATTTCTTGTATCAACTTTGTCAAACCTTCGATGTCTGTTTTGAGATCATTCTTCATGTTTTCCATGTTGTCTTTCATGTCTGCTTCCATGCCATCCATCTTAGCTTCCATGCCTTTCTTCAAACCGTCCATCTTCACTTCCACGCCTTTCTTCAAAACTTCCATTTCATTTTTTGTTGCTCTTTGCGAGAGTGAAATTTGTTTCACTTGCTCTTGTAATTTTGATAGATCATGTTGCAATTCTTCATCTTCATGAGTCATAGTAGAGCCTTCTGAAGGCTTAATGGGTGTTGAATTATTTTTACGGGGCATATTTTAGAAGCCAATACTACTATATATTCTACAATATGCCCTTGGAATCAATTCAAATTGATTCTTCAAGAAGACTCATGCAATTTGGAAAGAAAAAAAATATACACACCTTTTTCTTGATTTTGAGGAACTCGATATTGAAATTGGATTATCTCTATGATTACAACACTTCAATATTTGAATTTCGGTATCAACGTATCCCTCTGAATTATATTTTGAATGCCATAGGTCTGACCTAATTTGGATTCTCCAAGACAAAGTTGTGTCCAATCTCCCACAATGACCTAATTCTGGAGTGGTTCAGTAGAGCGAACTTGTACGACTTGCCACATGTCACTGTTTCGTCCTTTGTCTCTAAAATATATAGCCAAGAAACTACAATATGTGCAATTGCGACCACTTTTTACGGCACTCCAATCTGATTCCCAGAGAGAGAGTTATTGAACTTTTCCCACGATCACCTCTTTGAGATGAAATTCAGGAGCCTAAAAAAGCACTACCTTCCACAGATCATATCTCCCAAAATATTGCGAACCAAGTTCTGAAATTTTTTGACGAATTTCCTCACGATTTCAGCTTTGCACCATACGAATTTTAGATTCTGAACCTTCCTAGAAAAAAAATTTATAGCGAAAATTCCACGATGACCTGTGTAGGAGCCTGAAAAAAGACCTAACTTCCATAGATGATATCTCAGAAAATATTGTGAACCAAGCTTTGAAATTTTTAGACAGTCTTCCTTAGGATTTCGGCTCCGGACCCTAAAAATTTAAGCTTCTGAAACTTCGTAGAAAAAATTTATAGCGAAAATGCCACGATGACCTATTTGGAGCAGCGAAACCCCTAGAATCCAAAGCTCTGATACTAAATGTTGTGTAACCAACTCCAAAAAGAGAAGAAAAGAGATATCAACGCCTTAGAAATGAGCCACTTCGAGGGGGAAACCTCCAATACATTACATAAATGAACAATTCTTGGATGATACAATTTACAAAACCTCCTTTCTATATAGGAGTCCATGGGGCCATAATGTAATCCTAGTGGGCCACAATGTAATCCTAGCCGACCTAACAATAATAATTTAAGGGCACAATAATAACAAAATGGGGTTTAAAAGGGTACAATAATAACAATAAGGGGGTTACACTAACAACAATAAGGGACTATACTAGTAATATAGGGACCTAACAACATCTGCATCCAACAGCCACTCTGGAGGTGTGACTCCTTTTAAGGTACAAGTAAATTTTGACACTCCCATATTTGAGGGTCAAATAGATGCAGATGCCGTAGATAGATGGTTGAATCTATTAGAAGGATATTTCTCGGTTCATGACCATGATGGGACCACTGAGAAGGTGGGGGTGTTTTTTTAATCATGGAAGTGAGGTTTAGTAGATTGATAGTCAAGTTACCTTTCCCTATAAATTTTCTCGATCAAGTTATTCATTCATTGAAATTTGATTCATTCCTACTGTTTTGATACACAATCCAATCCAGTTGAGTCTTGAGTCTTCATTGATAATGGCATTCATAGGTTTTCAAGAAAGAGGTTATCATGCACATGCACTCTTCTTTTCTTGGTATCTTTGTAACTATGTTCAGCCCGAGTTCTATATTTTTAAATTATCATAATAGTTCGTGATTATTAAGCTTTTATTTTGTCTTTTAAGAATTTTAATTTAATTATTATTAATCATTAAATTAAATATATATATATATATATATATATAGTTATTATAGTTATTAAACTCGCCCACCCACGTTATTATAGTTATTAAACTCACCCAAGAGTGCTGTCAATCAGTTCTTAATGTCGACTGATCGACGTTTAATGCCATTTACTCCTGGTGCTCCTCGATACACATTCGCATGCCGCGACATGGCTCAGCCTCCAGTTCATACTTATGGTGGTTTATTGCAGTCGATTCACAGTTGTACGGTAGACTGGGTTGTTATTATGGAGCGTCCCTCTGGTCTGAACAGAATTCCCCCGCCTGTGAATCTGTGGTGCGCTCCAGGAGCAGGGCTTTCTAATGTTCGCACTGTAACTGGTAAGAGGAGCTGTCTCAATTGTTGTTTGGATTTTGGAGAAAATCTCCACTTCTCCCATGCTGGTTCCTGCAAGCTTGCTTCTGTCGCCCTGTTGCCCCTCTCGCCTCAGTCTTCTGTCCATCTTTTGCCTCCCTGCCCTGCTGTCTCGAGTGCGACTATGTCGCGCCTCAGGCAGAGAATGCGCTGCCGAAGAGGCTCCACGAGGCGCCAAATTCGATGCTCTCCCTCCACCTCTGGCACCTCCTCTACGTCTACCTCCCACTCTGACAGTCAACCTAGAGGACTCCTTCTCCGCTCGGGCCGTCGCCTTGCTTCCCCCACTCCTTCCGCTCCTCCTGCTCAAACCCACACCGCGCATTTTTCCTTTAACAACACTCTCAATCGACCCAGGGTGACTGCCTCAATTACGGTCATCTTTCGTGAAGAGCCTCAGGAAATTGTTCCCAATTCTCGCCCGGCGGAATGCAGCCTCTCGGCGGCTCAGGATTCGGCGCAGTTTGTTGGGCTAAAGCACCCTGATAGTGCGGACGTGCAGGGTCAGATGGGCAAGGCCACGCAGGACCTGGCGAACAAGGAAGCGGTGGGTCAACCTACTGAGAGGCAGGACGCAGTGTAAGTGAGCGAGGCGCAGATTAATCCTCCTCCTCCCGGGAAGGTGATCCATTCTATTGCTGACATGTATAATGCTGACGGGGAACCAGATGAACTCTGGTGCAGAGTTGTCTACGAACCTCCTGATGAGTAGTTCGTCCTCTTCACTCTGGTTTTTTGCTCTATTTCTGCCCATTCTCATGGGCCTGTTCATGTGTTTCCTGCTGTCTCTAAAAATGCATCTGTTTTTTTTGCTTCGATATGGTCTCCAGTACTACAATTCTTTGGTTCCCCTGCGTGAGATTTTTCAAATGAACTGTTTCAGACTGGTTTCCCTCTTGCAGGGCAGTCTTCAAACTATGGTTTTTTGTTTCAAATGCCACAGCACTTGGCAATGATCAGGCTTCGGCCCGCTGTACTGTACTCCTTTTGTTAATAGAATTACTTTTACTTGGAAAAGAAAAAACTTTCATACACGAGAAAATAGATACTGACCAATGGTACATCATGGCCTGATTAATTTCGCTCAGCAATTTCAAATGGTATAACATTTAGTCAACAGTAATCATCAATTTCTGCACATAGAGACTAATTTCTCTGGAAGCCTGAGATTTCTTTGGCTTGTTATTCTTATAAATACATAGACATAATTAATAGAGAGATTGAGGACAGAAAAAAATCTAGCGCTTAGTCTCCACTACTCAACATGATTTTGTGAGAAATAATACATAGATTGATTTCTCTGAGTGCCTTAGCATTCTTTGGCTCATTTTTTTAATCACAACAACAATAAAAAATGCACTAAGGATTTTTTCTTAGTCCGATTATGCAATTTTTATAAGACAGATTATGCAATATGACCTCGATGTCAGGTGGGTCACGTCCTCATACAAAATGTCGGCTTAAGTTTTAAATTAAAATAAATAAATAAATAAATCGCGTTGTGCTAGAACATATATGTATTATTTATATAATTTGAATGGATAGTAAATTATATACTTGAATTTGAATGGATCATAAATTTAACTTTAACAAAAAAAATTACCACATTGAATTTCCAAATTAAGTAAAATTTTAAACATCTTTACTCTTTACTAAAGTCAATACCATTTCCTAAATCAAAGGAAAAGAGTTAATTCAACACAAAATATCAAAATCAAAAATCTTTTAATATTTATTTTAATTAAATATTTGTAAAATGAATTTATACTTACTCCGGAGGTTAGATGGATCTAGGCTGGTTGCAATTTAGGGAAAGCTCGTTCATGTTTTTTTCTTTAGATTGGAAGGTTACTTGATTTTTGAAGTAATTTTTAGTAGATCATAGCATATATTGAGGAAATATTAGTTTGACAAGAATCAATTATTTCTCTTGAAACTTTAGGTATTAAAAGTCCATGACACAGATATATCACACTCCAAAATCCAAAGAAAATGGAAGAGCGTTCAATTTTTTTAATCAAAATTTTATTGGTGAAGGGTTAATTTATTAAGAGAACATCATTAATGAAGTGAAAAATTTTAAACGTAACGTTTATTGACTAGAAAAATAATGATCAAAACGTCAAAAAAAATTGTGTGACGGGTAAAGAGAAATCCAAATTCCAACCCTGCCTGCCACTTGTTGGTGAGTGGAGGTTATTCACTTTTCATTTACAGCTTACCAGGTTACTCATGTTACAAATATTTTCACATGGCTCACTTTTAGGTGACTACTTATTGTACTTCTTCTTTATAAAGAACAATTGGTAGATAATTGTATATATTATTTGAAATCTATAACAAATCTAGGCAACAAAATTACAACAAAAAGAAAATTATGCAAAAAATTCACCAAGGCACTACTAATGTGTGGATACCCTATCATTTCTTAGATCCTCATAACTTACCAACACCTACTATATTGGTATACACATAATATGGCATTTACCTGAAGTATTTCATATGTATCTAGAAGTAAATAAGTTGTATGACAATTGTTATGGTAGATATAATATGTGTATTATAGTTTATATTTCAATTTTTCTTAAGTAGCATGCATGTGCGGTTCATATAGTGACTACAATTACCAAATATATTTTAGTGAAGATGTGAAGATGATCTCTCATTAGGTCCTAATTACTTAAAGCATCATTAATTAGCTTTCCAAATGAAAAAAATATGTTAACAAATTAGTAAAAACTAGGAAAACAAATCATGCTTTAAAAAAATATGGCACAATGAGTCACACTATGAGATTTATTTAATTACTCATCAAGTGTCGCTACAACATATATATGATCACCATTACCATAGAAATGGGACATGTGACCATCATTTTGGTTTCGCCAATGACATTCCACATCATGAGCATTGTTTAGGGTTGATTGTGTTGAATTTTTTTAAACAAATCATTTATATATTTTATGGAAATTATAGACACAATTTATAATCACATTACAAGATCATGATGTATGGATATTCCTTATCATTTCTTAGATACTCACAACTTACCAACACCTAATAGATTGATACACACATCATATATAATTTACCCCTAGAATGCCACATGTATCCTAAAACAAATTAGTTGTATGGCAATTTTTATGGTGCATATATGATGTGTATTACAGTTTATCTTATAATTTTGTTGAAGTAGCATACAACAATTTACATAGTGATATGAGAACCACTATCTAGAGTATACATCGATTTTGTACACATGGCTTTTCAGTTGCTTTTTAAGATATATCATTGGTGATGATCACATGATTATATAATGAACCATTAAGTTGAACTATGAAATTATTCCTCACAACACACACATATTGATGAATTAATAATTTTTCTCATATAATTTTTTTAATCTATTTTGAAAAAAAAAAAAAAAATTATATATAATTATTTCTAAGAAGAACAAGAGAGAGTTCCTTACCATATCTTCGTAAAACATATAATAGCGACGTTTGGAGGCAGCCGTCTAGCGACGCTTTGGAGCATAGTGTCGCAATTGCGACACTTTTTCTAAGTGTCGGTATTGCGACACTTTTCTCTAAATGTCGGTATAGCGACGGTTTCCCAGGATCAATGGCCCAAAGTGAACCCGATAACTTACCTTTTCCCTGCACCTTTCCTTTTGATCGTGGCCGTTCGCTCATTGAATCCATATCCGACGGCGCTAATACATTTCCGCGCTCATAAAGTAATCGTTTGATGTTTTGGAAAAGCCGCGCGAAATGGGTGGTTTTTCCAAACTACCCGCGCTTACATGTCACCACCACGTTGTATCGCGTTTGAAAAGCTAGTTTCCGCTTACCGCCATTTACCCTCGCGAATACCACTGGCAGTATTCCCTAAACCTCACCCGTTTAACCCGAGTTTAATGTCATTTAACTATGGTTATACCATCGTTTAATACATTAAAATTATATTTTTCATTCAAATTTTCACCTTTTCGCTTTAAACCTCTAAAAACATTGCAGAACCGTTTTTCCTCAAAATCACGCCGTTTGAACCCTGAGAAACTTTACAGAGCCATTTTCAACCTACCAGTACCATTTTTCGATGCCCATTGCCCTGAATTTCCATTACAAAGTACTACATTGTCCTCTGCGAAGCCATTTTCAAAAAATTGAAGACTGAGCACCTATGCAACGTCTTCAACCGAATTCCGCTGGTTCTCCAGGTACTTTTCTTCGAATTTTCCCTCTGAGATTTCAAAATTCCTGTCGATTTCAAATAATTACCAAATTTACTGCAAAAAAGTGTCCATTTTTCATGGGAAACTCTATCAAAATTTCCCTGGAATCCCTAATTTCCCTTTCTCGCAGTTTTTTCCATACCCTGGTCCATTTTTCTATTGAAATCGATTTTAAATACACGTTCTGAGCTTTAAATTCCTTGCATTTCCTAAAAACCCTGCTCAAAAACCCCATTTTCAGTGGAAATTCGCCAAGAAACCCTTGTTTCTCATAAAGGAACTTAGCAAACCATTTAAGCTTGCTTTGTTCATTATTAAAAATGACCAAGAAACAGGTAACCCCCAAGAATGGAGGCCCAAAATCTCAAAAGAAGTCTTCTGCAAAGATTCCTCAGCCTATGTCCTTCAAAATCGACAAACCAACTCCTGTACTCACGGTTGATTCTATAGAAGTGGTCAGACCAGTCCATCCTCCAGTCATTTCTCTAGAGAATATCCCTTTAGTTGATCTGGACTATAGAATACTAGACCCTAATTTAGAATTTAACCTGCTTGATGTCTATAATTGGTGCTATGGAAAATCAGTGGAAAAGGGTGACAAAGATATTCCAATTTGGGAATCCAATCTGCCTAGATGTATTGTCCCTCTCACTCATTCTGTTCCTGACTTTATCAGATTATGCCAAGCCTATTATATGCCAGAAAAAATATGTATTGTAAACAAAGAAAAAGATACCCTGTTTTACATCACTGAAGAGTCGATAAATTCCATGCTGCAAATGAATCATGACCCCAATTATGCTTCCCTAACAATAGAAGATTTAACCCAGCTATATCTTGACTTGGACTTCAATGCTAGATTCAAAATATACCAAAATTTTTGTCCAAATCAAGTTGATATTCCTAAGTTAAATCCTCCTTTCGACACCGTTGATTTCCCAGATGAAACTAGACAGATTGTCTCAATGCTCTCCTTCATACTAGGATACCACAGTGATGAATTCACTGATGTGGCTATCCTAGGTTTTCTGTCAACTCTAAGCCCTGGTCAATCACCATCCATTCAGTTCAATTTTGCTAAATTTATTGATAAAAGTATGCATTATAAGTTATCTAGATTACCAGAAGAAGGAATTTTCAGATACTCCTCTTATCTACTCCACCTCTTCCTATATTATCAAACAGATAAGTTTCCAATTGAATGTAAGAAAGTGGATGCAGAAGGAAACGTTATATCAGTAGTATTTTGGTCATCTATTTTAAGGAAATGGAATAGAAAGTATAGTTTTACAGATTTCAATGACTCATTTATAGCCCCTGCTATGTATCTCTTGGAAAAAGAGGAGATCCCTAGGATCAATGATGAGACAAGAAGAATTCTGCAGTTATCAAAGAGCTACAAAACTGGAGATTGGTATTTATATCAAAATCATACAGAAGTCAGAGTGTATGGCTCATCCCTGGCCCCATATAAGTTACCCAGATTTGTAACTACAAGAATATTTGCTTTAGAATATCTGAGACAACTATTGAATGTAGATGAAATCCACTTCATAGCTTTCAAGAAAAAGACCCAATTTAAGCTGAAAATCAAATTGGGCCATTCATTGTGAATAACAGAGAAGCTGCCAATGAGATAAATGTCAAACTTAAAGAGTATAAGTTCCCATGTAGTTTTACATGGAAGTATGACCCACAAGGTATTTTGAGTGCAATAAGGGTAAAATCTAAGTTGCCTGTTTACTTGCATGATCCTAAGCCCCATATTGAAAGATATGTAAATAAAATTGAATGGGAGCCAAACACCCTATCTAATGATGATTCACAGGTAGTACATGTAATACAGGTAGACAGTGGCAAAGGAAAACAGATTGAACAGACAGTATAGGTGGCTTCTACAAGCAAAGATATTGATAATGTACATAAAAGAGACAGAGAAGGAGATAGTTTTATAGCTGAGACTATTGAGGACATAAAATTCAGAACTCCTTATAGTAAAATAAGCAAGTCAACAAAAGAAGAAAAGGATAAGGCTGTAAATATTGATATAAATGATGAAGAAACAAGAATAGTCACTCAAACATTAAAAGAGCTTCAAAATGTAAAAATTGGAACAAAACAAAAAGATATAGTCATGAAGGAAAACCAGGCTACTGTCGATTTGCCTCCTTCTCAGGAAACTGAAAATACAGAGTCAGAGATTCATATCAGATTCAGACAGATTAAAGAGAAGAATGAAGAGCTCAAGAATCAAGCTCATTCTAGATTTCTTAAGGAAAAGCCTGGAAAAAAAGACAGGCTTCTTTCAGCATTTGATTATTCATCCAATAAATTGGTAATGTCATTCTTGAAGCCTACAGTGGCTGAGCCAAAATCAGTGGCAGATTATTCCAAAACAAATCTTGAATTGGATGCAGATGCCATTCATGAATTAGATCAAATTGAATTTCATAGGAGCAATACTGAAATGCTATATTCCAAATTTGTCAGTAAAACTATGAAATCAATTAGGCTTGAGAAAACAGTGCTCAACCTCCAAAATCAAATGAGGTTGGACAAAGCCTCACTGTATGCTAATAATTTAAGAATAAAAGCACTAGAAGATATAGTGATTGAAGCAGGGGGTGACCTAGCCAACATTGAAGGGGAAAAAGTCTTAATTAAACAGAAAAATGAGGATATAGCTGCTCTTAGAAAACAGTTGAAGTTTCCTCAGAGTGAAAACTCTCAAGCAAAAGAAATTCTACAGCAAAAAACAGAGAACAGAGGGATTTAAAGCATATTGTACATCAAATGATAGGTCAGATAAAAACAATGGAAAGTCAAATAGAAGCTCTAATGAAAGAGAATGAAGAACTAAGAAAAGCACAACCAATGGTCATTCCTACAGTGATCCCCACTGTAAACACTGCTATACCATCTACTTTGGCAGAACACTTGCCACCTAACGAAGTACTGCCAACTGCAGTGCCAATTACTTCTCTAATCTCTGCCTCTTCTTCTTCATCCTCACAGAGGTGCACACCACAAGACCAAGATAAAGAGATTCTTATTTTGAGAGGCACTATTAAAAATTTAGAAAAATCCAAAAATGATGCCTTGACTACTTCTAGAGGACATGAGCAAAGGGCTGATCGACTACAAGAACAGGTAAAGATTCTGCAAGCACAAGTAAATCTTATAGATCAAGTGGCCTTTATAAAAAATCATTTATGGACCAAAATTATTGATGGCATTCATTCTCAATGGCCTTCAATTCGGATAATTTATGAACAGAGGGAGTTAATTCAAGTTTCTAGTGCAGAGATTGACAAGACTAAGAGGGAAATTGACAAAAAACTAGCCCAAGCAATCCAACTCATAGCTTTTTAAACAGTAAAACCAGGGAAGAGTTGGAAGAATTGAAAATTGTTGATAGAACAGAAACCATTCTTCAAATCAAAAAGGTCCTGAACAAAAGAAACATAATGAGTAATCTAGAGGACCGGTGTAAAGACATGAATTTATCCATCTCAATATTTTTAGCCAAATACGAAACATTTTCAGAAGCAGGTTTGCCTGATATTCACGCATTGAATGACAAGTTAATGCCTCAGAAAGATTATGATCTAAAAATTAGAAATCATGCAAAAGAGCAATCCAGACAACAACTGCCTCAAGGATCACCAACAGGCAAAATACTTCTTCAGTATTTTGAAAATCTGTTCTTTTTAGATAATGAGATCAGGCATATGTTCACCGTCAAGCCTAACTTTTCCAAGTATATAGAGGCAGATGAAAGTTATAGAAAATTGAAGACTATGAAGATCCCCTCTGCAAAAAAGTGGCAAGAATTCACAGATCTGCTGTGAATTTAATGGATAAAAAACAGGAAATTCACTTGGAAATTCATTTTTCACTGTTACCTCAAATGGTAAAAATATAGGGTTAAAGTGCACAACAACAATCAGTTCAAATTAGAATAAATAGTTCTATTTTTGCTTGTAAAAAGGTAACAACTTGCAAACTGTTTTGCAGCTGTCCCTCTTTTTAAGTTTTCTTTCCTATTTTTGATTAAAACATTATCTCAATTCCTGAGATATTTTGTAAACATTTTTTTGTATAAATACTTCACAATTCGAATTATTCAGTGTGAATAAAATTTCTCAAGACAACTATAGTTCGTGCTCTCTACTTGGCATTTTAATGTTTTCTACTTTGTTCGTGCTCTCTACTTGGCCATTGGCCTGTGGGTGACATGGAGTTGTAATCTTGTGCGGAATGTGGTAGTTTTGCAATGTTTCAGCTAATTTATTACCTACAAATTGTGGTCCTCCATCTGTGATTTTGTCCCTTGGGAGACCATAGCGCACAAAGATTTGGAAAAGAAACTGTACTACAGAGTCCTCTGTATCTTTTGAAAGTGCCTCTGCTTCGACCCACTTAGTGACATATTCGGTTGCAACTAGGATGTATGTTTTTTGGTTTGAGGGAGGACTAATAGGGCCAACAAAATCAAGTGCCTAGCGTTCAAATGGTTCAATCACTAGTTGAGGGTTCAAAGGCATTTCATCAGACTGCCCAGGGCGTCCTGCCCTTTGGCAGCTGTCACAGGCCTGCACGAATTTTTTGGCATCCTTAAAGATGGTAGGCCAGTAATATCCTATTCGTAAAACCTTATGGGCAGTTCTACGGTTCCCAATTAGATCCCCTTCTTCAATCTTCTTGTCTGTAGCTTAAGGATTATTTTGTTCCCTTTTGCTCAGATTCCATCCACTCCATCAAATCAAGCCTATACATAGCCTTAGAAGGTCACCTATCTTTCCCTTAGCACATTTTCATCTCTGAGCCTTATTTCTTAGTTCTGCTTGCCTAGAGAGTTGACTCCATTGCCCAATATTCTGGTAGATCCTTCTCTTTTACCTTGAAATATCTTTATTCCCACCAATCTTTTAAAATCAAACCCAAATACACAATCATAGCTAGCCTAATATCTGTTACTAAAACAAAGCTAAATCATACGGAGAGATCCCTCTCTAGAGTTCAAGAAGGCTAGATATTGAATTCCCAAAGCGGTTCTTGGTTACCCCTTGTGTTCTTAACTACAAAAATCCCTATCCCACAACCTGAGAATTACTAGGGTGATAACAGGCCTTGGGGGTATTATGATCCTTGGAGGAAACTCCCACAACTAGAAGAGTTGACAGAGAAAATTGGATCAAGTACAAAGGTGTGGCGGGTGGGTTTTACCCTGTACCAATTGTTATGGTGCATATATGATGTGTATTACAGTTTATCTTATAATTTTGTTGAAGTAGCATACAACAATTTACATAGTGATATGAGAACCACTCTCTAGAGTATACATCGATTTGTACACATGACTTTTCAGTTGCTTTTTAAGATATATCATTGGTGATGATCACATGATTATATAATGAACCATTAAGTTGAACTATGAAATTATTCCTCACAACACACACACACACATATTGATGAATTAATAAATTTTCTCATATAATTTTTTTAATCTATTTTGAAAAAAAAAAAATTTATATATAATTATTTCTAAGAAGAACAAGAGAGAATTCCTTACCATATCTTCGTAAAACATATAATAGCAAGAAAATTAATCTATTGAAATTTCATTTCCAAACATATTCATGGAGTAAAATGAAGATTAAAAGGAGATATTCATGGATTTACCTATAACATCACCTCATAATTAAGAATGTAAATGTACAATATTAATGATACATAGGTTAGGAGAAAATTAATCTATTGAAATTTCATTTCCAAACATATTCATGGAGTAAAATGAGGATTAAAAAGAGATATTTATGAATTTACTTATAACATCACCTCATAAAAGTGTAAATGTCCAATATTGATAAAATGTATTTATATATGATAAATAATAAACCTTTATCTCACATGTATCATATAATCTTATAAACAAACAATTGCACCGGGGGTGCAATCCTCAAAACTTTTAAACTGTCTAATGTATATGTACCTATTTAAAATATTCGGGGCCCACATTAAAAATGCCCAAAGTGAAATATTTGCGCATATGTTATATATGAGCCAATGGTTTAAATAACTATCGGGTGGTGAAACAAAACTTATAACAAAATATTAATAAAACTTTATCATACGTCCGGACTTCAAAAAAAATAAACCCGATTTCAATCACAAATTTGCGTTCCAAAATAGCGTGCTGATGTCACCCTAATTTGTGACGCAAAAACTTCATAGAATACGCCATATAAAAATTCAGGTCCATTTTTTGGATTTTCGTACGGAGGAAAACTATGACGCGAAAATCAAATTAATTCCGCCCTATAATGTTTCGGGTCCGGAATTCCACAATGCAGACGGGCCAAAAAATAACGCGATCGAATCGCCTGCTTCCACGTGGATGGCGGATTTGGTCTGTGGTCTGTGGGACCACGTTCTTCTGAATTAAAATCTCCCACGTTTACTATTAAATTTCTCTGTTTCCAAAACAATACAGCGCTCTGTTTTTAAGTGTACAGGGACTGTGATTTCAAAACCAAAATTCACTGTTCATCAGTTTTAGAAAGCGACTGTTTGACAGAGCCATTCAAACAGATTTAGAAAGTGGCCAGAGGACAGGGTAGTTGAAATTAATATTTCAACATCCCTCATTCACTGATAATACCCTCCTTGGTGCCTTCTTCGCCGGACTACGATGTGTTCATCAATAGTCGTGAACCCGATGTCCGTTTCTTCGCCAGGCATCTTCACAACAGTCTTGTTTCCAGAGGATTGCGAGTATTTCTCGACAACATAGAATTGCAGGCTGGACAATCCATACCTTCACAAATCAAAGAAGCAATTAAAGGAGCCTCTCTCATTATTACTATTTTCTCTCCAAATTATGCGCAATCGCAAAGGTGCCTCCAGTAACTACTCCTCGCGCTGCTCTGTAAGCCGACCATTTTTGCAAAGGCATATAACTGTCATTTATTGCATATAAGTGTCGTTATACCGACGGAGGCCAGAGCGTTGCTATTGCGACGGATCCCTCTAAACGTCGTAATTGCGACACTTAGACATTGTGTCACAAAAAAAGCGTCGCTATTGCGATGACTGCCTCCAAACGTCGCAACTGCGACACTTAGACATTGTGTTAGAATTGCGACGTTTGGAAGTATCCGTCACAATAGCGACGCTTTGGGGCATAGTGGTGCAATTGCGACGTCTTCCTTAAAACGTCGCAATTGCGACACTTTTTCTAAGTGTCGGTATTGCGACACATTTCTCTAGACGTCGGTATAGCGACGGTTTCAGGCGGGATTGAAAAAATTTGGGGAAATTTCCGACATTTGGTCAAAAGCGTCGGAACCAAGTGTCGGAATTTCCACCAAATGTAGTAGTGTCCACTCAATAATAATCATGCTCAACCATCCAAAAACAAAACAAAACCCTTGCTCTTAATAACTAGCCTAATATCATTACCCAAAAGCTTTAAAGATAAATCAATCTTTGCACTTTATTGGAGAGATCCCTCTCCGGATTCAGGAGGGATAGATCCTAGAATCCAAAAGTGGTTCAAGTGTTCTCTCCGCAGTTCTGGTCTCACCAATCTGCTGGAATTACAGGGAGCTAACAGGGGGAAAGGGTGCCCAAGGCCAATGAGACAATCATTATTCACATGAGGGTGAAAAATGATGCTATAACAATAGTTTTCTTTTGGACAAGCATGATTAACATCCCGATAATCGAAAAAAATTCTATTTGTCCCATATTTATTCATGACAGGAGCAATGTTAGAAACCCAATCAATAAGCAGAATAGGGTAAATGAATCCACGACGCAAAAAAATTTCAACCTCTGCTTTAATGGCAACATCTTTATTAGGGTGAACATGACGAAGGTGTTGTCGTATTGGCTTAACATGAGGATACATTTTAATCTCATATTCAACAATGTTGGAGTCTATGCCTGGAATTTCCTCATATGACCAAGAAAATACATTTCGTAATTCATGAAAAAGAGTGCGGTAAGTGTCAAGTTCATATGGAGAAGAAGATGCACCAAAATGATTTTTTTCTACAATGCGAGGTGTTATCACTCTGTAATTCTGAGGCTGAAGACAGAATCACAGAGGAAACATCAAAACCGCTTCGGGCCTAGGATCGAGCCTTCCTAGACCTAGAGAGGGATCTCTTTGTTAGATATAGCTTTGTTGATTTGGAATTTTAGGCTAGTTAATGGGTTCAGAGTTTGGATTTTGAATTTGGTTTGGTGGGAAGAGAAAGGGAAAGCCATTGGGAAATGGAGTCAAAGAGGCTTGGGTGATTAAATGCAGAAATATAAAGCATGAGTGAAACAGGGCAAGATAGGTGCACTACCATGGATCTTTCAGACCTTTAAACGTATTATGAAAAGAAAAAATGTAAGGCTAGGTAGAGACTGAGGATCAGTTAAGAATTCCTCAATCTGACTAGAATGTAAAGTTCAACAAAAACCGCGGAGAAATTAAGAATTCCTCGATTTGGCATCAGTGGAAAACATATAATATTTTAAACATAGCCATAATAGGGTGCTCTAGATAACAAATCCTATTCTTCACACTTTTTGTTTTACAATTAGATTGCAGAAATACAGAGAAAGAGAAACAATGGAAAAACACATAAAAATAGGAGAAGACTTCAACATTTCAGACACCATATGAATCCTGAACAACTGGTCTTGTATTAATTTTGAAATAGTCACTTGAGGCACAATGAAAACCATCTCTAAAATTGTACCGTTCCCCCTTACAGATCTTTTTCCCCCTTTAATACTTCGAACAGTGAAGCATATATGCTAATCCTACTAACGTATTACAATCAATGTCGTAACTGACAACTACATTATTTTTCCTACGTAACAGAGAAGGACTAACATCATTTGACATGTGAAAATAAAGCAATGGGAGTTATTAAGGACATATGGACATATGGCACTGTTTTGATTCCCTTTAAACGCGCAATTCGATCAAATATCCCATCTTCTTTCTAAAAATAGAGAAATTGTTATAAAACTAATGACACATGTATAACTAGTCAACAGTATTCAAGGAAGTGATTGCAATAGGGGTGACATGCATAAAACTTCCTCCTTATTCTTAGGATGTTTTTATTAACAATGCTTTACCCTTCGAGAGATGGATAACATACAGGAATAATGATTTGCATTCAGTGATTGATCTCCATCAACATCAAGTGAACACCTGCACCCATGTCCCTCTATCTGGGCGTAATCTCCTTTTAACATCTAATGATATTGGCCTGGAGAATTTTGACAGTGGTGAGCTTTGGGTTTGAACAGTTGTTCAACTCTGCATTTTTATTTTTTGGTCATGGAGAGTTATCCCATCTGAATGTACTCCTGCCACAGTCCCTCTTCCATCCATTAGGGGAATTTTGAGGTCTAAAATGGGCCTCCTAAGGAAATAATAAAATAAGAGCTAAACCAATAAAATAATATTTATGAATTTGCAGTTCACTTTTTGTATCAAAATCCATGTAACCGTGGTTAAATTAAATTCAAAATTTGTACCAAAATAAAATTAATAAAAAAATTGTATTGATGTGACTATAAATAAGAATAAGTTTTTCAAGAAAAAGTCATTATCATTGAACAACTAATGAATTTTTCCTTTGTACTTAAATAATTTAAAGTAAAATATAAATATAAATTCTTAAATTCTTAATTATATGATATAATATTAATTAAAATTTTATTATTTAAATTATATAATAACATTTAATTAATATACTATATATAACATGTAACATGTAGGGATATACAATGTTTCTTTCAAAAAATATGAAATGAAATTTATTATGAGTACTTTACTTTATGGCTTTAAATGTATTTAGAGCACTACCATGGATATGCATTGTTTCTTTCAAAAAATATGAAATGACAATAATAATATTTAATTAAAAAAGTATGAAATGACATTTATTATGAGTACTTTACTTTATGGCTTTAAAAGTACTTAGAGCACTACAATGGTTAACCATGAGTTTTTATCCACCATTGATAATGTGACAAGTAAGTACCTTTAACTCAAACAATGCCACAACAACCATTAGGGATGACGTCATCCCTTAAAATGTGATTGGTTCTCATAAAGTGAATTTTGATTGTACATTTTCCTTAGGAGGCACATTTTAGACCTCAAGATTCCCCTAATGATTCCACCTGTGGACATGAAACAAATGAAGTGGAGATCTATTTGTTTCAACCTTGAAGTCAAAATTCGCTTACCATTGCGTTTGGCTTGTAAAACCCGAAGCTAGATTTCGAAGGGTAAAACAGGTGGTAAGCTACTTCGGAAGGGGGGGGGGGGGGGGGTCTGAAATTCTCTGTAGATGACAGATAGGTGTATGGGCATAGACCAAAGCCATTTAATTCGAACCCCCCCAAGAGGTAAAACGCAGATGGAGAGGGGGGGCGAAAATCTATATCGGTCGTCGAATGGAAGCAAGGAAGGCGGATGAGTGGTGGGTGAGCAGGTGAGGGAATGGATTTTAAGCACAATGGTTTGATGTGATGGTAAAAGTGAGCCCTATTAATATCGCATCGGAACATACAAGGCTTAACTTGTGACTACTTAACAATAAATGTAGAAATTGTTGATTGTGATATGCGATGACGGTATCGCATTGCAACATAGCAACCCAAAACTCATCGCAAATCAGAATTTCAAAATTTTAAGTCTCTAATGTTAACTTCTATATCA
Source organism: Pinus albicaulis (assembly GCA_034641835.2). Taxonomy (NCBI): domain Eukaryota; kingdom Viridiplantae; phylum Streptophyta; class Pinopsida; order Pinales; family Pinaceae; genus Pinus; species Pinus albicaulis. The sequence continues at coordinate 910,616,379 of CM076573.1, read as the reverse complement.
TATCGCATGTGATGTGCGATGGGTGGTGGGAAAGGGTGACGTGGCAGGAAAAAGGGTCCCACCAATGTCGTAAATCACACTTCGGCATTTATAACATAATACAGTGTGCTTATCCTTCGAAACTCGTGATTTGCAATATGTGATTAGGTCCCACCCATGTCGCATTGGGGAGTTTATAGGATTTGGAAAAATTGTTACAAATGTATTTTTCGGACTTGCGATGTGAAAAGGTGATGGAAGGAAAGGCTTTAATATGGTTATGTGTAGGGAAAGATAAATACTATACCCCATAGGTAATGTATGATATAAATATGAGGTTCGTAGTGGTGCAGGAAGAGCTGCAGTAAAAGGTATATAGGGTAATTTTAGAGGGAAATATGATATGGTTGTTAGTGGGTGGGCAGAGCTGCTTTTTTAACTATAAAAATTGAATTTTAATAGTTAAAAGGGGTTTTGACAGAAATGAAGTGTTGGACTTTAGAGTTCGGAAAAATGAAGGGTAAAAGAGGGTAAATGAAAATAATGAGGGAAGAAATGAATTTTTATCACCATTACACCTTATCAACAACATGTTCCCCTTTCCACTAAACTGAAAAGGCAGATTGATTCCTTTGAAGTCCTTGACAGTCAGGATTTCCCTTCCTTTTCTAAAATATCTGAAGAGAATAGTCAGTCACCTTGTGATACTATAGATTATAGGATATTAACAGAGGCTCCAGCTTGGGATGGAATCTCCTTTAGGAGGTGCCAAGAACACCATATATTAGTAGCCTAATCTGTTGGGTTAATCCCAAATCTACAACCTAATATGCTACAAAAAATATATGACTTAAAATATTTTATCATCTATTCTAAACCTCAGACAAGAATCTGATCTATGTACTGCAATTTGAAATGAAACTAAAACTGAACTTATGCACTGCAAACCATCAAATTGAAATTAGTGCTGCACCCAGAAAATATGATTGCTGAAATCTGAACTATGCTAAAACTGAAAACTGGAAGAAATATTAAAATAAAATAGAAAAGATGCTCAAAGTACTAAGCTTATTGGCAATCCTACCTTCATCTAGTCTAATAAAAAATTATCCCATCAAATAATAATCAAACTTCAAATGTAACCATTCAATCAAATGAGTGCTTAACTGAAACTGACCTTCCATTTCCTTGGGTAGAACAATGGGCTCAAAACATGGCAACTTAACTCTTCAACTAAATTCAATAGCTATTAATCAACCTGGTGGACTCTTCCTTCAGTGATGACCATAATAAACTGCTTAGAGGATCTAGGTAAACATGCAACATGATATCCCTCAGATGATTGGTGATATAAAAACATACCTCATCCCAGAATATTCCCTTGCCTCTGTGCTGGCACTGATTGTCTTCACATGGAAAAGATGAAATTTTTTTTTCTTCTCTGTCCATGATAATCAGTTGTTCGGTGTGCTCTTCCTCATTCCCTTTATCATTCATAAAATTGTATTGAAGCTGTGAATTCTCAATAATCTCGGGCCAAGGGTCATTAGCTGATGAGTCTTCTTTTGGAAAGCTTTCTTGGCTTTCATTAGGAAAAATTGACTGGTGTTCAACCTCTGGATAAAACATTGTTGGCTGAATATGCTCTTGTAAATCTGGTCCATCAAAATCTGCTGCTTTTTCTTCTGGATTACTAGACTACTGGAGGTTTTCACTACTGTCCTCTGCTAGATCTAGTTCAGGGAATTGAAGTTCTTCTTTAACCATTTGCTGATCAGATTTTCCTTGTGCTGCTAGGGATATTTCCTGTGATGAAACTTCATGAACTTCTGGATAGCATATCTCATTCCTTTTTTCATGATGAGAAGTCATTTCAGACAAAACTTCCACTTTATGAAATGGTCTTTCTTCTAAAAATTATAATATCTCATCATTCATAAACTGACCATCATCATAGTAATCCTCCAGATATTCAATAAAACTTTGAAATTTATCACAAAATTCTTGAAATAGTGACAAAGAGGGATAATATTCTTTATGCTTGTCACAAAACACAGCATGAAAACACTTTAGAGAACTTATACTTACAACTAGTAGACCTTCGTACCAAATCCTAGCTTTCTTTTCTAAACTGGCCACAAACATTTTCATAAGATAGTCCTCTAGAAATTGGATTTTAAATCAATGGGCATGCATATAAAATCTTAACAAATGTATAGTAGCATCATCTCCTTTCTTATCTCTAAACACCGGAAGATATTTTAACCAATCAATGTTTGGCATGGGATTTGGAAAACCTGGGATCTTCGATCTGTCTAAAGGAAAATACCTGCGTTGTATTCCTGAATTCATCTTGTCAATCAATCAAAGAATGGAGTCACCGTATGTTCACAAAAAATCTGGATTCTTCTACCAGTGGAGCCTTTAGGTCAATTGAAAATTATGGAGTTGCCAGGTGGATGATTTCAACCTTCTTATGTCTGCCTATTTGTCCACCATCATCAACCAGATCTGAACTTGATAATTGTTACTGAGAAACATAAAACTCATCCCCGACATGGTCACCACTATGTTATCACTCTGCAATTCCAAGGCTAAAGACAGAATCTTAGAGGCAACATCAAAACCACTTCGGGCCTAGGATCTAGCCCTCCTAGAACTAGAGAGGGATCTCTCTGTTAGATATAACTATGTTGATTTGGGATTTTAGGCTAGTTAATGGGTTCAGAGTTTGGATTTTTAATTTGGTTTGGTGGGAAGAGCAAGGGAAATCCATTGGGAAATGGAGTCAAAGAGGCTTGGGTGATTAAATGCAGAAATATCAAGATAGGTGCACTACCATGGATCTTCCAGACCTTTAAATAGATTATGAAAAGAAGAAATGTAAGGCTAGGTAGAGATTGAGGATCAGTTAAGAATTCCTCAATCGGACTAGAATGTAAATTTTAACAGAAACCAAGGAGAAATTAATGATTCCTTGATTTGGCGTCAGTGGAAAACATAGAATATTGTAAACACAACCAGAATAGGGTGCTCTAGATAAGAAATCGTATTCTTCACACTTTCTGTTTTACAATTATATTTCAGAAATACATAGAAATAGAAACAATGGAAAAACACATAAAAACATGAGAAGAATTCACCATTTCCGACACCACATGAATCCTAAACAACTAGTCTTGTATTAATTTTCAAATATTCACTTGAGGCACAGTGAAAACCATCTCCAGAACTGAACTGTTTCCCCCTTACACATATTTTCCCCCCTTTAATACTTGGAACAGTGAAGCATATATGCTAATCCTACTAACTCATTACAATCAATGTCGTAACTAACAGCTAGTTTCTTTTTCCTATGTAACAAAGAAGGACTAACATCAATTTACATGTGAAAATAAAGCAGTAGTAGTTTTTAAAGACATCTGGACATTTGGCACTATTTTGATTCCCTTTAAACGCACAATTCGATCGAAGCTCCGATCTTCTTTATAAAAATAGAGAAACTGTTATAAAACTAATGACACATGTATAACTAATCATCAGTATTTAAGGAAGTGATTGAAACATGAGTGACATGTGTAAAAATTCGTCCTTCTTCTCAGGATGTTGTTATTAACAAGATCTAGACGTGAAACAACTGAAGTGGAGGTCAATTCGTTTCAACCTCAAAGTCAAAATTCTCTTACTGCTCAGTTTGGCAAGAAAAACCCGAAACTAGATTTCGGAGGGTCTAGTAGGTGGTAATTTTATTCATATGGGGGGTCCAAACTTATCTGGAGATGACACGTAGGTGTATGGGTGGATACCAAAACCATTTAATTCAGACACCCCCCCCCCCGGTCGGTAAAACTCAGATGGAGGGGGGGGGGGGGGGGCTGAAAATCTATATCGACCGTCGGATGGAAGCGGGGTAAGGCGGATGAGTGGTGGGTCAGTGGGTAAGCGAATGGATTTTAAGCACAATGATTTGACGTGATGGTAAAATCGGGCCCTACTGGTATCACATCCCAACCTACAAGGCTTAACTTGCGACTACTTAACAATAAATGTAGAAATTGTCAATTGCGATATGCGATGACAATATTGCATTGCAACATAGCAACCCAAAACTCATCGCAAATAAGCATTTCACAATTTTAAATCTTCATCATTAACTGCTATATCATATCACATGCGATGTGTGATGGCTCGTGGGAAATGGTGACATGGCAGGGAAATGGGTCCCACCAATGTCGCAAATCGCACTTCGGAATTTATAACATAATCCTGCATGCTTATCCTCTAGAAATTGTGATTTGCGATATGCAATCGGGTCCCACCCATGTCGCATCAGGGAGTTTATAGGATTTGGAAATGGTGTTATGAATGAATTTTTCGGACTTGCTATTTGAAAAGGTGATGGAAGGAAAGTCTTTAATATGGTTAAGTGTGGGGAATGATAAATACTATACCCCATAAGTAATGTATGATATAAATATGAGGTTCGATGTGGTGCGGGCAGAGCTACAATAAAAGGGATATAGGGTAAGTTTAGAGGGAAATATGATATGGCTGTTAGTGGGTGGGCAGAGCTGCTTTTTTAACTATAAAACTTTAATTTTAATAGTTAAAATGGGTTTTGAAAGAAATGAAGTGTTGGACTTTAGAGTTCAAAAAAATGAGGGGTAAAAGAGGGTAAATGAAATGAATGAGGGAAAAAATGAAGTTTGCTCACCATTACACCTTATCAACAACACTTTCCCCTTTCCACTGAACTAGAAAGGCATATTGATTCCCTTGAAGTTCTTGACAGTTAGGATTTCCCTTCCTTTTCTGAAATATTTGAAGGGAATAGTCAGTAACCTTGTGATACTATAGATTATAGGATACTAACACCACGTTTGGTTGAAATATCAATAGAAATTGTTTCTCCGATATTTTATGGGTTTCACTCAGAATCGACGGTGTGGATAGGAATAGAATTTGTCAAGAAATCAATGACTGTAGGGTGATATAGTTCAATTGGATTATCTTCATTGTAATATGGAAGATGGGATCATTGATGTGATTCTGCCCATGGTTCTTATTCCGGCATCATTTATTCCATAACGCTCTCATCGGTTGAGAATACACGTGAAAAATTATTATAAGAATTACCATAATCCAAAGAACGATCAACCCAAATGGTTGGAGAAAAAGGATTTGGATTGGCATCATAAGCCAAAAATATTGATTGTTATGCTAGCTCAATTGGACTTAGAGTCATGATGTCGCCCAACCTATCTATTTTGGAATCATTGAGAATATTCCTTAAGTCAAATGAAGTGGAATATGTCATATTAAAATTCTCTATATTTCTTATTTCCCCCGATGTCACAGGCGACGGTAACGATAAAGTTCCCATTAAGGAAGAATCCTTAAAGAATCCTACACCAATGTTTTGAAGAGATGGTGGGGGTTTGTGAACAAATGGAACACTTCTAGTTGTCTGGGAACCAGAGATGAAGAAAGAGAGTTGATCAATGGTTGTGATGCTTCCCTAATTGGGGAAGATGACCATATGAAAGTAAGTGTAATATCCCCAAAAGGGATTGCTTAGCAAGGCATGCTTGAAAAATGAATTTTTTAGGGATGTGTGCTTTAGAAAACAAGATCATCCCTTGGATCCCTTATATCTGATAATATAAGACCCAAATCCAAGAGGAGATCAGAAACCAGTCAACCTAGGTGAGGCAAATAGGCCTCCCACACCTAGTATGGCTTGAATATTGCCCAAGGAAGGGCTGTAGCAGTATGTAAACACAAAACTAGAATAAAAACAAGCTTTCCACACAAAAATATGTTAATAAACACTTCAGCATCAATTTTATGTACATCATCAAGAAGTATGATCAATTCTACCCACAAAATATGGGGAAAAGCAGCAATTTAAGCCCTAAAAAGGTTAATTTCAGAGATCTACATAAAAACAGAGGAAATTGATGGTTTTATCTGTTATAATATGTTATAGGGGACTCACATATCAAATTTCAGCAAAAACCAATCACTCTATCTATGTTAAACAGATCTCCCAGTCCCGGTATGGTTTAAAAATACCCAAACCCCATGACTTAGCTAATGCAGAATTTGCTGAAGCCTTCAAAACATATTTTTTAGAAAGTTTATGATGAATATTATGTAAACAACAAATATGGAGTGTATTTCATCAGATCATGAAGAAAAATGGAGTATCAGCCTCTTTTACACATTTTATAAATGACCCAACAAGGGTTTCCTGAAAGTACAAGTGTAGAATGACAGATCTGCAGAATATGGATTTGGAAAACGTAGTACACTACAGATATATAATAAAATAGTTGAATAATACATGAGATATAAGAAGAATGATATACAAATATTTCCAGGAGAAGGGTTGGCCCTTCCTCCAAGGAACAAGCTCAAAAGCAAGGGTATAAACCTTGCTACTGCAACACTGAATAGCATAACGTAGTTCCTGAAAATAGATGCACTGGAAGAGATGGAGAATATATTGGCCACATGCCAAGTTCTAAATATCAGCCCAAAGAGCTAATACACTCTTCCAGGAGGATAAAAGACTCACTCACTGAGAAGAGGCACTAGTATAGTCTAGATCTGAATAGATCTAGTCTCCACTTGTTGCAGCTCACTAAAACAAGTAAACCCCAATAGTATTTACGCTGTCCAAGGGATATGGAGCTTGGCCATACACTTGATAGTGGAAGAGAAGTACAATTCCCTCCAAGAGCTACTCAATGGAAGGAGAGAGAATCCCTAAACAAGAAATCCTCACAATTCTCTGCTAATCAGCCAAGAGAACTTGAATTGTCTAAACAGACATAAAAATAAATTATCATCAACAAAAATATTCTCTTGAGCCTTCCCCTTACTTTTATAAGATGAGAGCTTGAGAAACCCTAAACCACCTTCAAAACTCTAGCTCCTTTCACATGAAGATCCTCCATCTAAAACTGCGTTGATGAACAAGGAGGTTAAATGTATCTGGACAGTGCTGTGATTTGGTTCAGTTGACCCAGTCAAACTCCTCAATAATTTTTCACATTCAAGGATATTTTATTGAGACAACCCTGATTTGCCTCTGTTCACATTGGGCATTGATTTATTTTGATGTTTTTAGGAGTTTACATGTCCTCCTTTATATTTTATTCATCAATTAAGAAAATCAAAACAAAATGAAATATTCTTATTAGCTTGGGATAATTAGGAATATTACAGTCCTCCCCTCCAAAAACATTGCTTTCTCTCAAGCAACTAATAAGGTGAGTGCTGCAAATTCTCCCATGTTCCCATCAGAACATGTACTGCAGAAAATGTGGGAATCTCCTTCCCAAAAGGACACATTCAAACCATGTGCCTCACTCAACATCATGTCTCCCATCAAGATAAAAACAACACCAGCAAGTGGGACCATGATTGGCATCAAAATAGGGGAATTAATTATGGTTTCATAAAGTGTTGGTAGGTACCAACAATTTCCCAAGTGGTGACAGCACAGTTTTCCAAACTGCTGCTTCAGAAAAATACATGGCAAATTGTTTCTTGATACATGGTTAATCATATGAATCAACTGAACATACATGTAATGAAAAAACATCTGCCCAAGGCCACATAAGAGATGGCCATCTCCATCATATGGTTTGGCCCAACATTGGTCATGGAGCAAAATCAAGAGCTTGCTTACTTTTGGAGCAATGCACTGCCAAGAGATGGTAAGAGCATGCAAATATTGTGTTGCACAAACAAAGCTCTCACCACATGTTGGAAGTAAGAAGACACGTGGACCCATGAATGGATCCTCCATAGTATTTTGGCCCACTTCCATGAAGAGAAATGAACCAAGTGCTGCCTGCAAATCCTCTCCCTCATGCTTGGAAACCCAAGACAAGAAGAGTACATCATAGTAGTAGATGTCCCCATCTACTACCTCATCTTCCTTACCTCCTCTTTTCCCATCAAGTGCATCAAGTGTGAAGAAATCTTGGGGATACTCCATCAATAAACCCCAACTCCAAAGTGGCAACGCTATTGTCCTATGCAAATAGGCTCCATCCAACTCATGGCTCCAATATTTGACATGAAACATGTCAAAGGCAACTCCCATAATGCTGCTACAAATAAGAATTCTCTCCCATGGGGAAAGTACCTCTTGAACATCTAAGGCCAAGGAGTAGCCCCTTTTCACTATGATAGTTCCATCTTCTGCTCCTACAACATCATGAAAACTGTGAGAGAAAATCTCCCCTTGCCCTCCCAAGAACGTCCCAAGCAACAAAATCTTTTGCTGCCTCCTCATACTTCCATCATCCAAATCATGTACTAAAAACATGGTGATTGACATGAAGAATGCTATGCCCACACAATGTGTCCATACTCCTTGCTTCCCCGTGATGCAAGTATCCTACCACATACCCTTAGGAAGAGGATGATGACCAAACTCTTTCAAGAGTAACCAACACAACCAAGCCTCCTGCTGCCTAGTATCATAGATTTGAAAGTAGCTTTCTAGCTTCTTGCTCATCATCCACACCCATCCATCCACATGTGGGTGCTCTCCATCATGTTCTTCCTTAGCACTCTCCCAAGGAAGACTATCATCCTCCCAAAATAGATTTCTGCTCTTGCATTTCATGGGACGTTGAAATGCAATCTTTTCAAGGATCAATTTGATCCCATAAGGACCCAAATAGGTGGTAGGAAAAAACCTCCCATCATGATGTGTATGGCTCAAGAAGTGTCCAACACAAACACAAGAGATGTTATCCATCCGAAGATGTCCCCCATCATCTATCTGTTCCTCCTTGAATCCATGAAGATCCAAGTGTGAGAAGGAAAGAGCCTCCTCAAACTGTTGAAGAACTCTGCACTTCATGATGTGTTGAAGTGCACCTCCAATGAAATCTCTCCATGAGATCTCCTCCTCATGTAGGGCCTTCCAAAACCAAAGAGGCCTTGGATCTGCTGCAATTAGAAGTTTCTCTTTGAGCTAGGGAGTGCTCATTGAGAAAGTTTCATCTAGAAAGGAGAAAGCATTTCTCACTTCAAGATGTCTACCATCAATCCTTCCTTCCTCCATGGCTTCATGAATGAAGCTGCCATTTGAATGCTCCCATAAGGCATGGGTCCTCTTTCCTTCATCATTGCCTTTGTACGACGCAGTGCAACTCTGTTTCTCTATATCAACAATATGCAAAGATGTAGATCCCTTCATATGATTTGTTGAAATGACAAGAGATGGAAATTCAAGCATACCTTGGTGAGATGTAGAAGCAAGAGCTCCTTCCTCAACTATGTTGCCTTCCTCCACTGCAAAACATGAAGGTTGCTCCTCCAAGGTTGTGACAGCACTGGTACATGCTTCCTCAAGTGGTGGTGAGGGTCTCTTCACCTCTAATATTTCTTTTCCAAATTCTTCAATCAGTATTTGAGACAAATCAGCAAGAGTAGATACCCTTGCATGGCTCAAATGGCTAAACCACCAAACATTTGCTTCACCTTCAAGGTGCAGCGCTGCAATCTCTAAAGCCTCTCTCTTTACCACTGGATGTAGTAGGAATAAAGCCTCTAGTTTCATCACCCAATTCTTTGCTGCACATTTGAGTGATCCATCAAAAGTGGGCAATATAAACCTATTGCCTCTCATCATCCCATAGTTGTAGGGTCTCTTCCCTTCCTCTAACTGAATGAAATGTGGTAAAGCTAGAGTCTCCCTGAAGGCTCTAGATTTAGCTTTGTACTCAAAAAGGTATTCACTTAGAATCTTAGATTATAAATTCCCTTCATGCCTCTGGTCTTCCTCTCTTTGAGAATATGAAGTGCACGGCTCTTTCTCTTCTTGAAACTCTTTAGGAATTTCATTGCATCTCTTCTTCTTTGTCTACTCAACCTCCTTGGAGAGGTTCTTCTTGGATCTGAAAAATGATGAGATTAATCCCATCCTGTCCATAATTTTGTTCTCTTATTCTTCATTTTATTCTTCTGATAGCTGGATCTCATAGGCTGAGCCAGAGATCATGCTCTGATACCACTGTAATATCCCCAAAAGGGACTGCTTAGCAAGGCATGCCTGCAAAACACATTTTTCATGGATGTGTGCTTTAGAAACCAATATCAGCCCTTGGATACCTTAGATATGATAATCTAAGACCCAAATCCAAGAGGAGATCAGAAACCAGTCAAGCTAGGTGAGGCAAACAAGCCTCCCACACCCAATATGGCTTGAATATTGCCCAAGGAAGGGTTGCAGTAGTATGTAAACAAAATACTGGAATAGAATCAATATTTCCACACAAAAATATGTTAAGAAAAACTTCAGCATCAATTTTATGTACAACAGCAAGAAGTATGATCCATTCTACCCACAAAATATGGGGAAAAGCAGCAATTTAAGCCCTAAAAAGGTTAATTTTAGATATTTGCGTAAAAAAAGAGGAAATTTATGGTTTTATCCATTATAATATGTTATAGGGGACTCACATATCTAATTTCAGAAAAACAAAATCACTCTAGCTATGTTAAACAGATCTCCCAGTCCCGGTATGGTTTAAAAATGCCCAAACCCCATGACTTAGCTAATGCAGAATTTGTTGATGCAATAATAACATATTTTTCATAGGTTTTATGATTTAATATTATTGAGACAACAAATATGGAGTGTATTTCATCAGATCATGAAGAAAAATGGAGTATCAGCCTCTTTTACACATTTTATAAATGACCCAACAAGGGTTTCCTAAAATTACAAGTGTAGAATGGTAGATCTGTAGAATATGGATCTGGAAAACATATTACACTACAGATATATAATAAAATAGCTGAATAATACATGATATATAATAATAATGATGTACAAAGCTTTCTGGGAGAAGGGTTGGCCCTTCCTCCAAGGAACAAGCTCAAAAGCAAGGGTATAAACCCTGCTACTGCAAAACTGAATAGAATAACGTAGTTCCTACAAATAACTACACTGAAAGAGATGGAGAATATATTGGCCACATCCCAAGATCTGAATATCAGCCCAAAGAGCTAATACACTCTTCCAGGAGGATAAAAGACTCACTCATTGAGAAGAGGCACTAGTATAGTCTAGATCTGAATAGATCTAGTCTCCACTTACTGCAGCTCACTGAAACAAGTAAACCCCAACAAGATTTATGTTTTCTAAGGGATATGGAGCTTTTCCATATGCCTGATAGTGGAAGAGAAGTACAATTCCCTCCAAGATCTACTCAATGGAAGGAGAGAGAATCCCTAAATAGGAAATCCTCACAAGTCTCTGCTAAACAACCAAGAGAACTTGAATTGTCTAAACAGACATAAAAATCAATTATCATCAACAACAACCTTCTCTTGAGCCTTCCCCTTCCTTTTATAAGATGAGAGCTTGAGAAACCATAAACCACCTTCAAAACTCTAGCTCCTTTCACATGAAGATCCTCCATCTAAAATTGCGCTAATCAACAAGGAGGTTCAATGTATATGGATAGTGCTGTGATTTGGTCCTATTGACCCAGTCAAACGCCTCAATCCTTTTTCACATTCAAGGGTATTTTATATAGACAGCCCTAATTTTCTGCTATTCACATTGGGCATTGATTTATTTTGATTTTTTTAGGAGTTTACATGTCCTCCTTTACATTTTATTCATCAATTAAGAAAATAAAAAAAAAATGAAATATTCCTATTAGCTTGGGCTAATTAGGAATATTACAGTAAGTAGATACTACCGTAGCCATAGTGTAAACCCATGGTCTTCCAAGTAATATATTGTAGTCAAGGAGTCTGTCAATGACCTCAAATTCCATAGTAATTTATTTTCCCCCTAGTTGGACTTGCAGGTTACTGAGAATTCCAAAAGGCTTATATGTATGACCATCAAAAGCTTTCAATGTCGTGGGTGATTGTGACAAGGTCGGTGAGCAAAGTGACTTCCAACAACTCATATACATGATACAAGTAGATGTGCCTTCATCAATGATAGTGCGATGGATGAGGCGATTTAGGACATGTACTTGAATCAAGAATGCTAACTATGTTGGTAATTGTGGCACATAGCCTGCGTGATTAAAGACTACAAGATTAGAATCCATCAGATCGATTCCACCAATCTCTGACAATAAAACCCAATTCTGGGAGGAAAAATTCTAAAGAACCTCAAGCATTGACATTGCAAAAGGTGACTGAGCCAGGTCTTCACTTACGTTATAATTTTGAGATGCACGAGCTCGAGGGTTGAACGTTGATTTATGAACTACCCCCTTTGGCGGCTTTATTTTTAACTCTCTGTAATATTCCCAAATGGGAAAAGCAACAATATTGAACAAAATGCTTGAAATAGCAGTGTGTAACATCACATCAGTATATGAGACCAAAATGGAGTCATTTTATTATATAGAACAACAAAAAATAGTACAAAATAATGGGGTACAAATCATACACATGAACCAACAAGCCTCCAATAAGTGAATCCCCTCAAGAATGAGGTACTAATACTATACCAAAATGCCAGAAGACTGCTACAGTCCAGTCATAAGAGCATTGCTAAAGAAAATGAACATACAAATATGAAATTTTTGATATATGCCTCAAGAGATAATATACAATGAATATCAAGGCTTTATACAACCTCCAACAAGAACCCAAGAGGGTTTTCAGAAATACACCAATATACAAGAAATGAATCAAAGCCCTAGAGCTGAAGATTCACTGCAACAATACAACTGGAAAGATGTGGCTAATATGATATGACAAAGAATTTTGCCTCCTCCAATAGACTCTTCAGATGAAAGGATGATCCCTTCACTGGAAAATATTCTCCCCAAATGGTGTACTGAAACCACCCCTGCAACTCCTCCCTAAAATAACGTAGTCCAAGACTAAAACTACATTGTAGGGGAAAATAATAGTGTGGCCTGATGCCAAATGTTGCAATAAGGCTCAAGGGCCTTCCTCACTAGCCTCGCAATGGAAGGAAACCTTCCTCCACTGAAAAATAGCTCAGAAACCACCCAAATGTATTCTCCACTACTGCAACCTATAGCATAGCACAACCCTATGTAGAAACTAATCATCCGATTTTTGCCACTCTTTCTATCCACCCATTCCATCTGCAAAGTCTAATCATTTTTGGTGACCTTCCCCAAAGTAATCAACCACTGCACACCCAGTATCACATTGGTGTCAGGTATGTCAACCACAAAGAAGTGATCAGTCAATGTATATGTTCCCATGGTGACAGATAAAGATGGAACATAATGCATGCACTGCATAGTTCTAGCTCCTGGGACCAAAACAGAAAATCCCTCAAAATCATCAGTGGGTATTTCCCTCCTCTGCACTAGTTGGGCATCAATAAATTTGTGGGTAGCCCCACTGTCAATCAAAACTGAAACCTTCTGATCCAAAATGGAACCTCGAACCCTCAAGGTCAAGTACTTGGGTACTCCTCTCAATGATGCAAGGGCCCCTCAAATTGGAGAAAATTCTCCATTCCCACCTCCTGGTGGTGTTGGATCCTCTCCTGCTATCCCAACGCTGTGACCTCCTTCTGGTTCTTCTTCTTCCTCCTCCTCATCATCTGAAAATACCTCTATATAGTGTGCCTTTCCTGCTGCACATCTATGTCGGAGTGCCCATGATTCTTGGCATGTGAAGCAAATCTTACTTCTCCTCAAATATCTTCAGACATCATCACTAAGAGGTACTTTGTTTTGGCTCTCCTTTGAAAAAGGAATCTTCTCATCTTTTCCATTTGATGGAAAAGTGGGCTTTTACTGAAATTTTTCCTTTTCTTTTGGCAAGACATCTTGTAGATTTCTATCCATCTCAATGGAATCTTGAAGGGTAGTGGGTTTGGTAGATTTAACCAACCCATGTAGAGGTTCTTCTATCCCATAAATAAACATATAAACCCTCCTTGCTGCAGATAAATCAGGAACCATAACAGAAAGTTTTAGAAATTCATAAATATAAGTTTCTGGATTACCTGATTGTTTGAGCTTAGCTAGCCCCATGAAAGGTGCCTCCGGATCTCTTCGATAAAACCTATCCACCAACCTCCTTGTGAACTCAGAATATGCAATCACATTGGAATGAACCAATGTAGAAAGACCATGAAACCACCAATCATGTGCCTCACCTTCATGGTGTAGCACTGCTATTTCGATGGCATCCATCTCTAGTACTTGGTTCAGCTGGAAGTAGATGTCTAGCTTGTTTACCCATGATTTGGCAGTGCATTTTGATGACCCATCAAAGTTGGGTAAGAAAAATCTTCCCATAGTCTGGTGTAGATCATGATTCTGTATGAATCTTCCACCTCTATAGTGATGCTTAGGTATCCTATTGTCCTTGATTTGAGAGAACTCTTGAAAGCTCATATTTTATTTGAATATATGAGATTGAGACTCATACTCAAGAAAATAATATTCAAGAGCTTCTTGTTCTTGGAACCCTCCATTTCCCATTTCTAAGAATGTAGGCATTGTAGAGTGTTGGGAAACCTACTGCTTCACTGGTTGATCACTCCAATGATGAGAAGTGTTGGAGCCTTCTCCATGTAGAAACCCTTTAGGGGATTCTTTGTGTCTATCCATCCTCATCTCCTTTATTTCTCTTGCATTGTATTGCATAGTTTGAAGAAGAAGCTTAAGAAACTCCTTCTCCTCATCTTCTCTTGATAAAGGGGTTTTACACTTGTCTTATTTATCATCTTTATAATCATACTTCTGGTTTCTTCTGAGATTCCTATTCTCTCTATCTGTGAGAGGATCTCCTTCTTCTAATGACATATTGGCTTAATATGCACAAGCTAAGCCAGGATTATGCTCTGATACCACTGTAATATTCCCAAATGGGAAAAGAAAAAATATTAAACAAAATTCTTGAAATAGTAGTGTGTAACATCACATCAATATATGCAACCAACATGGAGTCATTTTATTATATAGAACAACAAAAAATAGTAGAAAATAACGGGGCACAAATCATACAAATGAACCAAAAAGCCTCCAATAAGTGAATCCCCTCAAGAATGAGGTACAACTACTATACCAAAATGTCAGAAGATTGCTACAGGGCATTCATAAGAGCACTGCTACAACAAATTAACATACAAATATGAAATTTTTGATACATGCCTCAATAGATAATATACAATTAATATCAAGGCTTTATACAACCTCCAACAAGAACCCAAGAGGGTTTCCAGAAATACACCAATATAAAAGAAATGAATCAAAGCCCTAGGGCTGAAGATTCACTGCAACAATATAGCTGGAAAGATGTGGCTGATCTGATATGACAAAGAATGTATCCTCCTCCAATAGACTCTCCAAATGAAAGGCTGGTCCCTTCACTAGAAAATCTTCTCCCCAAATGGTGTACTGAAACCACCCCTGCAAATCCTCCCTAAAATAACATAGTCCAAGGTTGAAACTACGTTGTAGGGGAAAATAATAGTGTGGCCTGATGCCAAATACTGAAATAAGGCTCAAGGGCCTTCCTCACTAGCCTCCCAATGGAAGGAAACCTTCCTCCACTGAAAAAAACTTATAAACCACCCAAATGTATTCTCCATTGTTGCAACCTACAACACATCACAACCCTCTGCAGAAACTATGTTGTAGATGAACGATGGAGCTTGGCCTAATGCTGGAATGTGGAAATGTAGTGCAATCACTTCTCCTGAGTAGGAACTCAAAGTCCCCCAAGGATGAAGGTGGGATTCCCGCTCGGGAACACCCTATGTTAAATAACACTACAATCTTAGCTAAACAGTTGAAGAGAGCATAAAAAATCTTAACAGACCATATCAAAATAATAATATGCAACATCATATCTTCTATGGATGTCATCCCCTGCCTTATATAAGTGGTGAGTTTCCTCACCCTTGGCCCCAATCATTAAAGCTACTACTTCCATTCATGGAGTCTCCCTCCAAAACTACGATGTCCCACAATGACTGCCACTCTTCCATGACAACACTGTTGATTTGGTTAAAGTTGATCTAGTCTACATGCTTCAACCCCTTTTCACACATAAGGGTGCTTTATCAAGCCACTAAAGTGATATTTATTCACATTACTAGTGATTTTATTCCTAATAAGGAGATTTATGGGTCCCCATACCCTCTTATTCATCAAACCAAGAAGAAAAAACAAAAATTAATATTCCAACTAGCTCATGGCTAATTGGGAATATTACACTCTTGAATGATAGGTGGTGGAGCCGAGTCAGATGAGGTCAAATTCAAAGTGTTAGGTTGATTTTTAGCCTGACCGTTTGACGACGACAACATATTAATGCAATATTTATTTTGAGTAGACACCAAAACATCAGTTTTGGGCTTAGTGGTGGATAGCATAAGCACTTGCGAACTAGAAGTAGGATCTGTAGCAACCATATGTGTTTCTAGGTTCGGAAAAGGAATTGTCAACACTGCAGATGCAGTAGAAGTCTTAAGAAGATTTGAGACTTCTGAGCAGTGAGAAAAATCTGGCATAAAATTATCCTCATTACATATCAAGAAAGGGTAACGAGGTTTCCGAAAAGAATTGGATGAATCAAATGATTTTTCCTGCAGGGGTGAATTTGATTTCTTCTTATCTTTCCCCTTATTCTTACTTCTAGGTTTCCTGTCACTCTTTCCTTTGTCAAATGACACGGCATGGATTTCACAAGAAGACGTGGGATCATATGCAATAGGGGTTTGATTTGAAACAACAATTATAGGACTAGATAGTCGACTTGCTGCCGAAGTGCTAGTAGAACCAATCACACCATCGTCAACATGAATTTCCTGACCAGATGGAGAAGGAGGTACAGTAAAAAAATTTCACAGTGCATTTGGAATATTTTCATAAAGCATGCCAAACTGAGTGTAAATAAAATCTAGATACTGGGCACGAGAAATTACTTTCTCTTCAGTGACAACACTGCCATTGGCCACATCCTCGGTGATAGATGGCAACAAGGATTTTATAAACCACTCAGCTAAATGTTGATCAGGAAAAAATGTTTTAACCATTCAACGACGATGAGGCGACTCATGTGTATGATCCGATATATGAGTAGCAGTGGTCTATTTAAAGCTGGTCAAAATTTTCGTTCCAATTTCATATCTGATGTGTAACTGGAAGTGGGTTAAAAAAGTAGTGGCTAAAGTTGTAAAGTAATCAAAATAAGCTTGTGGTAATTCAATATACCACTTCGCAGCCGAATCAATAAGCGTTTGTTGGAAAATATGCAATATAACATAATCATCATTTAAGGAATTTGATGAACACCATAAATGATAAGCCATGACATGCATAGACGGGTCTTCTCTAGAATTTCCATTGAATTTTAGAATGTTAGAGGGAAATTTATGTAATATTCCAAATTTAGCATGCAGCTAATTGGAATATTGTTTTTTGTCTTTTAAACTTAGGAGATGAATAGATGGGTAAGGAGGCCTGTACATTTCAGAAATAGGAATAAAGTCCCACATAATGTGAAAAGGGATCATCTTAGGAGCTGAATTTCACACCCTCATGCGTGAAAGAGGACAATTGCATAAGGACAAGGTCAAGTTTGACCAAGTCAATAGTGCTGGGATATTAGGTGGAGATCATCTTTGGAGACAGCACATAGATAGTGGGAGGAAGATTCCTTGGTGGAGGAAACCCTAATGAGTGGGAGCCAAGGTGAGAGGGCTTCCATTTGTATAAAAAGAGGGCAAGGCAACCATAGCAATATATGTTATTGATTTGATTTGATGGTCTATATGACTTTGTGCTTTCTCCAACTGTTTAGTTGAGATTTTTGTGCTACTTTTCACAAGGCATTCCTGTTTAGGAATTCCTTCTCCTTTCTTGACAGGCCTTGTGAAGGAGCTTGTACTTTATTTCTCCACATCCAGGCTTGAGGCCAAGCATCCTCCTTCAGCTACAACGTTATTTCTGCAGCAGTATAATGTTTTGTTGCAGGGTGTTGCAGTGGGGGTTCACAACACCACTTCTGGAGCTTGTTTTTCAAATGAGGAAGCTTTCCTTCCTTTGGGAGATCAATAAGGAATCCCTTTGAGCATATTTCAGATCTTGGCACTTGGCCAACACATTTTATTTCACCTACAGTGTAGTATCCCTCAGTGACTGCGTTATTTTTAGTGAGCATTTGTAGTGAGGGTTTGCAGGTTGTTTGGAGGAGAGATCTTCAGTGTTAGGATCAACCTTTCACTTGGAAGATCAATTGGAGGAGGCATATTCATCTTGTGCATCATATTCAGCCATCTCCATCCATTTCTTGAGTTGTAGCTGCTACTCATTCCTAGGACTACAACTCCGGCATTTTTGCAGTTTTGCATATTTCAGCCAATCCTTCCAGGATTGCCTAGAGATTGTGTTTGGGGGTTTAGATCTTTGCTCCCCACATTGTATGAGCTATATATTTCTATATCTATGTATTGACATACTCGAGGAGTATTTTTCTCTAATAAAACTGCGCTGTCATAGCCTTGGGCATTTTCTGTGTAGCAGTGTACTTCATTTTTCATGCATATGTTTCTTGAGGCTTGTTCTACCATGCTTGAGTGATTATTTCCTCAAGGATTTGTATACATTTGCTGCTATGATATTAATATGATGGATATTTGGATATTCTTACATTTTATGTGTTGATGTATCACTGGTACTCCATTTTTGTGTTCATGTATTGTTACATCCCCATTTTGGGATATTACAGTGGTATCAAAGCATAATCTTGGCTCGGCCTGTGAAATCTCAGACAGTATGCAATAAGAAGAAGAAGAGAAGAAGGAAGAAATCGAAATGATGAAGAAAATGAGCTTTGTCTCATTATTTTCAGATCCATGAAGAACCTCTCCAAGGAGGATAAGCTAATGAAAGAGGAAAATTGCAGTGAGACCTCTAGAAGGTTTCAAGAGGAGGAAGGCCCATGCACTTCATATGATCAGAGAAGAAAACCAGTGTTGCAGAGAGCTCCAAATCATTTCAATATGCCCTTTTCTTTTGAAGAAGAAAATAATCAAGGGAATAGAGGACACTTGGATCACAAAATTCTAAGTGATTACCTTGTTGAGTACAAATCTCAACCTAGAGCCTTCAAGGAGACTCTAGCTTTCCCATAGTTCATTCATTTGAAGGAAGAAAGGAGACTTTATGGCAAGGGGGGAATCAAGGGAAATAGGTTTCTATTGTCTACTTTTAATGGGTCATCTACAACAAAGGAGTGGGCAAGAAAACTTGATGCATTCTTCCTACTACATCCAGTGGTAGAGAGAGAGGTTGTAGAAATTGCAGCGCTGCACCTTGAGGGTGAAGCAAACATTTGGTGGTTAAACCATTTGAGTCATGCAAGAGTGAATAATTTTGTTAAGTTTACTCAAAGGTTGATTAGAGAATTTTGCAAAGAGAAACCAGAGGAGGAGAATCCATCACCACCATTGGAGGAGTGACCAGGTGGTCGTGTTCTAAGTTGTAAAGATGCTCAAAATTGGAATTGCTCAAAATTGGTTGGAACCTGAGTGACCGGATATGCCTCGTCGATACAATCCTGATGCCATGAACGACACTCAAATCCGACATCATATGTGAAAGTTATTCAAGTTTGAAATTTCACAATTCCATGTAAAAGACCAGTTTGACTTGGTTTGACTTTGAATAAAAAAATATTAAAAAAATTAATATTCCATTTAATATTCTCTGTCAACCAATCAAAGGTCGGCAATTGGCATTCGGTGGTTGGATATATGGGTGACCGTATACAAGTGGACCAATCAATGGGTGCCACGTGGCCTACCCGGAGGCTGCCACGTGGCCCCAAGTCTACACAGTTTTTTTTTGGTTGGAAAAATATATTGGAGTTAATAGGTTTTGATCGCGGGTCGAGCGAGTGGTAGCCCCAAGGCCTTACCGCCCGAGCTCGTGGTAGTTCTTAACTATCATAGGTCCATACTTCTATATAAACATTGAAGAAGTTATGGTTGGGGCGAAAAGGGGGCCAATCCATAAGGGCTAGCCCCATATGCATAGGACCTCGGGTGGAGAACCCTGGTCATATTACTAACCTTTGACGGTTGCGGTTATCGTAATGAGTGTTCACATATATAAAAACGGCGGCAGTTGCGGTGATCATAAATGCCACGGTTCCGAAACCGTTGGCACATTCTCCGCATGTGGCCACGTTAAACCCAACATTTAATGTCAAGAAAATGGTTCTGCCAATTTATAGCGCGCCACCAAATTTGGCGGCTTATGCCAAATTTAGTCGGGTTAACTCCAGTTAGCCCAGATTTGGTGGAGCTTGTTTAGGGAAAACTAGGTAAAACTTCAGTTGGGCATAACTTTCACTAAAAAAAACCTTTTGGAGCGAATTTTTTATTTTATTTTCGGGTATTTTGAGCATTCCAAAGCCAATGGTGTAGGTTTCAAAGGCAACAGAGCTCATCTTCAGGTACTTTTTCAGCAGAGAAGCTTGAAGAGCCGTCAGAGCAACGGGAGTGTTGGAGCTGTATTAGGCTATAGTTAACCATTGGAGGTGAAACAGAAGCCTATATTTATTGTTTTCTGTGTTCTAAACTCATTTCCAAAACTTATTTTTCCCTTTTAGGCTTTCTGATCACTGTATAACCAATTTGAGCATCTAATAGAGCAAGGACATGCCCATTTGGGAGCCTTGGACCCGACAGATGTAGCCAGGGGTGAACTGCCTCATCAGCTACTATGTTATATTATGTGATTTTATCTTGCTGTTTTTTTCATATTTGATATGTTAAATAGTAAAAATAAATAACACTCCTTCACACATAAAACTCAGAAATTTACCAAAAGCACTTTGTTTCAATTGCAATACATGAATGATAGTTTGCACATATAATTTTATGGAAATGAATACCTTGAACAGAAAATAAAAGTAATTTCATTTTCAGATCATGAGTGTTAACTTCTTCAAGTTCTAAATACAAAGTCTCTAAAGGGCCAGGTAGCCTCTAGATCTCATCCTTTTATCAAATGTGACATATCCAATAAATGCCCCTACAATCGATCTCTAGAATAGATTTAAGAAGTTTCACATTTAAGCTAATGAAAATGGATACCTTGCACACATTTTCAAGTACTTTCACTTTCATATTAGTTGGTATCAGAGCTATGGTTTTGAGCTAGAGTTTTCATTCATCATTTCTTTTGTGCAAATATTAAGTCATTTGTTTGCAAGTTTTGATGCTGACTAGATTAAAACTCAAGAGAGGTGAAGGAAACTTGGTTAGTGCACAAACTAATCCACAACCAAGAAGGGTTAGAGAACCACCTCCAAGAGCCCTAGAAGTAGCTACAAGCATGTCTTCAAGAGAAGGAGAAGCTCATGAAGAGATGGATCCCAAGGAAGAAGAAAGGGTATTTCGGAAAGATTTCTTGTATATGACTGAAATGGTAAGGATCCTCTATCAAGAAAGAAATGATAGAATAGCTGGAGAAGGGTCTAAAAAAAAAAAGAAGGAGAGGATTCCTCAGGATGAAATAAGGGTAATGATTAGTCAAAGAAAGGGAATGGAGGTAATGGTGATCCATCATCTCCATCATCATCCTCTTCCTCAACATCATCTTCTTCGACTTAGGTAAAACAGTCACATAAGTTGAAAACCACTGGTAAAAATCCTTTTTTAAAGCTTGATGTCAAATTTGAATTGCCCATGTTTAACAGTGAAGTCAATGTAGAGAATCTAGACAATTGGATCAGACAATTGGAAGTTTATTTAAGGATTCAAAGCCTTCATGATGACGACACCAAGATTCAGTTAGCCTCATTAAGGATGGAAGGAACAACTTTGGTATAGTGGGAAGCCAAGACCAAAGAGGAAATTAGAAAACATGGTAAGCTTACTTTATCATAGGTTGAATTTATTACTGCAATTAAGAAGCAATTTTATCCTCTTTCTCATCTACAAAAGGCTATAATGAATTTGAAAAACTTTAGACAGCTTAAAGGACAAAGTGTTCAAGAATACAATCAAGAGTTTAGGAGAAGAGAAATGTTGTTAGGAGTAGACTTACAAAGTCAAGATACTTTGCTGAAGTATATAGGTGGTTTGCATAATTACCTTATACATACTATCCTTATGTTTAATCCTACTAATCTAGATGAAGTTTGTGTACAAGCTACACATTTAGAGGCTAGAGGGAAAAACACTTTTGATGCTCTGAATGAGGGTAGTGATTTTAAAAGAAAAGGAAGAAAAAGGATTGCAAATTCTAGAAAGGAAAAAGGGAAATTATTTTGCAAGCACTGTTCAAAAACAAGCCACAATGAAGACCATTGTTGGAAGCTTCATCCGGAGCTGAAACCAAAGAAATATAAAAACAAAGACAAAACCAAAGAAAAGGGAAAAATTGTTGCAACTATTGAACAGGATTTAGGGTCTGAATTGAGTGATGAGACTAAAAGTATCGCCATGGTATTAAAGAGCATAAAGAGGAAAGAGGTTGTACAAGAAACAAATCCCAGTTCTAGCACATTAAACTGTCACAAAGAAACTCAAAATGAAAAGAGGAGGATAGAGCTATTTCATGTGACGATAATCTCAAACCACACAAATATAGACACACTTTTTGATAGTGGGTCTCAAGCTAATCTCATTTCAGAAGACTTGGTCAAACAACTAAAACTTGAGACAATTCCACATCCAAAGCCTTATCCACTTGGGTGGATATGCAAGGATGAAAAATTACAAGTCTCAAGAAAGTGCATCTTGCGCTTCGCCATAACAGCTCAGTATGTTGATTGGCTTGAACTGGATGTAGTACCGCTTGACATAACAGGTGTTGTGTTGGGTAGTCCGTATTTATATGACAGAAAGGAAATCTTCTATCACCATGAGAATAAGTATCACTTGTTCAAGGATGGGAAAGAGTACATTGTGAGAGCACATAAGAAGAAGCTAGAATCTTCTTTAGTCCGTGCAGGGAAATTGAAAAGGATAGTTAATGCAAGTCAAAATATAACTTTGTTAATGGTTAAACAACAAGATTTTGTACATTTAACTTTTCATGATATTTCTGATATAAATGATGGTATGTTTCAGTCTGATAATAGTTCGTCTTTGAAAGAAGATGACAATATGTTTCACAAGGTACCTTTGGTGTTGATCGATGCAGAGAACGAAGTGTCGGTGCAAAGCAGTGCAAGAGTCCACGAGATGGAAAGGCATGCAAGAAAATAGGGCACACATTTTAGCATGGGCCATTGTTGGTTTCAGAATGGCAGGTTGGTATGGCGAGAAAAATTGGTTGGGACTCGGCACAAGTATAGGGTTCATTCAGCAAAATTTCGCCATGTGAACAGTTGCCAAGGTGAATCTTATTTTCAGTCTTCTTTGAAGTTTGACCATTGTAGAAACAGTATGCTTTCTGCAAATTATAGTTGATGTTCTGCAAATTTCTATAATTTGTGTCATGACTCAGTCAATGTTAGCAACGGTTGGTCAGTGAATTCAAGGAACAATTTATCTTTTTATGAGAAACTCAATTTGATGAAGTCAAGAAGATTTTAGTGGTTCAAAGTTGGAAGAGTGGAGAATTAGTCTCCTCATCTTCATTTTTTGTAATCAGAGAGATTTTGTGGGTCCAAAAGCTTCCCATTTGGGAGGTGTGATCAGGTGATCATGTTCTAAGTTGAACATATGATCAAAATTTGAATTGCTCAAAATTGGTTGGAACCTGAGCGACCGGATAGGCCTTGTCGATACGATCCTGACACTGGAAACGACACTCAAATCCGACTTCGTATGTGAAAGTTATTCAAGTTTGAAATTTCACAATTCCATGTAAAAGTCTAGTTTGATTTGGTTTGACTTTGAATAAAAAAATTTAAAAAATAATATTCCACAAAATATTCCAAGAATATTCCATAGAATATTCTCTGTCAACCAATCATAGGTTGATAATTGGCATTCGGTGGTTGGATATATGGGTGACCATATACAAGTGGACCAATCAATGGGTGCCATGTGGCCTGCCTAGAGGCTGCCACATGGCCCCAAGTCTACAGATTTTTTTTTTGGTTGGAAAAATATATTGGAGTTAATGGGTTTCAATCACAGGTCAAGCGGGTGGTAGCCCCAAGGCCTTACCGCCTGAGCTCGTGGTAGTTCTTAACTATCATAGGTCCATACTTCTATATAAACTTGGGAGAAGTTATGGTTGGGGCGAAAAGGGGGCCAGCCCCCTATGCACAAGACCTCGGGCAGAGAACCCTGGTCATATTACTAACCTCCTACAGTTGCGGTTATCATAAGGAGTGTTCACATATATCAAAACGACGACAGTTGCGGTGACCATAAATGCCACGGTTCCGAAACCGTTGGCACATTATCTGCGTGTGGCCACATTAAACCCAAAATTTAATGTCAAGCAAATGGTTCCACCAATTTAGAGCGTGCCACCAAATTTGGCGAGTTATGCCAACTTTAGTCGGGTTAACTCCAGTTAGCCTAGATTTGGTGGAGCTTGTTTAGGGCAAACTGGGCAAAAATTCAGTTGGGCATAAATTTCACTAAAAAAAACCTTTTGGAGCAATTTTTTTTTTTTTATTTTCGGGTATTTTGAGCATTAAAAATCCAATGGTGAAGGTTGTAGAGGTAACATAGCTCATCTTCAGGTACTTTTTCAGCAAAGAAACTTGAAGAGCCATCAGGGCCTAGGGAGTGTTGGAGCTGTATTGGGCTATAGTTAGCCATTGGAGGTGAAACAAAAGCCCATATTTACTTTTTTCTGTGTTCTGAACTCATTTCCACAAATTATTTTACCTTTTTAGGCTTTCTGATCACTGTATAACCAATTTGAGCACCTAATATAGCAAGGACATGCCCATTTGGGGGCCTTGGACCTGACAGATGTAGCCTAGGAGGGGTGAACTGCCTCATCAGCTGCTGTGTTATATTATGTGATTTTATCTTGCTGTTTTTTTTAGATTTGATATGTTAAACAGTAAAAACAAATAACACTCCTTCACACATAAAACTCAGAAATTTACCAAAAACACTTTGTTTCAATTGCAAGACATGAATGACAGTTTGCACATATAATTTTATGGAAATGAATACCTTGAAAAAAAAATAAAAGTAATTTAATTTTCAGATCATGAGTGTTAACTTCTTCAAGTTCTAAAGACAGAGTCTGTAAAGGGCCAGGTAGCCTCTAGATCTCATCCTTTTATCATAGGTGACATATCCAGTAAATGCCCCTACATTTGATCTTTGGAATAGATTTAAGAAGTTTCACATTTAATTTAATGAAAATGGATACCTTGCACACATTTTCAAGTACTTCCACTTTTAGATCAAGGAGACTTGTACCAGCACTGTCACAACCTTGGAGGAGCAACCATGATTATCAACAGGTGGGGGAGCCAACACATTATAGGTAGGAACTCTTGCGGCCATACAAGGTGTTCCCAAGTTCCATCAAGGTATGAATGAATTTCCACTTTCTATTATTGCAGAAAATATTTTAGAGGATTGTGGAAATTTTCCTTTGCATGACCAAGGGTCAACACATACTGTTGATTTGGAGCAGCAGGATTGCACTGCGCTGTGCAACCTTGAATTGATCAAGGGAGGGATGATCCATCATCGTAATGTGCCATTGATGAGTTGCACACAACACTTGAGGTTGGGGTGTGAAACCTTGGATGATAGAATGAATCTTTCCCAAGACAAACTCATACAAAACCATATGTTCATCCTTAAGTTGGAATATAAGACAACAAATACACCATTGAGGAGACTAACAACGTTGTCATTAAGCAGTAGTGAGGAGGTTTTTCCTTCAGCACACTTGGATCCTCATGGATTCAAGATGGTCATTAGTATGAGATCTTCTCTAGGAGATCTCCAAGGAGTTGCATTTCAACATCCCATGAAATGCAAAAGCAGAAATCTATTTTGGGAGGATGGTAGTCTTCATTGGAAGAATACCAAGATGGAGCATGAGTGGAGGCACCCACATTTGGATGAATGGGTGTGGATGGTGAGCAAGAATCTGGAAAGCTACTTGCAAATATATGACACCGGGCAGTAGGAGGCTTAGCTGCATTGGCTACTCTTGAAAGAGTTTGGCCATCATGTGACATATCCTCTTTGTAAGGGTATGTGGGTGGAGGAAGTGTGGTAGGATAATTTCATCATAGGGAAGCAAGGAGTATGGATACATTGTGTTGATATGACATTCTTCATATCAATCATTATGTTTTCACCACATGATTTGTATGATGGGGGTATGAGGAGGAAGCAAAATTTTTTGTTGCTTTGGTTGTTCTTGGGAGAGCAGGGGTAGATTTGCTCTCACACTTTGCATGATGTTGCAGGAGTAGGAGATGGCATTATCATGGTGAAAAGGGGCTACTCCTTAGCCTTGGATGATCTGGAAGTACTTCCACTTTGGAAGAAACTTCTCGTATGTAGCAGCATTATGGGAGATGTCTTTGACAATGAGCATGTCAAAGAATGGAGCTATGAGTTGGCAGGAGCCTATTTACATAAGACAATAGCGCTATCACTTTGGAGCTTGGGCTTATTGATGGAGTGTCCCCAGGATCACTTCACATTTGATGCACTTGGTGAACAAGGAGGAGGTGGGAGAGATGGAGTAGTGGATGGAAACATCTATTACATAGATATGATCTTCTTACCTTGGATTTCCAAGCCTAAAAAGGGTGATCTTCATGCAGCATACGATTCATTCCTCTTCATGGGAGTATATCATACCACTATGGAGGACTTATTCATGGATCCATACATCTTATTACTTCTATTACATGGTAAGAATCTTGTTTTTTCATTTATTGATTGTCTAACATAGTATTTGTATACTCTTACCATTTCCATTTAGTGCACTGCTCCATAAGAGAGCAAGCTTTTCATTGGGCTCCACGGTCAATTTTGGGCCAAATTATATAATGGAGATAGCCATATTTTGTATGGCCTTGGGCAAGTGTTTTATTATTTCATGTATGTTCAGTTAATGTACCCAGCCATTTACTATTCACTAGTATATGGGATGACATACATAACTAGCCATTTGTCAAGAAATAACTTAGCATGTTATTTTATGAAACAACAGTTAGGAAAATTGTGCTGTGACCACTTGGGAGATTGTTGGTACCTTCCAGCACTATATGAAACCTTTAGTATCTTTCGCATTTGGATTCCATATGATGATCATGTCCTATTCATCATATATGGGATGGTTTGGGCCAGCTCGATTCACAACGTTGGAGAGGAGATCTTTGGAGATCTAATATTCTTCTTACCACTTGAGGGAAACATATTTGCAGCCCAAGATCATCAGATACTCTAAAATTATCATAAGTGGAGAGGAGGATAGCGTGATGTAGGCTACTTTGTCTACCATGTTCAGATTTTCAACCCACCTACTTTGCAGTAGCCAAAGGTGGAGAGGAATTTTCAAGTTTTTCCATGTTGGGAGGTGACTCATTTTGTATGGATGATAGCTTGGGGGTGGGAGATTCATATGGGGATGGTAGATCCCAATATATGTTAGACCTCATGCCTCAAGAAGGCCTTTAGATAGCCCATTGTTTCCTCCATGGATATTTTACTTTTACATGATGATAACTATTTGGGATGCTCAACAAAAGCTAGGTTGCATATTTGGGAGGGGAAACTTAGAGATGTATTGATGAGACAACATCTTGATCCTTGGAGGATTTCATCATATGAGAATGCTACAGGGGAAGAAGAATAGGCTCTTTAGTTTTATCCTTGCAGTTTCTTGAGGACAAGCAACATTTGGGAGGAGAGGACTGTAATATTCCAAATTTAGCATGCAGCTAATTGGAATATTGATTTTTTTCTTTTACACTTAGGAGATGAATAAATGGGTAAGGAGGCCCATACATTTCAGAAATTGGAATAAAATGCCTCATAATGTGAAAAGGGATCATCTTAGGAGCTTGATTTCACACCCTCATGTGTACAAGGTCAAGTTTGACCAAGTCAATAGTGCTGGGATATGAGGTGGAGATCATCTTTGGAGACAACGCAAAGATAGTGGGAGGAAGATTCCTTGGTGGAGGAAACCCTAATGAGTGGGACCCAAGGTGAGAGGGCTTACATTTGTATAAAATGAGGGCAAGGTAGCCATACCAAGATATGTTATTAATTTGATTTGATGGTCCTAATGACTTTGTGCTTTCTCCAACTATTTAGTTGAGATTGTTGTGCTGCTTAGCACAAGGAATTCCTATTTAGGAATTCCTTCTCCTTTCTTGAGAGGCCTCTTGAGGGAGCTTGTATTGTATTTCTCCACATCCAGGCTTGAAGCCAAGCATCCTCCTTCATCTACAGCATTATTTCTGCGACAGTATAACATTGTGTTGTAGGGTGTTGCAGTGGGGGTTCACAACACCACTTCCGGAGCTTGTTTTTCAAAGGAGGAAGCTTTCATTCCTTTGGGAGATCAGTAAGGAAGACCTTCGAGCATATTTTAGATCTTGGCACTTGGCCAACACATTTTATTTCACCTACAACGCAGTATCCCTTAGTGACTGCGTTATTTTCAGTGAGCATTTGTAGTGAGGGTTTGCAGGTTGTTTGGAGGGAGAGATCTTCAGTGTTAGGATCAAACTTTCACTTGGAAGATCCATTGGAGGAGGTGTATTTATCTTGTGCATCATCTTCAACCATCTCCATGCAGTTCTTGAGTTGCAACTGCTACTCAGTCCTAGGACTGTAACTCTGACATTTTTGCAGTTTTTCATATTTCAACCAATCCTTCCAGGATTGCCTAAAGATTGTGGTTGGGGGTTTAGATCTTTGCTCCCCACATTGTATTAGCTGTATATTTCCATATCTATGTATTTACATACTCCAGCAGCATATGTCTCTAATAAAACTGCGCTGTCATAGCCTTGGGCATTTTCTGTGTAGCAATGTACTTCATTTTTCATGTATATGTTTCTTGAGGCTTGTTCTGACATGCTTGAGTGATTATTTCCTCAAGGATTTGTATAAATTTGCTGCTATGATATTAATATGATGGCTAGTTGGATCTTCTTACATTTTATGGGTTGATGTATCACTGCTACTCCATTTTTGTGTTCATGTATTACTGCATCCCCATTTTGGGATATTAAAATTTATGAGGAATCACCAGCCACCAAGGTAAATAATGAATGGGATCATTATTGAGTCATTTTAAATTAGGTAACTCTAACATTGCAAAAAATGGAAACTGTTGATTTAGGTCAGGTTGAGCATAACTAGGATAAGATGGAATTTCCTGGGCAATAGGTTGTTGTGTACCAACAGGTGGATTCTATTGTTGGTAATGAAAATAGGGGTAGGCTTGTTTACCAGGACCTAGATAAGCCTAAAAATGTTGGAATGGTTGTTGTGGCTGCCATGGGATTTGATAAAAATGTTGCCCTCTAGGATAATTTGGACCAGGTTGTGAATAGACTGGGCCAGTAGAAGCCTGTGACAAAGGTAACCTAGCCTGCGATTGTGAAATTCCTGATACATGTGGTTATTGAATACCAGCCTGGGAAGATGGATTATTTGGACCCAACACTTGAGGGTTAGGGGTCGAAGGACCCGCTTGAGCAAACTGAGCAATAACCATAGAAGAAACAATAGGTGTAGTAGGCACAGATGCAAAATGTTGAACTGGTTGATATACATTAGGGGAATTTTGAGGTCTAAAATGGGCCTCCTAAAAATAATAGTGGAAATAATAAAATAATATTAGATTACATTATCAAATTTTAGAGGGAAAAAGGAAAAAACTACTTTTTCAACTTGTATTTTCAACTTATCTAAATATGGGTTTACTCAAATTTCAAGCGGGAACAATCGTTGGATGCATAATTTGATTCCTCATCCAAGGAGTTCCCATGTTGCATACTTTCAATGGACCTTGCTACACGAAAAATTAGAAATACATGAAAAACATGATTGCAATCACGTGTTTTCATGTATTTCTCATTTTTCGTGTGAGAGGGTCCATCGAAAGTATGTAACATGGGTAATCCTTGAATGCAAAATTAAATTTTGCATCCAACGATTACTCCCATTCAAAATTTGACTAAAGCCTTAAGGAGATAAGTTGAAAACACAAGTTGAAAAAGTAGTTTTATTATTTTATTATTTTTTAATATTTTTATTTTTTTACCCCAAAAATGGTGAATCATCCCCCATGGTTGACATTATCATCTTGAATCCTATTGGTTCTTATAAATTTTATTTTGGTTGTATATTTTTCTTAGGAGGCTCATTTTAGACCTCAAAATTTCTCTAATGGATACACAATTGTTTTCGGCTGAACAGGCAAAGTAGGTTGCCTTTGACAAAGAGGCATTCTAGCATATGATTGACCTAAAAATGACAGAGTACTTCCATATGGCCCAAACATCTGTGGTCCCCCAACGTATGGAGTATAAGGATATTGCACATACTAACTTTCATATGATGGGTATCCAGCATATACTCGATAATATGGATGGTAATTGGATGGACCAGCCTGATATTGAGTTGATGATGTCAATAAAGGATCGGGTCATTCAGTACCCGTAAGAGATGAACTAGATATAACTCCAGATGATGACATGGGCTAATTCCATGGACTAGAGGAGACACCGGAGTAGGTTCCATTTAAATTCTGGTAACCCAGTGGGATGGACGGACCACCATAAATATGAGACTCGGGTGTCGTCAAAAACATCAAAGATGAAGAAACAGTAGATGTTGTCATAGCTGTAATAGATGGTACAATCTGGGATGTTGTCTCAGCCATGGTTAAATAACCCAACAAATACTATAACAAATCTACAGAAACTTGAGAGTGAATAGGATCAACAGAAGAAGAGGAGGTAAAACGAGAAAAAGATGGATACAAATGAAGCCTCGACCCAAAATGAGTGGGAGATGAAGGGATTGTCTCTTCCTAAAGTTCTTCCTCTATTGAAATAAAACTAGGTGGAATTACTTCATCGTGAGGCCCGAGATAAATTTCAGGTGGTAAACTTTGCGGCAACGAGGAAGACTCAATGGTTATGTATGACTAAGGAAGAGCCGGTTTCATGGGAACAACTTCTTGTTATTCAACTTCGGGATCAAGATGTTCTAGTAAAATAACAATGGGTTCCAGATAGACTTCCAGTTGAACAAGCTCACGTTTTGGATTTATTGTTTCACTGGATTGAATTTAAATGCCCTCAAGTAACTGTGAGGGTTTTGTATCGACAGTAGCAGATAAACCGGGATCGGTCGAAATGAATCAAGACTTGGTACTCAAAGAATAATATGTCTCTGGTATATCAGATGAAGATGTAGCACCAAAGGTTCCAGAGGTACTAGACTCAGTAGGACGAGCGTGCCTTCTTCTACTAGGTGTAGCTTCTAGCGATAAAGGTGGTTTATTCTCTGTACTATGCAAACGATAGGGAAAGGGTTGATATTCTTCCATGATTTCTAATTGATTTGAATACAAAAACAAATAAAAAATAAAGGGTAATTCTAGGCAAAATATTTACCAAGAAAATGTGAACTGCAATATATTGCCCCAGTAAACCAAGGAATTATATATGTGCAGGCAATCACCCTGAATGTTGTGTTCAATGAATCATAGTGTACAAGGCAGCCGACGCAGTTACATATGGACAGTAAGCAACCTAAAGTTGTCCTCCCAAATATAATTGATGGTACGTGGAGGCCCAATATGTATTAGCATTGTCTAATGCGAAACCGCACAGTGAGAGCATCCCTAGTATACCCTTTGTACTAGAACACCGCCCGATATACCCGAAAGTACATGGAAGAGATCTGATATACTTACGTATGTGGAATGAGGTATCACACTCAGAATGTATCGCATAAAATTAACAACAACTGCTATGTTTAATCATGCCGAAACATGTCTTTTAACCTAGACCTATAAATGTTATCGTTAAGTTACATTGCTTCCTTAGATAAATTCAGATAAATTTTATGTTTATCTTTCTTATCAGTTTGTCTTTTAGGTCCACCATGAGATGTATTTAACATTCCTCGAATGAAATTAAAATGATAAGAATTCTTTTATATTTGATTTTCGACAATGAAAAACTAGCTACAAGGGATAGAGCAATCAGATTGTAAGCAATAAAAAATGAGCACATCTAAATGAAATTTCCATAAACTATTCCTATGCAGCACTCACAATCCCTATATGCAAATGCATATTTTTCTTTTCAATTTATTTTAATTTTAGATGAATGAAAAAGAAACTATAATGCATAAACAATCACTCAACACTTCCAAAAGAAACGAAGACTAGAATGACAATCCTCTTTCCAAAAATAAAGAATTGATAAAATATAAATTTAACTTTGTAACTATTTGAAAATGACAAATAAAACAAAAAGAAACAATGATTAAAAAAATCCAAAGTGAGGCATGAACAGTAGAGGAAATTTGGTCTCTAGAGGGAATCAATCACTTAAAACTTCAGAAAAAAACACTGAAACGAATTGCAAAAGACAAAATATGATAGATTTTGGTTGGTCACAGGGACAACACACCCCTGAGTGGTAGGTAGTGCATTGCAAAGAACTATCCCTAAGACATTAGTGCTATGTAGAGCAATGTTTCAAGACCAACAGTGCGTTGGTTCCAGAGGACTCTCTAAAAAAGAAATCAAGCACACTACTTTTGCTAAACACATTCAAATGACTGAAATTAGGCAGGTAAAGTCTACTAGAGGTTGATGGATAAGGATAAAACCACCAGGGACGATTTTTCAATGCCAAGTACAATCACCAATATGTTTTATGGAAATCAAACCTATGGATAAGTATGCTTTCCCTAAGTGTGGTGGTGCACTTATAACAAAAGAAATAAAGAAATCTGACCTTTTCCTTAAAATTATTAGATAAGGGAAGAAAACCTACTTGTAATATGTTCGCTTTTCCTTGCCTCCCTTTGTAGCTTTCGTTGCTCTCAATCGAACTGAACTCACTTAATTGGTACTTGCAATGGAAAACAAAAGGCATAAAGGAAAATGATCTATTCATGTTAAAAAATTTTAACCTATTTCATTTGTAAATAGACATATAACATCATTGACACATGCATTAGGAAAGGAACAAATGTATTTATTATGAAGTAGAAGGAGAAGTAAAACCAGTTGATTGATTCAATGTTAATCACTCCAGCTTTAGTCACATCCTCATCACACTAGCATCATCAATCCAACAGCTTAAAATTACATGCACAATACCTCCAAGAGTTGTGATATCACCAGCATAACTCTACTTCATACAAATTCTTGCTCCCTTGTGCACTATGATCAGTGCTCTATTTATAATTATATGAAGGTAATTTGACATTAATGAATCATTGAATGGATTTTCCAAAAATGGATGAAGAGGTTTCCTTGTTCATGGGAATAGGAGGATAAGAGGTTTAATGGCTCCATGGTTTCCATATTCGAAGAAAGCAGATGAGGTGTGTTGGAACAGGGTCTCCTACGAGCTATGAAACTGGTCCATTTTGAATATTTTTTATTAGATTTAATCTAGCACAGGGGTTTTGGGGCGGGTCAAAGCCCCGAAAGCGTTGTAATGGATAAAAGGGTAAACTAGGGGTCCGAAAACCATGGTTTTCGGACCATAGGAACGTCTAGGCTATATTATTATAAATAGAGGAAAATTTTTGTATTGTAAGGTAGGAATTGAAGAGATATTGATGCGAATTCTGGTTTAAGCTATCTGTTTGGGTTTTGGGGAAAGGACTCCTAC
The DNA here is from genome assembly GCA_034641835.2 of Pinus albicaulis. NCBI lineage: Eukaryota > Viridiplantae > Streptophyta > Pinopsida > Pinales > Pinaceae > Pinus > Pinus albicaulis. Next base: position 910,582,596 of record CM076573.1, on the reverse strand, counting down.
TAGTTGTGTGCGCAGAGATCCAAGTCCGGCTATGTGCGGACCCTGTAGCTATGTGCGCAAAATGGGAAGGGAATTGTAAGGAGGAATTGATGAATGAATGAATAAGAAAGGTTGATAGAGAACTGAATTGGTGAGTACTCTTTGTGTGAATCATTGGTAATTACTACATCGTGTATTTTCTATATTTGAGCTGCGAAGATCTGTGTAAGTGTGTTTTCTCTATCTGGATCTGTTCTTTTCTGTTATGAAATACTGTGCTACTGTCGTAAAAGCATATAATTATAGATCTAGCGCATGTGGATGTGAATCGAGACCTAAGTGACCCTATGCAGAATGAGGTAATATAGGAATCACAGGGTCTAATGCAGCTCTTCTTGCCTTACCTATCCTTTCTCGGGGTGCAGAAACCTGGTTCCAACACCCACCCATACTACTTCAGGTGAGACTTTGACCTGCAAAAGCGGGTCACTGCCGAAAGGGCTAGTAGTATAGGGGTTTGTTGGCAAACCTTGAGCTCTGAACCTGGGTCAGGACCCCTCGATCCAACAAATGGCTCCATTGTCGGGACCTGTAGCATTTTGAGGAAGTGATCAGGTACTAACAAGAAAATACTAAAGGTCTAACATGGAGGTGAATGAGCACTACTTTGGAGGGAAGTACAACATGGAGCGGTAAGTACTATCGAGCCGAACAAGAAAAGGATCACTTTTCCAGTAACCCACTAAGAAGAGAAACTATGCAAGGTTCGCCAGTTACCCCCACGTCAGACTCATAGGAGAGCAAGCCCTCAACCGAAACCTTGCTAGAAGGAGACATGGCAGTACACTTGAAATTACCTACCTTTAAAGGAGCGACCGATGAAGACATGGAATGTTTTTGGTTCGTGGCCAACTCGGTATGGACTGCACAGGGGGTGGTGAGTGATACTGTGAAAAGAGCATAGTTGTCCCTAACCTTCGAAGACCGAGCATTGGATTGGTATATGTGGTACATATCTCAAAACGGGAGCGCATCTCTTCAAGATATTAAGGATGCCCTAAAACAACAATTCCGGAAGCCACAATCGTACTCTCAGTTGGTAGCAGAAGTAAAAGACTTCAAGCAAGGTACGTCGGAGTCAGTATGGAAGGCCGATCAGTGATTGAAGAAAGTGATTAGGGAAGGAGGGTTCAAGTACGATGACAGACAACACACGAAATGGTTCATCGCTATGTTACTACCTCACCTACGTATACCAATGGGCCACTAGACCTTTGAGACGCGGGAAAAAGCCTTGGAAGCTACCATGAAACTCGAAGCCGCGCCCAAGGAGGACACACTGGGGGAAGTACAACAAATTCAAGAGTAGCTCGGAGCCATGCACATGGAAATTCAAAGCTTATGGACAAAACAGGGAAAAGGAGCTAGCGCAGACCTCTGGTGCATATGATGTTGAGTGTCTGGCCATACAAAGGACCAATGTCCTATATTGATGTATTACGTGCAGATAAGTGGACCTAGTCCACTACGCCTTGACTCTAATGGATCTGCGCTATGGTGCGATGATTTCCGGGTAGCGAGACTACATGATATAGCCCAGTGCCCTTAACTAAGTATGGGCAAACTAAAGCAACAGTGGTGCAGGTTCTGTTGATCGGTAGGGCACAATGAGAAGAACTATCACACATATGACTTGATTGTGGATTGAGGGAGCCTCTATAGGGTACAATCAGATCCTGTGTCACCAAGATCCCTCGCGAACTTTGGTGGCTCCCCAGCAAGGGGAAGGGGAGGTCGGGGAGGAAGTGTAGGATGGGGGCAGGGGCAGCTGATCTGCTATAACTGTGGGGAGGTAGGAAACTTCACAAGGGACTGCCCGAATCCCACTAGGCAATCCTACAAATATTTCCGGCAGCTAGACCATGAGATTGAAGACTTCCCGATCCTGATAGCCAAAATGTAGGAAAAACAACCCACCCCTATGTAGAACGTGCAAAGAGTTAAAACCAAGCTAAGGAATGCAAATCAGGGTGGAAAAGTCATGACACGCAATGAGATGGTCACCCAGGGAGCAAAGGAGGATCTTGCCTCTTGGGAAGAAGTGAGTTTCAAAGAACATGAACCATTGGCAGCCCCTGCGCAGTTGTCGGCGCACCTAAAGACAGAGGAAGGGGTTGAGCCCTTTCTGAAGGCATGTCTGAAACTACTACGTAACCTACCGGCTGTAGAAAATCTTCAAGTATTACTGCATAGCTGCGCAGCCTAGCCCTAACATAATTCCTAAGACCAGGGATGTACACAAGCTATACAACTATAATAAATGCACCAGAAGAGAAATGTGGTTGACTGAGCAAATTGGCGACTACGAGATGGATCAAGTTATTCTCGATCTGGGGTTGGATGCGAACATATTACCAAAGAAAACATGGAAAGGAATGGGAGAACCTAAGTTGGAATGGTCCACCATCCAGCTGCACATGGCAAATCAACATAAAATCATCCCACTGAGATGGTTTCCAAAAGTCATGGTAGATATCACAGGAGTAAAATTCCTAGTTGACTTTGAAGTCATAGAAATCTTGGAAGATACAGATCTATACCCTGCACTCCTTGAACTGGACTGGGCTATAGACATGGGGGGTGTCATCAATCTCAAAAAGCGTAGCATTTTTTTTAGAACAACGGTACATGCGTAATAGTACCACTATATCTAGCAGAAGGCGCGCAGTATATAGAGCCAACCTATGAGAAGGAGGAACTAGATCACATTTACAGATTGAATATGCAGGACAAAGACAGGGTTAAACCTACAATAGATGAAATATTAAGTGGGGGGAGAGACAGTGAATGCTTTTCTGACGCTAATGAGGAACTGTAGATTTGGAAAAATCAGTTACACGAGGTTTCAGCACTGCGCTGCCCTCGGGTCGCAAGGACCCTCTACTACATTTCCTCGGAGGTAAAAGATCTATCCCACTTTGATGAGGCTGGTAGTGTCCAGGAATTCCTAAGGACACTGGAAGCTAGGGTGCCAAGAGAACGACGGATCTAGGCCCTTAATCTGGCTATGCGTGGGATGCCTACGCATTGGTGGGATACCCACAAGAAAGCATTCCCAGACTGGGAAACGTGTCGGGATAGGATGATTCTGCGGTTCGCCCCTCCAACTAACATAAGCACCAAGATGTTCCTCGGACCTGGGGATTCCCACGCACATCTGCGTGCCTAGATGATCAAATGGTCCAACCGAACTACAGAAGAATGGGTCCATCTATTTTTTCATGCCTTGGGCCCTATCCCGGCCACTTGGTACTTAGATGTGGAGTTACACCAGCGCACCCACCACTGGGAAGTGTTAAAAGAGGACTTTGTAGGAACGTTTGGATTGATTGGGGGGACAGAGACGCTTGACGAATCTCTGCAGGACATTGATGTGCTTGTATTTAAGAACTCTCACCACCATGCCGCACCAGTGGTCATGACATGGGAAGCGCAGATGCAAGACATAACCAACTATCAGAGCTTGGCGATTGACGAAGAAGAAGATAATCCTCAAAACATGTCTGTCCTGGAATCTGAAGGGGAACGCATTGTTATTGGGCCATCTCTGTAGAATATATATGTAACATAGCCTCTCAAGCTGCACAATGTTAATATTGGGATGAAAGAACACCCTAAGCTGACTAAAATTTGGGACTATTGGGATGAAGGAATTGTAGAAAAAATTGCAGAGTTACTCACGGAGTATCAGGACTTATTTCTGACGAAGTTTTCTGAGCTCAAGGGAATCACCGGGGACCTCGGCATTATGCACATCACTCTGAAACTTGAGGCACAACCCGTCAAGCAACGGCCTTACTGAGTGAATCCTAAATATAAGCAAGAGGTCAAAGAAGAGCTAGACAAAATGCTTGCAGTAGGTATCATTAAACCAGTTGAACTGTCGGATTAGGTAAGTCCAATGGTCATCTAGGAAAAGAATACCAAGGGGGAAATATGCATTTGCATAGATCTACGTAAGTTAAATGACGTATGCATCCATGACCCCTTCCCTACACCATTCTCCGATGAAATCCTTGATAGCATGGGTAGATAGGAGGCTTATTCCTTCACCGATGGGTTCTTAGGGTACCACCAGATCCGAATTGCACCTAAAGATCATAGTAAGACTACCTTCGCGACTGAATGGGGGTCCTTTCAGTATATGGTCATGCCCTTTGGTCTCAAGAATGCACTTGCTATTTTTTCAAGGGTCGTAGTTGTTGTATTCAAGAATTTTATTCATAAGTTCCTAGAGGTTTATTTCGATGACTGGACGATTTTTGGCTTGGTAAAGGAGATTTTCTGTAACCTGCGATTAATGTTGGATGCGTGCCGGAAGCACTAGATTTACTTGAATATTAAGAAGTGCATCTTCTGTGTGCCATTTTGAATCTTTCTTGGGCACATATTTTTCAGCAAGGGTTGATGGTTGATCCTGCGAAGGTGGCCGTAATTATAAACCTTACGGTCCCAAAAATGGAAAAATAATTGTGTTCTATTCTTGGACACACGAGATATTATAGGAAATTCATTTAAGGGTACGCCCTGATCATGGCACCCATGGAAAAGCTACTTAAAAAATATGTTTCCTTTTTTTGGGATGATGAATGTTAGAAGAGCTTTGAACTGCTCAAAGAGAAGACGATTTCTGCACCCATACTCATATTTCCTGATTGGTCGAAGGAATTTCATGTACATGTGGATGCATCAGGCATGGCTTTGGGCGTTGTCCTCACGCAGCCTGGAGAAGGAGATATTGATCACTCGGTTGCCTTTGCGAGTCGAAAACTCTCAAGCGCAGAATGAAACTAATCTACCACTGAGCGCGAAGGATTGGCTATGGTCTACACGTTACAGAAATATCGACACTATCTACTAGGTAGGCACTTAAAAATGTTCACTGATCATTCGGCTTTGAAATACCTGGTCAATAAGCCTGTGTTGGGGGGGAATATTTCCCGCTGGTTGTTGCTATTCTAGGAATATGATTTTGAGATCATCTTCAAGCCTATAAGGTTGAATGCAGGCCCATATCATCTATCTCGCATTGAAACAGGGGAAGAACCTACTAGCTTGGAAGAGGGTTTACCAGATGCACAATTGTTCACCATTAAGGTGGTTGATGCACACTTTGCTGATATCATTGAGTTCCTCACTACAGGCGTGGCCCCTGGATAATATTCAGTATAGCAAAGAAGGATTTGGTCACTCGGGCAATGGACTTTACTATCATCGCCGGTCAGTTATACAAGATAGGCACAAATGAAATACTATGCAGATATGTCCTAGAACATGAATGGCCTGCCGTATTAGCAGAAGCACACGAAGGTGTCGCAGGAGGCCACTATGCAGGACAAGAAATGACACAAAATATTTTGAGGGCTGGGTTATGGTGGCCTACCCTACATCAGGATTCTTACACCTATTGTATATCGTGCAACACCTGCCAGCAAACAGGACGACCCTTGCGCCAAGATGAGATGCCATTACAGCCTCAAGTGGCTTTACAGGCTTTTGACAAATGGGCCATTGATTTTATAGGACCCATCAATCTGCTGAGCAAGAAAACAGGTGCGTGCTACATTATCACTTCCACTGACTACATCACTCGATGGGATGAGGCACAAGCGGTGAAGGATTTTACTACAGATGCTACTGTGCACTTCATCTTTGAGAAGATTTTGACCAGGTTTGGCTACCCAAAGATCCTGATGAGTGACAGAGGTACACACTTTGTTAACCAAACGATTCAAGCATTGAATGAAGAATTCTAGATCCACCATGCAAAGAGTACACCATACCATCCCCAAGAAAATGGAGTGGTTGAAGCTTTTAATAAAATTTTGGAACATGCATTAACTAAGGTCTGCAATGCCGATCGTAGTGATTGGGATGTTCACATTCCCTCTGTTTTGTGGGCCTACCGAATGACCTGTAAGAAGCTAACAGGCAGGACCCCCTTCCGAATGGTCTATGGCAAGGAGGACATTATATCCATAGAGTACGTTGTTCCTAGCCTACGCATTGCAGCATTTACAAATATGGCGGACCCCGATATCATAGAGGAGCGTCTTGCGCAGCTTGTGGCTTTGGAGGAAGATCGGTTTATCGCTAATTTTCATCAATAGGTTCAGAAGGCTCGCAATAAAGTATGGCATGATCGACATATTCACCAAAAGACATTCATCGTAGGCGACCTTGTCCTTTTATACGATAGCCAATTAGAGAAACACCCAGGAAAATTTCGGCAGCATTGGCTAGTCCCTACACAGTTAAGGAAATCACGAATGGCGGAGCATTCTAGCTAGCTACCCTGCGCAGGGACATCTTACTTGGATTTTTCAATGGTAGTCGACTCAAGCCATACCAGGTTCAATGACTATATGGTAGCTACAGTGACTTGGGACGAGTCACAAGATTGTGTTGGGGGACTGTTGGAACAGGGTCTCCTACAAGCTGCGAAACTGGTCCATTTTGAATATTTTTTATTAGATTTAATCTAGCACAGGGGTTTTGGGATGGTTCAAAGCCCCGAAAGCATTGTAATGGGTAAAAGGGTAAACTAGGGGTCCGAAAAACATGGTTTGTGAACCATAGGAATGTCTAGGCTAGATTATTATAAATAGAGGAAAATTTTTGTATTGTAAGGTAGGAATTAAATAGCTATTGATGCGAATTATGGTTTAAGCTACCTGTTTGGGTTTTGGGGAAAGGACTCCTATTGGCTGTGTGCGCAGAGATCCAAGTCTAGCTGTGCGCGGACCCTGGTGTTGTGTGCATAGGCTAGGAAGGGAATTGTAAGGAGGAATTGATGAATGAATGAATAAGAAATGTTGATAGAGAACTGAATTGGTGAGTACTCTTTGTGTGAATCGTTGGTAATTACTGCATTGTGTATTTTCTATATTTGAGCTGCGAAGATATGTGTAAATGTGTTTTTTGTATCTCGATCTATTCTATTCTGTTATGCAATACTGTGCTACTATTGTAAAAGCATATACTTATATATCTAGTGCACATGGATGCGAATCGAGACCTAAGTGACCCTACATAGAACGAGGTAATCTAGGAATCATAGGTTCTAATGTAGCTCTACTTGCCTTACCTATCCTTTCTTAAGGTGCGGAAACCTAGTTCCAGCACCCACCCATACTACTTCGGGTGAGACTTTGACCTATGAAAGCGGGTCACTGATGAAAGGGCCAGTAGTATAGGGGTTTGTTGGAAAACCTTGAGCTCCAAACCTAGGTCAGGACCCATCGATCTAACAAGGTGAAAGCTGGAACAACTTCTAGAAGCCACTAGAGGTTGGGAAGATTCTCGGAATCCAATGAAAAATTCACTCCTAGTCGACCAACGCACTCTAAAGTTGGCCTATATCCTCTGCAACATAGCCTTGCATGGGAGTAGATGCTTTGTAAAGCAGTTACTACAGTTTAGGGGTGCGTTGATGGCTCAATGGGGCACTTCAACTGGCATATAAGCAGTGAAACTTTCATGAAGGAAAAACATCAATGGAATGACTTATTTAGGGCATGTAGCTGTTAGTACCCTAAATTGCATTCTTTTCTACCATTCTTCCCTTCCCAAATCGTAATAATTTACCCTGTTTTACCTATCTTATGCACCCTCATCCTGCACTAGTGCGAGAACGATGACACATTTTGCATTAACTTCATATTTTACATTTTTAACTCAACTTAGCATTTATTAACTATATATTACATGATTTCTTACTTAGAATTACTTTTGTAACTTATCGTTACCTCCTATGCTATTTAATAGATAAACACTTATCTTGACCATTGATTTTTAGTGCAGAACAGATCTCGCACCAGCACTAGTGCCGTGAATCTTGGCAGTGAATCCGGATCACTTGGGTTGCTGACTGTTTTGTACTGCCTTAGCTACGATAAAAAAAGACATATCCAAAGGCCGCCAAGTCCCAGCTATGATAGAAGTTAAATATAGATCGGACTTAAGAGAGACGAACAACTAGAGATAGTCGCGGCCTATTCTGTTAAAAGCGATTTAATTTTGAAGGCCAACAGCTTATTCTGCAATTGGTTATGTAATTTTTTATAACGATTTTTGTAATTGGCTATGTAATGGTTAAATGATCCTTTTGGCCTGTGGCAAAAAGGATCTATATAAGTAGAAATTTAAATAGGACAAGATGTTCAATATTTGGGTAGAATTGAATAGATCGAAGAATAGAACTAGTGAGGTGGTAACAAGCTTGTCTTTTGTTATCGCCCAAATCTGGGCTAGATATGTAACCACACATGTATTTTCTTTGAGGATTTAATAATAATAGCTCCGCCTTATGCTTCATGGATTTTATTTCTTCATGCTTAAATAGTTGATGAATTGATTCAATACTGAGTAGCATTTCCATTTGAAAGGGAAATGTGTTGGTTGGCTAGGGCCCAGCCAACCCAGCATGTTCTCCCTACTTTCTATTCTTGCAATTTATGTCTGCTAAGTGTGATTTAATTTACAACATTTGAATTTTTGTTTGAGTGAAAGCAGATCTTTAGTGTGAAGTAGTTAAATTTCCTTTTCTACATCTAAATTTAAATTTGTTTTCTCCGCCTGGTTTGAGCAGGAGAAATTACCTGCACCAGTGCACGTTGGTGTGCTACTCACTTTCTGCACGTGTGGTTTGTTTTCTCCGCCTGGTTCGAGCAAGAGAAATTTCCTGCACTAGTGCACGTTGGTGTGCTATTCACTTTCTGCATGTGTGGTTTGTTTTCTCTGCCTGGTTCGAGCAGGAGAAATTACCTGCACCAGTGCACGTTGGTGTGCTATTCACTTTCTGCACGTTTGGTTTATTTTCTCCGCCTAGTGCAATTAGGAGAACTGTTTCTGCACCAATGCTGGATAGTGTGATGTAGCAAGTCTCTTTAGTTTACTTTTAACAGCTTTTTTGCTTTTAGTTACATTTTAATTAAAAATATTGTTTCCTTATTCTCTATAGATATTCATCTTTCTGATAAGAAATTTGGTTTCATAACACTTGCAGTAATTAATCATTGATTTCAAGGACTAAAATTTAAAGTGTAAGAAGCTCATATCAGGTACAAGAACTAGTTTCTTGGTACCATATATGAGTGTTGTGGACTTGAGAAATTTCAGGGCCCTTGCACGAAGAAAAGAATTTTTAGTACGGACATTACTTTACACCTTCTGCATAGATCATTGTTCCTGCACTAGTGCAAGATCAATTCTTGTGGGAAGGATATATTTACATGAGCAGGTTTGAAAGGGCCCATCTATTGAATACTGCTAAGGTGCCTTTGCTAAATAAAATACATTCTCAGTAGATTATCAATATCTCGCTATAGTAATTACCTTCTTTTTATTTCTGAATCTCTCTTGAAAGTATATTTCTTCTTGTTCTAGCCTCATATTGTTTTGATGGTTTGAGTTGCCTTCCTCTCTAAATTTTGATTCTGCAATTTTTCCTTTAAAAATAAGGAGTTGATATTAGAAATATTCATACCATCTTTGGCATTTCCTGTGCTTCGTCTCTAAGTTTACAAATCCCCCGGGTTGACAATTTAAGTGTTGAGGACTTTACTTAAGTGTAATTCATGCCCCCAACATTTTGGTGTTGTTGTCGAGGAAGAAATTTGATTTGGTAAGAATTTTTTGATGATGCAATAGGGGTAAGTCTGCCTTTATCTTTTTGTATTTTTTATGAAAGTGTGGTGAGCCTTATTTCAGCCAATAACTTTGAAAAACAATTATCTTCATATCCTTAACGTTATATCATTTTTGGGGTGTTGTAAGAACCCCCATTACTAATATGTGTGTGGAGACAGGGACTATCAATCAACTAGATGGACTTAAAGATGATAACAAGTATGAAGGTTCTCTCTCAAGCCCTAGCAGCTATTGGGATCTTGATCTCTACCCCTCAGGAAGAAAACTTCTTGACAATAGTCAAGGACTTGTCCATTTCTCCACGATCACAAGAGGATTTAGAAGTCTCTTTTGAGGAGATAAATGAATCATGCACTGTAATCAATGGAGAACATCCACTGGAACCTGAGATCAAGGATTTCTTGACATGTCTATCAGCAGATCCAGAATGTAATCAAGAGACTACTCACCCTACGGAGAACAATCAACATGACATGGAAGAAGAGGGCAAATAGCATGGGCCAAATCAAGAAATGGACCAAGGCTACCATGATTACATCAAAAATTGGCTCCAAACAACTACTCAAGCAAGGCAACATTATCCTCTTATGAAAATCTTGTTGTCATATCATTTACATTCGTTGGTTTTTCATGCTCATGCACACTTTCAAGTTTGTATGATAAATTTGAGCATGAATATATATTTTCACCTGATCCGCACATGTCTTCATTGGAAGTACTCCTATACATAAAAAGAAGTCTTCCGCTTCTTAGGTAAAGTAGGGTAGGTGAATAAAGCTGTTAAGATGCTAATTGGGTTTTTTATTTTTAAAGTGTAGTCATTAAAACTACTTTTGATCCGCATTGGTTGTTAACACACACATCTGTGACACATCTTGTTGAGTATGATTCACTCTAATACCTCATGATTTTTCGAAGTAACCATGAATAGTCACTCTAAGAAGTTGTCAACCCCCTATGGGAGGACCACTCTTGTTAAGATCATAATAGGCTACTCATGAGAACACTAGAATTCTTAATTCAAGAAGTCTTTTAGTCATTATCTGGGATATCTTTAATAAGTCTTTAGGGCAGAGGAACTAGTCAGTAATGATTAGTCATTAAAAAAATTTTACGCCACTCCGTATTCTTAAGGAGTAGATCTGTCTCCCCACTTATTAAGTAACCTTTTAGGTTGATTATAATCAGAGTATACAAAATATTTAGGAGAGGATAGGAGGTCTAGTGATGAGCCGACCTACCACGATCATGAGACCTAGCATGCATGACATTACTGCTTCTAGTCACCAAGCCAGAGTAATGGCTTTCAACCAAAAATTTGGAAGACAGGAGGTCTCATCACGAGCCGACCTGTTCATCCATGTTACTTCTTGTGAGTGGCACTGCCATTAGTTGGTTACCAACCCAAAGCAGTGGCCTTCATCTAAAATTAAAATAATATAACTCTGAATCCATGCCTAGTAAGTGGGACATAGACATTTTGATGGGTCAAAAGACACCCCTGCCAAGGTTATGGACACCTGCGGGTAGTAGGGCTATGTCTGTGGTATTAAAGTTAATTTCATACTATGATTTTCTTGGCTATCTTTCTCTTCCCCTAAACTTATATTTTTTCCTTGGAAAATGGTTTTAAAGAGGATTTGAACATGATACTTTGAGTTATATCTTTCAAAAATCAATAATCTTTAAGGATGTGGTACCCTTAGTAAAGGTTATTCTTTGTTCTATATTAAGAGGAAATTTAGTTTGAATCCAGATGACAACGAAATTTAGAGTGTTCAATAAAGATATTTATAATTGGTATCATAACTCATTTTGACTTTCATGATATTTAGAGTGATGAATTACTCAATGATGACTGCTCACAAGATGCTGGTTGGCAACAATGTGTATTGATGGTGGTTGCCTCTAAATATGCACTGCATAATCTAGGTACAAGATTGCTATAGTAGGTGCATGAACTTGAGGTAGTTATTTTGAGATTGCACCTTTTCAACAAAATTTGATTTTAATTATAAGGCTTTGGGCAGAAACAAAATAAGGAATTCATTTGGGACAAGGTAACAGGTATGTACCATACTCTTTTGTCTATAATTCTAGCTGTAGTTATTTTTCTTACACCAGTGCAAGCAGACCTTCTAGAAATTTTTTTGCCTTTCTTCATATCCCATTTCATAATTTTCCCTCAGCTTTCTTCTCGAAATCCTAGTATAATTAACCTTCCCATATTCTTCTAAATTCACCCTATCCACTTTGAAGAAATCCCACTTTAACCCTAATTTTTTTTCCTATCCCACTTCTATTTTCCCTCTTTTGGTACTTTCCTAGAATCCCTGTGACATAATTCCTTCCCATTCTAAGATTTTCCTTTCCCAATCCTTTGTTCCCTCATGAGTTTATTGTAGGATATTGCATACAAAGAGAAGAAGGATGTGCTCTGAAACATCAAGAAAGGGCGAAGTAAAATTTAGAATAAGTTGAGGAAATCATGTGAAATCCAACCTATATTTTAATTCTTTGTCTTACTATTATACTTTCACTAGTGCAAGCATGTTGTCCTCTATGATAAGATGAGCAGAAATGTACCAGCAGAATGGTATGATTTAAGCAGTGTAAAGATTAGTACAAGCATGCACCTCATTAACAGCATAGCACAAGTTATCATATTACATAAGAAAGTGATCATGATAAAAAGTTACATGATTTTTTTCATATGATTGACAATTAATTATGCTATTATATTACCTCGGAGGAAATTAGTTAAAAGTACAAAGTTTTTTAAGTAGAAATCATGATCTTTTTAATGAGTGCTAAGTCCTTTTTTTGTAATTATGAAGAAATGTAAGAATCGTGTTAATCGTTGTTTGCATATAATCTACCCTGCTCCGCAATGATTTGAAAATGTCCTTCACTCATAACCCCCCCCCCCCCCGCTCCTACATTTATCCTAAACGTCCCTTCATCGCGATTATTACTACACTTCACCGTTAAACCGTCGTTGCGTGTACCAATTAAGCCTGACCATAAATGATGAGTATTTATGGCAAATGAATCAGAGATACGTTTAGATATTTATGTATGAAATCCGATTCCATGGTATTGCATGCAAGCCTTGGAACTTATTATTCATAGCCGATAGCATAATGCTGCCCGTCCGAAATGAGCACCTATCTCTTAGAAAGATTGAGCAAACTGCTGAATTTCGCAACATTCTTCCACTATTGCGGGAGTCGGGATTTATACGGTTCCTGTAGAAGTTCAATGGGTATGACAGGGAGGTCGCCCTACAATTTTCAAGAAGATTTAAGAGCAGCCAAGTGAGAATTGGGCTGCTTGAATTCAAAGTCATGAAGAAATTTGTAGCAGCAGCAACAGGCTTGGAGAATACGGGAGTGGAGTGGTTCAAGAACCAGAAGATGGAAAGCAAACGCTGGTAGCATTTTGTCAAGGATAAGAAGATGGAGGTGAATTGGAAATGTGGAGTCCCGCGCAAAGCCCTGTTGGGTCAATGGCAGAATCTCCTGTTTGTTTTGCATAATTTTATGACCTGCGAAGGGAGGTACACCTGTACCCTGGTGTATCATTTTATACTGCTGCAAAATTTTGAAGGAGGCTGGCACATTCGTTGGAAGATGAACTTCCCCTACTTTTTGCTCAAAAGTTTGGAGAAAATGGCTAGAAGCGTACAGGATGGAAGGGAGGACTAGGCTGATACACGATTATACCATCATGACCTGATAAAAATCCTGGTCTTAAAACAGCTGGAGAGCAAAGGTATGACATGGGAAGAGATTTTGAAACAGCTACATGAGAATTCAGTCGAGGGAAAGAAGATGGAGACTCCTACTAGTACAAGTAAGGGTCTGAACAGAAGTAAAAAGGGAAGTTCTTCTCGCACTAGTGCGAAAATAAAGTGGTCAGAAAAATCGACAGAAGATAAGACCCCGTATTCCATTAAGGAAATAGTTGGCACACCCGCTGAAGAAACCTCTTCTACACAGGCATAGGCCTCTGAACGCGACAGTCTATCGGTCCTTGCAGACGCGGTTAATATTACACAAGTCAGGGATGATACTCTGCTGGCATATTTTATCAAAATACCCCATAAGAAGAGTAAAATCGCCAATATAGGTAAGAAACCACAACCCCCACAGGTTATGGAATCACATTCTGCACCAGTACAAGAAGAACCCATAGAAGACAAGGAACCAGATGAAGATGAATCAGAGCAGAAGGAAGGAGACCTGGAAAAAGAGGGACCGCAGGTAGAAGAGTTCCTTGATGTGACCATGGCAGATATAGAAGTCCCAGAGAAAGTGACAGCCCTTGTTGAGACAGAGGGAGGAAAAGAATTGGTGACTCCTGCTGCTTGCATAGCAGAATTAGAACTCCAAGTGAGAAACTTGGAGCATCTTGTGACCAAAGCACAAGAGGAGAAAGAAAAAAGAAGAGAAGAATTGATGGCAGAGCTCAAACAAAAGAAAAGTGAGGTTAAAGTATGGAAATATCGGGCTAGATGCTGTTTCAGGTAGTTGAGAAAGGTAGAAAAGAAGCTAAGGCACATCAAGAGGAAGAAGGTTGAAATAGTGCAGCCTAAGGACAACACGCCGGAACAGGATTGAGTTGGAGTATTCAAAAATTTTGGTTTTTTGCAGAGGTAAAAAATTTGTGTGAGGACACACAACATTTTAGGGATGGGAGGATGTTAGTCCCCTAAATTTCATTCTTTTTTACCATTCTTCCCTTCCCAAATCATAATCATTTACCCTGTTTTACCTATCTTATGCGCCCTCATCCTGGACTAGTCCAAGAACGATGACACATTTTGCATTAACTTCATATTTTACATTTTTAACTCAACTTAGAATTTATTAACTATCTATTACATGATTTCTTACTTAGAATTACTTTTGTAACTTATCGTTACCTCTTATGCTATTTAATATATAAACACTTATCTTGACTGTTGATTTTTAGTGCAAAACAGATCTCACACCAGCACCAGCGCCGTGAATCTTGGCAGCGAATCCGGATCGCTTGGGTTGCCGCCTGTTTTGTACTGCCTTAGCTACGATCAACGAAGACATATCCAAAGGCAGCCAAGTCCCAGCTATGAATATAGTTAAATCTAGATCGGAATTAAGAGAGACGAATAGATAGAGATAGCCACAACCTATTCTGTTAAAAGCGATTTAATTTTGAAGGCCAAAAGCTTATTCTGCAATTGGCTATGTAATTTGTTATAACGATTTATGTAATTGGCTATGTAATGGTTAAATGATCCTTTTGGCATGCGGCTAAAAGGATCTATATAAGCATAAATGTAAATAGGAAAATATGTTCAATATTTGGATAGAATTGAATAGATCTAAGAATAGAACCATTGAGGCAGTAACAAGCCTGTCTTTTGTTATCACCCAAATCTAGGCTGGATATGTAACCACGCATGTATTTTCTTTGAGGATTTAATAAGAAGAGCTATTCCTTATGCTTCATGGATTTTATTTCTTCATGCTTAAACAGTTGATGAATTGACTCAATACTGAGTAGTGTTTCCATTTGAAAGGGAAACGTGCTAGTTGGCTAGGGCCCAGCCAACCCAGCATGTTCTCCCTCCTTTCTGTTCTTGAAATTTATGTTTGCTAAGTGTGATTTAATTTACAACATTTGAATTTATGTTTGAGTGAAAGAAGATCTACAATGTGAAGTACTTAAATTTCCTTTTCTGCATCTGAATTTAAATTTGTTTTCTCCGCCTGGTTCAAGCAGGATAAATTACCTGCACTAGTGCACGTTGGTGTGCTATTCACTTTCTACACGTGTGGTTTGTTTTGTCCACCTGTTTCGAGCAGGAGAAATTACCCGCACCAGTGCACGTTGGTGTGCTATTCACTTTCTGCATGTGTGGTTTGTTTTCTCCGCTTGGTTCGAGCAGGAGAAATTACCTGTACCAGTGCACGTTGGTGTGCTATTCACTTTCTGCACGTTTGGTTTATTTTCTCCGCTTGGTGCAAGTAGGAGAACTGTTTCTGCACCAGTGCTAGATAGTGTGATGCAACAAGTCTCTTTAGTTTACTTCTAACATCTTTCTTGCTTTCAATTACATTATAATTAAAAATATAATTTCCTTATTCTCTACAGATATTCATATTTATGATAAGAAATTTGGTTTCATAACACCTACAGTAATTAATCATTGATTTCAAGGACTAAAAGTTAAAGTGTAAGAAGCTTAGATTAGGTACAAGAACCAGTTTCTTGGTACCATATCTGAGTGCTGTGGGCTTGAGAAAGTTTAGGGCTCTTGCACAAAGAAAAGAATTTTTAGTACATACATTACTTTACACCTTCTGCATAGATCGTTGTTCCTGCACTAGTGCAAGATCGATTCTTGTGGGAAGGATATCTTTACATGAGCAGGTTTGAAAGGGCCCATCTATTGAAGACTGCTAAGGTGTCTTTGCTAAAGAAAACACATTCTCAGTAGATGATCAATATCCTTCTAGATTAATTGCCTTCTTTTTATTTCTGAATCTCTCTTGCAAGTATATTTCTTGTTGTTCTAGCCTCAGATTGTTTTGATGTTTTGAGTTTCCTTCCTCTCTAAAGTTTGATTGTGCAATTTTTCCTTTAAAAAGTAGGAGTTGATATTATAAATATTCATACCATCTCTGGCATTGCCTGTGCTTCGTCTCTAAGTTTATGAACCCCCCGGGTTGACAATTTAAGTGTTGAGGACTTTACTTAAGTGTAATTCCTGCCCCCAACAGTAGCAAATAATTTAGAGTATGATAGACCCTAATGGATATTGATATGTGTTTTGGGATGATGCCCAAATTGACCTATAACACAAATCATGTCTATTTTATTTTCCAATGAAATCAAATTCTCAACAAAATTAAAGGATGTAAATAATGAACCCTAATTCTGCAGGAGAAGATATTTTCTACAACAAAATAGGTCAAAGAATCTACTTGGTCTCTTGGCTTCTAAATTTCATCTTCGGGGTTCTAGGGACGTTGTAACACATCAAAGAATATTAAACATGAATTGGATGCAAGTTTAGATTAGTTTTAGATGTGGAATGAAAATTTCTACAGGTTTCCATTTTTTTCTACAGGAAAAAGTCGAGTGAGTAGTCAGTTATGCTAAGAATGTGGTTTGAAGGGAAATTGAGCTAAGGAGAAGCTAAGAAATGATAAAGAATCAATTTCCATGTCCTTATTTCAATGGTAGAAGGGTTTATTCATCAAATGTGTGATTGTAGGGTCTCTTGTATCTCTAAAAAACAAGGGATTGTACAATTACAACACACAATATGAAAAACAATAATTAAATATCAACAGCTAAAGTGACATCAATGCATGAAAATATATTATAATCAAAGAGAAAAAAACACAACTAAAGAAACCATATTGTGCTCAAATTAATGTGCAAGAAAATACTATAAACAAGCTAACTAATTAACCCTAAATAAAACCATACTTACAAGCAATTTGAAGAAATAGACAAGTGCATAAAGGATAATAATAATATAGAAGGGGTCTTGAGCACTTGGGGTGGGGCCTAACCCAATGAAGCTAGATACCTAAAGGAACCTCAGTCTAAGAACCAAACATGTTTTTAACTAATTATAAAATTATTTGTGCATCAAAATTTGTAGAATTAAAAAACTCCTAAGCTCTTAAGCTCCTACTGTTTCCTCTAAACTCGACTAACCGCTAGCTTCTGACTTCCAAATGGGGTACTTGAGCCCTTTATTTGTAAAATATGAGTGATGGGTAGGCTCCTTGAGAGAAGGACCGCTTTCCCTCCAAACTTCCTACATAATAGTATCACGCTTGTTGAGTGACCTTGCAACTACAAGGAGTATTTAGTGCTTCAAGATAGTTGAGTTTGATCATCCTTGTTACACAACATTTTTTCACTGTCCCTGCAATCCCCAAATCGCACATTGGAGGGTCGTTTCTATGACCAATACGCAGTGTCATGCTTTGCAAATACCATCCTTGCATCCCTTTTGATGAAAACAACATTCTTCTTGTTGACATTTCCCTAAGTAGAGTTGTGAAAATTCCTATTTTTGCCTTGGCGCAAGTAGCCCATTACATCCTCGCGCCAACTAGGAAATTTAACACTGAGCCCGCGCCACTTGGTGCTCTGTGCTAGTTAGACACCCGCACCAATATGTTTATGTATTTTTAAAAAAAAATAGAGGCAGAGGTTCCATTCCAACCACCTTAGGGATGAGTCATTGGGAGTGGTTGAACTGAAACAACCACAGACTCCTTCCTTTAGTTAGTAGTTTCCACCTCCATTGGAACTATCCTAAAGGATAGGACTTCCTCCCACCTTTGTAGGGATCCCAACCTCCTCTCTTTCCTCTATTTAAGAAACTATATCTTTTAGTAGAAGCTAGCTAAACGGTTGAATAGCTGAACTAGGAGAATTATACTATAGCTAAGCTGCTAGAGGACAAAGAGTAAGAAATATTGTGTTGAGAAAGCTCAAGTCGATGACTTCTAAGAGAGCTTGAGTCTGAATTCCCTGACCAATAGTTGAGATGCACTTCGTCTGAACCCTGCTGGAGGATACTGTGACGTCAAAGCATCGGTTGTACTCTTCCTTCTACTCATTAATATACATGACTACTGTTTGGTTCCACTATTGTGTTATGATGTTTATTTGATGCAATATGTTTAGTCCTCTTTGACTGGCTAATAGTTGTGAATGAAACTATTCTTTTATATGTTGTTCTTGTTTTTTTTCCTATGTACAGGTATTTGAGCATGACAGCGAACGGATCGTGACTTGCCAAGGCAGGAGCGAGAGACCACTACTCTTTCTGCAACATCGACAGCGTTGGATTCAAGGTAGGTCAATCTACCATGTCTTTTTTTCATTCGTTAACTAGGAAGCAACACTTTAGTGTGTCCTTTTTTTACTAGACCCACCCTAGGGCTAGAGGTATCGTCTCTGTCTGCAGAGAGGATTTACCTTCATAAAAAATTGGCAACTCCACTCGGGATCAGTGTGAGTTTGTCGTGTCATCATGTTGGGTCGATTTCCATTCTTGGTTTAGTTATCTATATTTTTCTGGTTTATTTGCTGAGTTTCCATTCTCTGTTCAGTTCCAGAGGGTTAAGGTTGAATTTTGCTCATTAGGTTAGGGTTTTTCCTCTTTTTCCCATAGGTATCCAGCTTGGCGCATTTTTCATCTGTACAGTCGCGTCGATTGGTGCATGTTGCTCTTTTAGCACTCGCGCCAACCTTTGTATGGCATGGATTACAACCTTACAGTTGTGCCAATCCATGTAGGTTTTGGTTTGACCTCCCTAATGCATGTTTTGGTCATTTTTTCTTGCCTCTAGGTTATTTTTTAGTGTGTTTAGGACTTTGCAGACTGTGTTGACTACTGTAGACTTGTTTCCCTCAGTCGTTTTTCCGTTGTCTTGTCAGTGTCGCTTAAGACCTTAGGGTTTCTAGGTGTTCTTGCATACCGAGCCTTCTGTTCAAGAACAAGTCTCTTTGATTGTTATCAGTCTCGTTTTGGGTTTTTAGATTGAGTTTTATTGATCCTTTTGTTTTGCTAATTGAATGTTCTTTTCGTTTTTCGATTAGTCCGTCTTCTTCAATACTTTGAACATCGATTACTTTGCTTGTTTGGGTCGTTTTGAGAACTCTCTTTCTTGATTGAAAGTTTGCTTCATTATCTTGCATGTTTTTGTTTCTGTTTCGCTTTGGTTGAGTCTTTCAATTTCAAAACCTTACATTTGCAAAACAAAAACTAGTGTTTATTTTGTTTTCCATTGAATTAATACAATGTGTGCGTCATTTCATTGAAAATTAAAAAAATCAAAAAATATATTTGCATTCTTTTGTTCCATCAAAAAGTGAAATGTTCCTTTACATAACTGGAATTTGTCAATCTACGAAGGAAATTCGTTTTCAATTGATTACATTAAGGGCATTAGAAGTTTCATCGCATGTTTTCTTTGTTTGCTTGTTTGAAATGTTTTTATCCTTCTTATAACTAGCATTCTCCAAATTGAAATGTTGTTCATTTGCATATATTTTTCATCTACGAATTTGAGCTACACATTCGATAGGGCCTGGAAATTGAAACATAATTCAATATTAACTTTAAAATTTACTCAATGAACCTAAGGCAACATTGGAACCTAACGAAACATTTCTAGTGGTCTAGGCTAGAGACGTGTTCTAGAGTCTTAAAACCTAGTAACTGTCACTCGCCTTTTGGCTTCAGACAGTGCTAGTACAGACTTGTGCTCCCCATACCATCGCATATATAAAGGGAGACCCCTCTAGGTTGAAATCCTTTATCCATAGGAAGCTGAGTCTGCCGCCTTGTAACCGTGATACACCAAACATAGCATTTGGGGAGACTACCTGCACGTATGTCAATTCCTTGGTCATTTTTGTTTCATTTGATCACCAAGGTGTATATGGTAGTTCACAGAAACCTGGTACGCCCTCTTGCTTAGAATTCCTGAGAGGTCATTTCAATATTTTTGTGACTCTTTAAACAAGAGAAGATATCATCGAGCACTTGTCCTTTCACGCTCTTTTCAAATTGAAAGTGACTAGAGTCATCTTTTTCATGTTTCTTGACTCCTAAAACATGAAACAATGAATTTTGGTTTCAGTGTTATAAAATTAATCACCTACGATTACACGCCCATTAAAAGTTTGTTACTTGGTCTGATTGATTTCCTTGGTTCTAGATTTTGGTACTTTCAATTGGTTATCTCTTTTCCTTCCTATTCTGATTTATAGTCAAAGTGGCAGAACATCCAGTTTCGTCGTCCTCACTACCTCCTAGTGGTGGTTTGTTTCCAGACGTTTCTTTTGAAATTCCTCAATCCACTAGATCTGTCGAGTTCTCGAAGCCCATTCTACCGTCTATCTAGCCCCTTGCTACTCGATCTCTGCTTGACGAGCCAGTTGAGTTCAATTGGCCTCCTTCAAGTTTTGGTCTAGTTTTGGGGAAGAAGGGGAATTCCTCCTTTCACGTCTGGATCACCTTTTGTTGCTATTGCGGTACCTCCTAGTCCCCGTAGTATTTTCGAAGATCTTACAAAAGACTCAAATATGGATTCCTCCAGTTCTATTGGCAGTGAAGGAATTCCTGTATCCACAGGAGAATATCAACTCTTGCCTGAAGATTTTTCTCATGCCTTTGTCCGATATTCTTCGCCTTCAGTATCACTTCCAGCTAGCTATAGGTCTTTGAGTTAGATTATGTCTAGTGTTTCGTCCATTGCACAATATAGCATAGTAACTCCTCCTCGGAGTTCAGTCCAATCTTCATCAGTACCGTTACCTTCGGCGTCAGATCCATCGATTGCTATTACATCTGTTCTGTTCCAATCTATAGTCTGTGTGGCTTCTAGTTCAGTTTCCACTACTCCTGTGATTCCTAGTGGTTTCAGTTGTTATTCATTAGTATTTTTCACCTGTTGTTGATGACTAGATTCCTAGCTGAGTTTTCTAGAAGCTAATCTCCATGTGTCATTTTAAGAAGTTTTTCTTTCTACAAATGGCTTAGAATGTAAAAAGTTGCTAAGAAGGAAAACAACAGAGGTTGTAGAGGTCTTAAAACAGTTTAAAAGATCATCTAGACAGTGGTAAAAGGGATGAAGGCTTGGTCAATTTAAAGAAGTCCTTTTGTGTTGTGAGATAGTGAAGAATTTGTGCAGCCCCCAGAATCAAAGAAGTAGAGTTTGTAAAGAGGTTTCAAGTTTGTTTAAAGGTGTCTTAAACAGTGCTTGCAAAGGGTAGTTTGTTTGCTACATCAAAAGGATAAAAACAGTGAAAGAAGAGAGGACTAATGTACCATTTTGAAAGTTTTCTTTATGCTATGAAATAACTAAGAACACTCATTTGCTAGAAGAAAAACAAAGTGTGTTTGGAGGTTTTCAAATCAGTTTTGGAGAGTGTCTTAACAGTGTTTGCAAAAGGCATTTTTTTGTTAAAACTCAAAGAAAAACAGTGGCTAGAAGATAAGGTTCTGTCAATTGCAAAGAGTCTTTAAAGCATTGTTTTCAAATGTGTCATTGCCAAATCAAAAAGAGAGGCAGAGTTTGAAGGGAGGGTTTTTGTGCCAAAACAAAAAGATATTCTTCTTCAACAAAAACCACAAACATATCTTGTTTAAAATCTCTTGCCCAAACACAGTGATAAAAAGTAATTTTTGTTTTCATTTGACAAATGCTTGTTTACTAGCATCCAAGAAACACAGTGAATTACAAAGAGAAAAGAGGTGTTGTGTTGGGAAAATTTTTCAGAGATCATTTGAATCAGCTTGTTTTGGTGAATCAGTAAAGAGTATCAAAAGCAACGGGCGCTACAAAAGGCCAAATCAGTTTGCACGAAGGAAATTGAAGGATGCACAAGGAAAACTCAAAATCGCCCAAAGAGGGCGCCCGATGAGAAAAAAGGAGAAAGACACCTCTAGGCTTGGAATTTTGGCCCAAACTTCTAGAAATGTTTCTAAGAATCCTTGAGGTACTTTCTCACCAAAATTGAGTGAATTTTGACATGTTCTTTTTTTTTGACATTTTTGGGCCTAATTGCATAAAATCATGGGCACCGCCATTTTTGTTTGGAGCATCCTCAGCTGTTGAGAGTGGTACCATTGGATGCATTAAATTTAGGAGCACCTACTCAGAAATTTTCAGAGCAATTGAAGTTGTTTTATTCCTCGAAAGAGGCAAAAAACACTCACTTTTTCAACACTCTGCCCACATATCAGCAAGGCCTAATTTTTGGGTTTTTTTCACTCAGTTCAATATTTGATAGAATTACAAGAATCATTTTTGGAAAATTCAAGTTTTTATAGAAATTAGACATCAATAGCTTTCCAACGAGCCATCACAGGCCTCGTTTCGACTTCGGGAAGGCCCTCAAAAGTCATCCGAAAGACAGGCAATTTTCTGTTGGTGCGCCCTTAGTGCTTTTTGGCCAAAAAAGGCAGTTTTCTGAAGTGGCCTCTCCAAATGTGCGTTAAGCTATTTTGGGACATAGCCAGTTATAAAAATTCAAATTTATTCCCTTTTTTAGCATTTTGAGATATTTTATTGGATATTTTGTGCCTTGGGCTTTGCAAAGCCTCAAGGACAAGATAAGATATTTGTTTTTGAGCCAATGGCTAGCTAGTTGCCTTGGTTGGATTTCCTCCTCCATCTTGGCCTATATATTCCAAGAGACTTCATTGTAAACAAGGCTGAAATTGATGATATAGAGAAATATATGGTTATACAAGCTTGGAAGAAATACTTGTCTCATGCATTGGATAGTTTCTTGAATGTTTTGGATGATGAAAGAGGACTGTTGTTGGATTCCTTGACTTGGTAAAATGGTATAGTGTCCCTCTCTGTTATGCTTCTTAGTTTTCATACATATTGCATGCTCTTTCTTGCTATAATATAGTAGAGAATAGATTTGAGACATGCCCTTGAAGGCACCTCAGATTTCCTGTTTCATTATAGTTTCTATGTTTTCTTCCTTCTTAGTCATATCAAAGAAATCTTGATTGCTCTTTGATCACTGAAGAAATTTTTTGCTTGTTTCATTTATGGTTTTATGCATGCTAATTATGATTCACAGTATGCCCTGCTTACTCATGGCTAGTCATAGCTCCACCTCTAAAACCTTTCTTTGAATGTTTGATTGTTCTAGTTGAACCAAGGAGGTCTTGTACTGATCTTGCCCTTTGCCTAAAACTCTGAAATTTTACTTCGAAGTGCACGATAGCTTGAAATACTATGTCTAGGCGTTTCCTCATAATGATTTGAGTTATTTGTTTGTCTTAATTGTCTTTCCCCAAAGTTTGATAGCAATTTCCTAATGTTAGAGAGTCATATATCTCTATGTATTACTTGAATGTTTATTTCTATGCATTATTCAGTTTATAGTTACATTTATCGTGATTAATGGTTAGTCCTACCATATAAATGTCAGCTATTGAACTATTTATGTTTGAAAGCCTTTTTCCTTCACAAAATTAGTGTCCATCACACTTCATTTTACCTTAAGATCCATTTTACCTTGATCAAATCGGCCCTTCAACATACCTTATATCACCATCTGAGGCTTTCTCAACCTTTTCAACCCCATAGCCTAGTTGATCTAACAATATTTTTATCTATATTAGTCTTTGATCAGTTCCTCCCTCAAAAACCTAAAAGAAAAACTAAAAACCCACTTCACAACTAGCCTAAAATCAGAAACATAAGAAGAAAAACACATAGACATCCCTTATACAAATAGAGAGAGCCCTCTCTGAGTCTAGGAAGGATAGGTCCTTGGGCTCCAAAGTTGGTTTGATGTTACCTTATCACTTGGCTTGCCAATCAGCCAAATCACGGGACCCTAACATAATGGCGATCACGGTGGGACTCTGAGTGATAAACAAACTTATATTCCCTAAATATTTTAGCATCCTTAGGAATACTATCTGATTGACTTATCCGACTGCTCACTAACATAATGGCGATCACAATGGGACCTTCTGAGTTAGTGACAAACTAAGTATACCTTAGGACTTCAAAACCCCTCAACCTAGAAGTATTATCAAAGAGTAGAATCTAGTTGTCTCATCATACTAGAAAAATGATGACCCAACTATAGGACACTCTTACAAACTTTAGAGCTTCATGAAAACTCAGAAAACCCCAAAACATCCCTAGATTGTCTTTTTATCAGTTATTGGTGGTGGACCATAAACACATATCTCTAAAAACAACAAAAACATCCACCTGGAGACTCCACAACTCTCAGTAGACCTAAAGACTCCATTGGAGGAAGAACCTAAAACATGACCAGTCATCCTAGAAAGAAAAAGCACTCAGGCCGTAGTTGGATTCAAGAAATTATTGTCTTTATCTATAACTATGTTCTATCCTACTTTGAGCCTGATCAAGAATACACTAATGAGATCTACATTGATCATTGGAAAGATCTCAAACCTCGAAAAGCTAAGCCTCAAATTTCAGACCATAAGCAGGCTTATACACCTATGCTTACCCCAGATTCACCTATCAAAAACCTAGTAAAACATGAGCCTCATGCTACCTTTCCAACTCTGGATGAAACCTCAAACAGTCATAAATCTCTTTTTACACTACCTATATCCACAAAGGTCCCAAAAAGATACAAGCCTCTGGTTTTACCTCCCATCTTCCGAGCCCTCCCTGCAAATATTCAAAATAAATTACCTAGATTTGATGGAGAAAGCTCCAAAGTCACCGCTGAAGAGCACATCCAAAATCTTGAGGATTTACTTGACCTTTTTGAAATATAAGAATATTATGTGTGTATTAGAATGTTTGCCTTATCATTACAAGGAAAAATTAAGAGTTGGTTTAAAGACCTTCCAGCTGCAAGCATTACCAATTTTCATCAGTTCACTCAAATCTTCCTAGATAGGTGGGTGGTCATGGGTAATAAAGTTATCATCATAGAGGAATAAAATAATTTAAAAAGACAACCAAGGGAGACAATACAAAGCTTTTCATACCATGTGATGCCTACTAACATAAAGCCACCCCTCAGATGTGCTCTATTGCACTACCCAGATTATTTTGACCTATAGATGGTTTTCCAGATAAGAGATAAAGATCCTTTGACCCTAGAAGAAATGAAAAGGATAGTAGTTGATGTATAATTCAACATACTTAATAGGGAGGCACAACTAAGAATAATAGAGAAATACAAAGCAAATCAAGAGAGACTAATATCTTCAGAGGAAAAGTTGAAAAAATTGGTATATTATTTTAGCAAACTAGAGCATCTACTTGACAGAAAAAGAGAAAGACACAAAGTTAAGGTTAACACTGCTTATTCAAACCAACCTACACTTCTTCCTCAGGATGAACACACTCAACTATTACAAGACAAGAGTTATAAATAAAATGTGCCTAATGAGAAAGTTGCAAATAAAAACATAGAGGAATGCTCTAAAGAAACTATCAGCCATTTTGAAATCATAGATTGTGAAATGGAAGAAGAATCAAAACCTTTAGGTTCTCTACCCTTATGCTTTAAATCATTCCAGACTTTGAAAGAAAATTTGCATCCTAAAGATCTCTTAGCAGTTATTCAGGAAAACCCTGCTCAAGTTAACTCTCACCTAAATCAAGAAGAGTTGATTGAAGATGAATTCAAATCTGAAATAGAAGATAAATAAAAACATGTAGGATCTCTACCTTTATGCTGGGAGTCATTTGAGTTCATAAAAGCAAATTGGCCTCTTAAGAATCTATCAGAGGAAACTCATGAATCCCATGTTTATTATCCCAAACATCAAGAAGAGTTGATTGAGGATGAATTCAAATCTGAAATAGAAGATAAATCAAAACCTGTAGGATCCCTACCTTTATGCTGGGAGTCATTTGAGTTCATAAAAGCAAATTGGCCTCTTAATAATCTATCAGAGGAAACTCATGAATCCCATGTTTATTATCCCAATCATCAAGAAGAGTTGATTGAAGATGAATTCAAATCTGAAATAGAAGACAAATCTAAACCTGTAGGATCTCTACCTTTATGCTAGGAGTCATTTGAGTTCATACAAGAAAATTGGCCTCCTAAGAACCTATTAGAGGAAACTCATGAATTACATGCTAACTATCCTCAACATCACAAAGAATTGGCTAAAGATGAAAACAAGCAAGAACTGAAAGAGAACCCACAGGATCTCTCTAAAGGAACAAGTGATGATTCATCATCTCTCATAGGTGAAGCCCAAAAAGACATTCATCCTCCAAATCAACTATCCCAAGAGAAAGAGGATTATTGTAGTTATATCTGAAGAGAAATTAAAATGCCTCCCTTTTTAACTAAAGAGGAAATATATCAACTTATAAACATGCAGACAACCTCTAAAAATTCATATAACCAAAAAATTTCTGATCTTTCTCCTATTAATCTTGCATACAATGAGTCAAAAAATAGATTTGTAAATCAATTTGAAGAAAAGAAATCTGATAGTCCAATATGCATGGCTGGTGACATTACTTATATTAATATTTCTCCAAAGTCTGATCAATATATTGATGATTATGATATCCAAATAGAAACTAACCTTGCAGAGCAATCAAAAATTGATTTGTGGGATGAATTTCATTATCATCAGGTTGAAAAAAGTAAGCAACCAATACAGGTCACCTATGACACTGATGAGGAGAGCCTTGAGAGTTTAGAAGTAAGTGACGAGTCTCTGACTCTTTTCTCTACTTCACTTCAGTCCATCAGAAATAACATTCACATAATTGGAAATCAACAGTCTTTCAGCTTTGATGATGAGGTTGAGGAGGATGATGAAATTCTCGAGCATGTTGTAGCTGAGAAGCCTTTTCCGAAAATGGTTGAGGAAATCATTTTGGACATGGAATCTTCCTTAACTCTAGATTTGCAGCCACCAAGTTCCATTGAGTTACAAATTGCAGATGAAGAAATAGAGGTTGATAAACACATGAGATTCATCACACTATCCTTTCAAGAGGATTTACTGCCAAAGTGTATCCTTGCTCATCAACATGATGACCTTCACACAGTTTTCAATCCACTTAATCAGAACACATCACCTTGAAAGAAGACTACACTGCAATATATGATGATTCTGACAGCTCAAGTGATCATGAGCAAATGGAAAAGTTTCTTTCCCAAGAGAGTCCCAAACACAGCCAAGTGGAACAAAGAGTAGTCCTGAATGAAGCCTATATATCAAATCCTCTAGATCAGGTATTATTCCAAGATCCATTTTTTGTTTTCCTTGAGAAGTATGAGGGAGAAGTGTGTTATACCATGAACTATTTGCTGCAAAGTGTGAGAAAATTTTTAAGCACTACTGTCCAAAAACAAGTGAAGTGGAAGTGGCCCTTTGATTTCTTCAGCATCATGAAAGAACTGAACCAAGATCACCCATGCAATCATCTATTTGACTGGTTACATTGGAAAAGAGAGTTCACCAAATAAATGTCTATCATGTATTAGTTAGATTAGGATAGATAGATAGGTGTGAAAAATAAGCTCAGCCTTGTGAGCATATTTTCAGTTCTAGATTGTTTGAAGAAAAAGTAAAAAAGCAGAATATAGAAAAACAGTAAAAAGTAGAAAAAGAGGGCAGTTTCTAAAGCAATGGTACAAGCCCCGTACCCAAAAAATAGTCATGTTGAAAGCGCACAAGTCTAAATTCCAGTACTAGTGCTCAAAAGATGTCTTGTTCAGTTATCTAGCCTAATCATAACTGAACATGTTTTAAATTAATTGTTGATAAGTTAGTGAAAGAAATGATAGTCAAAATTGTGTAAGATTGACTTGTCAATAGAAGTAGATTAGGAAAAGATACTGGTTCCACATGCTCAAAACATAACCAAAGAGAAAAACAGGGATGAAAAAACAAACTATGTATCTTAGCCCTGATTTTTCTAGATCTCATTTTCATGCAAAATAATATTTGTGTGCAGCTTGTCTTTCAAGCCACAATGATCTGAAAATGGAATGTACTTGTTTAATTGTGCAAGGTATCCATTTCCCAATATATTTCAAATGATCTGAAATTGTGAGAATAAACTATTTCCTTTTCAGAGATGGACTGAAGGGGCATTCACTGGACATGTCACCTCTAAAGAGAGGATGAGTTCCAGAGGCTACCTGGCCCTCTTCAGACTCTGTCTAAGGAAATAAGATATAAACACTAATATCAAAATCAATGAAAGTCTTTTTGTTTTTTGAATTGAGTGTTCATTGATACGTTTTAAGTGTGAATAAGCAAGAATATAAGTTATTGCAATTTGTGAGAAAGAGGTTTGAAGTTAAAACCATAGTTTTAATTCTGTATAAACTGCTTAAATGCACATATGAGAAATTTCATTGTTTTAAGTATCAAGTCTGAAATAAAAGCTGACCAAAGCACGGATGAACGAAGCTGAGATATTTGTTTAAGCGGTTCACCCCTCTCTTGGGCTACCTCCACTGGTCCAAAAGCCTCTAATTAGGCTCAGTCCTCTTTTGATTAAATGCTTCAAATGAAATTACATCTGTATAAACTCCTCTAATGGAAAAATAGACTGCTAAAACAAACTTAGAAGATCCAAATCAGTAGAAAATGATTACAAATTCACCTCCATTGGAGGAAGGTAGCCCAATGCAGCACTCTTTCCCTTTGGCCCTGATGGCTCCACTGTCAAAAGCGCTGTAAAATTGGCATATAGAATGCCCTGATGGCTCTTCCGACACTTCCAACAGCTCCAGAATGCTCTCTACACCCAAAATCAAAAAAAAAAAAAAATCGTCTTCAAAGGCCTCTCCTATCAAACGTTATGGCACATTTACTGATCTGCCTGTTACTCCTTAGGAAACTCCACTAATTGTGGAGGAAGTGCAGTTAGCAACGCCAAATAAGGAGGAAGCTCTCAAATTAGGCGGAACCGCCAATCTAATCCGGGCGGTTAGGTCGGCATTTAATGTTAAGTGGTTGGCGCGTTCATGTGGTGGCATTTGTTGTGTCAACCATATAAGAACACCGCATATATTTAAGTCCACCACATATACAAACCGTCATTGAGAACTAAAGCACTGGTCACTAGAACGAGCTAATGAATTTAGTCTTAAGCCCGCTTTGCGGTTCTCTCGTGGGCAATATCTTCGGGGTTTGCTCTTCTTTGCCCCCGCCCCAAACGAAGACATTTTAAATAAACTCCGCTTCACAATAATTCAACGAATAATACATAGCTCCGTTGGTTAAGACGTTGGGTTGATATCTGTGAGGTCGGGGGTTCGAATCCGTCCGCCATACAAAAACTTTTAACACCATTCAACTCGGCCTTGGGGCCACGTGGCGGCCTCCGGGCTAGCCACGTGGCACCCTCTGATTGGCTGCC
This sequence comes from Pinus albicaulis, assembly GCA_034641835.2. NCBI lineage: Eukaryota > Viridiplantae > Streptophyta > Pinopsida > Pinales > Pinaceae > Pinus > Pinus albicaulis. The sequence goes on along the minus strand of CM076573.1, from coordinate 910,552,999 downwards.
ACAGAATATTCCCCAGAATATTCTGCGGAATATTCCACGGAATATTCCCAGAATATTCTGTGGAATATTCTTTTTTTAATAAAAATTTTCCCAAAGTCCAATTTTCTTTATTATTTTTTAACTGAATGATAAACTTTAGAAGCCGAATAACTTTCCAGATACTACAGACCATTTTCAACGTTTGCGCCTCGGAACTGTAGACGAGACCATCCAAGTCGATCTATTTCGATGTTCTCATATCATTTAAGTTATTTTTCATCAGACGTATAGATCTCCTCATCACACCTCCCAAATGGGATGCTTTTGGACCCTCAAAAGCTTTCTGATTACTGAAACTGATGATGTGGAGACTGATTCTCCACTCTTCCACCCTTGAACAACTGAAATCTACCCGATTTCATCAACTGAAGCTTTTGAGAAAATGACAACCTGTCCCTGGAATCAACTGATCTACCATTGCTAAGATTGACGGAGTCATGACGCAAATGATTAAAATTTGCAGAACAGAAATAGTACTTTGCAGAAAATAAAATTTTTCTACATTGATCAAACTTCCAGAAAGATTTAAAACAACCTTCACCATGCAAACTGTTACCATGGCGAATTGTACCATTCTGAAACCAACTTTTTCCCATGCTGAATTTTGTGTCCTTCTTGCTTGCACTGCTTTGCTTTGACACTTCATTCATTGCATTGGCTGAACCAAAAGGTAATTCGTGCAACACAACATCATCTTCTTTCAAAGACGAACTGTTATCAAACTGAGACAAATGATTAGCAACATCATAAAATGGAAAATGCTCAAAATCCGGTCGTTTCAACATCAACAAAGTTAGACTTTGACTTGCATTAACCAATCTTTTCAATTGACCGGCATGTAGTAAAGAAGATTCCATCTTCTTCTTGTGAGCTCTCACAATGTACTCTTTACCATCTTTGAACAAGTGATACTTGTTTTCATGGCGATGAAAGATGGCCCTCATGTCAAACAAATAAGGACTTCCCAAAACCATACCTGAGATATCAAGCGGCACCACATCAAGTTCCACTGTGTCAACAAAGTGTGCAGTTATTGCAAAGCGCAATATGCACTTCCTTGAAACCTGTAAATTAGCATCCTTGCAAATCCATCCAAGTGGATAAGGCTTCGGATGTGGAATGGTCTCAAGTTTCAGCTGCTTGACCAAATCTTCAGAAATAAGATTAGCTTGTGACCCACTGTCAAATAGTGTGTCAATTTTGGTATGGTGAGAAATTACCCTCACATGGAAAAGCTCTATTCTCCTCTTTTCATCAAGAGTATCTTTGTGACAATTCAAAGAGCTAGAACTAGGAATTGTGTCTTGCACCACTTCTTTCCCTTTAGTGTTCTTTAAAACCATGCCTATGCTTTTTGTCTCATCTCCTGAGTCTGACTCTAAGTCTTGCTCAACTGTTGCAACAATTTTCTCCTTTTCCTTGGTCTTGTTTTTGTTCTTGTACTTTTCTGGTTTCAGTTCAGGATGAAGTTTCCAACAATGATCTTCATCATGACTAGTCTTAGAACAGTTCTTGCAAAAGAACTTTCCTTTTTCCTTTCTTGAATTAGCAACTCTCTTCTTTCCTTTGTTTTTAAAAGTACTATCCTCATCAAAAGCATCAAAAGAATTCTTTCCTCTAGCTTCTAAATGTGTCGCCTGCACACAGACTTCATCTAAGCTAGTAGGATTAAACATAAGAATAGTATGTTGCAGATAATTGTGCAAACCACCTATGTATTTCAACAAGGTTTCTTGACTTTGTAAGTCTACCCCAAGTAGAAGTGCTCTCCTTCTAAATTCTTGAGTATAATCTTGCACATTTTGACCTTTAAGCTGCTTAAAATTTTGCCAATTCATGATAGCTTTCTGAATGTGAGCAAGAGGATAAAATTTTTTCTTAATGGATGTAATAAACTCATTCCATGTTAGAGTTATCTTACCATATTTTTTAATCTCCTCTCTAGTCTTGGCTTCCCACCAAACCAAAGCTGCTCCATCCATTCGCAAAGAGGCTAATTGGATTTTAGTTTCATCATCATGCAAATTCTGGATTCTGAGATAGACTTCCAGCTGTCTTATCCAATTATCTAATTTCTCTGCATTAACATCACCATTAAACATTGGCAACTCAAACTTCACATCAAGCTTCAACAAAGGATTTTTAAAAGAGGTTTTTGTTTTATGTGACTGATTAACAGAAGTAGAAGAGGATGATGTGGAGGAAGAGGATGACGATGGAGATGAAGGATCACCATTTCCTCCATTCCCTTTCTTAGACTCATCTTTATCTTTCTTCCCTTCTGAAGAACCTCCTTCTTCTTTTTGGTTTTTAGACCCTTCTCCAGCAATTCTGTCATTTCTCTCCTGGAATAGGATTCTAACCATCTCAGTCAAATCCAAGAGAGCTTTTCTAAAGACTCTGTCTTCTTCCTTGGGATCCACTTCCTCATGGATTTCTCTCTCTCTAGATGACATGCTTGTGGCTGATTCTAAGGCTATGGAGGATGAAATGGAAGGTGGATGTAATGGCACTCTAGCCCTCCTTGGTTGAGGATTAACCTGTTCTCTAACCAGTTGCCCTTCCCCTCTTTGCAGTTTCAGCCTAGTAAGCATCAAGATTTGCAGAACTACACAATAAACTTGCACAAATCTCACAATCTTTTAAGAAAAACCTTGACCTCTGATACCAACCTGATCTGAAAATGGAATGTACTTGTTTAATTGTGCAAGGTATCCATTTTCCAATATATTTCAAATGATCTGAAATTGTGAGAATAAACTATTTCCTTTTCAGAGATGGACTGAAGGGGCATTCACTGGACATGTCACCTCTAAAGAGAGGATGAGTTCCAGAGGCTACCTGGCCCTCTTCAGACTCTGTCTAAGGAAATAAGATATAAACACTAATATCAAAATCAATGAAAGACTTTTGTTTTTGAATTCAGAGTGTTCATTGATCTTTTTTAAGTGTGAATAAGCAAGAATATAAGTTCTGCAATTTGTGTGAAGAGGTTTGAAGTTAAAACAACAAGTTTTAATTCCTGAATAAACTTGTTTTAGAAATGCCTGCTTATGAAATTTCACTGTTTAAACTATCAAATTCTGGAAATAAACAGCCAAAGCACACAGATGAACAACAGATATTTGTTTAAGCGGTTCACCCCTCTCTTGGGCTACCTCCGCTGGTCCAAAAGCCTCTAATTAGGCTCAGTCCTCTTTTAATTAAATGCTGCAAATGAAATTACATCTGTATAAACTGCTCAAATGAGAAAATAGACTGCTAAAAAAGACTCAGAATATCCAAATCAGTAGAAATAGACTACAATTTCACCTCCATTGGAGGAAGGTAGCCCAATGCAGCAATCTTTCCCCTTGGCCCTGATGGCTTCTCTGTCAAAAGCGCTGTAAAATGCAGAATGCCTCCTAGCGCCTGCACACACTTCCAATGTACCTGCACGTTCTCTACACCCAAAATCAAAAAAAAAAAATGGCTCACCGCCTTCCCACAAACGTGGTGGGTAAAAAACCGATCGTCATATCTTTAGGAAACTCCACTAATTGTGGAGGAAGTGCAGTTAGCTCCACCAAATAAGGCGGAAGCGCTCAAATTAGGCGGAACCGCCAATCTAATCCGGGCGGTTATGTCGGCATAAAATGTTGAGGGTTATGCGCGTTCGTTTTGGTGGCATTTGTTGTAACGGTTGTATTAAATAACAACGTTATATATTAAATCGACCACCAACATATAACAAACCACAACAGATTTTTAACCAAAGTTTTTAATTCCGCCTTGAAAGAGCGCGCCGAGCCCTAGCTTGTGGTTCTCGCCGGCGGGTCATGTGCAACGGGGGCTGGCCCTTCGGGGCTAGCCCCCTTCGGGCCCCGCCCAAAACAAAACACGTTTTAAATAAAACTCCGCCCGCGCATAATTCAATGAATAACACATTGCTCCGTTGGTTAAGTCGGATGGCTGATATATATGTGGTCGGGGGTTCGAATCCGTCCGCCATAACAAAACTTTTAACACCATTTCAACTCGGCCTTGGGGCCACGTGGCGGCTTCCGGGCTAGCCACGTGGCACCCTCTCGATTGGTTGCCACAGAATATTCCCCGAATATTCTCGCGGGAGTATTCACGGGATACCCCGAGACTCGAACATTTTTTAAACAGTTCAGTCCGAATGGCCATTTTTAATGAAATTGACAAAACTTTGAAGCTAAATAACTTCTGCATACGGAGACCATTTTTCGAACCGTTCGCGGCACCGGAATCAGGAAGACGAGCACTATCCAGTCGATCTATTTTGGAGCAATTCTGAGCACTTTCATTTTTAAGCATTTTTCATCAAGAGACTTGATCTCCTGATCACACAAACACGTGACAAATCAAACTGTCTAATCCTGATTTGGTCATTTTTCAATTTCATGTTCTAGTTTAGTGAATAAAATATTGTCAAACAGTTTAATCTTGATAGTCGATCTAGCATAGGTAGAGAAACAAAGGAGTTCATTAGTTTAATCTGAACTCTCGGAAGATACAAGTGTAGAAATAGATAGTTTATTTTCTGAAAAATATCATGTCAAAAGGTTGCCAGTCCAAATGCACCTGAAAGAAGAAAAAATGTTAGGAAATATAGCTGCGTAGGTAGAGATGTTCTTGAGGCTAATAATGCTGTCAATTTTCAGAAATGGCATCAAGAAAGAATGAAATTTGCACCAATAGATAAGGCACTGGTCTTCATAAGCCAGAGAACTGCAATTCTAGACACCTCCTGAAAAGGAGTTGCCCTCCCCAAATGGAGCCACTGTTAGTCATCAATATTTTTCACCTGTTGTTGATGACTAGATTCCTAGCTGAGTTTTCTAGAAGCTAATCTCCATGTGTCATTTGAAGAAGTTTTTCTTTCTATAAATGGCTTAGAATGTACAAAGTTGCTAAGAAGGAAAAAACATAGGTTGTAGAGGTCTTAAAACAGTTTAAAAGATCATCTAGACAATGGTAAAAGGGATGAAGGCTTGGTCAATTTAAAGAAGTCCTTTTGTGTTGTGAGATAGTGAAGAATTTGTGCAGCCCCTAGAATCAAAGAAGCAGAGTTTGTAAAGAGGTTTCAAGTTTTTTTAAAGGTGTCTTAAATAGTGCTTGCAAAGGGTAGTTTGTTTACTACATCAAAAGGATAGAAATAGTGAAAGAAGAGAGGACTAATGTGCCATTTTAAAAGTGTTCTTTATGCTATGAAATAACTAAGAACACTCACATTTGCTAGAAGAAAAACAGAGTGTGTTTGGAGGTCTTCAAATCAGTTTTGGAGAGTGTCTTAGAAATGTTTGCAAAAGGCATTTGTTTGTTAAAACTCAGAGAAAAACAGTGGCTAGAAGATAAGGTTTTGTCAATTGCAAAGAGTCTTTAAAGCATTGTTTTCAAATGTGCCATTGCCAAATCAAAAAGAGAGGCAGAGTTTGAAGGTAGGTTTTTTGTGCCAAAAAAAAAAGAGATTCTTCTTCAACAAAAACCACAAACATATCTTGTTTAAAATCTCTTGCCCAAACACAGTGATAAAAAGTAATTTTTGTTTTCATTTGACAAATGCTTGTTTGCTAGCATCCAAGAAACACAGTGAATTACAAAGAGAAAAGAGGTGTTGTGTTGGGAAAATTTTTCAGAGATCATTTGAATCAGCTTGTTTTAGTGAATCAGTAAAGAGTATTAGAATCAACGGGTGCTACAAAATGCCAAATCAGTTTGCACGAAGGAAATTGAAGGATGCACAAGAAAATCTCAAAATCGCCCAAAGAGGGCGCCCAATGAGAAAAAAGGAGAAAGACACCTCTAGGCTTGGAATTTTGGCCCGAGCTTCTAGACATGTTTCTAAGAAGCCTTGAGGTACTTTCTCACCAAAATTGAGCGAATTTTGACATGTTCTTGTTTTTTGACATTTTTGGGCCTAATTGCATAAAATCATGGGCACCGCCATTTTTTTTTTGGAGCATCCTCAGCTGTTGAGAGTGGTACCATTCGATGCATTAAATTTAGGAGCATTACTCAGAAATTTTCAGAGAAATTGAAGTTGTTTTAGTCCCCCAAAGAGGCGAAAAACACTCACTTTTTCAACACTCTGCCCACATATCAGCAAGGCCTAATTTTTGGGTTTTTTTTCACTCAGTTCAGTATTTGATAGAATTCCAAGCATTAGTTTGGGAAAATTAAAGTTTTTCTAGAAAGTATACATCAATAGCTTTCCAATGAGCCATCATGGGCCTCGTTTCGACATCAGGAAGGCCCTCAAAAATCATCTGAAAGACAGGAAATTTTCTGCTGGTGCGCCCTTAGTGCTTTTTGGCCAAAAAAGGCAATTTTCTGAAGTGGCCTCTCCAAATGTGTGTTAAGCTATTTTGGGACATTTCCAGTTATAAAAAGTCAAATTTATTCCCTTTTTTAGCATTTTGAGATATTTTATTGGATATTTTGTGCCTTGGGCTTTGCAAAACCTCAAGGACAAGATAAGATATTTGTTTTTGAGCCAATGGCTAGCTAGTTGCCTTGGTTGGGTTTCCTCCTCCATCTTGGCCTATATATTCCAAGAGACTTCATTGTAAACAAGACTGAACTTGATGATATAGAGCAATATATGGTTATACAAGCTTGGAAGAAATACTTGTCTCATGCATTGGATAGTTTCTTTAATGTTTTGGATGATGAAAGAGGACTGTTGTTGGATTCCTTGACTTGGTAAAATGGTATAGTGTCCCTCTCTGTTATGCTTCTTAGTTTTCATACATATTTCATGCTCTTTCTTGCTATAAGACAATAGATAATAGATTTGAGACATGCCCTTGGAGGCACCTCAGATTTCCTATTTCATTATAGTTTCTATGTTTTCTTCCTTAGTCATATCAAAGAAATCTTGATTGCTCTTTGATCACTGAAGAAATTTTTTGTTTGTTTCATTTATGGTTTTATGCATGCTAAGTATGATTCATGGTATGCCTTGCTTACTCATGGCTAGTCATAGCTCCACCTCTGAAACCTTTCTTTGAATGTTTGATTGTCCTATTTGAACCAAGGAGGTCTTGTACTGATCTTTCCCTTTTCCTAAAACTCTGCAATTTTACTTCGAAGTGCCCGATAGCTTGAAATAATATGTCTAGGTGTTTCCTTATAATGATTTGAGTTATTTCTTTGTCTTAATTGTCTTTCCCCAAAGTCTGATAAAAATTTCCTAAAGTTAGAGATTCATATATCTCTATGTATTGCTTGAATGTTTATTTCTATGCATTATTCAGTTTGTAGTTACATTTATCGTGATTAATGGTTAGCCCTACCATATAAATGTCAGATATTTAACTATTTATGTTTGAAAGCCTTTGTCCTTCACAAAATTAGTGTCCATCCCACTTCATTTTACCTTAAGATCCATTTTACCATGATCAAATCGGCCTTTCAACATACCTTGTATCACCATCTGAGGCTTTCTCGACCTTTTCAACCCCATAGCCTAGTTGATCTAACAATATTTTTATCTATCTTAGTCTTTGATCAGTTCCTCCCTCAAAAACCTAAAAGCAAAACTAAAAACCCACTTCACAACTAGCCTAAAATCAGAAACATAAGAAGCAAAACACATAGACATCCTTTATACAAATAGAGAGAGCCCTCTCTGAGTCCGGGAAGGCTAGGTCCTTGGGCTCCAAAGTTGGTTTGATGTTACCCTGTCACTTGGCTTGCCAATCAGCCAAATCACGGGACCCTAACATCACTTTTGAATAATATATGTTAGCTGTTCAGCAGAGTTCTCAAGGTTCTCAATAGCCCCCACCTCCTAGAGATCCTCTTTTTCATTACTATGATGATGTTGGTAATCCCATATAAGTATATCTACACCATTATGATGAGCATGGGAATCCAGTTTATATGCCTCCTATAGATCCTTATCAGGCCGTTTATGATCCTTATCAGTCTGCTACTCATTTGGGACCTACTTTTCCTGTGCAACCCTCTGGCTTACAAGGACAACCCTCTCAGGGACAACCTTCAGCTCAGTAGGGCCCTGATTTTGGTCCACAGGGACAACCATACGGTCCACAAGGCCAACCTTTACAAGGACAACCTTTGGTCCAACATGGACAACCCCCTGGTCTCTTAGGTCAACCTCTGGTTCAACTAGGATCATCTTTTGGTCCTGGGGGGAAAATTTATTCACCACAAAGTCAACCTGGTGGCCCTCAACAACCAGTTCAACAGCCGATTCAACCAGCTCAGCAATTGTTGAAACCTTCCCACCAGTAGATTCCTTCATTTCCGCAGCTGGTTTTACCTATTTATCCTGCTCAACCTACTCTGCAAGGTCAACCTGTGCAACCGCAGGGTGCTTATTACCCCAAGTTTCCTATCAACCAATATATAATGCACCCCAAATTCCGTACCCTCAAAATCAACCAGTATATAGTGCACCTCAGATTCCGTACCCTCAAAATCAACCTGTGTATCAACAACCTCAAATTCATGCTTGCATTTTGCAGCAAAATCCTTATGCTACTTCGCAAGGACCTCAGTGGTTTGCTTCGACTCAATATACTTGTCCTCAACCCTAGTATCAATCAAATTATCCTGTTTTTAATCCCTATGATCCGAGACAGAATATATGGGGACAAAATCCCATTCAGACTGGGTGGAATGTACATGCAGGTCCTTATCAAAGACCTCTAATGACTTTCAATACTCAGTTACCGTTTCTTGCTATGTTGGAATTACCCGATGTGTTGAAATTAACAAATGATCCTATTCTTCATAATCCATATTGGCCTCCAGTTCCAACCAAGGTTCCTGGTGATTGTCTAAATTTGAGGGTAATCCTGGTGAAGATCCCCAAATGCATGTTATGACATACCAGTTATGGTGTTCTTCTAATTCTTGGGTTGACGATTCTATTCGTCTCCGTATTTTCCAGCGAACTCTTACTGGTGCCACTACAAAGTGGTACATTGAGTGTCTCGTGGATTTTTCCAACATTTCAATTCTTTGGCCATGGCGTTCCTTACACATTTTTAGTTACCGATCTGCTATGAGACCGGGACACATATCCTCACTTCATTGAAACAGAACCGAGCTACTCATATCTCAGATCATATTCATGAGTTGTGGCGTCTTTGTCGCATGATCAATTTTGAGATACCTGATTAGCTTCTGACTCATTGGTTCACTACCTCCTTTGTCAATCAGATTGCTAAAGACATTGCTATGGGGGCATGTGTAACGGAACAAGCCATTGCTTATGCCTAGTACCTTGATCTCATGTATTGTTAGTCTGGCGCATTGTACGATATCTTGCCTAATGCTCCTTTACCTGGAACTTCTAAACCACCAATGACTCCATCTGTTGATGGTATTATTGGTTCCATATCGCAAACTTCTCAGAAGTCTCCTTCATCTAACTCTGGGAAGCAGAAGTCTACTTCTTCCAATAATGTGGCTTCTCAGTCAAATTTGAATTCTGGCATGCCCGCAGACGTGAATGTTGTTCAGGCCAATCCTACAATACCACTTCCAAAGGTAAGAAGAAGGGTAAAGGTAAGGCTAAAGCCGATACCCCGGAACAGGATTCTCCAAAACCTCGTTCTGCAGATAGTTCTCAATGCAAACCGAAGTATCCTTGTTTGATTTGTGATGATGAGCACTTCACGAAGGACTATCCTCGATGGTCTGAAGTGATTCATTTCTCAAAGGCACCCAAGGAGCTCCAGCCGTTCTTAAAGAACCTTTCCCTCAACAGACTTAGATGGTAGAGCACCCTTAGTCCTCTGCTCCATCTGGTTAGCAAGTGTTCATGATGAACAATTATGCACCCGTTTCTATTGCTACTCGATCGAAATATTATTCTGGCTCACGTCAGGCAACGGGGAAGGAGATTGCTGATGGTCCTCCTCCCCCTCCTATTTCTGGTCCTCTTGAGATTTAACGGCCTAACACTAAATCCGTTGTGCGACCACCTTCCAAAGGTGTGCTCCGTAAGTCTTTGTACAATCCCAATGCCCGTGTCGCTCAGCATTACAGTGTTGTTGAAGATTTGGCTCAGGCGACGTCCACAATGTCTGCATTATAATTACTTCAGAGTTTTCCTTTGCAATGGAAAGCTTTTCTATCTGTGATAGGTGGGATTGATCCTGCCGATACTAGCTTGCTTGCTTTCGATTTAGAGAATTTCATCCCGTGACTCCCGCACCAAATTGCGCTCATCATTCAAGTTGGTATTAATGGTTTGAATATTCACCGAGCCGTCATGGACAAGGGTGCATCCACCTATGTTATGTCATCTACTTGTTGGAAAGCCATTGGTTCTCCAGCTCTTACTTCATCACCCAATGCCCTTGAAGCATTTGATGGAAGAGAATCTAAACCTCTTGGTGTTCTCGCTAGTTTTCCGATCATGTTAGAAGGGAAGACGGTCAATGTCAAGGTCAAAGTCATTGATGAAAAACTCAATTATAATCTCCTCCTTGGACGCAATTGGACTCATGCCATGTTGTGCGTTCCGTCCACTCTCTTTCGTGTTTTTAAGTTCCTACACGAAGGAAAGATTATTAATGTTGATCAATTGTCTTTTTTCACTTCTTTTTCTGAGAACAACATTCTGTATGTGGACAAGATTTCTACTCCTTACGAGAGTGTAGGGCCAGGCCTTTTCAAGGATCCTGCCCTCATGGGTGTTTTCCCTCTTCCACCACCGAATACTGTTCAGGTCAACATGATTTCTCGAACCGATGACCCCTGGGTTATCCCTTCTCCTGATTAGATCGGTTCGTTCATTGATTCGATGCCTTTAAGTCCAATTGAAATTGATTATTGTGAACTCTTTGCTGCATCGGATACTTTTTCCTTTGATTTTTCTCCTTAGAGCATAACTCTTGACATCTATTCTCAATCCCCTTGGCTTGGTGATTTTGATTCACCAGATCTTTTGAAAGAAGTGTTTCCTTCTGATGAGGCTATCGTGGAAACCCTGTCTCTCGACGATTTTTTGTGGGATGATGGTCATCATCGTCCTTGTTTCTACCAAGCCTCGGGGCCATGTCTACCTGTCTTGAGCGTTTTTCCTCTCAAGTTCCTTCTCCTCCGCTTCAAACACATATTCAGGTCCATGAGGTTTTTTCGGAAGGTAACTTGAGTAACATCACTCAGACGATGCCTATCAACATTTCCATTAAACTAGGAATCGTCGAGAACATCCATATTGGGGTTACATGTTCTTCAGACGAAGTGCAAGTCTATACTAGCCTTTTTCCTGCATTTCGTGATGTCTTTGCATGGTCCTACAAATAAATGCCCATCATTGACCCTAGCATCATGGTCCATTATATTCCTACTTACCTCAGTTCGAAACTTGTTTGTCAGCGTCTTCGTCCGATGCATCCTAGGAAAGTTGCTGCCATTAAGGCCAAAGTGGAAAAGCTTCTCAAAGCTGGTTTTATTTATCTGATTCCCTTGACAGAATGGGTTTCTAATATTGTTCCTGTAAACAAGAAATAGGGCACTATTTGTGTCTGTGTTGACTATCATGATATCAATCGAGCTTGTCCTAAGGATAATTATCCTACTCCTTTAATCGATCAAATCATTAACGACTGTGCCGGGAGTGAGATTTTTTCCCTTATGGACGGTTTTTCAGGTTATAATCAGATCAACATTCTCCCGACTTATCAACACAATACTTCTTTCATCTATCCTTGGGGTACCTTTGCATATAAGAAGCTTCCCTTTGGCGGGAAGAATGTCGGAGCCACATTTCAGCGCGCGATGTCTTATGCCTTTCATGATATTCGTCACATAGTTTAGCCTTATCTAGATGACCTTCCCACTCATTCATATAAGCATAGAGACCATCCTGACCATCTTCGTTAGATTTTTCTTTGTTGTATACACTATAACATTCAGCTTAAGCCACACAAGTGTGTCTTCTGCGTTGATTCCAGTAGACTCTTGGGGTTTATCGTTTCCAAAGACAGAATTCACCTGGATCCTCTCAAGGTTGAGGCTATTATCAATCTCCCCTCTCTTTCCTCATTGCATCAGTTCCAGAGTTTACAAGGGAAAGCTAATTTTCTTCGCCGTTTTATACCTAACTATGCCGAAGTAGCTAAAGGATTCACACGATTGTTAAAATAGGGCGTTCCTTTTTACTAGGATGAGATCACTCGAAAATATTTTGATGCATTGAAAAAATTGTTGGTCAATGCTCCTCTCCTGCACCCTCCAGATTATCATCGTGATTTTTCCCTTTATTTGGCTGCTTCTTTCAGCACGATTGTCATGGTTTTGGTACAAGACGATGATGACGATCATGAGCATGTTATTTATTAATTGTCTCGTAACCTTCTCGACCCTGAAATGCATTATGCCCACGTTGAGAAGTTAGCGTTGGCCGCTGTTCAAGCTGTTCAACGTTGTTGTCATTATATTATTTTTCGTACAGTGATAGTGATTTCTGAATGCAACCCCATGACCTACATATTGTCTCGACAATTACTGGGGGAAAATACTCAAAGTGGATTTTCATCCTCCAAGAGTTTGATTTGGAATTTACTGCTGCCAAATCTAAGAAATCATTGTTCTTTGGTGATTTACTTTGTTCTCTCCCTTCCATCTCCGCTCCTTCTCGTTCTGAGGACTTCATCCCAGATGATTCACTTTTCTTGATTATCACCCTTGATCCTTGGAATGGTGATATCATCATCTATCTCCAAACTTCATCTTTTAGATCTGAGTTGACGAAGGATGCCTGCCGATGCATCCACCATTAGTCGCAACCTTATCATATAGTTGGAGATACTCTCTATCGTATTTGAGTCGATTCCATACTCCGGCGATGTTTGACTCACGAGGAAGCCGAGAAAGCTTTGAATGATTGTCACAGTGGCACCTATGGTGGTCACATGTCTGGTTATGATACTGCACAGAAGATTATTCGTGCTGGTTATTTTTGGCCTTCTATTTTCAAAGACTGTATTGTCGCAGTTCGTAAATGCCATGATTGCCAAATTTATCAATGCAAGATGCATGCGCCACCCATTCATTTTCATCCTGTCATTACCGTTGGTCCCTTTGCGAAATGGGGCATCGATTTTATGACGTGTAACCCTCACTCGACCGAGGGGCATGCTTCTATTATTGTAGCCGTAGAATACTTCAGCAAATGGGCCGAAGCAATGCCTACACTTTCCACTGATGGTAAGACAGCTGCTCAGTTCATATTCAATCACATTATTGCTAGGTTTGGTGTCCCTCAAGCCATCGTTACCGATCATGGTTCCCATTTTCGGCATTATATGGTGGCGGAGTTGACTTCTAAGTTGGGTTTGTGTCATGACAGCTCAACACCGTACTATCCTAAATCCAATGGCCAGGTTGAAGTTGTGAAAAAATTTCTTGTCACGATGCTTCAACGTACGATTGGGATCCACAAATCAAATTTGCATCTCATGTTATTTTCATCTCTTTGGGCATACCGAACCTCAGTGAAGAATGCAACTAGTTTCACTCCTTTCCAGTTGGTTTATGGCCTGGAAGCTACTCTTTTGATTGAATGTGAAATACCTTCACTCAAGTTGGCTGTTGAATTACTGCCAAATACTTCGCCAGAAGAAGAGCATCTCCTTTATTTAGAAAGTTTGGATGAAACCCGCCGATTTGCTGCTCTCGTTATCGAGGCACATAAAAATTAGGTCAAAACTCATTTTGATCAATCAGTTTCCCCTCGTTCTTTCGTTGAAGGAGATCTCATCCTCCTATATGACCAAGCTCGTGATAATTTGGGGGCAGGAAAATTTCAACCTATGTGGCATGCACCCTACATCGTTAAACGTGTGTTGCAGAATGGGGCCTATGAGCTAATTGACTATGAATGTCATTCTCTTGAACAACCTAGAAATGGGTTGTATCTCAAAAAATATTATGCATGAGCCATTCATGTGTAATAGGTGTACATAGGTGTTGTTTTCATTTTTGTACATTTTTTCTGGTTTGGTGTGCTTTGTGAGAATTTTCCTACTTATTGGGTCTTGCTTATTGTGCAGATGTCTATTACCCCTTATGTCGGTTTCGCGGATGGTGCTTCCCACAGTACCAGGAATTTGTCTTCGGCAGCCTAGGTAATTTATGATCCTGCTGGTGAGTTGATAGATCTGCAAGTTATTTGTCTAGGATGAACTACAAACAATGTCGCTGAATATAGCACTATCATTGAGCTATTAACCGAGGCAATCAACCTCAGCATATGCGCATTGCTTGTAAATCTAGATTCACAGCTTGTTGTTCTGCAACTCAATAATCATTATTCAGTTAGAAATCCACACATTCTGAGATTGTATTTACATATTCGTTTGTTGAAAATACATTTTGATTTTATTACCTATCAACATATTCCTAGACGAATGAACACATTAAGTGATACAGTGGCTAACATTGTATTAGATAGACATTTGCATAATTTGTAAAAGCATCATCATATGTAAAATATCCATGTAGGGAAATAAGATGTATATATATATATATCAAATGTTTGCAACCATGTGCATCATAACTTCAAAAAATATATGTATGTTTCTGTTACATCCTGCGACATCATGTCTCTCAAATATGCAGATAGAATAAAACTAGGTGTCTAATCAGTATGGTGCTCGTGATAACATGTCACGGCCCGTACTAGCCGCCTCAGCAAGCGGTGAATTCGGTTGGACACCCCTACAGTATGTATTTGGTAGGCGTGAGGAACATCATCAAAATGTGCATAATCTGGGATTCCTCATGTGATCCCCTCCAGGTTGCGTACTATCTCATCTTCCTCGGAGACATGGTGTTAGGAAGAATATTTTCAGACCACAGTTTCTGAGAGCTTCCATGACTCCCTCATTTTCCATGGCTAGCTCATCTTCTTCACTATGTTCCCATTCTTTCCATTCAATGACCATTTTGCATCTTTTTACTTGCAAACACACACACATGAGTGATATTAGTCAATTTTGAACCTTAAAACTATAAACAATTGGGGTATTTGATAAGAATTTTTAGCTAAAAATGGTTTTTTCCCTTGGCGCAACTGTTTCCAAAACAGTCGTGCCAATGGGCATGCCCTAGTGTTAAAAATCGAGAAGTTGGCGCAACTCTGTGTCCGAAACCCACGCCAACTGCGAAGCCCTAATTTTTACATTTCTTCGCCCAAAATTCGAAACTGACAATTGCAGGAAGCAAGAAATGGCTTAAAATAATGAGAGGGATCTTAGCTCTTACCTGGAGTTGATGGATTTGCGATTTATATGCTAGATTGGCCGCTATCGTCGCCGTAAGATTGCACAGCAAAATGGGTAACTATTGCTCCACAAGAGGTAAAAAGTGAAAAGTAATTATTTTTACCATTTTTGGCATTTTATAACTTTTTCACAAACCTAATTAGGTTTTAAGGCATGTTTTTCAATTATTTTCGAGAAATGGGTTTTACATGTCTCTTGTGCAGAAACAGGTTTTTCATGCGATAATGATGAAGTAACGAGTTATATTTTATACTTTTTCAGACTCAGTAAAAACACAAAAAATTTACTACTGGAGTCACCTTTCAACTCTTTTCTGACTCTCTAAAATTGAAAAGATTGTCGATATTCTTGTCGTTTTGAACTCATTAAATGGCTGAAAAATTATATCTGCCCAGTATATGTTTAACCCTTTTTTGGGCTGGGACATATTATTTATGAAAAAGGAATACCTTAGCCTATCACGACTAAGAGGTTCTCTCAGACACAGTTTTCTACCTTTTCGGATCTGTGAGACTACCTACGAAAAGGGATTGCTGGAGTTTTATTTTCTGTCGTCTTTTCAATCTCTCTAAACATGAAAATATGTCGAGTTCTTCCTTTGTCAGACTCGTTAAACCCTGATGACATCGGACTTCGTCACCATGATGTTATTTTGAGTTCCTCCTTCCTAGGGCTCGTAAAATGTACTAGGTTGGATATTTTCGAAGGACAAATTTACAGCGCAAGCATATGTTATCCCCTTCAAGCTTGTTTTAAAAAAATAATTGGGGTACTCACCAAAAATGGTGGGGGAAAATGGAACCGAGTTTTATTTATGTTGGCAGTATGTCGCTCTTGAACATGGCATTTGTCTGCATTTGTGTCGGGTTGGGGACATCTCATTTCGTCATTTTTTCCTTTATGGGTTTGGGTGATCTCTTTTGACCTCTCATCTGTTCTTTGCCACATCATCATGACCTCAGATCCTTTGATGTCAAATACTTCCAAATCCAGTATCGTGTTGTTGATATGTTCAAGAGAAGTTTTCCTCTGCAGTTGTCAATCGTCCTCTGATTTCCTATTGGTCCTGATCCACTTTCATCATGTTCCTCTATCTTGTGTCGATGGTGTGGGAAACCTTATGGACCTCCTTTGACTAGGTCACTTCTTGTTGAATTTAGCTCATTATCCAAGAATTTGATCTAGAGACTCCCTTCTGGTACCTTGGAGCCTGCATGCCTCAATGGCAGGTTTTTCGCATTTGACGCAAGGTTCACATCATTGGCCTTCGATTGAGTGATTCTGTGGATGTTCAACGTTAGATCACTTTTCACATTTTGTAGATTATACCTTTTGTACCTTGAGGGCCATCTTCATTATTGGTGGTTTCTCTCGCGTCTGTAAACAACTTTCATCATTGGCTGGTAATCATACGATTTTCCTGCATGTTTGACTTCAGTTCATACATTTACATGCTCGAAATTGTACTTGTTCGAGTCGAGATGGAGCGCAAGACCCTGGGTTTTGTCTGATAAAATCCAGGCTGCGGATTTTTGTGGTTCATTATGACTTATTGCATGACTCTCTTGATTGGATGGTTGCGACCATGCCTGAGTCTATTTATTGATCCTTCCTGCTGAATGGCTATGTCCATACCTCGGATCTCAGTTTTTTATATATTCTATTATGGATGCTTGCGTCCATGCCACATGATTCATGTATCACATATATCAATTGTATTTGTAATTTCAGGTATTTCAACAGCGGTGTTTGGTTCGAACACGTTCTCATAAATCATTTCACGCCTCCCTCTCTCTTGGACTTCATACTTTAGGGGGCATCTGTTACACAACATTTTGTCACTATCCCTGCAATCCCCAACTCGCACATTGGAGGGTCGTTTCTATGACCAATATGTAGTGTCATGCTTTGCAAATACCATCCTTACATCCCTTTTGATGAAAACAAAATTATTCTTGTTGAAATTTCCCTAAGCAGAGCTGTGAAAATCCCTATTTTTGCCTTAGCACGAGTAGCCCATTACATCCTCGCGTCGACCAGGAAATTTAAAAATAAGCTCATGCCACTTGGCACTCTGTGCTAGTTAGACATCTGCGCCAAGCTGTTTATGGAATTTAAAAAAAAATTAGAGGCGGAGGTTCCATTCCAACCACCTCGAGGATGAGTCATTGGGAGTGGTTGAACTGAAACAACCATGGAATCCTTCCTTTAGTTAGTATTTTCCACCTCCCTTGAAACTCTCCTAAAGGATACGACTCCCTCCCACCTTTGTAGGGATCCCAACCTCCTCTCTTTCCTCTATATAAGAAACTATCTCTTTTAGTAAAAGCTAGCTGAACGACTTAATAGTTGAACTAGGAGCATTATATTATAGCTAAGCTGCTAGAGGAGATAGAGTAAGAAAGATTGTGTTGAGAGAGCTCGAGTCGATGAATTCTGAGAGATATTGAGTCTGAATTCCCTTACCAACAGTTGAGATGCGCTTCGTCTGAACCCCGCTGGAGGAGACTGTGACGTAAAAGCATCGGTTGTACTCTCCCTTCTACTCATTAATATACATGACTACTATTTGGTTCCACTATTGTGTTATGATGTTCATTTGATGCGATATGTTTAGCCCTCTTTGACTGGCTAATAATTGTGAATGAAACTATTCTGTTATATGTTATTCTTGTTCTTTTCCCTATGTGCAAGTATCTGAGCGTGACAACGAACAGATTGTGACTTGCCAAGGCAGGAACGAGATACCACTACTCTTTCTGCAACATCGACAGCATTGGATTCAAGGTAGGTCAATCTACCATGTCTTTTGTTCCTTCATTAACTAGGAAGAAACACTTTAGCATGTCCTTTTGTTACTAGACCCACCCTAGGGCTAGAGGGATCGTCTTTGTCCGCAGAGAGGATTTACCTTCATAACAATCCTATATCAGGGTATAGGTACCATAATCTTATTTCACTCGATATCCTCATGATTTTTTCCAAATATTCTCAATAAATCTCCTTAAACTTATTAAGAACTAATTTACGCTAATAAAAAGTTATAAAGTGTAAAGATGAATGTCTAATACAACTTTTATGTGCCAAGGAAAGGTTATATGGGCCTTTTTTTTTCCTAATTAGGAGGCCCATTAGTAATGTTGCTTTTGGAAATGATGATCTAGATAAAATCATGGGAAAAGGTGTAGTTATCTTGGAAAATGGAAAAGAAAAGAAAAAGTGTGTTATTTGTAGATGGAATCAAACAAAACTTACTAAATGTTAGTAAAATGTGTCATTAGGGATATGATGTCCTTTTGCAGTCCAAATATTATGAAATAAAAACATTATACATAGGAGAAATAATGGCCAAATCTACCAGAACAGAAAACGATGTATACATTCTAAATTAATAGAATGAGAAATGTTGTTTTAAAAAGTAGGATGAGAGTTGTTTATGGCACAGAAGATTAGGACACCTCAAATTTGATCATATTGTGAAGCTAAGTAAAAAGGAAGGTGTAAAGAACTTTCCAAATATATCTAAGCTAGATAATAAAATTTTCAAATCATACCGGATTGGTAAGCGAATTCAAGTTTCCTTTAAGATCAAAGAAAAATTTCCCACCAAGCCTTTACAACTTTTCAACATGGATTTATGTCTTCCTACAATAAATTATACTCGAAGTGGTGATATATATTTTATGTTGATTATTAATGATTACATCAATCTTACTTGGGTTTCATTCTTAAGAGAAAAGTTAGAAGCATTTGAAAAAATTCAAATATTTAAAGATATGGCTAAAAATGAAACTTGCTACAAAATAAAGTGCATAAGATCTGACATCGTTGGAGATTTTACTTCTAACAAGTTTGATGATTATTATAAGGAGCAGGACATAAAGAGGAAATTAACCATTGTAGATACTCCACAATACAATGGCATTGCTGAAAGGGGAAATAAGTGATTACAACAATTGGCAAGAGCAATGATGGATGGGAGAAATATACTAAAACATTTTTGAGATGAATCTATTCATACATCAAGGATTATTTTAAATAAATCTCACTTCAAGTCAAACAGTGAAAATTCCCCTATTAACTATGGTATGGAAAACCAATAATTGTAAATCACTTAAAAGTCTTTGGTAGTAAGTGCTACATTAACAATAACTATGAAAATATAAGTAATTTTGATGCAAGAGTTAAAGAAGCAATATTTCTAGGATATTCAACTAAGATAAAGGGTTATAGATGTTATAATAAAGATAAAGAAAAATAGTTGAAAACATTTATGTAAGAGTGGATGCATATATTCCTCTCAAAGACAAGAATCCAATGTATATCATCTCAAATGACATGTCAACAATGAAAATAATGATGAATAAATTTAAGAAGAATTCAATTAAGACACAAAAATACCCCAACCAAAATATAGCTTATAGTATGTTAAAAATAATCATCCTTCTAATAAGATTTTCTTTTATTTGGATGCAGAAGTCCAAACTAGAAGAAGAGTGATGAATTCCCCTAATTAAGCACATGTTGTTATGTTGTCTATGATTGAGCCAATATATTTCTCTCAGGAAAGCCAAGATGAAAATTGGGTAAACACTACGAATGAAGAATTAAGATCATGTTGAGAATAATCATACATGGGAATTAGTTTAAAGACCAACAAAAAAAATTGTCATTGGCACCAAATGAGTCTTCAGGAATAAATTAAATGAGAATGGACAAGTGGTGAGGAATAAGTCCATATTAGTATGCAAATGTTATGCTTAGGTTGAAGGATTATATTTTGATGAAAATTTCACTTATGTGGCTAGATTTGAGGCTATCACAATGTTTTTAGCATATTCAAATCACAAAACATTAAAGGTATATCAGATGAATGTGAAATAAACTTTCTTGAATGGTGAGCTTAAGGAAGAGGTTTACATTAAGAAACCTGAAGGTTTTTAGCAGTCATAAAATTTTAATGATGTATGAAAATTGAAAAATGAATTATATGGTCTTAAAAAAGCACACAGGGCATGGTATTCCAGACCATATAAATATTTGTTACTGTGTGGATTCAAAATAGGAGCATAAGAAAACAACATGTATATCAAATCTAAAAAATGAAAATATTTTAATTATTGGTTTATGTTGTGACATTATTTTTGGTAGCGATGTAGATGCACTTAGTGAAAATTTTGTAGTTGATATGCAAGTTGAATTTGAAACGTTGATGCTTATGGACCTTTCATTCATTATTGGCTTACATATTACACAATCAACAAAAGGAATATCCATATCCCAAGGCAAGTACCTCAAAGAAGTGTTGAAGAAACTTAGAATGGAAGGATGCTCACTTATTAGTACTCCCATGGTCACTGGATGTAAGCTCAAAAATGACGATGATTAACCTAAGGTAGATCGAAAAATGTATAGGTCAATAAATATAGGTAGGCTCTTATATATAACAGCTACAAGATCACACATTAAACAAGTTGTTAGTGTTTCTTCCATATATCAATCAAACCTCAAACAAATCATTAGAGAAATTTTGAGGTCTAAAATATTCCTCCTAAGGAATATTATAAAATAATAGTGGAAATAATAAAATAATATTAGATTACCTCATGAATTCTTGGAGGGAATTAAAAAAAAAACTACTTTTTCAACTCGTATTTTCAACTTTTCTCCCTATGATTTTACTCAAATTTCGAGCGGAAACATTCATTGGATGCGAAATTTAATTTTATATCCAAGGAGTACCCATTTTTCATACTCTCAATGGAACCTACTACACTAAATATGTGAAATACATGAAAAAATGTGATTGCAATCGCATTTTTCATGTATTTCACATTTTTCGTGTAATAGGGTCAATCAAAATTATGCAACATTGGTACTTCTTGGATGCAAAATTAAATTATGCATCCAACGAGTCTCCCACTCAAAATTTGTGTAAAATTTTAGGGAGATAAGTTTAATATATGAGTGGAAAAAGTAGCTTTTTATTGTTTTATCTTTTTACCTTTTTACTCCAAAAATGGTGAATCGTCCCCCATGGTTGATATCATTATATTGAATCCTATTGGTTCTTATCAAGTTTATTTTTGTTGTACATTTTTGTTTTGAGGTCCATTTTTGACCTCATAATTTCTCTAATATCTCCTAGCATCCAAAATAATATTTATATATTCGAGAGCTACAATATATTATGGGTTATGGTATTCACAATATAAAAACTTCTCATTAACTGCATATATAGATGTAGATTGGGATGGAAATATAGATGATAGGAAAAGCACAAGTGGAGGTGCTTTCTTTCTTGGAGAGAGCCTAGTGGCTTGGTTGAGAAAGAAGCAAACATATATCTCTTTCTATTGTTGAGGCAAATTATATTGTAGTTGCATCTAGTTACACTTAGAATTTTTGGATGAAGCAAGCCTTATAGGATATGAAGATAAATAATGTAGAACCTATTCTCATTTTGTATGACAACATAAGTGATATGAACATATATAAGAATCATGTTCTACATTCAAAAACCAAACTTATTCCCATAAAGTATCACTTTATTAGAGAACAGGTTGAAAATCGGGTTGTGACGATGGATTATATTCCCACAAAAGAACTGGTGTCAGAAATACTGAGAGGTAGGGGTGAAACAATATTTCATGGACAATTAAAACTTATATTATAATTTTTCTTTTCAATTCATTTAATTCATTATGTCATTAGCCTAATATTATGTTATAGATGTGAGGTTATTCAATAAACCAAGAGCATCATCAAGAATAAAAGCAGACAATCAAAAAATCACATCAACACATCAATCACATACGGACACCGAGATTTTAGGTGGAAACCCAATGTGGAAGAAAACCACCATTGTTGTAGTGTTTATAATCTTCTTTTATTATAATTAAAAATACTTCATTACATCATGGTCTTGTACTGGCACAAAATATTTCCAGCACACAAGCTCCTACCTGTAGTAGGTTACAACCTCCACACGTTCTCTAGAACCCAATGGAAAGGATATACTACCCCTTGATCAATTTTACTAGCTCCTACCGGAAGGAAGCTATGATTCCCTTACTAAAGGCTCCAATCATCAGCACTACTGTGGACCATGTTTCATAATTTTCATACTGGATCCACCTGAAAACCAACCATGAATGCATGTAGGACACCTTTCATTAATTTTCAAAACCCACACCAACAATAAGCTCAAACCAATCTACAAACTAAATTCCAAAATGAATCACTAAAGGCCAATATTGAAGACTTATGTGCCAACCATTAAATCAATGAATTATTGAAAACCAACACTTAAACACTGAATACAATTGAATCAATATAGAATACCAAACCACTGAATATTGATATGTCAATCACTGAATATTTGACTAATCTAATATCCCAAAACCAAGTCAAACAATAGGTCAAACCAATATTTCAATCAAATCCCTCCAAGCCATAACACTATCAAGAAAATTTTTGTCATATATCAGTCAACAACAAAAACCCCACAAGACATTGTCCATTACATCAATTGTCATAAATAATTTCTGTCAATATAAAAACAAGTTCATTAGTCTCCTAGATCCCAAAGTCACAAGAAATATGTAATATTCCCATTTAGCCCAAGCTAATGGGAATATCTTATTTTGCCTTGTTTTACCTTGCATTTCATGTTTATGAATAAAATGTGAAGGAGGACATGTAAAACTCCTAAAAACCATGAATAAATCAATGCATATGTAAACAAAGACATATCTGGGTCATGTAAATAAACTCTTGCAGGTGTGAATGGGTTTAAATCATAAGATGGGGTCAACCTTGACCAAGTCAACAACGCAATCTAGGTGCAATGAACCTCATGGATACACAACGCAGTTCTAGATGGAGGCTCCACATGTGAAAGGGGCTAACTCATTGAGGTGGTTTAAGGTTTGACAAGGCTTTCACCCTATAAAAGAAGGAGGACAACAGGAAAATGTTGTTGAGGATATTATTTTCTGAAGGTATTGTCTGTTTAGACACTCCTTTTTGGGTTTTCCTGTTTAGGATTCCCACCTTCTTCCTAGAGTAGCTCTTGGAGGAGTCTTGTTTGTCTAGTCCACTATCCGGCATTTTTCCAAGCCACATCTTGCCTCTACAGTGCAGTCCTGCTTAGGATTGGGTTTTCCATGTGAGCTGCAGCAAGTGGAACACTAGATCTGTTTAGATCTAGCTTGTACTGGTGCCTCTTCTCAGTGAATGTGTCTTTTAACCTCTTGGAAGAGTGCATTAGTGGGTTGAGCTTCAGATCCACACATTGGCAGCAGGCCAAAGCATTCTCAAGGCCTATAACATAGTCCCTCTTCCATGACTACATTATTTGCAAAGAGCGGAGTTGCAGGGTGACTTGGCATCATTTTAGAGGAGAGATCTCTAGTGATTGGATCTTCATTTCACTGTGGTGATCCGTGTATTGGACAACCAATCCATGCTATTTCAGATATTATCTGTTGCATATGTTATGATTCATAATTTTCTGAATACTTCTGCAGATCTGTGACTTAGATCTCAGATCTACTCACCGTTGTTCATGTTTTGTTGAGATCCCCAAGGGGAGTGTATAGAGGAGCCTATCTTGTACATGGATTTGAAATAGATCTATCATTTTATGTATAGATCTACTCTAGATCTAAGTTTTAATCTACTGCATTCTTCAGTAATGAAAATAACGTTTTCAAGCTTATTCTACCATTTCATGTTGTTGTAGCAGCTCATTTTGAGGCTTTTGTGTGGTACATTCTTTCTATATCTGTTATACACTGTATAAGCTACATTGTAGATATAATTTGTTGATGTATAGTTGAAATATGAACCTCCATGTTGGTCTCACACTTGAAGATTGATAAATCGCATTATTTCTAAAGCAGTCCACTGCATATAGCTGCAGCCCCTCTCTTTGGGTGTCTTTAAGCTAGACTAGGCTGTGGGAGATCTGTTTAACCCACATAGTTTAATTTGTTGTTGCTCTCCTTTTGGATTTAGATCTTAGATGAGCTGATCTAAGGGATCCAGGAGCTACAAACTCATTTTTGTGCTTATATTTCTCAGGAGCGCGTTATTTCAGCAGGCCTGTTGTGCAATCCCAATTTTGGGATATTACAAAATATGAAAGGAAAAATCATATCTATGTCTCAACAAGCTATTGTATCAAGTCCCAAACCACATCATGTCCATTTTTGAATATAGATACACTATAAACTCCTTCAACTAGATATCAAATGCCAAGCCACACTCTAATAAATCATCAACAAGCTCAATAAGACATCATAGACAACAAGCAACAGGTAATTCATCATCTATCATACAACACCACTAATGCCTTCCTATCTCTCAGGATGGAACACAACAAGAATGTGAATCATCACTACATACTATCATTTGTAACCATACGAGTTTCTACCAAATAGATCTTTTATCATCTAACCCCTGTGAATTATGTATATATCATTAAAAATCATCATTCAAGTTGTCACTACAAGTCTAGATCCTAACTGTCATATCATGTTACTTTTTCCAGGTGTCAAGAATACCAAACAAATTCCAAAATATCAAAGCACATACAAAATTAAAGAGAAACAGTCTATTTTTTGTTCAAATATTCAAGATAAGCAAGGCAAGATCAAAGGTATCTCTGTCACATTGGTTAAGAGAATAAGTCACAAAGCTGAACCATGAGATCTTTGCATAATTATAAAACTAATCATTGAAAAATACATTTTCCAATATAGAAACACCCAAATCGATCTCTACATAGAAATCAAGTATCTTTGAATACACGTTATATGCAAACTACCATTAAGATCTCAACACAATATGTAGTGTAAGGTCTCTGCATACAAAAAGTGATCAAACATCCATTAAAAGAACTATGAAAGATAGTCTCACTGCCAATTCTATACATACTCAACTAGTCATAATGTAAACAATTTTTCTGCATCATTCAAGAGTCCGTTGTCCCTACATATAATATTCAATCATTTCATAAACATGCTCTTGTAAAACAATTAAGAATCCTCTCAAAACTTGCCTTGATTTCAAACACTGATCTCATATCTCTGCTTAAATCTAAACAAGGAAAGTGACTGAATCCTACTTTCAATCATTCAAAGCGTCATATCACTCTTAACATATTTGGGAAGGAATAAAACACATTATGCAACAAAGATAGATCTAGAACCAGATACCATTCAAGCTACAAACCAGTCTATGCTACTGATCTACAACATTCATATCTCTACATACAATCAAGATATCATTTGCATAGAACAAGGTAGTCTAAAAAAGTAAAGACAAACTAAATTAATCAAATAGTATTGTATATATTTTCTCCATATTACACCTACAAGGACACATATATTCATCAACTCATTAAACAAGCTTCAAATCTCTGGGATCTGAGTCTCCTCATGCTCCTGGTGCACTCTTGATAAGAGAGAATACTAAAAATATGCACACACCTTTCTCTTGATGGACCTCCTTTATATAGTTATTTGAACCTTCAATACATCATAGTAAAAACCATTGTATTTCAAATACCGTAGGCAGGAATTGATGATGGAATTTTGACCTTTCTAAAGGATTACCTTGGGTAAATACAATGGTTTGGCTCAAAGATTTGCTTTTTCTCTACGCTCACATACAGTAGTGTTCTTCTCTCCTTTGAGAAGGGAATTATAACTCATGTTTTGTACACAATACCTACATTACGATATGGATTAACTCTCCTCCAGTACCAACAACATGTTTTACCCTGTTTCCATGCCTTAAAAGGTGTTAAAATAGGGTCAAACTTTGACCAAAATTTCTCCAACTTTAGACAAGCCTTCTCAATCATCTATGGGTCATGTCAAGCCTTGATAAGGCTTAAAAAACACCATAAAATCATTAGGCCTTCATCAATCAACCTCCTATGTTTCCTTATTTTTCTTCTCCTTTAAGCAACTTCAAACCTTGTCCATCCTTCCATACCTTGTGCAAAATTTTGAAACTCATATTGAATCATAAATACACCTCTATAATTATGAATAGAACACTTGCAATACCTTTATAATCATGAGGAAATATCCTCCATTCAACACCTACATCAATTCTACTAATAAACAAGAGACATAGTGATAGGAAATATTCCTTCAACCATATTATCCTGCTCTGATCAAGTATATCAAACATGCATTATGCACATCAATTCATATAATCTATTAAAGCATCAATCATAAATATAGGGTAGACATCAGAGTAGGTTTCCATCAAGGACAAAAATAGAGCCATAATGCGAACAACTAGTTTCTGATATCTTCACCAAACCCCTTGCTCAAGAACCTTTTGAGTATTTAAGGTAGAATTTAGGAGTGATTTCCCTCTCCCTTCTTAATTATACCTTCTTCACAAGTAAAAAGGATAGTTGTCCAAATCAGTACAGGGATATATGAATACTAATTATCAAGTTTCAAAGTAGCATACAAGTCCATAAGAATCCCACCTTAATAGAACATAATCATAAGGGGATATTAGTTGTAGGGGGAGTATCTAAACTCTTTCCATTGATGTCAAAGGGGGAGAATGAGAAAACATTGAATGAGAAGACATTGGCATGATTATATACTTTGTGGTTCTTGATACAAATATGTTTAGAGGGAGAGAACGCAATTGATATCTTAGAAGCAAAGGGGGAGAGTGAGAAAAACAACATTACAAACCAACAACAGGATTAGTATGAACAAGTGATGTGTTTTCCATCCATGGCCTACAATTTTTAGCAACAATGTTTGGTGGTGTTTCCACCAATTCCAAAGGGGGATATTGTTGATAAAAGTGTTTTCATTGATGTCAAACCTAGTAATTGTTGTCAAGTGAACAAGTAAATACAAATTAATGGTGTTTTGTTGAGATTTGGTGAGAGTTTTTTGATGATGAGATGTAGCATATCTCGAAGTAATTTTGTCTATAGGTAAATTTTTCAAGATCACATGAAAATTGTTTAGTTGGATATCCCTCTCAAAGACATTTCCAATAGTATATGGAACTTAGTCAGCTCCTCAATGATTTATGATAAACATTGTTTCAAAGTGAAGGAGGTCTATGTTGGCTAAGATATTCGAAACATCTATAATTTTGGAAGAATATATAACGTCCAGATTGTTGAATAAATATGGGAATTTCTGATATATGTGACCACCAACTATTGGAATTATCTAGGACATCCGTATATCTAGAAATTTGGTACATATTGGGGTTGGCACAAAGGAAAATTTTGAAGAATAAGAAGATCTAGACTGATTGAAGTGTACTTTCCTCATGGTTCCGATCAATGCACAGTTCTATAGAGGGAAATCCAAGGAATCCTCCCATCTAGGTAATCCAGGTATTCAACCCTCAAAATTTTAATAAAGGAAAAAGATGAAAAACACCCAGATGTTGGATTCCTCTACATACAAATGACACATTTATCAATGTATTTGATGAAGTGGCAAAAGTGACAATGGGTAGATTATGATTGGAGGACTTGGATGATGTGGAAACCAATTGGAAGGATAGGTCAACATAATGACAATGTGGCATGACATGTCACATACACATTGCATGAAGGTTTTGTATTTTCAGGTACCCAAATGGACCTTTTTTGAGTGACAAATGGCACCATTCACATGGTGACACGTGGCATGATTTATGACATAGAGTGACATCTAGAGGGATAACTTAGAATATGTGACACATATCACACTAAAAAAGGTTTAAGTTGAGTAGGCTATAGACAAAAGGCGCAATGGTGCATTAGCTCACTAAACAGAATTTGAGAGAAAAAAATATGTTACTAGACATACATATTCACGTCGTGACATGGAGATTAATTCATGTTCTCGATGAGATGGGGTACGACACTATGGCGTGGTTAATAGAGGTTCTAGACAATAATTTCTCTATTATGCAAACAAACATATTTGTGTTCATGCCTTGGAGGATTAACATATATGTCACGATGACTCGTTGGTGATGGGGTGAGGCAAGATATGGAAGGTGATAAACATAAAAGGAACACATCATGGTTAATAAACATGAAATTCATGCTTAGGGCCTTTTTGAATAATGAAGAAAAATCTGAAAAACACATAACCCAGACCCCTTTCCGTTCTAGAGACGGGTAGTGATGATGTGGTAGATATAAAATGTGGCCAAGTGATAAAGTGACATGTGGAAAATAGGTGACCATGACATGACTAATTTTATGACATGGCAGGTTCATACACTTGACACATTGCAAGTGTTTTTGTCTTGATTTGGTGGACAAGTGGCCTATTTCTAGGTGACATGTGGCACCATTCATAAGATTCCACATGGAATTATGGCATAAGCATGATGTTAGCATGTAAAAGACCTCAAATTGTTAAGGATTCAGTTTTGAAGTCGTAGTAACATGCAAAATAGAGCTAAAGACTTAGGGATCAGGAAATTTGGCACTACAAATTTTTGTAATTTTGGTATTCTATATAGTTTTAAATTTGATGTTCTAGTTCCAAAATTAAAAATCACTAAAGGACATCATAAATAGAACAATAGTCCATAAATAGCCTAACTGAGTTAAACATAGATGGAAAAACAATTAATAGTATTAGAGAGTTCAACAAAGAGAATATCAATTAATTATAAAAATAGAAATAAAATCAAAATTATTGTTAAACTTAGAAATATCAAATCAATTGAAGATAGAATCAAACAAATAACTTTAGAAATAGAAACAACATTACAAAGATTGTGTTTGGGAATATTGGATCAAGAGAGGTAATGGAATGAGTGTGAGATGAAGTAATCGAGATAATATCATATTCAGTATGTGTGGAAGTGAAAAATCTGAGAGAGTAGTGAATGTGTGTCTAAAAGAGATAAATAGAGAATTATTTCAAAAATATTTGTAAAATAGAAGCCTCAAGATATTAGTTTGAAATTTTATGAAAGATTGATCTGAAAGGTTGTGCAGGTAGGTGCTTGAATAACATGGAGTTTGTGCTTCCTTTCAATTGGTGCTAATAAATAGGGAGTTGGTGTTTCCTTCATAATGGTGCCTGTAATAGTCAATAAGTTGGTGCTTGTAGAAATAAAGGAGGTTGAAGCCTTTATAAGTTGTAGGCTACAAAACTTGATGTAATATGAAGTTGTAGCTTTACTTTTTCATCATAATAAAAAAAATATTGTGGTTTTCCTAGTTCGGTTTCCATGTTAAAAAAATTTGTCCAGACTTTATGAGATTGGTGGGATGGTATTTTTATGATGTTGCTAAGTATTTTTCCTTTGAGTAAGAATATTGTTAAAATTTGTTAAAAGATTGATTCACCCCCCCCCCCCCCATATTATTCTCCTAGTTTATAACAAATGGGTGAGTCGACTAAGTCAAAATAGTTGACCAGAATGAAGGAGTTGTTTGAGTGGAAAGACTTGACTAGAATGAAAGAATTGACCAAGTTGAAAGAATTGATTGGAATGAAAGGACCAACTGAGTTAAAATACTCAACCAAAATGAAAAATTTCACTAAGTTAGTAGATTCAACCAATGTGGATATTTCAACTCAACCAAAAACCAACTAGGCAGGATCACACATCAACTAATTTTTTGTCTTGCAGACTAATCACATCAAAAAGTAATAATGCAAGAAATAAATGCCAAAGTGTTCCTACTAATTATTCCCCAACTAGAATTTAGTATGCCTCAACCTAACCAACCTATAAATATGGGTGTTTATTATGACTTTGTCACTTTGAATTTTACGCCTAAGCAATCGAACAACATAATTGCAAACCAAAAACTCGATCTATCAAATTTTGTAACCATAGAGCCCAATGAAACACTCAAAATCACTCCACTTGCAAAAATGTTGAAAATTATGGGACAAATATACTCAATGGAAACTCTAGTTGAGTTTAGAATTAAAAATTCATTGAACAAGGTAATTATGATAGATCTTGAGTTTCTCATTGCATAACATTAGGTATGATAAGATGGAAAAAGTTCCATGGGAGAAACACACAAAAAAATTCATAGATTGGGGGAAGGAATTTGGATTATGGAATAAATAAAATTAGAAGATCAATTTCGCTCATAGCAGACATTATTTAGGTTCCACATTATTTGCAAATTTTGGGGGATAGAAAGAAGATGCAAGAAAATTCATCATAATTCAATATCATGGAGGATAATTTTGGTTGGAATGATAAGGACCAATCATAGCTAGTTTAATTCATATAATAATTAGGCTAACTCATGGAGGTGATAGGGTGCCAAACAAAAACAATCCTTCTTATCGAATACATCAACTTATTGGGTCAACACAAGCCAAGAACTAAAAGGGGCTAATTATCATACAAGACAAATAACATCATGCCAAATGGGAATGCGTCATCATATCACTTTTTTTCACCATTACAAGTTGGGCATAAAACATAAAGTTGACAATAGTGGAGGCCATAAGGAAAACCCAACAAAGTGGAACCATCCTCAACTGGTTAGAGAATTTGATAACATTATCAAGGATATCTAAAAACAATGCCTATATTTGAGAGAAGCCATCAAATTTCTTTCCTTTATGATATGGCTAGTTGTGATCCAAATGACTTTAGTCAGTGAGCCTTGATTCACAAAGAATCGAATGGAAAGCATGAATAACAATGAAAATTTTTCACCTAGCATGGTGGGTTTAATTAAATACTTTTTTACCAACTAGTTATTAAAAAAATGGGTCATCAACTTGAAGAATGTGTCCCATCAAAGGTGAGTGTAACAATAATATTTCTAAGCACTACCCAACCCTTTTTATATTCAATTATCCCTTCACATGACCAAATTATGGTGTGGGAAGGACTTGGCCCCAACACCAGTATAATTTTCATGCTAGTTGACTTAATTGGAAGTGTTTGAGGTTGAGTGTATACTATTCCATTTTTGGATGACTTGGGAAATACAATAATCCCATGTATCAAGAGATCTCCATTCAAGAAGATCAAGAAACAAGAACTAGAACAAGCTCCTGAAATAATTCTAATGATTGATCTATTACATACATGACTCAACATTAATTGAAAAGAAATCCTTTGAGGTGAACAACAATTTAATTTTGAAGATTTTTTTTTGAAGAAAAGTATTGAAAATCTTGCTGAAATTATATTAGAGAATGTCAAGGCCCTTACAGCCCATATATTAAGACCCTAATAAGGATTCATTATTATTTTATTTGTTATATAGGAAGTTAACTATAACCTTTCATTATATGCTAGAATTTTAATTGTACCCTTGGTCTCTTATATGTATACTAATGAGAGCTAGTATTGGGACCATCCAATATTGTCTTATACATTATGATTCATTGTAAAGGGAAGTTTCCCCATTGAAGTTGAATGTAATTATTGGCTTATTATCATTTTTAAAGTGCAAGACTCATAGCCATTGGTATTAGAGCATATGAACCTAGGATTTTGCTACTTCAAACAAGTCATCATGGCATTTTTGTCATATCATTTTCTTGGAGACGATTCAAACTATGAAATTTTGATAAAATTTAGTACATATTGTAAATTTCCTCTCATCAAAAATTAATATTTTGGTTCACTACAATTTTAAAGATACATCCTATGGAAGTTAGGGTTTTTGAATGGTCCTAAAATCAATTTCAAATGAGTGATCTTGGAATTTTTTCCATAGTTATTTTTGGGGAAATTTTGGATGGAAAATTTTGAGCACATTTCTAAGATATTTTAGGGATTTTTTGGTAAAAATTTCATATTCAAATTCACTAAAATTCCAGACACATACCCAAAAAAAGTTAGGGTTTCTAAATGGTTCGGACATTAGTTTCAAACAAATAATCTTGTAATATGCATTATGAATTTTTTATGTAATGCTTTAGACCATGAAATTTTGATCATGTAAAGAAAAAAATAGAGAGGTACGTCTAGTAAAATATTCGTAATTTGTTTTGCTATACTTTAAAAAATATACCTATTAGAAGCCAAGGTTTGTGAATGGTCCTCAAATCAGTTTCAAATGAGTGAGCTTGGCATTTTCACTATACTTTTTTTGGGACACTTCATATTGTCGATTTTTTTGAGATACAAATAGACATAATGAAGTGTCTCAGGTACAAATTTCAAAATCCAATTTAAAAAATTAGACACATGGAACACTTTACAAGTTCACTCTTGCAAAGAGGTAAAAAATGAACAAGTTTTGGCAAAGTTACCATAATTTTCACTTAGCACATCAAGTCTTATTCAAACTTGTGTAATTCAAAATAAGACATATCATAGTACTACATGATAAATTTTAAAATTCATTATGGCTTAAATATTGGATATATATCAAGGAAAAGGTAAAATATCTAGAAAGTCTTAAGATTAACATTTTCAAGGCACATAACTTACAAGTGATGGAAATTTTTATTGAAAGATCCATTCTTTTAGTGGCTAAAAATTGTGATAAATTGGAGTATTATTATTATTTCTCACATTCCTCAAAATAAATATCCAAAATCTACTTTACCCATTAAACCTCCTAAAGGCTCATCCATGACACATGAAAAAATATAATATGTCAAGTACTCGGTAAACAAGTTGGAAAATTAGTTTTCACAGAGGTGAGAATCAATTAAAATGGATTTTAAAGGCAAATATAGATCAAAATGAGGAAGAAAATATAAAAAGATAAAATATTTAAAAGCTAAATATGGATGGAATGGAACAAAAAAACTAGAAGTATTAAATAGGAGACTCCTTAAAATTGATAATGTGTCTAAAGTAACTCAGGAAAATAAACGTAGTATTCAAGTTGAACAACTATAGTTGTTCTAGTGGATTTAACTCTAGTTGTGGAGCTTATCATGGATTGTTTCTTAAAGGAGTGAACCTTCTCAAAGTTGAATTAAAGTAATTTTACGGAACAAAGGTCTTTAGATTGGCACACCAAATAGAGAGAAACTTTGAATTCCATAACATGATGGATGGTAAGAGAAGAATTCACCTAGGATCTTTGAACTTTGAGATTAAACCCTATCAATGGTATTAATGGGTTTTTAAAAGGAAGCCCCATTCTTATCCTTATACTTGGGGTTTATTCACAAAAGACTTAAAAGAACAATATGGAAAGCTTGGGAGTAATATTACTTCAATCAATTGACAATAATCTAGCAATCTAGTGATATTGAAGATTATAATTTAGAATTTCATGGTTTTGTGGCAAGGGTGGATAATATAAATGATGAATATTTTTTTGAATCTTACAAGAGTGGATTAAATAATACATTAAACATGATAGTTTACTAATATATTAGGAAAATGTTATGGAAAATATGCAATTTTCTCATCATATTCAAGCCAAAAATAAGGCCACAAGAAAGTATACCATGGGAGCATACACGAGAAGTAGAGATTATTTTGGGGTTCATAATACAACCTTACCTAAACCTACTCAAATATCATAGAAGAAATAAAGGAAATAAGAGCAAAAGGACTATGATTTGACTGTAACAAAAAATGGTCAAAGGGGAATAAATGTCAAGAAACAAAAATTTTCACGTTAGAAAATAATTATGAAGAGGAAATGAATACATCTTCACTAAGAAGTGAGGAATTTGTGAACTTAAAGGAGCATGAAATATAGATAGAAATTGTGCACACATATGATTAAGAAAGGTGTGATATATTTGTTCATGCATTGGTAAGTTTTTTATCTCCCCAAACCCTGAAGATTGTTGGTTACATTAAGAAGAAAATTGTCATGGAATTTATTGACTTGAATAGTACCCATAACCTCATTGATACAAGAATGACAGAGGACCTAAATTGTTTTTCATATTGAGCAACATATTTTCAAGTTTCACTTGCCAATGGAGAGAGTATTGGTTATGCATGAAATTTCCACAACATTAAACTAGGCATGGGAGAATATAAAATGGAAATCCAAATATATTCCATTCCAATTGGAGGTGTAGATGTTGTCATAGGGATTCAATGGTTGAGAAACTTGGGTAAAGTTTATAAAAAGTATAATATTTATTCATGAGATTTAAATTGGAATGAATTCAATATGAGCACAAAGGGTGAATATAGACCTTCTCAAGTCATCAAATCTTATACAATGGAAAATTTCATTTAGGGTAGTGATGGATTTGTGATTAAATTGTAATTTATGGAAAATTAAGTAGGAGAATGAAAATATCCCCATGGAATAAAAATTCACCTTCGAAAATTACTATAGGGCCTTCCTAGAAAGGAAATTCTCCTAAAAATATGGTAGTGATGCAGTTGTGTTTAAATTTTAATATATGGAAATTAAGCAAGAGGATGAAAATATTATTTTGAAATAAAAATGCACCTTGGAAAAACACTATAGGGCATTCCAATAAATTCCCAAAGGTTTTTCCTCATCTAGAGATCATGAAATTGCAATTAAAGTAATACCTAGAATTACTCCTAATAAAAGGTCTTATATCCTCACCAAAAAAATGGGAGATTGAAAAAATGGTACAAGAGATGCTAGATTCAGGTATTATTCAACATAGTAGTTCATTTTTAGCTCCAATAGTGATGGTGAGAAGAAAAAAGATAATTATTGGAGGATGTGTTTTGATTATAAATATGTAAACAAAATCATTATTAAGGATAAATTACCTATCCTAAATATTTATGAGAAATTACATGAGCTTCATGGAGTGGCTTATTTTACAAAGTTTGATCTCAAATCAATATGACACTAGATTAGATTAATGAAATAATACATTCACAAAATAGCTTTTAGAAAACATGAAATAGACTATGAGTTCTTGATCATGCCTCATGGGTTGACTAATGCTCCTCCTACTATTCAAAGTCTTATGAAAAAAATCTCTCGACTCCATATTAGAAAATTTGTTTTGGTTTTCTTTGATAATATTATAATTTATGAAAAATTATGGGAAGAAAACATTAAACACGCGGATAAAATTCTAAAAATTCTTGTGAACAATCAAATTGTATGTAAAAATATCCACATGTTCTTTTGGAAAAAAAATAGAGTATTTGGGTCAGATTGTTTTAATGGAATGCATTAAGGTGGAAACTAAAATATCGAAGCTATTACAGAATGGTCGATTCCTAAGAACATCAAGGGTCTTAGAGGAATTTTGAGAGTTACAAGATACGATTTAAAATTTGTTAAGAACTATGTTTGCACTACACCCACTTGGATCTCTCTTGAAGAAAAATTCATTTGCATGGAACGATGATGTCAGGTCCCTATAATATTAGTATAGCCCCCATATTATTATTTTTCCCCATAGAACCCAACTATTGTTATTGTTGTTCCCTTACATTATTATTGTTAGGTGGGCCCTAATTATATTCTGACTCTTTGGACTCTTATATATACCAAGGAGGTCTTGTCATTTGAATCATCCAATAAATTTTCATTTATGTGATGTAAAGAGAGGTCTCCCCTCGAAGTGGCCTCTTATCTAGTTGTTGATCTAATTTTCTAATGTTTATGTGCTATTTTTATCTGGATATATAGCATTTGGTATCAAATATTTTGATTCTAGTGTTTTGTTGCTTCAAACAGGGTATTGTAGAATTTTTGTTATAATTTTTCTTTTAAGCTTTAGACCGTGAAATTGTTACCATGCGGAGAAGAAATTTGGATGAACATCAGGTCACAATTTTAGACCTTGGTTCACTATGTTTTCAAATATATGATATAAGGAATTTATGGTTTATGTATACTCTAGAATCTAGTCTCAAACGTGTTTTCTAAGGGAAATCATCATAAATTTCTCCTCGAGCATCATATTTGAATTTTTTCAAAAGTGAATAAAATCGTACAAAATTTATTTTTTCAGGTATGGCTTTTAGGGATGAAGGTTAAAACAATGACACATGACATCCCATAAAATTTCACTATACTGAAACCATCCATAATCAGGTCATTGTGGGAGATTTGGCATAAATTTACCTTGAAGAATTAAATCTTGGTATAACTTGTGGGGTTGGAAAGAAGACACAAATACCTACCTCAAGACATAATTTTAGACCTTGGGAGGCTGGAATCACAGAGATACAATAGTTTCAAGTTCACACATATCAACAAGCGCTCAAGATCTTAATAAGTGTGTATTTTTAAATTTGCACAATTTTTGTTTGAAAAATCAGTTTGAAGTGATTCAAGGGGCATAAAAAAGCATAGATATCATTATTTGGTTCCAAAATCACTCAATAAAAATGATACACCCATCAAGCCAAAAGAAATATCTACTATGACGCATGAATAAGAGAAATAAATGCAACATGATATATCAAAAGTACGTGAACAAGTGCAACAATTTTCGCTTTCACAGAGAGAAACCAAAAAAGAATTGGAAGCTAAGATGGATGGTTTAGGAGAAAAATTAAAAAGGGGCATGGAAAGTTTGAAGGATGGTTTAAATTCATAAATGGAAGGTTTGAATGAAGGTATAAAAATGTTTCTACAATAAATGATTCCTAGTGGTGATAAGGTATTCCATGAAACTCATGATGAGAAAAAAAGGAATGTGAATCGTGATTTTGGAGACTCTAAATTTGGGTTGAAGACCAACCATATTCCAAATATCTATATGATGAAGTTTTATGGAGAGGACCCAGTAACGTGGATACTACATATGGAGAATTTATTTGATATACATGATGTATAACACATGCAAAAGGTACACATTTCATCTTTATATTTAGAACCTAATCAACTTGTGTGGTATTGATGGGTTTGATCTCGTAAGTCACTTGTCACTCAAATAATTTTTACGAAGGAATTGATAGTGTATTATGAGGATACAAAGAGAAATACCTTATTTATCCAATTGATAAATCTCAATCAAAAGGTTTCAATTGGAGATTACATTGAGGACTTCTAAAAATTCAATATCAAGTTAATTTATATTCTAGAGGAGCATCTGACTAATGTCTTCATAGGAACTTTAAAGGATAACATCCAACATGAGGTTCACCTTTGGAAACCTAAGTCATTGGAGAAGGAATTCAGGGTGGTAAGAAAATTTTAAAGAAACATTATGGCAACAAGGATGTCTACCACTCACAACTATAAACATGGAAGTGTTGTCACTCCTAGCCTCCCACAACTGACAAGGTTTACACCACAACAACTAGAGGAAAAAAGAGCAAAGGGGATTTTCTACATTTGTGATAAAAAATACAGTAAAGGTCACAAGTGTGCTTAGAAGAAATTATATTATATATATTGTGAAGAGGAGGAAGAAAAGGAACAAGAAACATCCAAAGAAGAAGATATACACCAAGAACCAACCCCAAGGGTTGAAAAAAAAGAAATGAATCTGACCATGTCTTGTAATGCATTAGATGGAATTACCACTCCTCAAAATCTCAAGATAGATGGATATATCAATAAGAATACGGTAATAGTTCTAATTGATTTAGGTAGTACCCATAATTTTATTCATTTTAAGATAGCCAAGGATTTGAATTTCTTTCCATATCAAACATTAGAGTGTCAAGTGATGGTTGGAAATGGAGGAACTATAAATTGTTTAGGGAAGTTCCATAATAGGAAGATAACCATGGGGGATGATGTATTGAATAGTTCAATGCTTTCTATTCCAATGGTTGGTGCCAATGTTGTATTAGGAGTCCAATGGTTAGAATATTTGGGGGCAATAGATTTTAATTTTCAAGCACTTTTCTTGAATTTTTTTCTAGGAAGGAAAGGAAATTGAATTAAGGGGTATCATCGGGAAATATGGGAATATAATCAACTCTAATGGCATGAAATATTTTTTGAAGAAGGAAAAATTAGGGGTAGTTGCATATTTATGCCCACTAGATGTTTGAACATCTAATTCATTCATTTCTCCAAATATCTAAAGAGTCCTTGAAAATCATTCCGAGTTATTTGAGGCTCCAAAAGGTCCCCCACCTATTCACGATCATGATCATGTTATTCACTTGATTCTAGGATGTGTCCCTCCAAACATCATACCTTACATATTTCCTATGCCTAAAAGAGTGAAATTGAACGTATGGTTTTAGAAATTCTAGAGGCAGGTATAATTCAATCGATCCAAAGTTCTTTCTCTTCTCTAGTAGTTTTGGTGCACAAGAAGGATGAATCATGGCATATGTGTCTAGATTATAGAGAGATCAAAAAGCTCAGTATTAAAGATAAATTTCTCATTCTTATCATTGATGATGAAATGTTGAATGAACTACATGGAGAAATTTACTTCACCAATATGTATCTTTGTTCAGGATATCATCAAATTAGAATGAAGATGAAATACATTTGAAAATAACATTCATAACTTATGAAGGTCTTTATGAATTTTTTGTCATGACTTTTGACCTTACTAATGCACATTACACATTTCAAGGTTTGATGAATTATACTTTCAAACCCTTCCTTAGAAAATTTGTGTTAGTATTTTTTGATGATATACTAATCTACAATGAGTCTTGGTAAGATCATGTTCAACATGTTGATGGGGTTCTCAAACTATTAGAGGAGAAACAATTGTATGAAAACCCCTCCAAATGTTCCTTTGGGGTACAGGAAGTGGAATATTTGGGTCATATTGTATCTCATTAGGGTGTTAAGGTAGACCCTAACAAAATTAGAGCCATCAAGGAATGGAAAACCCCCACAAACTTAAGGCATATTTGAGGATTTCTCGAGTTGACAAGGTATTATTGAAATTTGTTAAGAATTATGGAATCATCTACAAAAAAGGGAAACAAAATATTGTTGCAGATGCACTCTCAAGAAGGGATGAGGACGTGCAGGCATTGCTTTGTTAAATTTCTATTATCCAACGTAATTAGATAAATGAAGCAAGGGATGAATGGAATAATGGTGAAGAGGTGTGGAAACTCATTCAAATTTTGCAACAAGATCCTAGTGAATCTAATACATTTATCTAGAAAAATGATTCACTGTGTTACAAAGATAATTTATATCTATGTAATAACTCCCAAATCAAATAAAAGGTTCTTTTGGAATTGTACACCTCTCCCATAGCAGGGCACTCGGGATTTTTAAAAACTTACCACAGGGTCAAGAACGATTTTTTTTTGGGATGACCTTAACTATGATATTTAGAAGTTTGTGGCAGAAAGTTTGGTTTGCCAAAAAATTAAAGTTGAGACAATTAAGACCGCAAGTATTTTACAACAAACGGAAAACCAAATATTATTTTAAGTGACATAGGTCCCATTTTCACTAGAAAATTTTGGTTAAAATTATTTTCCTATCTTGGTACTCAATTATCTCATAGGTCATCTTATCATTCTCAATTTGATGGAAAAAATGAAATAGTGAACAAATGTTTGGAATTATATCTTGGTTTCTTTGTATTTGGTAAACAAACACAATTGGTCAAGCAGTTACCTCTAGCAGAATGGTGGTATAACACTTCCTTCCATACTGCAAAAAAAATGATCCCATTTATGGTGCTTTATGAATATCATCCATCATCCATCACACATATTTAAGAGGAAATTATAAGGTTCAAACAATGGATGATCACATCGAGCATCAACAACAAGTTCTCCAATTCTTAAAGGATAACTTGAATTTGGTGCAAAATCGAATGAAACAATAGACATATCAACATCACAGTGAAATAAGTTTTGATGGGGGATATTGAGTATTTTTATGACTACAACCATGTAAACAAATGTCCCTCAAGTAAGCTAAGAAGGATAATAAATTATCACCCAGGTATTATGGCCCTTAAAAGGTGTTGCAAAAGATTGGTACTATGGAATAAAAATTGGAGCTACCTACATCTTCATGAGTACATCCAATTTTCCATGTTTCATGCTTAAATAAGGTTATAGGGAGCGTGATCCTAGTTAAAACTATATTTCTAGAAATTTATGAGGAAGGAAAAATCATATTGGATCCTGAAGAAATCATGAAAAACAAGAATCTAACAGTTACGAAATTGATCAATTTCAAGTATCTCATTAAGTGGAAGAACTTACTTGATCAGATTTGGATCAAGGACCTAAGTGATATCTCAAATTTCAATGTGTTCGAAAGTGTGCCAAACCAAAGTGACCAGATAGATCTCGTCTTCCTGATTCTGGCGCCGTGAACGGTTCTAAAAACCAACACCGTATGAAGAAGTTATCGCGATTTGAAAAGTCCAGTAAACTGCAATTTCTGGCTTTTGAACAAGTTTGACTCAGTTTTTTGGAAATTCAAAAAAAAATATTCTAGGGAATATTCCTGGAATAGTCCTCGTAATATTCCTAGAATATTCCATTTGGACCAATCAAATCATTCCAAGTGGCATGTTATAGTTTTTTTGATGAGTAGCACGTGTTCTTTTAAGGGCCAATGGGATGCTGCCACGTGGCAGGCCCGGAGGCCGCCACGTGGCCCATGCACAATGTAATAAAATTTCTATGGGTTTCTATGGCTCGACCCTGATACCTCTCTGCATGCACTCGAGTGCTCTACCATTTTATCTATCTGATGGATCTTAACTATATAAGAACTCGGCGTTTGTTTAAACGGTAATGAAAATATATTTGGGGGTTGGAGGGGCCAGCCCCTCCCCCCATGGCCACTGGCTCGTGACCCTGGGAAAAATATTTAAGCCCTAACCATCAACAATACTCCCAACATTTATGTTTAATGGTCACATGTCACGTTATCAAACCGCAACAACAAATTTTAAACACCGACCGCAAACAATTCATGTGACCACATGACTCATCACATGGCGGAGTCTACTGCGAGGGTTACGCTGGCGGTTATGGGAGAAATCCGGTTCTACTCCACATCCAACTCCAGTTTCGGTGTTTAGTTCCACTCCAATGCAAACCATGACCGTGACCGCAGGGTATGGGGCCATGTGGCCACCCCAACAGTCCATTAAATGCTAACGATTTTCTTCGGCGAATTTTTAGCTGGAGCGCCATTGTTGTTGGAAATCCCAAATCTATCTACAGTTAACTTCAGTCTCTCTACATTTTGTGGAGGATTTTTGGGTGACATAGGGAAAAATGAGTTTAGGCTCTATCTTGAGCAAGATTTGACTAATTTTTGAGTGCCAATAGTCAATTTCGACTATCTCAGACATTCCAGAATCATTGGTGAGAGTTGCAGAGCCATCATAGGATTTTTTTAGCAGGTTTTTGCTTTAGATAAGTTCTATGGGCCACTAGGGCCACTAGGGACCAACAGTAGTTTGAGCCCTTTTCAACAATCCAATAGTCATTTTTGGATGTTTCAGATGTTATGGTTCTAATGGTGTGGTTTGTAGAGCCTGTAGAGGACTTTTGAAGGCCGATATGCTTCAGAGAAGTTCCAGGGGCCACCAGGGCCAGCAAGTGCCAATAGGAGAATGAGGCTATCCAGAGCAACCAGTATCCATTCTCAGCAAAAAAATAGTCATTCTGACTATTTTGAGCTTTCTAAATCCAATGGAGGGATTTTCATAAGCTTTTGAAAACTTTTGAAGGTCAAGATGCTTCAAAGAATTTTTCAGTGACCCTAGTTCCAAGGGGTACCACCAGGTGTTGGAGGTGAAACCGGAGCAGCCAAAGGCCAATTTGTGCAAGTGAATAGTTTGTTCTGACTATTTTGGAAATTTTGAATCCAATGAAAATATTTTCAGAGCCATTTGAATACTTTTGAAGGTCAAATATCTATAGGGAAGTTTTGGGCAGCCGAGGGCCATCAATGGATGGAGACCTAGATTGGGGAGCCAATGCTCATTTGGAGAAAATGATCAGTCCATTTTGGAGGTCTAATATGTGCTAGAGATAGTAGGTGAGGTTTCAAGGACATAAAATAATTATGAGGGATTTAGTGCCATAGAGAAGCTCAGGGTAGCTCAAGTGCACCGATAGAAGGAATCAAATCTAAGGGAGCCTAGTTATGTTTTCAGAGTGATGACAACCATGAGAAGGATATAAATGGTATTCTAAAACCATTGGTTTAGTTCCAAAAACCATTGGAATTGATTTTGTAACTTGTAAAAGAAAATTTTCCATAATCCCAAAGAGCCAAGTCAAGATGACAAGAGCTCAAGGAGAAATAACCCACGATATTCGGGAAAACTCCTAGATTACATTTTCTGTTATGTGTTGATTTTTATTTTTTGCATTATATGGTTGTTTCACATGTTTAAATTCAGCAAAAACAAATGGACTTAAGGCAGTTAAACAGTTAAGAAACATACACTTGTTTCAAGTATAAAATTCCGCAAAAGTCAAGTATAAGCTAGATCTTTTATTTGTTTGATTGAATGGGAGGCTCTTGAAAAGAATAACAAGTTATCCAACCCATTTTTAGATCATATTGGTATTAGAGCATAGTTTCTTTCTTGACAGAGCACGATTTTTCTTGTTTGACTTCAAAGGTGTTTAATAGTGTAAGGACTTGACTGTTTGCAAACTGACTGTTGCTTGGGTTTGCTAGAGGTGAAGGGAGAGCTACTGTTAGCTAAGTCCATGAGAGGAAAAGAAT
Source organism: Pinus albicaulis (assembly GCA_034641835.2). Classification (NCBI taxonomy): domain Eukaryota; kingdom Viridiplantae; phylum Streptophyta; class Pinopsida; order Pinales; family Pinaceae; genus Pinus; species Pinus albicaulis. Next base: position 910,510,147 of record CM076573.1, on the reverse strand, counting down.
GAAGAAGGGCTAAAGGCATTCTCCTTACCCAAAGGACCTCAAGGAAACCCTTGAAGTACAAGAAGGGATTGTTTGCAAAATGCTACTTGAAGAAGAGCTTGACTCTACAACCATATTGTTTTTAAGCTTTTTCAATTGTTTTGAAAGCTTTGGAATTGTTGATTGAAGTTATTTTGTTCATTTTCATAATATGAAAACTTCATCAAGTGAGTTTTCAAAATCCTCCTCCTTCACAAGATTCTTCGATGAAGACATGAAGCAAGACTTCTACATCCTGAAGGAGATGGTGCAAATTTTGTAAGAAGATAGAATAGGAATCACTAGACTTCGTGAGCAATTTTTTGCTATGAAGAAAGATAAGGAAGAAATTCTTCAAAGAATGCATGAAATGGAGATGCAGCTCCATCAATCCCAAGAGGCTTTGACCAAGAACATGCGTGAAGCAGAGGTAATTCACTCAAATTTGTCTTCAGTTTCCTCTTCAGATATATGTGTTGGTTCATTTGAAAAGAACACTAGAGGTATAGGGTCCCAGTTGATGTTTAAAATGGGATATGGAGGCAAGGTTTTAGGAAAACATTCACAAGGCATTATTTATCCTATTTTGGTTGAGTAATGTTGGCTCGAGGGGTCCTAACCCTAGTTCGGAGTTTAAGGTTTGCCAAAAAACCCCTATACCACTGGCCCTTTTAGCAGTGACCTGCTTGCCAACAAACCCCTATACCACTGGCCCTTTCGGCAGTGACCTACTTGCATAGGCCAAAGTCTCACCTGAAGTAGTATGGGAGGTTGTTGGAACCAGGTTTCTGCACCCTAGGAGAGAGCAGGTAAGTCAAGACGGTCCATGATTATCATATCTATTTAGCAAGAAGTTGTTCACAATGTTTTCAATATATAACCAGAACGTCGCTATCAGAACTACTTAATAGGTTCGCATCCACGTGCACACTACCAGTTAGGATCACAGAATAGTATAATCGCAACAATTTAACAGATCATAGATACATACACCAGAAACACAGACAGTTTGAAACTATTAACAGATACTTTTCATGCTTAATCATATAACCCACGTTCGCATCAATCATAACAGAACAGATCCAGCTAACATCAGATGTCCACAATACTTCCACATATATATTACTACCAAAATCTGCTTACATTCCCAGAATACCACCTGCACACACAACCAGCAGGGTCTGCACATAGCCAGCAGGAGTCCTAACCCAAACAAACCTACCACATATCTAACAATTCATGCTTTGCATCAATCTCTATTCTTTTCTACCTAAGACTCAAAAAGGTTCATCTATTTATCCTGATTTAGCCTATGCATCCAATGGTCTACAAATCGTGGTTTACAGACTCTTGGTCTACCCTTGACACATTTACAATGTGCTAGGGGATTTCACCCACCCCAAAGCCCCTGCGTTAGACTAAACAATAAAAAATTATACAAAATTCATAGCGTTTTAGGGGACCCTGTTCCAATAGTCCCCCAACAAAATCTTGTGACTCGCCCTGAGTCACGGCGGTCGTGGGTCCTCCATATTTTCCTGAAGCTTCTTGAATGCGTCAATTAGTGGGGGTAGCACCCCTTCGCTTTTCACAGCAATAGTCTGAGCTATCTCTACCAAATTCTATGAAGTTGGGCCTTCTGTAGTAGTTGCGACACTTTCCAATGTCTGGTTCAATTGTTTCACTGCAACATCCACATCATGGGATAGCTTGAGAGCCTCATCCGCCCAGTGTTTGAGGTGATCACTCAGCGCCTACTTCCGCTATCGAAGGGCCTCTATGTCATCTCTGAGGGCCTGGTTGGCACACAGTAGGGCCAAGCATTGGGAAATGACCAACGTAATCAAGGTAGCCTCCAATTGATCGAACTCCTCTTCCTTCTGGCGCAGCGTTTGATTGATTTCCCATAGGAGAGGATCACGTTGTACCTTGGTCCATAGCTGCATTGTTGTGTCCAATAATAGGGAACCCTAAGCAATTTGGCCTGTGATCACATTCATAACAGTTGTAACCATCGTAGCTCATTGGGCCCTGACCTCTGGAGGTGTTTCTGGCTCCAGCTTAGCCTGTAAGTCTGTGATTTTTTGTTCCATTTGAGCTTTGACGACCTGGATCTCTTCCCTAGAGGCTCTTAAGGCTACGTCCAACCCTTGAATCTTGGCCTGGGGGGTAGATGTGGCTGGTATTTTATTGGGAACATCGGTGCAAATTCTACCAATTAAATTCTCCAGCTCCGTCTGCGCAGCCTGTACCTTGGTTACCTCAGCCGTTTGTTCGATAATGGTCTACTCCGTTGTGCTGAGCTGATGGTGGGCCTGATGGTCCTAGTGTTGAATTTATTTAAACAATGAGCTATGTAGGACCTGCAGTGAATCATGTGGAAATCTTGCTAGATCGAGTTGGACCTCTGTGCAAGCATGTACTTGTGCTCCCAAGTCAGGTGGACTTACTGTGAGGGTTGAACCTGGTAGGGGACAGAGGCGCCTTTCTTCTACAACAAGTGCGGTGCTGCTAGCTGCGGAGGCTAAGCGGGCCTGGACCAAACTAGTTTGTAGTGTGTCCATTTTCAGTTGCAAGGCTTGGAGCTCGGCCTAAAGTGAGTCGACCATGACTTTATGTTGCTCTTCCAGAGCCAGCCACTTGTCGTTTGTGGCCAAGGTGACTGTATCTGTGATTTTTTCTAGGTCACCTTTCGTGAGTGTAAAAATTTCATCGCGTTCTGTTCACTGTGAGCGCTGCTTCTTTTGTGGCCCCTTTTTGGTCTCATCTGTTTGTTTTTTTCCTCTGGGGGAGTCAAGACTCCGTCTCCGTATTTTTATCCGGCTGCAAATACTTTTGTGACCCTATGGTCCCTTCTTTCCCCATGCCTTTTCTTGATCTGCCAGTTCCCTTGGCTACGGTAGTTGGGGTACCCTTTGTATCACTTGCCACTGTGGTTCCCACTGTATTGGTTTTGAACCCAATCTTCCACTGCGGAGACCATGTAGCGACTATGCGATCAATATCATCGTCCACATCCATATATGGGAGCGAGACCCGAGCTTTATCTTTGTGTGCTCTAATTTGGATGTGGTGCATGGTGATCTGAAATGCCGCGATGGTTTTTTATTTGTCATACACTATTGGAGACAAGCGCGGTTGTAATATTCCAAAATTAGCATGTAACTAATTGGAATATTGATTTTTTCTTTTGACACCTAGGAGATGAATAAGTGGGTAAGGAGGCCCCTACATTTCTAAAATAATAATAAAATACCTTATCATGTGAAAAGGGATCATTATAGTAGCTATATTTCACACCCTCATGTGTCAACAGGGACAATTACATGTGGACAAGGTCAAGTTTGACCAAGTCAACAATGCTGGAATGGAAGGTGGAGATGGAGACAACACAGTGATAGTGGGAGGAAGATTCCTTGGTGAAGGAAACCCTAATGAGTGGGACCCAAGGTGAGAAGGCTTCCATTTGTATATGAGGAGTGCAAGGTAGCCATAGCAAGACATGTTATGGATTATTGAATTTGTGATCTGCATGACTATTGTGCTTTCTTCAAATGTTTAGTTGAGATTGTTGTGTTGCTTAGCACAAGGCATTCTTGCTTAGGAATTTATTCTCCTTTATTGAGAGGCCTCTTGAGGGAGCTTTCACTTCATTTCTCCACATCCAGGCTTGAGGCCAAGCTACCTCCTTTAGCCACAGCGTAGTTTCTATTTAGAGTTGGGTTGTGTTCCAGGGTGTTGCAGTGGAGGGTTGATAACACCACTTTTAGAGCTTGTTTTTCAGAGGAGGAATATTTATTTCCTTTGGGAGATCAGTGAGGAAGATTCTGGAGTTTATTTCACATCTTAGCACTTGGCCAACATATTTTCTTTCACCTACAGCACATTATATCTCTTGGACTGCGTTATTTTACTGAGCATCTGCAATGAGAGGTTGCAATGATTGATTGGAGGGTGATATATTCAGTGTTAGGATCAGCCTTTCAGTTGGAAGATCCATTGAAGGAGGTTTATTAATCTCATATATCATCTTTAGCCATCTCCTTCCAGACATCAAGTTGCAGCTGCTACTCAGCCCTAGGGCTGCACTTCGGCATTTTTACACTTTTTCATATTTCAGGAAATCCTTTCCGAATAGTCTTGAAATTGTGTTTGGGAGCTTAGATATTTTCTCCTAGCACTTCTTGAGCCATACATTTGCAAATATATCATATTTTACATTTCCACTAGTAGTGCACCATCTATGACTGTGTTCTTCTTGTTCATGAGCATTCTGCTATGTAGCATCATTTTACTTTCGGCATATGTATTCATGGGGTGCTTGTTTGCCTTGTTTATTTGAGTTGTGCCCACTTCTATTGTACATAATTACTGTTGATTTACATAATAAAATGGCTCCATGGTTTTCACACATTTTGGTGTAATATTATTCAGTGTTATTTCCATTATTGTGTTCATATATTGTTGCTTCCCCATTTGGGAATATTACAGTGGTATCGGAAAATAATCTTGGCTCAGCTTGTGGATCTTAGCCATTATGATATCAGAAGAATAAGAATTCGAAGAAAAATATCAGAATGATGGAGAGAGTGAGTTTTATCTCATCTCTTTTTAGATCTAGAAAGGACCTCAACAAGGAGGTCAAACAAAGAAGAGGAGAAAGAAGCAGTGGGAAAATACCCTTTCCTTTTGAAAAAGGAGAGAAATTGCATAAATATGGAGGACACTTGGATCACAAGATTCTAAGTGAATACCTTGTTGAGTACAAATCTCAACCTAGAACCTTCAAAAATACTCTAGCTTTCCCACAGTTCATTCAGCTGAAGGAATAAAGGGGACCTTGCAGCAAAGGGAGATTCAAGGGCAATAGGTTTATATTGTCTACTTTTGATGGGTCATATACAGCAAGGGCTTGGGAAAGAAAAATAGATGCATTCTTCCTACTACATCCAGTGGTAGAAAGAGAGGCTATAGGGATTGAAGCACTGCACCTTGAGGGTGAAGAAAAAATTTGGTGGTTCATCCATTTGAGTCATGCAAGAGCGACTACTTTTGCAGAATTTACTCAAAGGTTGATTAAAAAATTTGGCAAGGAGAAATCAGAGGAGGAGAAGCCCTCACCACCATTGAAAGAGGCATGTACCAGCGCTGATACAACTATGAAGGAGCAGCCATCATCATCAGCAGTTGGGGGAGCCAACACATTGGAGGAAGGAAATATTGTAGTCTTACAGGATGTTCCCAAATTTCACCAAGGTATGCCTAAGTTTCCATTTCTTATTATTTCGGAAAATATTATGGAGGGATGTATACCATTGCATACTGCTAAGGTGGAACAACAGAATTGCACTGCACTATGCAACCTTGAATTTTTCAAGGACAGGATGAACCATCATCCTAATGTGCCATTGATGAGCTGCACACAACACTTGAGGTTGTGGTGTGAATTTTTGGAGGATAGGATGAACCTTGTCCAAAACTATATGTTCACCCTTGAGTTGGATCATGAGATAGCAAATACACCATTGAGGAGATTAACAGTGCTTTCATTAAGCAGCAGTGAGGAGGTTTTTCCTCCAACACACTTGGATCCTTATGGATTCAAGATGGTCATTGGTGTGAGATCTTCTCTAGGAGATCTCCAAGGAGTTGCATTTCAACATCCGATGAAATGCAAGAGGAGAAATATGATTTGGGAGGATGGTAGTCTTCATTGGAAGAGTACCAAGGTAGATCCTAATGGGAGGCACCCACATTTTGATGAATGGGTGTGGATGGTGAGCAAGAGGCTGGAAAGATACTTGCAAATCTATAACACTGGGCAGCAGGAGGCTTGGCTGCGTTGGCTACTCTTGAAGGATTTTGGCCATCATGTGACATATCCTTTTTAAAAGGGTATGTGGGTGGAGGAAATTTGGCTAAGCACTTGCATCATATGGCAGCAAGGAGTATGGATGCATTGCGTTGATATGAAATTATTCATATCAATCATTATGTTTTCACCACATGATTTGTATAATGGAGGTGTGAGGAGGCAGCAAGAACTATTGTTGCTTTGGTTGCTCTTTGGAGATCTTGGGAAGATTTACTCCTATACTTTGCATAATGTTGCAGGAGTAAGAGATGGCACTATCATGGTACATAGGGGCTACTCCTTAGCCTTGGATGATCAGGAGTACTTCCACTTTTGAAGGAATTTCCTATATAAAGTAGCATTGTAGGAGATGTCTTTGACAATGGGCATGTCAAAGAATGGAGCTATGAGTTGGCAAGAGCCTATTTACATAGGCCAACAGCGCTGTCACTTGGGAGCTTGGGTTTATTGATGGAGTGCCCCTTGGATCACTTCACATATGAGGCACTTAGTGGACAATGAGGAGGTGAGAGTGATTGAATAGTGGATGGAAACATCTATTACAGAGATATGATATTCTTAACTTGGATTTCCAAGCATAAGAATGGGGATCTTCATGCAGCATATGATTCATTCCTCTTCATGGGAGTATGTTATACCACTATGGAGGACTTATTCATGGATCCATATATCATCTTACTTCCAGTACATGGTAAGATTTTATTTTTTCATTTATTGATTATCTAACACAGTATTTGCATAGTCTTACCATTTCTATTCAGTGCAATGCTCCACAAGAGGGCAAGCTTCTCATTGGGCTCCATGGTCAATTTTGGGCCAAATTATATGATGGAGACAACCATATTTTGTGTGGCCTTGGGCAAGTTTTTTATTACTTTATGTATGCTTAGTTGATACACCAAGCCATTTACTATTCACTAGTAGATGTGATGACATACACAACTAGTAATTTGTCAAGAAACATCTTGCCATGTTGTTTTCTGAAACAACAGTTAGGAAAAATACACTGTGAACACTTGTGAAACTGTTGGTACCTTTCAGCACTATATGAAACTTTTATTATTTTTCTCATTTTGATTCCATATGGTGATCATGTCCTATTCATCATATATGGGATGGTTTGGGCTAGCTTGATTCACAACGTTGGAGAAAAGGTCTTTGGAGATCTAGTTTTCTTCTTGCCACTTGAGTGCAATATTATTGTAGCCCAAGATAAACATATACTCTACACTTATCATAAGTGGAGAGGAGGAAAATTTGGGGGAGGCTATTTTGTCTACCATGTTCAGTTATTCAGCGCACCTACATTGCAGGAGCCAAAGGTGGAGGAGAAATTTCAAGAGTTGCCATGTGGGGAGGTAACTCATTTTGTATGGATGATAGCTTGGGGATGGAGGATCCACATGGGAATGATGATTCCCAATGAATTTCAGATCCCACTCCTCAAAGGGACCTCTAGACAACACCTTATTTCCTCCTTGATTATTTTACTTCTTCATGATGATAACTATCTAGCTAGCTTGCATGCTTGGGAGGGGCAATATGGAGATTTATTGATGAGACAACATATCATTCCTTGGAGGAGTTCATCATATGTGGGTGCTACATGAGGAGGAGGGAAGACTTATCAATTCTATCCTTGCATTTTCTTGAGGACAAGTAACTTTTGGGAGGGGAGGACTGTAATATTCCAAAATTAGCATGCAGCTAATTGGAATATTGATTTTTTATTTTGACACCTAGGAGATGAATAAATGGGTAAGGAGGCCCCTACATTTCTAAAATAAGAACAAAATCCCTTATGATGTGAAAATGGATCATTACAGTAGCTATATTTCACACCCTCATGTGTGAATAGGGGCAATTACATGTGGACAAGGTCAAGTTTGACCAAGTCAACAGCGCTGGAATGGAAGGTGGATATCATCTATGGAGACAGCGCAGTGATAGTGGGAGGAAGATTCCTTGGTGAAGGAAACCCTAATGAGTGGGACCCAATGTGATAAGGCTTCCATTTTTATATAAGGAGGGCAAGGCAACGATAGCAAGACATGTTATGGATTATTGAATTTATGGTCTGCATGACTATTGTGATTTCTTCAACTGTTTAGTTGAGTTTGCTATTCTGCTTAGCACAAGGCATTCATTTTTAGGAATTCCTTATCCTTTCTTGAGAGGCCTCTTGAGGGATCTTGCACTTCATTTCTCCACATCCAGGCTTGAGGCCAAGCTACCTCCTTCAGCTACAGCACAGTTTTTGTTTAGAGTTGGGTTGTGTTGTAGGGTGTTGCAGTGGAGGGTTGATAACACCACTTCCGGAGCTTGTTTTTCAGAGGAGGAAGCTTTCTTTCCTTTGGGAGATCAGTGAGGAATATTTTGGAGCTGATTTCACATCTTGGCACTTGGAAAACTTATTTTCTTTCACCTACAACGTAGTATACCTCTTGGATTGCATTATTTTAGTGAGCATCTGCAGTGAAAGGTTGCAGTGATTGATTGGAGGGTGAGATCTTCAGTGTTAGGATCATCCTTTCACTTGGAAGATCCATTAGAGGAGGTTTACTCATCTCATGTATCATCTTCAGCCATCTCCTTCCAGACATTGAGTTGCAAATGCTACTCATCCCTAGGGCTGCACTCCGGCATTTCTGCACTTCTGCATATTTTAGGAAATCCTTTCAGGATTGTCTTGAAATTGTGTTTGGGAGCTTAGATATTTTCTCCTGAAACTTATTGAGCCATACATTTGTAGATATATCACATTGTACATTTCCAGTAGCAGTTCACCATCTATGACTGTGTTTTTCTTGTTCATGAGCATTCTGCTATGTAGTAGCATTTTACTTTTGGCATATGTATTCATGGGAGGCTTGTTTTTCTTGTTTATTTGAGTTGTGCCCACTTCTATTGTAAATAATTGCTGCTGATTTACATAATAAAATTTCTCCATGGTTTTCACACATTTTTGTGTAATATTATTCACTGTTATTTCCATTATTGTGTTCATATATTGCTGCTTCCCCATTTGGGAATATTACAGCGGTCGGGAATTGATGGCTACTGCCAAGCTTCTCTAAAAAAGAACCTAGAAGACCTGATTGTCCTCGATACACTACGCGTCCTTGGAATCCCACAAGTTGGTGTACCATACTCCTTCGCAAATGTTAGGAGTGAACTCGGGGAGGACTTCTTCTTTCGGTGCTTCCCATGCGACCAATGCAATGAGCAGCAGCAGCCAAGAATAGCAGAATGGGCGCCCCTGATCCTAGGCTTCGCGGATATTTTCCAAAAGTTCGTTACACAGGTGCTAGGCCCAGTTGAAGCACACTCCTTTTTCGCACTGACGTGCCAACTGAATGACATATGCGGGGACGTTGGCAGCCTGGCATTTGCGCATTAGCTTGCATGCGAGCAACAATGTACCCATCTGCATTCCCGGGTCGCTGATGATACTGATCATGAACCCCCGAGTATTCTGTATTACATGGTAAGTCTCATGCACACTGTCAGCGATCTTCTGCTCATACTTCTTGCCCACCCGCAACATTGGGTCAGGTCCTTCCATGGGGAGGCTAGTAATTCGGTGAATTAGTGCAACATCAGTAGGGATGCAGTCCCGAATCCACAAGCTACCGTTGTGTACCAACGCGAGCAGTTGGCGTACCAAGCGATATTTAACATTGTAATGGCTGAAATGTGGCATCCTGAGCAAGTTCAATAGCCCAGGACCAACCAACTCGCGCACCCAACGCATAGGGACAACCTATACCCCGTCATTCTCCGGTATCCGTTCTAGGTAAAACTCAGGGGCCAGCTGGGGAAAGGCCTCATATTTGGCTAGGTCGTAGTCGTCAAACTTCACCTCATGAAGCTTGCCAAAGGGTTTGCCAATAACGGGGACCTCGTCTGGGGTCAATGGCATCTGCAGGTAGGTGACCAAGCCATCGAGGTTCTTTCATGTGTGGGTCGAGGGCCTCCGAGGTTCGAAAAATGGTGGCAAAAAATTGATTGGTTGAGCGACCTAATTTTTTTCCTGATTAGATAATGGGTGGCCTGCTCGTTTAAGTGAGCTGGTTGGGGCCACCTTCCACGGTGACTTCATATTGTGAGGAGAAGTGTGCGACTTTACCCCAGCCCATTTTGCAGGCTTCCCTGACCCTTGCACTTTCTCCTTACCTTTCTTTGTTGTTGGAGGTGGAGTAGAGATGACTGCTTTGGCTTCCGATTCAACCTCTACTACCCCCTTGGTTGCTGGCTCTGTTGAGGGTATCATCGGATTGGTGGCTGAAATTCTGGCATGGAAAATGAATCCCAACCCTGGGTGGCTACTATCGGAGGGGATAGGCGGTTCAGACATGAAAGATGTATAGTAGGCCCAATTTATCTTAAGGCATAATCCTGCAGAGCCCAACCAAGACAAAAGATACGGAACCCTATTTCGACCGATCCATCCCCTTTTATAATCCCAGAGAGCCATTAACGCTCGAGCGGACCATAATTGAAACTTACCATCAGATAAACGATAAAAAATCTCCATAAATTGCTTCATTAAACGTCGATCGCCCACTCCTTTCAACGGTAACTTTAGCTTTTTACCCGATTTTACTGTTCCAACGGCTAGTTTTCACACCTCTTGTTTGCCCAGCACACCCCTGCACTCCCAACGCTACTACTACACTTTGAATAGACACATGCGCCTCCTGCACACCCCTCCGAGCTTCCAAACATTTTGTGGTTGCTTCCTCCACGTACCCTGGTCATACTCATTTTTTTGGTGGGTAGATCCTACCCTATACAGCTACTCCGACCATATAGTCATTTGATCTGATATGGTTTGACCTTGCTACCATTGACATAGCCTGGTATCATATCGCCGCGCAGGGTAGCTAGCCTAATAGCTCCGCCATCCGTCATTTCCTTAACTATATAGGGTCCAAGCCAGTGTTTTTAGAACTTCCCTGGGTGTTTCACAAAATGGCTATCATACAAGAGGACCAGTTCATCTCCCGCGAATGTCTTCTGGTGAATATGTCGATCATGTCAGGCCTTATCACGGGCCTTCTAAACTTGCTGATGGAAATTAGAAATAAACCGATCTTCCTCCAAAGCCATAAGTTGTGCTAAACACTCATCCATGATGTCAGGTTATGCCATGTTTGTAAATGCTGCAATACTTAGATTGGGAACAATATACTCCATTGGCATAATGGCCTCCTTGCCATAAACGATCTTCAAATGGGGTTTTCTCATGAAGCTGGGCAGTCGTCCGATAGGCCTGAGAACCGATGGGATGCGCATGTCCCAATCGGGCCGTATCGCATTGCACTAGTCGTGGCTTGCTCCAAGATTTTTTAAAAGTCAATTACCCCAGTTTTTACCATGGACGATACAGTGCCTTTCACGATGGATCAAACTTTTTTAATGTGCTTGTATTGTTTCATTGCTGTGCGCGACTTTCATTCCCCGCAAGATATTTATTCAAAGCGGTCAACCGCTTCAAAGAAGAAGTGTGCAACAGTATCTACAGTACAATCCTTCACCACTTGTGCTTCAACCCACCTAGTTACATAATCAGTGGCAGTAATTATGTAGCGCCCACCTGTCTTCTTCCCTGGTGGGTTGATTGGTCCCACAAAATGGATGGCCCATTTGTCAAAGGCTCTTAAAGCCAATTACGGTTGTAATGGAATTTTGTCTCTTCGTGATGGCTTACCTGTCCGCCGGCACGTATCGCAAGACAATAGTCGTGAGAGTCACTATGCAGGGTAGGCCACCATAGCCCAGCTCGCAAGATCTTTTTTGTCATCACCTTGCCTGCGTAGTGACCACCTGCTATACCTTCGTGAGCTTCTGCCAAGATAGCGTGTCATTCATGCTCTAGAACATATCTACGTAGCACTTCATCAGTGCCTAGTTTATATAAATGACCTGCAATAATGGTAAAATCCACCGCCTAGGTAAGAAACTCCTTCTTTTGTTGTAATGAATATTCTGTAGGTGCCATGCATGTATTCAGAAACTGAATGATATCCATGAAGTGCGCATCGATGACCTTAATGCTGAACAACTGCGTATCCGGCAACCCTTCCTCCAATTTAGTGGGTTCTTCTCCTCTCTCAATTCGGGATAAATGATCCAGCCTAGCATTCAAATTCCTTGGCTTGACTATGATTTCAAAATCATATTCTTGAAATAGTAACAACCACCTGCAGATTCCCCCCCCCCCCCCCAACACAGGCTTATTCACCAGGTACTTTAACGCTGAATGATCTGTAAACATTTTAAAGTTTCCTCCTAACAGATAGTGTCGATACTTCTGTGGTCCATAGACCATGCCCCACCCCTCCCTCTCCATGGCAGCATAATTTTTCTCTGTACTCGAGAGTTTCCGACTAGCAAATGCAATTGGGTGATCAATGTCTCTAGCGCTAGGCTGCATAAGGACCTCTCCCAGGGCAATCCCTGAAGCATCAACATGAACATGAAATACCTTTGCCCAATCGGGGAAAATAAGAATAGGTGCAGAGACTGTATTTTCCTTGAGTAGCTCAAAGCTCTTCTGGCACTCGTCATCCCAAAAGAATGAAACATATTTCTTAAGTAGCTTTTCTAGAGGTGTTGTGATCAGTGCATATCCCTCAATGAATTTTCTATAGTATCCCATATGTCCAAGGATCGAACGCAGATGTTTCTCGGTCGTAGGTACTGCCAGATTGATGATAAATGCAATCTTCGTAGGGTCCACCATCAACTCTTGTTGGCAAACTATATGTCCGAGAAAGATTCTGAAGGGTACACAGAAGATACACTTTTTTATATTCAGGGAAATATGGTGTTTTTGGCAGGCCTCCAACATCATGCGTAGGTTTGAAACATGCATCTTTACTAAGCTGAAGACAGTCAAGCCATCGAAATATACTTCTAGAAATTTGTGGATGAATTCCTTGAATACTGCAACAACTTCCTGTGAGAAGATAGCAAGGGCATTCTTGAGTCCAAATGGCATGACTGTATACTGGAAGGATCCCCATTCCGTGGCAAATGTATTCTTGTTGCGATCTTCTGGTGCGATTCTAATCTGATGGTATCCGTAGAACCCATCAGTGAATGAGTATGCTTCCTGGCCTCCGACACTATCCAGTATCTCATCGAAAAATGGTGTCGGAAATGGTTCATGTACACAGGTGTCATTTAACTTGCATAAGTCCACACAGATTCGGATTTCTCCCTTCATTTTCTTTTCCCGAACTACCATCGGACTTACCCAATCCGACTTCTCGACCAACTCGATAATACCTGCAGTGAGAATTTTATCAATTTCCTCCTTAACCTTCTATTTATATTTAGGATTCAGCCGATAAGGCCGCTACTTTATTGGTCGCGCATCCAATTTTAGCATGATGTGCATAACCCCTAGGTCCCCTGTGATCCCTTTGAGCTCTGAAAACTTGGTTGGGAATAAGTCTTGGTATTCTGTGAGAAATTCAACCACCTTGCTTACAGTATCATCATCCCAATAGTCACCAATCTTAGCCAACTTAGGCTGCTCTGTAATGCCAATGTTGACTTCTCGCAGTTTCAGAGGTTTTGTCATGTCCACCGTCTGTAGTGGAGATCCTGCAACTACGCGCTCCCCCTCCAATTCTGGGATAGATACATTGCGTGGATTCTCATCACATTATTCTATAGCTATATTGCGACAATTGACAATATCCTGCATCTACGTCTCCCATGTCAGCACCCCAAATGCGGCCGAGGAGATGGATTCACCAAACATGAATGCATCTATATCTTGCAGAGCTTCGTCAAGCACCTCCAAGCCCCCTGTTAGTCCAAAGGTACCAATGAATTCATCCCTCAAATTTTCCCAGTGGCGGTTGCGTTGATGTAGCTCTGCATACAAGTACCATGTAGTAGGGATTGGTCCCAATGCATGAATAAACAAGTGAACCCATTCCTTCGGAGTTCGGTTGCACCACTTTTCCATCCAAGCAAACAAGTGTTCACGTGGATCCCCAAGGCCAAGGAACTTCTTGATATGTACCTCATTCGGGGCCTCGAATCGCAGGATCGTCATATCCTGACATTCCTCCTAGTCCTAAAACACCTCCTTATGTGTATCCCACCATCTTGCAGGCATTGCACGCATAGATAGATTAAGGGCCCATAGCCTCTGTTCTCTTGGAACCTCAGCTTCGGATGTGCGCAAAAATTCCTTTATACTACCGGAACCATCAAAGTAGGGTAGTTCTCTTACCTCGGAGGATATGCAATGGAATTCCCTGGTAATTCGCAGACAGTGCAACGCAGAGACATCATGCAGTCGGTTTTGCCAATTTTATATTTCTTCGTCGGAGTCGGAAAAGCATTCGCTATCCTTTTCCCAACAAAGCACACCATCAGTCATAAGATTGATCTATTCTTCCTCCCTTGCAGTTAACTTATAGATGTTTTCCACCTCTTCTTCCTCCCACGTTGGCTCAGTATACCTTTCTCCTTCCACGGGGTCCAGTGGTATGATCACCGGTGTTCCATTACTTTCAAACACCATGCTGCATTTCTTCAAATTGATAATACCGCCCCTATCAATGGCCTGATCCAATCCTAGGAGTGTCGAGTAGGGGTCTATGTCTTCTATAATCTGAATGACTTCAAAGTCAACTGTACCTTAACTCCGGTGATATCTACTACAATATTTGATAATCTTCCCAACATTATGATCTTCTGTTGATTAGCCATGCACAACTGGATAGTGGACCATTCCAATTTAGGCTCTCCCATTCGCTGCCATGTCTGTTTAAGTAGTATGTTCGCATCGGACCCCAAGTCTCTAATAACCTGATCCATCTCATAATCACCGATATGTGTGGTCAACTGCATCCCCGACCAGTGCGTCTCTTATGCTTATACAGTTTGTGAACATCCTTAACTTCCATAGCTAGGGTTGTCTTTTCTGCACAGCTATATATCAAGGCTTAGAGGTGTTCTACGGCCTTATGGCTGTGCATCAACTTCATATACACATGCAGGAATGGTTTAACTTCATCGTCTACTCTAAGGTGCGCAGGAGTATGAAGAGTAGGTGCTTTAGCCTTAGCAAAGTCCTGGCGAGCTGTGACAAAAGTTTCCTTTTCCTTCAGTAAGTCCAACCCTTCTTGTTTAACGGTTGGTTTACAGATAAGAAGCTTCGTCTCAGCTTTCTTCGTAGCTCCTCTGGTGGTCGTGCCACTACGTGTTATAACATTAATTCTTGGTCCTTCATCTCGGGGTTCTGCCTTGACCCTTTTTACATTATTCATAGGTGTCTGTGACTTCTCCTGCATCTTGGCTATTAGAATCGGGAAATCTTCAACCACATGGTCTAGTTGTCTGCAATATCTGTAGGACTATCATGTTGGGTTCGTACAGTCCCTCGCAAAGTGACCTAATTCCCCACAGTTATAGAAGATCAGTTGGCCTCTACCCCTACCTGCGCTTCCACCCCGTCCCCCTTCTCTGCCCCTAGCTGGGGAGCCTCCTATACCCGCGGGGGGATCTAGTTGATGAAGGGTCCGACTGTACCCTATATAGGTTTCCTCAGTCTATCATCAGATCATACGTTTGGCAGTTCTAATCATCATGTCCTACAGACCTGCAAAACCTACACCATTGTTGCTTTACTTCTGGGATATATGCAACAAGGCGGGGGCAGTGGTTGGTATCGTGCAGCCCAGCAACGTGACAGTCATCGTACAATAGAGCCGACCCACTTGGTCCTGAAGCTTCCTTAGGACGTAACAGACTTGGTCCCCCAGCTTGTATGTAGTCCACTAGCAGAGGAAAATTATCCTTGGTGTGTCCATTCACCCTACATCATATGTGTTAGTATGAATCTTAATTCCAAGCGTACAAAAAAAGACCACTTTAGGTGTGCATAACAAACAGCCCTAACAACAAAAATGACTGCTAATATCTTTAGATCTGCAGTTAGGTGATCAAGATAAATGCTGCAAAAATATAGATCTATGCATTAGAAGACATTAAATAGTAGAAAAAACAATATTTTCTCCATGCATCCAATAGACAAGAAAATAATATATTGAATTGAACTTGTATTAATGGCACCTAGGAGGAAAACACAAGAGGGTGTTCCCTGTTCTCCTCAATAGGATGGGTTCTTGTAAGTCCTCAGCACTTCAGATCTATAATTCCTCTCTCTTGATGGTGTAGAAAACCCAGACAAAAATAGCAAAATATGACTATGATGGTGGATGAATATTCAGACCAAAAGTTTAGATCCAGAGTGATCTTTAGGCAACAAAAGGTGGTAAATGAATGGGAAAACCCTTCTATTTATAACAAAATATTGAGTTTGTCTAGATATTGGTGCATAATTAAAATATTATTAACCAAATAAAGATCCAAATTTTATGGAATATTTTATTATATTTGTTGGAGGGAAAAGGAATTTGACTTGGGTCAAATCCCTTTATTTGTAAATAATAAATAAATAAATGATTCATTTATCATTTTAAGGATGTGGTTGAGTAATAATCAAATAAATAATGATTTTTTTAATTATTTAAGGGTGAATTAGTCATATTTAACAAATAATATTATTTAAATAAGGTTTAGATAATCATTCTTAGAAAATAATAATATAAATAATGATTTATCTAATTAATTTCATTATTTTGGGTTAAATATAACCAGGAATATTAATTAAATTGTTGTTTAACTAATTATTCCTTGAGGAAAATTAAACAAATGTATATTTATTTAATATTTCCTCATGGGGTTTCCTGTTTAGACCATAAACAACTTAATGAAGGTGGTTTACTAAGTTATTTTCATAGTGAAAGCAATTTTACTTAGGGTAAAATTGGTCTTACATGGTGTACTTGGGTCCATCTAATAACAATAGGTTAGATGACCAAAAAATGGTATAACAGATTGCCCCCCAACGTGTGAGCATTGGAGCTAATCGTATGACTGAAGTATGTTGTAAGAACTCAATCACTAGACATCGAAGGGGAAGTCAAAGAGAGAGAAGTATAAGGTAGACCAAAGTGCTGAAAGAACTATACCCTGAGGAGGCAAGGCTTACAGGTGTGACAAGTCTCTTTGGTGCGTAAGTACCTGTGCTATAGGCGGCGGGGGAGGCATACCTATGCCCGCCGAGGAAAAGTACAAACAATAAGGCGTCCAGAAAACCACAGGACTGGCCAATATAGTACATGCTGGCATAAACATGAGCCAAATAAAAAACACGATAATGATTCCCATATACATATTGTGCCTGGGATAACAGCCAGGAATTGTACAATAATATTTGAGTACATGAGATATAAATACAACCCAGATGCCCATGAACACAGGAAAGGGCTCTGATAATCTGATTGATATACGCAATCAAAAGGGCGTTGCAGCTGGCTGAGGCCGACGTCATCAAATCTATGGAGCTGCATCGAAAGGCTATAATGAAGAGGTCAACTGGGCATGTGGGGGGCTACCTATAGGGCCACCCCCTCATGAGGGTTGAGACATCTCACACACACCCAGGAATCACCAATTTCATCTGCTGCATCACTGAACCATCGAGTATACGGATCTCGAACATGCTGAAAGGAGCTGGAGCTCAGAAACAATCAAGTCAAAGGGAAATAAGGAGTCCCTTTGCCTGATCTAAGGCATCAAACAAGAGTGGAAGCTGGAACCAAGGTACATCGCCCTCTAGACCTGTCTTCTGGAATGAATGAACTGATGTCAATAGAAGGAGGTCTGCCATAGGTGAGGCAATAAGGGGTCCTCAACGAAGGCACGAGAGAAAATAGTTAGAGTAACTGACAGACTAACACCAATGATGATGATGAAATGGGGGGGACTGAGTAGCGAATGGAAGAATTCCATTGTTAGAGCATAAATGGAATGGATGACCCAGCAGTGACTGACACCATATCATGAGGGGTAGGGGATAGTGGGACTGAAGGCCATAGTGTGCGACACGAGAGAGGTACCAAGAAATGAAGGATGGAAGACTATAGTGGGATGCCAAGGGACTTGGGATAGACTCCATGAATGCAATGATGACTCAACTCGGATGCTCTAAACAAGGGTGACTCGATGGTGCTGCCACACAAAAAGGGTCTAATGGGGACCATACAAACATGAGTACAAGATGGTAACTCATGACGAAAGTCGACACGAGTGTGGACCAGTATGGAGGAAAAGTGGTGCCCCCAGTACGAGTGTTTCAGGTGAAGAAATTCGATTTTGAGGAGGGGTGAAGTGACGCTTCATGGAAAAAATGTGTCTTGGTGAAGTGTCAAGTCACTAAAAGCTAACAGATACCCATTTGAGGGCTTGGTGAGATCTTTCCAATGGTATAGATGATTTGTCAAACTGAGCTATGGTTTGGCCACAAAAGACGAAAGAAAAATTAGGGGTTTTCTTTTAATAAGGCATTTTCTTTCCAAATTCACTCATTTGCAGGTGGAGCTGTGGTGAATGTAGTGAGGAGAGGAGGCCCTAAATCTTGCGGCGATCATAGCAAACAAACCTACCATTGGAATTTGAGATCCATCAGTTGTAGGTAATATTGCTAATCCTACTCTTTCATTTCAGTGGGTTGAAAGTTCATTTTAGGTACCCAAAGCTCATGAACAAGCCATGTCACACTTTTTGGGGTCTGTTCTACGTCCTGGGTAGTAGGTACTAGGCAGAAAACTGCGAGTTTTCCCAAGAAATGACCTGAAAAATGTGACCTGTTAGAGAAAGGGGTTTTAGTGTTATTTTTGGCTGAGATCTGGGATTTTTATGGTTGAGGGGCATAGGTGCCCCCAAGCATGTTATGGTCATGCCAAAATGTATTTAGAAAAATGGGTATCTAAACACATTTTAATGATGTGGTGTGCCATTTGTTTTTGTTATGGTTATGCAGTTTGAGAAAGGGAATGAAGGATTACCAATCTCTTTTGGTACTGCATATATGAATCAAATGGACTTTAAGTTTCCAGTTTGGTATACATGGTGTCACTATCCCAAAGAGAGGATTTTGGGATAATGAACTGGTGCTCTCCCAGAAAACTCACAGATTGGTCAACAACAATGTCGAAAGGACTGGGTTTTTTATGTAATATGAAGGAATGATGATGGGTATCATTCCTGTAGTGATCTGAAGTGATATGTGTAGGTTTTAACCCTGAACATAAATTATCTACACACGAATCTTATAATAGAAAATAAACAATAGCGAGAGCATAAAACATAAAACAGATAAACACAGAGATTTTCCCCTGGATCCCAAATTGGGACAACCAGATTGATTTTTCATTATATTCCTTTTAGTTTTACAACACATATATATACATGCCGAAGCATACATAAACCCCAATCCATTAACCTTGGATTAGAACATAATCGTAGTTCCCTTGACCGGATCTACAAAATACCAGGGGCAAAAAACCATCATACCCCAAAACCATGTGCAAACTCATGCACAAAACATGGGTGGGTCCACCTATGAGTGGGACCGCATAAAAAAAAAAAAATTGCCGGGGTGCTGCCGCCCCCCCTATGACCCCCCTGCTGCGCCCAGCGCAACGTACAACGCGTGGAGCTAGTTGTGGAAACAATATAACACATACCCAACATTCTCCCACTTGTTTTTTTCTTTCCATAGGGGGCCACAGGAGAGCTTATTCATTGGGCCAATTCTTCAACACCCATTGTTTCTCTACACCAAGAGAACTTTTGAGTGCTTACAGACTTCGTCAATGCATCTGCAACATTCTTCAAAGTTTCCACCTTTACCAGCAACACCCTTTTAGCTTCAACCATATCTCTAACAAAGTGATATTGAACATCAATGTGCTTTGTCTTTGAATGATAAGCAGGGTTCTTAGCCAAAAAAATTACACTTTGGCTATCACAGTCTATCCTTATAGCTTGTTGTACCAACCCCATACTTGAACACAATCTCTGCAACCAAACTGCTTCCTTGCTTGCATGAGTGACTGCTATGTATTCTGCCTCTATAGTTGAAAGCGCCACTACAGACTGTCTTTTACTCATCCAACTGACTGCACCTCCAAATAGGCTAAACACATACCCACTTGTAGATCTTCTTTGGTCCAGATCTCCAGCCCATTCTACATCAACAAAACCACGAATGTCCAAAATTCTTTCCAATCCTGGTCTTCCCTAGTAGCACAAGCCATAATCACTAGTGCCATGTAAATATCTGAAAACCCACTTCACTGTTGTCCAATGCTCCTTCCCTGGGTTTGACATAAACTTGCTCAATACTCCCACTGCATGTGCAATGTCTGGTCTAGTATAGACCATTGCATACATTAGGCTACCCACTGCACTTTCATATGGAACACGGGACATATCCTCCTCTTCTTCTTGTGTCTTGGGACATTGTTCAGCAGATAGCTTTACACCTACAGGAATAGGAACTTTCACCAGTTTACTATCCTGCATATTGAACCTCTGCAATATAGTCTCGACATAATTCCTCTGGTTTAACCAGAGCTTCCTCTTTGCCCGATCTCTCTTAATTTCCATGCCCAAAATATAGTTTGCAACACCAAGATCCTTCATGTCGAATTTGGAGAATAGTTGGGTCTTCAAATCTTGGATAATTTCTTTGTCATTTCCAATCAAAAACATATCATCCACATACAAGACCAAATAAATAACATGGTCACCAATTAATTTAAAATAAACACAGTGATCCTCCTTGCTTTTGGTGAAGCCAAGTCCCTGTATATAGGTATCAAATTTATGATACCACATCCTTGGTGACTGTTTTAACCCATACAGAGACTTCTTCAACCTGCTTACTAGTTATTTCTTACCCTTCACCATAAAGCCTTCAGGTTGCTTCATGTAGATCTCCTCTTCTAGATCCCCATGAAGAAATTTTGTCTTCACATCCATCTGTTCTATCTCAAAATCAAATGCAGCAGCAACAGATAAAAGTAATCTAATAGAAGTAACCTTGGCAACAGGAAAAAAAATATCACCAAAATCAATTCCCGGCACCTGGGAATAACCTTTTGCTACCAACCGAGCTTTTTATTTCTCCACCTTGCCTTCTACATTCATCTTCTTTTTAAACACCCATTTGCTCTCGATGGGATTCCTTCCATCCGGCAACTCCACTAGATCCCATGCCTCATTTTTGTGCAAGGATGCCATTTCATCAACCATGGCCTCCTTCCAAAGTTTTCCATCCTCTGAATCTAATGCCTCCCTGACAGTTCTGGGATCATCATCAGTTATAGTTAAGGAAAAATTTGAATAGAAAGCAGATGGACTATACCTTTCTAGTTGTCTTCTTTCCCGAGCTGATATTCTCAAAGCTGGAGTTTGTGGCTCTTCCTCTTCTGAGTCTTCTTCTGTTGTAGAGTCTGATTCATCCTCCTTTAGCTCAAACTATATTTTCTCAAGTTCCTTTGGTAGGACTTCATGTGTAACAACATCTTTCACCTCTCTAAACACCACATCTCGGCTGTACACAACCTTCCTTGTTTCTGGGTTCCAAAGCTTGTAACCCTTTAAACCATCCTTATACCCAATAAAGATGCACCTTTCAGATTTATTATCCAACTTGGTCCTTTTCTCCTTTGTAACATGTACATATGCATCACATCCAAATACCCTTAGATGTGAAAGAAGGGGTTTCTTACCAGTCCATACCTCATGTGTAGTCTTATCCTCCAACGCTGATGAAGGTGATATGTTAACTAAGTGACATGCAGTCTCCACTGCCTCTGCCCAGAATTCTTATCCTAACCCGGTACCACTGAGCATGCTTCTTGCCTTTTCCATCAGTGTTCTGTTCATTCTTTCTGAAACTCCATTTTGTTGAGGTGTGTATGGAGTAGTCTTCTGCCATGCTATACCACACTTCTTACAGAACTCTTCAAATTCATTCTTGCATAACTCCCCACCATTATCTGTCCTCAGCGCCTTTATCTTCTTCTCTGTTTGGTTTTCCACCAGAGCCTTAAATTATTTAAATTTGTCAAAGACTTCAGATTTCTTCCTCAAGAAATATATCCATGTATTCCTTGAGAAGTCATCTATGAATGAAACATAGTACACATACTTTCCCAGTGATGGAACTGACACAGGTCCAAACACATCACTGTGCACAAGCTCTAATATCTTGTTCGCCCTCTTAGCACCAGAAGGAAAATTCACCCGATTCTGCTTCCCATATACACAATGTTCACATAAATAAAAATCCAGAGAGAAATTAGACATACCTTCTACCATACCATTTCTATGCAGTATCCGAAGGCCCTTATCTCCAATATGTCCAAGCCTTTGATGCCATAGCATGGTATTTTCTCCAGAGACAGCTAGGCTTTCTGCTCCTCTTTCAGGAACCACAGAACTGTTACACCCATCAATAACAGTGATACCTTGTAGCTTGTACAGAGTTCCAATCCGAACTCCCTGCATTAATACCAGTGCTCCCCTAACCATCTTGCAGGCATCTTTCTTGAACACTGTTTTTACACCGGCATCATCCATCTTGCTTACAGAAATCAAATTTCTGGCCAATGTAGGAATATGCAGAACACCAAGAAGTGTTCTAATCCTTTCACCTTGTAGCTTCAGCTTCACCTTTCCACGTCTGACGATTCTGGCCTTCCTATCATCCCCTAGGAAGACATCACCACCATCATATTTCTCATACTCGCAGAACCACTCCCTATGGGGAGTGAAGTGAAAATATGCACCTGAGTCAATCAACCATGACTCATGATCTACATGTGTATTTGAATAAGAAGCCAAATACACATCCCCACCTTCATCCGAGGTGGTTTTTTCCTCTGCAAAAGGAGCATCATCAGATCCCTTTCCTTTCTAAGGAGATTTAGATCTGCATTCCTTTTTGTAGTGTCCTTCCTTTCCGCATTTCCAGCACACCTTTACAAACTTTCCAGTAGATTTAGATCTCCCTCTAGATTTAGATCTCCAACTCGAAACCTTATTCTTGTTTATGTTTTGGGACCTTCCTCATATAGATAAGGCATCTCCATTTTGACCCTCCATATTTCTCCGTCTCATTTCCTCCGACAGCAAGGCTGAGACAATGTCATCAAAATTCAAGGTAGTTGTATTGCTACCTATTGCAATAACCAGACTGTCCCATGAGTCTATTAGAGAACACAAAAAACTAATGCACTTATCTTCATCTAAGATTTTAATATCAACAGATGACAGCTGACTTACCACAATACTGAAGGCGTTCAGATGCTCTGTCACTGAGTCTCCATCCTTCATCCTAAAGTTATACAGCTTTTTTCGCAGGAACATCTTATTCACCAGAGACTTAGATTGGTACAAAGTCCCACATTTTTCCCACAAATTCTTCGCCGTAGCTTCCCCAGATACATTCAACAATACCGAATCTGAGACACACAACCGTATTGTGCTCTTAGCCTTCCGATCTAGTTTCTTCCAGTCTTCATCTGACATTGTCGTTGGTTTAGTACCTGGATCTACCATGATCCACTGATCTTTATCCACCAGCAGATCCTCCATCTTGAGCTTCCACAACTCAAAACTTTGACCATTGAATTTCTCAATCTCTATCTTTCCGCCGCTCGCCATCTTCTTTCACAGCAAGAATCAATCCCGTAGATCTCCCACTAAATAGGGTCTACCTCGGGCCCAAGCAAAAACCCCTCAGCAGCAAAGGCGTCCCCTTGAAGCCGAAACAACTCTGATACCAAATGTAGGTTTTAACCCTGAACAGAAATTATCTACACACGAATCTTATAACAGAAAATAAACAATAGCGAGAGCATAAAAAATAAAACAGATAAACACAGATATTTTCCCCTCGATCCAAAATCGGGACGACCAGCTTGATTTTTCATTATATTCCTTTTAGTGTTACAACACATATATATACATGCCGAAGCATACATAAACCCCAATCCATTAACCCTGGATTAGAACATAACCATAGTTCCCT
The DNA here is from genome assembly GCA_034641835.2 of Pinus albicaulis. NCBI lineage: Eukaryota > Viridiplantae > Streptophyta > Pinopsida > Pinales > Pinaceae > Pinus > Pinus albicaulis. Next base: position 910,486,271 of record CM076573.1, on the reverse strand, counting down.
TGACCGGATCTACAAAATACCAGGGGTTGAAAACCATCGTACCCCAAACCATGTGCAAAATCATGCACAAAACATGGGTGGGTCCGCCTATGAGTGGGACCGCATACTAAAATTTTTTTTTTCTGGGCACTGCCTCAGACCTCGATAGGGGGGGCTGTCGCCCCCCTTGCTAAGCCTGGCGCAACGTACAGCGCGTGGAGCTAGTCGTGGAAAGAATATAACACATACCCAACAATATGGGACTCTAGAGGTTCTTCTAAATGTAGAAGAATAATGGTGCTAAATACAACATGACCAGATACACTCAGAGAGTTGTGGAGAATTTATTCTCCTGGATTCGCAAATATGAGTGCCCCCTTACTCGAACATTGGGTGTCCATGTAATGGCCACAAGGTGTTTGTGGTTCAGATGTATGGGTTCGATGTAAGGGGGGATAGATAAAGTCAGGGGTGATGACTACTTCCACAATGTCGTCATCGTAATAGAGGATGGGGTGACTAGTGGAAGAAATACCACCTTACGCGGTGAAGCTACCTGACTCATCATCATGAGAAGAGAGGTTCACATGCGCATCATCATAAGTGGTGACAGAAGAGTAATCACATAAAGGATCTACCGATGTTGAGCCCAGGGTGATTGTTGAAGGGAGGTCAGGAAAAACATCAGGGGGAGTCTCTAGGGGGACTTCCATCGAGGGTCTCATGGATGATGATAGATAGCAGATGGAGGACCAAGGATCCATCATCTCGACATCATAAGGGGGAATGTCAATGGGAGAATTCGTGTCCTCTGGTGTTGCCGAAGCAAGATGCACAAATAAGGGAGCGGTGGACTCATTGTGCTTGGCCTCGAATTGGCATAAGGCTTCTAAAGAGGAACGATACCCTTCGAGGTGAGGATAGAGGTGATTGTAGTGGCCATGGAGATCACACAAAGAACAAGGGTGATTTGTGCACAATGGTTTGATTTTTGGGATTGAATCGGGTATAGTGACATATACCTCTAGGATATCAGATTCTGGAAACGTCTCATTGACCATGGACTTAAGGTGAGGCAACTCCGGACAAGTGCGGGTGGTGTGGCTGACAACGTCACACAAAGCACACTAGATGGTACGCTTTGGAGGCTGAGAAGGGGCAGGGTTTTTCGGGGAAGCTTTGTCCTTTGATGCCCCCTTGCGAGCTTTGCCCTTCTTACCTAAAGCGGTTGCAACAGGAGGTGGTTCTTGTTAAGGTGACTGAGGCACTGTTGTAACGGGAGAAGTCATAGGGACCGGTTGAACTGGGTTCAAAGCAAGATAAGGTTTGGGTTGACCAGGCGGGGTAGTGGCTGGAGGATCGAGGTACCAAACGGGAATCCCAACGGTCAGGTTAGGGAGAGAGAGGGTGGCCATAACAGGTACCGTATAGATTCCTGGTGGGGGAGCTAGGAATGGTATCTGACTAGAGGGGTAATGGCCAGGTGGAATGGCTCCAAAATGGTTAAGGCCTGGAGGAACCATTCCAGGAAGGTAAAGGGGCTCATGAGTACTAGCTGAAGGTGAAGGGCCAGGAGAAGAAGGTTTAGAAGGCTGATCAGAGGACATCATGAGAATTTGATAACCAAATGGAAGATGTTGAGTGGCCACCTGACCTTTAGGTGGTTGGGTAGCCACAAATCCTTGTTGAGGGAAAGGATCAGTAAGCACAGTCGGTTGACTAGGTGCAGGACTGGGAGGAACGAAAGGGACGGCTTGCTGTCCTCTCAATGGTTCTTGAGACTCCCATAGCTGTCACATCTATGGCAGAAGAGGAAAATCATGCATATAATGACCATAAACACCACAACAATAACAGGGCTTGTTCGTACGAATAGGCCTATCCTTCTTGGGTTGAGTGCCTTGTTTCTGGTTTGTAGTGTTAGAAGCATTACGTTGATTAGGTCCAGGATTACCAGGGGTATCTTGATTTTGAGTGCCTTTCCTCTTCCTTTTTGAGGGAGGAGGATTAGTCATGCCCTGCTGTGCATACACCTGCCCCTGAGGGGGCAGTGGTTGCTGTTGCGGGGGTTGAGAAGGAAAGGGAGGAGGAGGTGCTAATGTTGGAGGAGCTGGAGAACTAGGCTGTGGATACGGATAATAAGGAGATTGGGTAACAGTGTGGTAAACAGGAGGTTGGGAAAAAAGAGGAGGCATGTCGTATCCTGGATACGTGTTATCGAGAGGGGGAAAAGTGCCAGAGGTGCTAGCCCCTCCCTAAGGAAAACCATAGCCCATGGGAGGTTGAGCATACAGATTAAAGAGAGCTCCAACAATACCGTTAGTGGCGTGAGATGCTCCCGGTGTGTTGGCACCACCAGGTCTAGGAAGATCAGGTAGAACGATATAAACATAACCCGACTGAGCGTAGATCAGGTCATATTTTAACGCAATTTTGAGAGTGGCTTCTTTGATTTGAGGAAAGTGCAATGTGACATCTTTCCCGATAGGCAGTAAGAGAGATATAAGGAACCAGTCCATGTAGACGTGGTCTTTGAAGGTAAGGGCTCAACATAGGATCTTTCTTCTCTGCCATTCCTGAACATGGTCGGATAGGAGGGTCGTAGACAATTGATGGAAAGAGGTCAAGAGTTCAGTACCGGTGTCGTAATAAAGGGGAAGCTGGAAATAAGACAAAAAATCCCGGGCAAGAGTCGCAAAGGTGGTATGAGAGGAAGGGGCCTGGTCAACATACCACTTGGAAGCTTCACCTGTAAGCGTTCATTGGAAAAACCGAAGATGGACAGAGTCATCGGTAATGGAGTTAGACGAACACCACATGTGGAAAGATCGAATATGATTTGAAGGATCTTCTCTAGCAAGGCCTTCAAACTTTGGGATTTCTGAAGGGAGCTTTGTTGGCATATCAGGCCAACTAGCATCATGGTGTATAGGTTTGTTTATCAACTGGTCAAAATCGGGGAGGCTGAGGCCTGTCATGAAGGGGAGCAAGGGCGCAGCCGGGGTAGTGTCCATTACGGTCCCACTAGTGGTATTCCCAGCCTGAGGGTCGGGGTTACCACCAGCAGCAGGTCCTGCACCAGACATGGTGAAGGTGTTAGGAGGAGAATCGAAGGCAGAATGAGAAGGATAACCCAAAGGACCAGAAGAAGAGTTGATGTGCGGACTTAGTGGGGGACTAACTCGAATCCTACACGGAGGAGTAAGTCTTCCTACTGAAAACTGAGGATGAAGGCCAAGAAGTCTCCAGGATAAACGCCTTGGTGGTGCAATGGTGACGACACAAATGCAGCACAAAGGAAAAAGAGACTGACAAGTGCAGGGAGGTGTAGGATCAAGTGATTACAATGTCGAAACAAGGGCAAAGAGGTGCAGGATCAAATGATTTCAATGTTTTATAGTATTTTCTTGGCGGTGTTAACCAAGCCCTTTTTCGCTTAGGGTGTGTGTGTAAATTTTAATTTTTAAACCCAGATGTTTGTAGAGAAAAAGAAAAAGTGTGTTTTATAGTTGTAAATAAACCTACAAATGACAGTATATAGGCCTGCAAAAATAGAAAATAAACAGCGAATAATGCAATAATCTAAACCCAAGAATGCGGGTCTCTCAACAACTAGTCTATAGATGAGTAAAAAAATAATCAAAACACACTAAAAAAGCTAATAGATCTAAGGTCAAGAGGGAAAGGGATCTAAAAGACAAAATCTGCTGGAAAGTGGTGCAAAAAACAACAACAAATCAAAGGAAAAATTGTTGTAAAAATGGTGGCGAGAGGCTATCTCTTGAAGGGAAATAGAGTGATCCCTAGAGGAAAACCCAAACAAAGCTAGATGAGGTGATTTGGATGGATAACAATCCGATCTGAAGTGGATCTGAAGGTGAGGTATCATATCTGAAAAAATGGCTGAAGACTCTGAAATTTCAGACAAACTGCAATAGCAAGAACTCTTCCACAAAAAGTGGAGGGTACTCAAGCCCTAGGGGGCTAGGTTCCCACTTAGTTGAGCAAAACAGAACAAGTACAGGTCCAAAACGGGCGGATACAGAGGTCATAAAACCCTGAACAGAAGCTCAGACAAACCCAGAAAACTTTCAGAAAAATCCCTGCAAAAAGTCCAGGTCGCATTTTCTGACTTGTTTTCAATAGAGGTCGTAGTTTTGGGGCTGAAAATTGCACCTTGAAGGTCCAGGTCGCAAGTTCTGGGCCAAAAATTGCGACCTGCATTTTCGGCACTCTCGGCGGTAGGTTTTAGAAAATGTTGCTGTCTCATCTACGACTGATGTCTGTCACCTGCACAATAGGTCTAAAAACACACGGAAGTCAGAATTTTTATCGTTTTAGGGTTTTATAGGTTAAAAAAAACATCAAGAAAAGAAAAAACAAGAGGCTGAAGAGAAATCCTATGGTTTGAAGCAGCTGGATATGCAAGGATCAAAAAAACAACAACGGTCATAATCGTAAACCCGTGTGGAGTCGCCAGTTGTTAGTATGAATCTTAATTCCAAGTGTACGAAAAAAGACCACTTTAGTTGTGCATAACAAACATCCCTAACAGCAGAAATGACTGCTAATATCTTCAGATATGCAGTTAGGTGATCAAGATAAATGCTGCAAAAATCTAGATCTATGCACTAGAAGACATTAAACAGTAGAAAAAAACAATATTTACTCCATGCATCCAATAGACAAGACAAGAATATATTGAATGAATCTTGTATTAATGGCACCTGGGAGGAAAACACAAGAGGGTGTTCCCTGTTCTCCTCAATGGGATGGGTTCTTGTAAGTCCTCAGCACTTTAGATCTAGAATGCCTCTCTCTTGATGGTGTAGAAAACTCAGACAAAAATAGAAAAATATGACTATGATGGTGGATCAATAGTCAGACCAAAATTTTAGATCCAGAGTGATCTTTAGGCAACAAAAGGTGGTAAATGAATGGGAAAAACCTTCTATTTATAACAAAATATTGAGTTAGTCTAGATATTGGTGCATAATTAAAATATTATTAACCAAATCAAGATCAAACTTTTATGGAATATTTTATTATATTTGTTGGAGGGAAAAGGAATTTGACTTGGGTCAAATCCCTTTATTTGTAAATAATAAATAAATAAATGATTTATTTATCATTTTAAGGATGTGGTTGAGTAATAATAAAATAAATAATGATTTATTTAATTATTTAAGAGTGAATTAGTCATATTTAACAAAGAATATTATTTAAATAAGGTTTAAATAATCATTCTTAGAAAATAATAAGATAAATAATGATTTATCTAATTAATTTCCTTATTTTGGGTTAAATATAACTAGGAATATTAATTAAATTGTTGTTTAACTAATTATTCCTTGAGGAAAATCAAACAAATGTATATTTATTTAATATTTCCTCATGAGGTTTCCTATTTAGACCATAAACAACTTAATAAAGGTGGTTTACTAAGTTATTTTCATAGTGAAAGCAATTTTACTTAGGGTAAAATTGGTCTTACATGGTGTACTTGGGTCCATCTAATAACAATAGGTTAGATGACCAAAAAAATGGTGTAACAATATGCACCATCTCTTAGGGCTAGCCTCCGCTCCTCGCTCCTTTCGCAGACTCTAGATCTCCATGTGCATTGCCTCTAGTTGGCCTTGTATCTGTTGTACTCCTAAATGGGTATCATCTCTTGGTGCAGCCTCCAGCTTCATGGCAACCTCCAAGGCCTTCTCCTGCATTTCAATGGCTTGATGAGCCATTGGCATGCACAGGTGGGGCAACAAAATAACAGTGAACCACTCTGTGTGTTTCCTATCATCATACTAGAATCCTCCTTCTTGGATTAATTTCTTTAATCGTTGATCCGCTTCCCATACGGACTCATACGGTCCTTGCTTGAAATCTTTTAGGTCGTTCACTATATGAGAGTAGGACTTAGGCTTCTTGAATTGTTGTTTCAATGCATTCTTGATCTCCTCAATAGTCGCATTCGCATGTTGGTCAATATATCCCATGTACCAGTCCAAGGCTCTTCCTTCAAAGGTAAGGGATAGTTGTGCCCTTCTCACCGCATCGCTAGCCACATTCTGTGCAATCCATACCAATCTTGCGACAAACTAGAATTGATCCATGTCTTCATCCCCCACACCCTTGAAGGTAGGTAGCTTCATGTGCAAGGCCATATCATCTTTTGGTGGGGGTGGAGGTGAGTTCTTACCCCTATGAGGGTTCAAAGGCGGCGTAGATGGAGAGCTATGCACAGCAAAATTTCTTATTGGAATATATATAGATCGATCCCCTTCTTGATTATTTTTGTAGTAATTTCCACTACACGTCGTACCCTCGCTTTTCTCAGAGCTCATTCACTCTGTCTCACTACCCAAAATACTTTTTCTGCCCAACAAGATTTTAATGAGTAATCACAAATTTTTCAAAGACTTACCCTAGAAACCTTTGAAGAACCTTCGCTCTGCTTCTGAGTTGGACACCTTAGTCATCCACTTCTTCTGCGGTCAAATTTCTACTGCGAATTCTTGGATCTTGCTTTCAAACTATTCATCGATCTCTTTCTTCTCAAGTTTCCAATACGGTCTTGGCATTACCCGATCTCTCTCAAAATGCTCCCGGTCCCAGCAACGAAACCATTTGTTGGCTCAAGGGGTCCTGACCCAGGTTCGGAGGTTAAGGTTTGACAACAAACCCCTATACCACTAGCCCTTTTGGCAGTGACCTACTTGCGTAGGCAAAAGTCTCACTCGAAGTAGTATGGGAGGGTGCTGGAACCAGGTTTCCACACCCTGGGAGAGAGCAGGTAAGTCAAGCCAGTCCGCAATTATCAAATCTATTCAGCAAAAATTTGTTCACAGGGTTTTCAATATATAACCAAAAAGTCACTATCAGATCTACTTAATAGGTTCGCATCCACGTGCACACTACCAGTTAGGATCACAGAACAGTATAATTGCAGCAATTTAACAGATCACAAATACATACACCAGAAACACAGACAGTTCACAGCTATTAATAGATACTTTTCATGCTTAATCATATAACCCATGTTTTCATCAATTATAACAGAACAGATCCAGCTAACATCAGATGTCCACAATACTTCCGCATATATATTACTACCAAAATCCACTTACATTCCCAAAATACTGCCTGCACACACAGCAGGACATAGGATCTCTGCGCACACAGCTAGAATGAGTCCTAACCCAAAAAAACCTTCCACAAATCTAACAATTCGTTCTTCACATCAATCTCTATTCTTTTCTACCTAAGACTAAAAAAGGTTCATCTATTTATACCGATTTAGCCTATGCATCCATGGTTTGTGGACTCTTGGTATACCCTTGACCCATTTACAATGCGTTAGGGGCTTTGACCCACCCCAAAGCCCTTGCGTTAGACTAAACCATACAAAATTATACAAAATTCGTAGCGTTTTAGGGGACCCTGTTCCAACAAAGAAAGACCTAATAAATTTGGCCTTGGTTATGTTTAATCTTATGGAAAAAACTCTACAGCCATGAAGGCATTTGAGACAACTTCAAGAAGAACTTTTTTTCCAAGTTCTAAACCACAAACATGTCAAGTTTGTTTTCAAGTTGATTTCCATTGTTTGAAGCCTATTTTGCAGCAAGGTGTTTGTACACATTTAACTTATGGCGAGAATGAGAGTGCCGACAACTATCAAGACAAGAGCACTGATGTTAGTCTTCAAAAGAAAGCTTGAACCTCTACAAGTTCATCTCCTCAAGAAGGAAAAAAATATGGACATGCAAAGCAACATTTGAGGTATAATTCTTCCCATAGTCAAGTTGATTATTTTTTTGTTAAGCATGGAAAATATTCATGCAAGAATGGAAGAAAGATTTGATGTTCCTATTGTGGTCTGTGTAACCATGAAGTTTCAAAATGTTGGAAGAGGATGAAGGCATATAGGAAATAGTTAAAGCGAAGGCAATTCGCTCAAAAAGTTCCAAAGACTTGCACACATTGCCAAAGAAAGGGACATGTTATTTCCCGATGTTGGGAATTGCATCCAACTAATCATCCCAAGCATTTGAAGCAAGAGGATAAAAATACTAGAGAAAGTGGATCCAAGGATTCCCTCATTGATGTGAGAACAAATGTTTCACATGAAGAAGATTTTTAGCAGCAAAAGTCGTCATGGAAGTGGCTTGGTAATAAGTGGTTTGACTTCTTGACACAGTAAGTCATACTTTCATTTGTACATATGAAAATTTCAGTCAAGTATGCATGTTTTCTATTGTAATCTCATGTTTCTTGAGCCACCTTGGATCGATGATCAAGGACATGATGTTCAGCTACCTTCTATCAATTTGTCGCCAGAAATTTCTGGGTGATTTCAAGGAAGACAATTCTTGACAGGAGGACAAGAGAATTCAGGAAGGGAAGTGTCGACTACCTTTGAATTTTGGTTCAAAGGCACTAGCCATGCAAGGCAAGTGTATGGAGCTGAAAAGAAGAGGGTGTTGTACTCTCATCTATTTAACAGATCAGGAAATCAGTCTTTTGGGGTCCAAAAGATTCCCAATGGGGAGGTGTGATCAGATTTGGATCAAGGACCTAAGTGATAGCTCAAATTTCAAAGTGTTCGGAAGTGTGTTGAACCTGAGCAACCAGATAGATCTCATCTTCCTAATTCTGGCACCGTGAATAGTTCAAAAAACTGACACCATATGAAGAAGTTATCGTGATTTTAAAAGTCTAGTAAACTGCAATTTCTGGCTTTTGACCAAGTTTGACTGTGTTTTTTGGAAATTCAAAAAGAGAATATTCCAAGGAATATTCTTGGAATATTCCTCAGAATATTCCCCAAAATATTCCATTCAGACCAATAAAATCATGCCAAGTGGCACATTGTGGTTTTTTGGATGAGTAGCACATTTCTTTAAGGGCCACTAGGAGGATGCCACGTGGCAAGTTCGGAGGCCGCCACGTGGCCCATGCACAATGTAATAAAATTTTTGTGGGTCACGGGGGCTTGACCCCGAGACCTCTCTGCATGCACGCGAGCGCTCTACCATTTCATCTGTCAAATGGATCTTAATTATATAAGAACTCAACGTTTATTTAAATGGTAATTAAAATATGGTTGGGGGTTGGAGGGGCCAGCCCCTCCCAACATGGCCATTGGCCCATGACCCCTGGCCAAAGTTTTAAGCCCTAACCCTCAATAATACTCCCGAAGTTTACGTTGAATGGTCACATGTCACGTTTTCAAACTGAAACAACAAAGTTTAAACACCGACCGAACACAATTAACGTGACCCCATGACTCATCACATGGGAGAGTCTACTACGAGGGTTACGCTGGAAGTTAGGGGATAACTCTAGTTCTAATCCACATAAAACTCCAGTTTCGGTGTTTAGTTCCGCTCCAATGCAAACCATGGCCATGACCGCGGGGTATGGGGCTATGTGGTCACCTTGACAGTTCATTAAATGCTAACATTTTTTGTTGGCAGGTTTTTAGCTGGAGTGCCATTGTTGGTGGAAATCCTAAATCTATCTACAATTAACTTCAGTCTCTCCACATTTGGTGGAGGATTTTTGGGTGACACTGTACAAAAGGAGTTGAGGCTCTATCTTGAGTGAGATTTGACCAATTTTTGAGTTCCAATAGTCAAATTTAACTATCTCATACATTTCAAACTCATTGGTGAGGTTTGTAGAGCCATCAGAGGAATTTTGAGCAGTTTTTTTCTTCAGAGAAGTTCTATGAGCCACTAGGGCCACCAGGGGCCAGTAGTAGTTTTAGGCCTAGCCAGGGAAGCTAGAGGCCTTTTTCAAAAATCCAATAGTAGTTTTAGGATGTTTCATATGTTCTGGAACTAATGGTGTGGTTTTCAAAGACTGTAGAGGACTTTTGAAGTCTGATATGCTTCAGAGAAGTTCCAGGGGCCACTAGGGCCAGCAAGTACTAGCAGGAGAATGAGGCTATCTAGAGCAGCCAGTATCCATTATCAGCAAACCAATACTCATTTCTGACTATTGTAATATTCCCAATTATCCATGAGCTAGTTGGAATATCAATTTTTTCTTTTTTTTCTTGTTTTATGAATAAGAGGACAATGTAGGTCCATAATTCTCCTTAATAATGAATAAATCAATGCCAATGTAAAAGGAAAACATATTGGCAGCTTAATTAAGCACCCTTCAGTGTGAAAAGGGGCTAGAACATCTTGACTGGGTAAAATTTTACCAAATCAATGGCGATGTCATGGAGGAGTGGCAATCAATGAGGGACAACATAGTTTTAGATGGAGACACTTTGCATGGAAGTAGGGTCATAAATGAATGGGGCTTAGGGTTTGGAAGCTCATATCTTATAAAAGGAAGAGGATGGAAGCCATATTCATGATGTTGATGAGTTTATATTTCTGAATATATGGTATGTTTAGACATATAGCTTTCCTTGGTTGTTTAGCTAAGATTGCAGGTGATGTTTAGCACTGGGTGTTCCTGATCGGGAATCCCACTCTTTCATTGAGTGGCTCTTGAAAGAGTATTGTACTTCATTTCCACTTTTAGGCTTAAGGCCAAGCTTCATCTTACATCTACAATGCAGATCTTGTTGAGGGTTGAATTGTTTTGCAGGTTGCAGCAGTGGATACCACATTTGGGTCACTTCAGTGCTTATTTTCAGTGGAGAAGGGTTCCTTTCCATTGGGAGGAAATTAAGGAAGTCCCTTGAGCATATTTTCAGATCTTGGCATTAGGCCACTTATTTATTTTCCCTTACAGCATGGTTTATTTCTAGACCTATGTTATTTTGAGGGAGGAGTTGCAGGGTGGTTTCAGTACACCATTTGGAGACGAGGTTTGCTAGAGAAGTGATCATCCTTTCATCTAGGAGATCCATTGGAGGAGGTTGCACTATTTCTTATATCAAATCAGCCACACTTTCCAGATCTATATGTTGCAGTGAATCTTCAACCCTAAGGCTTTGATTCGTATCTTTTACATGGTGTATTTCTGAAAACCTTTGTGGGGTTCTTAATTGGAGATTTTATAATGCTTAGATCTGTATTAGATCTATCTTTTGAGGCATATATCAGCCCATGATATTTTGAATATTCATTTGTTGTAGCAGTGCCTTTAAAACTTCATTGTAGTAGTCTTCCGGCATTTTGATATATAGTAGCAGTGCCTCTTTTGAGGGTTTTTTCCATTGGAGGCTTGTTCTATCTTATTGTACATTTTATGGCCCATTTATTATGTATATTTTGCTACTGTTATAACGAATGAAAGGTCTCCATATTGGCCTCTTGCTTTTATATGATGTTTAACTCTGTTATTCCATAATTTTTCACTATATTCCTGCTTTTCCCATTTAGAAATATTACAGTGGTATCAGTGCATAATCTTGGCACAGCTTGTGCATCTTGAAAAGCCAATATGTCATCTGAAGAAGGAGATCCTCTTATGTAATATTCCAAAAATTTAGCCTTCCTCTAAATGGAATATTATAGTTTGTTTTATCACTAGGTAGGCGAATAAGTGGGTGGGGAGGCCCACAAAGCTCTTTAGAAGGAATAATAACACTCCTAATGTGAAAGGAGGAATAATAAGCAGCTGGATTAAGCACCTTTGGGTGTGAACAGGGGTTGGATCATGTTTATTCAGTCAACTTTGACCAAGTCAACAACACTATCATGGAGGAGTGGCATTTATGATGAGACAGCGTAGTTTTAGTGGAGGAAAACTTGCATGAGTTTGGTGACAAGTATGGATGGGACCCAATGTGAGAAGGCTCACACACTATATATGGAGGGGATGGCATCCATTGTTATTTATGTTTTGAGATTATCATTTGATATTGGTTTGTTTAGACTTTGCTTCCTTTTTGTTGTTTAGCAGGGTTGATGTGCTGTTTAGCACAAGGGTGTTCCTGATCGAGAATCCCTACCTCATCCTCAAGGAAGGAGAGGTCATTTGAGCTACATTTCCTCATTCCAGCATTTTGGCCAAGCTACCTCCTTCAGCTACAGCGCAGTTTCTGTTTAGAGCTAGGTTATGTTGCAAGGTGTAACCAAAGAGAATCACATAGAGCTATTTCTGGACTTGTTTTTCAGTGGAGAGGTAGCCTATCCATTGGAGGATCATCATGGATGGATCTTGGACATATTTTCACATTTTTGGCATCAAGCCAACCATCTACCATCCCTCACAGTGCAGTCACAATTATGAACTGCGTTAATTTTGGAGGTAGTTGTTGGGAGGGTTCATTTAGCTCATCAAGAGGGTCTATTTCTGAGTAGAGGGATCAACCTTCTATTTAGAAATACTATTGGAGGAGGACATCATCATTTCATATCTATCATAACCTCATTCTATTCAGATCTAGTTTGCAGTGACATCTCAACCCCCAGGGTTATTTGTCACGTTGTATATTTCTTGGTATTTCTAGCAATATTTTCCGGGTTGGCTAGAAATCATGTATTAGAGCCCACATCTTCTTTCCTGGGAATTTATTTTGTTTCTATCAGCCATATTCCATTTATGTATGTTTACAGCAGTAGCTACACTGATATAAACAACACTATCACCCCTCTCTGACATTCTATACAGTTGCAACAACTCATGTGCTGATTATTATGATCATTGGAGGATTGTTCTTATTGCTTGAGTGGCTTGTCCCTCAAGATATTTTTGTATATTTTTGTTGATATATTAATAAAATTATGGCTGTAAATTTATCTCTCTCATGTCATGATCAGATTTTTTGTGTTTTACATTATTATGTCTTGTATTGCTGCTATTTCCATTTTGGAATATTATAGTGGTATCAGAGCATAATCTTGGCTCGGCCTGTGCATTCAAGACATTATGCCATCAGAAGGAGAATATTCTCATAGAAAAGAGAAGTTGTGTAAAAGAAACAAAGGCATGACTCCATTAATTGGAGAAATGAATGAAGAGAGGATCTCCTAGCTTCTTTTCCAAACTATGAAAAATATCAAGGAAGATCTCAAGGAGAGGAAAGGGGAGAAGTATAGGAAATTTCAAAGAGGGTTTGAAAGTGAAGCAAGCCATAGATATTCACATGATGGGTGTGAGAATTTAGCCAGACATGCAGATCCACAGCGTAGTTTATTGCCCACATTAACTGCAAGAAGGATGGAGGAAGAAGATGCACCAAGGGAGGAGACCCTGAGTGAATATCTTCAGGAGTAACAGTCTCAATCATGGAGATTCAAAGAGCACTTGGAATTCGAAGGGTTTTTCCAACTCAAGGAAGAAAGAAGATCCAACAGTCATAAAAGAAGCAAGAGAGGTAGAATATTTCTATCTAAATTTGATGGATCAGCAAAGTGCACAGTCAAAGCTTGGGTGGAGGAGCTAGATTCCTATTTCCAGCTACACCAAGTTTCAGAAAAGGAGGCCATTAGAGTAGCAACACTGCACCTCAAAGGTATGGCCCATGATTGGTGGTTTTATAGTTCTGCTTCATTTTATCATGCAAATGTAAAAAATTATGCAGGGTTCAATAAGAAATTAGTGAGGAGATTTAACATTAAACATTATGAAACATCTTTTGTTGAACCCAAAAACTTAAAAACTTTGCATGAGTTGGAGAGATCTATTTTTCCAACTCCTCTCCATATTTCTATTGAATGGGATAAAAAAATGCATTGATGATGAGGCATTCTCAAATATTGATGAAGGGGATTATCAGAGAAGAGCTAACAGCATTGTACCATCAGGAGAATATTCCTCACCACACGGAGATGGAAAGGGAGCCATTGCTTCCATTAGGGAAGCCCTTGTGTCTTTGCAAGGAGTTCCAAATGATCCAACATGTGGGAACCAAAGCACAATTCCGAAGCAGCATGTATCAGTTTTTGTGGATTGTGAGATGGGAGGAGAAGAAGAGAAGAAGGATCAACATCAAGGGGTGATGAGCATTAACCCTTATCTATTTCAGGAGGTTTCTGCACAAAATAAGGAGACTTTATTATGCAGTGAAGAGAGGGACAAATAAGTCCACTCATATATACAATCCACTTCAAATTTTGATGTCTCACTACATGGGGGCATTCCACCTGGGAGGCCACCAGATCTAGAGTTGGTGAAAGACATCTTGTCAATTTTTTCGCCACTCTTAGATTCAGGAGGGGTGAAGACCTTGGAGGAGTCTATTACAACGCAGAGAGTTTGGGATAGACTCAAGGAGGAAGGGGGAATTCTCCCATTTTCAACATTACCCACTCTCACTACATATTCTGTGCTGATAGAAGTTGTTGCAGTGATGGAGGATGGAACCACCATGGTACAAGGGAGCTACTCCATGGATTTGGAGAAATAGAGGGTACTTATTTTGAGGAAGGGATCCTCCATACATTATAGTAGATGGGGGCTACTCATGCTTACATTGGCCAAGATCAAGAGGTTTTTTTTGGATGGTAGCTTCTCATGGGAGGCCAACTTCCAAATGCCACCACTTCTACTTGAGCATGATCAGTTGCATGATGGGCATGGTAGCACTTTGGAGGATGACTTTGGCATGAGGGATGTCAAAGGAGAAGACAACAGCATGTGGAGAGCTTCACATTTCAGATCTTTAGCATTGTCTCTTAGAAGGGTTGATCCATATTGGATGTCTCGGAGTTTGGTAGAGTAATCCAAGGATATTGGTGCTTGCATGATTATTGATGACCCAAAAGGAGATGATAGATACATGGTGGTTGATGAGGTCATCTATTCATATGGAAAATTTATCTTGACTAGAGTTTCTGATCTCAAGAGGAAGCTACTACATGCAACACATGTGGACTTTCTTTCCATGCACTTTGATGCATTTCATTCTTTGATGGAGGAGTTCACTTGGGAGGGCATTCAACAAGATGTATATCAGCATGTGGAGAGATGCATAGCCCGGATGATGATGGAGAGGTTGTCACAACCACTTCCTTACTCATTGAGAGTGAGGGAGAACTTACAGTTGAGCCATTTCAACTCAATGACCAAAGTACATAGTAGAGAAGGTACATTTTTTCATTATGAATTGTATTCCTTCACTTTATATGAGCATCATGTTGTGCCAAGGAGGATTATCCCTTCTTGTATATTTCATTTTGATGTAATTGAGGCCATTTTCAGAATTTATGTTGGCTATGCTATTGGTGGTTTGTGGGGGAGGCCACATGATTCATGGTGTTCAACATTTGCACCACGTGTTACTTTTATGATCCTATCTTGTAGGATGATTGTGGCAGCAAAAAAGTGGCTGGAAGGGCACTTGTTATTATTTAATTTAAGGCAGGTAGGGAAAGCACTGCGCTGGTTCCATATGTGGAACTATGATCCACCTCCTAGTTGTCATATGGCAACTTGTTTTAAATTTTTTTTTTCTTCCATATATTGATGATGTTCTTATGTTTATGGGAAGCTTTGTTGGGAGAGTGGCACAAGAGTTGAAGGTGCCCATTGGGAGTATGATTCTCCATACTTTATATATTTCATGTTTCAGGAGAAACCATGGGAAACCATGATTTCCACACTACATATCTTTTCTTCATGTGGGAGGAGCCATTTGGAGAACTTGAGTTCTTGGAGGCACTTCATGGCTGATTTTTTTGGTGGGGTAAGTTGGGCCATTCTTGGAGGCCATGACATTTCATCCCAATATCAGAAAAATACCCATACTTACCATAAATGGAGAGAGAAACAACTTGGATGTAAAAATCTAATCTCTCCATGCAGCCCCAATACATTGCATAAACCAGGGGTTGAGGATTTCTTTGATGAGCTACCTAGGATGGCTCATTTCATTTGGATGATAGTAGGGGTATGGGAGTCTCTCATTTGTAATGAGGTTCACCATGTTTTTCATCACTCCTACCTTGAGGAGGCCATTGGAAAGCAAGAAGCTTTCCATTTACACCTTCCACCTTTTCATGATGTAAACCATTGGGTTTTGCATACTTGGGAGGAGCCATTGGAGGGAAGATTTATTGCAAATTATCTTGAGCAGTGGTGGTGAATATTGATGAGGAGGCCAAAAGAGGAGGAGGGGAGGAATTTTTCTCTCCCTTTACAGTTGCTTGAGGACAAGAAACATTTTGGAGGGGAGGACTGTAATATTCCAAAAATTTAGCCTTCATCTAAATGGAATTTTTATAGTTTGTTTTATCACTAGGTAGGTGAATAAGTGGGTGGGGAGGCCCATAAAGCTCTTTAGAAGGAATAATAACACTCTTAGTGTGAAATGAGGAAGAATAAGTAGCTGGATTAAGCACCTTTGGGTGTGAATAGGGGTTGGATCATGTTGATTCAGTCAACTTTGACCAAGTCAACAGCGTTGTCATGGAGGAGTGCCATTTATGATGAGACAGCGCAGTTTTAGTGGAGGAAAACTTGCATGAGCTTAGTGACAAGTATGGATGGGACCCAATGTGAGAAGGCTCACACACTATATATGGAGGGGATGGCAGCCATTGTTCTTCATGTTTTGAGATTATCATTTGATATTGGTATGTTTAGACTTTGCTTCCTTTTTTATGTTTAGAAGGGTTGTTGTGTTGTTTAGCACAAGGGTGTTCTTGATCGGGAATCCCTACCTCATCCTCAAGGAAGGGGAGGTCCTTTGAGCTACATTTCCTCATTCCAGCAT